>JAGIQG010000014.1:3936495-5136495 GCA_024679065.1 Sphyrna mokarran | reverse complement strand
TTTTTCAATGTATGAAAAGTGAGAGAGAGGCAAAAATAGCCATTGGACCATTGGAAAAGTAATAACAAGAAACAAAACAATGGCAGAGAAACTGAATAGTTACTTTGCATCAGTCTTCATGGTGGAAGACACCAGTGGGAGGCCAGAGCTTCAGGAGAGTCAGGGGGCACAGGTAAGTGTAGTGACCATCACTAAGGAGAAGGTTCTGGAGAAACTGAAAAGTCTGAAGGTGGATAAATCATCTGGACTAAACCCAGCATTCTAAAAGAAATAGCTGAGGAAATTGTGGTGGCAGCAGGCATTCTAGGCAGGGAGGGTACCAGAGAACTGGAAAGTAGCTAATGTACCACTGCTTCTTAAGAGGGAGGGAGACAACGGATGGGAAATTATACATCAGTTAGTCTGACTTTGGTCATTGGCAAGATTTTAGAGTCCGTTATTAAAGATGAGATCGCAGAGTACTTGAAAGTGCACAATAAAGTAGGACGGAGTCAGCATGGCTTTGTCAAGGGAAGATCATGTCTATTCTTTGAGGAGGTAACAAGGAAGTTAGATAAAGGAGAACCAGTGGGCATGATTTATTTAAATTTCCAGAAGGCTTTTGACAAAGTGCTGCATAGGAGATTGTTAAATAAGTTAAGTGCCCATGGTGTTAAGGGTAAGATCCTGGCATGGATAGAGGATTGGCTGACTGATAGAAGGCAAAGAATGGGGATAAAGGGATCTTTTTTCAGAATGACAGCCGGTGACTAGCAGTGTGCCTCAGGAGTCAGTGCTGGGGCCACAACTTTTACAACATACATTAATAATTTGGAGAAAGGAACTGAAGGCACTGTTGCCAGCTTTGCAGATGATACAAAAATATGTGGAGGGACAGATAGTATTGAGGAAGCCGGGGGGCAGGGGGGAACTACAGAAGGACTTGAACATGTTAGGAGACTGGGCAAAGAAGTTGGAGATGGAATACAATGTGGAAAAGTGTGAAGTTATGTTCTTTGGAAAGAGGAATGGAGGCAGAGACTATTTTCCAAATGGGGAAATGTTCAGGAAATCAGAAGTACAAAGGGATTTGGGAATCCATATTCAAGATTCTCTTATGGTTAACAAGCAGGTTCAGTTGGCAATTAGGAAGGCAAATAAAATATTAGCATTCATGTTGAGAGGGTTAGTATACAAGAGCAGGGATGTGCTTCTGAAGCTGTATAAGGCTCTGGTCAGACCCTGTTTGTAGTATTGTGAGCAGTTTGGCCCCCATATCTGAGGGAGGGTGTGCTGGCCTTAGAATCCAGAGGACGTTCACAAGAATGATCCCCTGGAATGAAGAGCTTGTCATATGAGGAATGTCTGAGGACTCTGGACCTATACTCATTGGAGTTTAGAAGGATGAAGTGGGATCTTATTGAAACTTACAGGATGCTGTGAGCTTGGATAGAGTGGATGTGGTGAGGATGTTTCCACTAGTAGGAAAAACTAGAACCAAAGAGAATAACCTCAAGCTATAGGGCTGATCCTTTAAAACAGACACGAGGAGGAATTTCTTCAGAGTGGTGAATCTGTGGAATGCTTTGCCACAGAAGGCTGTGAAGGCCAGGTCATTGAGTGTCTTTAAGGCAGAGATAGATAGATTCTTGATTAATAAGGGGATCAGGGGCTATGGGGCAAAGGCAGGAGAATTAGGATGAGAAAAATATCAGCAATGATTGAATGATTCAGTGAGCCAAGTGGCCTACTTCTGCTCCTATGTCTTATAGTCAGTTTTCCTACTGCAAGATTGTGTTCAATGGGGTGAGGTCCCACAGAGATCAGTGTTGAGGCCCTTGCTGTTTGCAGTTCATAGAAATCATTTAGAATTGAATGTAGGAGATTTGGTCAGTAAATTTGCAAATGAGACAAAAATTGATAATGTGGTAAACAGTGAAGAAAATAGTTATGAAGTGAATTTGAATAGACTGATGTTCTTTTCCTTGGAGCAATCTGAGGGGGTCGTGATTGAGATGTACTAAATTATAAGGGGCACAGATAGAGCAGGCAGGAAGAAACTTTTCCACCATTGAAGGGATCAATAACCAGAGAAGATAGATTTAATGGTAAGGGGCAGGAAATTTAGAGGGGATGTGAGGAAAAACCTTTTCACCCAGAGGGTGGTATAAGTCTGGAACTCACTGCTTGAAAGGGTGGTGGAGCAGAAATACTCATAACATTTATAAAGAATTGAGTTATGCACTTGCAATGCCAAGATATACCAGGCTGTGGGCCAAGCGCTGGAAAATGGGATTTAACAAGTTGGATTATTAGTCTTGGCACAGATATGATGGGCTGAAGGGCCTTTTCCTGTGCTGTAGACCTCTATGACTCTATGGCACAAACTGACTCACAAAACCTTCACTCACACACTTTCTAACTCACGCTCACGCACACAGATATACGCATATATTCTCACACAGACACTTGCCAGAATTTTACCAGCACATCCACCTGAGGTTCTTACAATCCCATCTGAGGCCAATGGAAAATACTGTTTTTTGAGCCTCCCACACCTCAGAATTGGCGTGGGCATGCCAGTAAAATTCCAGCCTCAGTCTCAGACATATCCACATATCCATATACAAATACACAGTATAACAGATTCACATATCTAGACTCTCTCACTCACGCTCTCACACATGCCCATACACATTCAAACATCCTCGCTCACTCTCAGATCACATTTACAAAAAAAATTCTCACAATTTTACAGTTACAATGTTGCAAGTACAGCACATTCTCAAAATATACATTCTTCTGTATATAATATATATACACACAGACACACACACACACACTTATGCACACTCTTATGCACATATGCACTCACACACTTTCTAAGTCACTCAAACACACAGATATACATATATCTTCTCTGTAATTCTCACTCTTATTCATTTACACTCACTCACATACATTCACACACATAATCTCGACATAAACACTTACTTTCTCACACACATTTTCTTCACACTCATGCACACTCACACAATCAGTCCTCTCCGACCCAAACACGCACTCATCCTGACAATCTCACATACACAATTAGAAGCGTTATTTCTCACATACACACACAGATACACTCCTACACTTACACAGCCACACAAAACTTTCTGACACGTTCATATTCTCACACTCACACACACTCACTTACCCACACACACCAACACATATTCTCTCTCACACACACACATGCGTATTCTCATGCACAAACATGCACTTACAAACACGTACTGACTAGCTCTCCCACACATGCACTCACATAGACTCTCACTTTCTCACACACATCATCTTATTCACATATATGGACACACTATGGACTTTATTTCACTATTGAACGTGGCAAAGTCAGGTGAAGGCCATTCACGCGATCCGCACCCATGTGTGCACAGATTGTACTTTACCAAAACCTGGGAATGGCGGTGATCTGCTTCACATCCAAAACAGGAGCAACAATGATTTAAGTGTATTTGCTTGCATTCAAATTGAATAAATGAACTGCCGGCCAAACTCTATTAGCATTCTCCACTTTATCACCATGTTTGCCAATCTGGAATGTTCCATAATGGACCCACTAAATAAAAGTCTGAACTGGGCACTCCATCTGTTGAAGGGTGCGTTCCGTGTTTCCAATGGCTCTCTGACTCAGATCAGTGGTGGGGAGGGAAGGAGGAAGGTGGGCCTGATCACCCTCTGGTTTCGGGATGGGGTTGAGGGAGTGAGGCCAGATCCTTATCTGGTTGAGGGAGGGAGGAAAAGGAGGAGGAAGTGGGTCAGATGTTCCTGGGGGCGGGGAGGGGAAGCAAAGGGTGAAGCCAGATCATTCTCTGGGAGGGGAGTTGAGTGAGGCTGGATTGTTATCTGGGGAGGGAATGAGGTCAGACGATTGTCTGAGGGTGGGGTAGGGCAACAGTGATTCGAGATTGTTGTCTTGATTTGGAGGGGTGGGATGTTGGTGGGAGTGAGGCCTGACCATTCTCTGGGGGTTGGGGGGGGGGGGCAGGTGGTAGTGAGGCTAGATCGTTGTCTGGGAAGGAGGGGTGGTGACTAAGTCCAGACCATTCTCTGGGGTGGGAGAGATTGAGGCTAGATTGTTGTCAGCGTGGGGGTGGGGAAGGCGCGATTGTTCACTGATGGGGGCCGTGGGTGGGGGAGGCTGATGGATCTCTGATGGGGAGGAGGGCAGGTGGATCTCTCACTGGACTGGAGATGGCTGAACGCGTATGAGGGTGCCTGAAAGCAGGTTTCTAAGTCAAATCTGCATTACGGCACTTAGTATTAAAATGGTAAAATCAGGCCCTATTAGAGGTTCACATAGATATACATTCCCACATTCACATAGATATACACATATATTGTCTATCACTGACAGAGTCTCACTTCTTTACGTACACTCTCTCACGCACTCACACAGATCCTCACTCACACACATTCACAGACACACACACTCTCACACGCATTCACACATCCTTCTTCAAATTCATGACACTCCCATGATTACTATCAGCATTACAATGGCACAGACACACGCTCATCCTCTCAATCTCATATTTAAACTGTGGCAAGCAATAACACACAAATCACACACCCTTCTGTGACTCAGATTCTCTCACTCACACAGCCCCTCACTCTCACACACATTCACAGACACACATTCTCTCACACGTACATACTCTCCCACACAAGATCATACATATTTACATGTTCTCTTTCACACTCATGTACACTCACACAACAACCCAGAATCACACTGATACAAACACACACTCTTCCTTGCAATCTCACACTTACATTGTTGCAGGCAGTATCACACTTGCAAAACACACACACACTCACATACTCACACTCACACACAGACTCACACTCACACACACACTCACACACACTCACTCACATACACACTCACACACACTCACTCACATTCACACACTCACACTCACACACACACACTCACACACTCACACTCACACACTCACGCACACACACTCACACACACACACTCACGCACACACAGTTATTCACACAGTCTCTCTCACTCTCATTCACATTCTCTCTTTCACATGTTCACATGGACACTTGCACACGCTCTCATATGAACACTGTCATTCTTTTATACACACAGTCTCACACACTCATACAGACCCTCTAGCACACATACGTTCTCACACATGCTTTTTCACACAAACACTCACATTCTCACACACAATCACTTCACACTCATGCACACGCACAGCATTAGTCCACTTCAGCACAAACATACATTCACCCTGACAATCTCATACACACATTGTTGGAACCGCTATCTCACATACACACATATACACAAACACATTCTTATACACATACACATTCTTATACATAAACACATTCTTATACACAAACACATTCTTATACACATACACATTCTTATACATACACGCACATACACGTACACTTTCTGACATACTTCTGACATACTGATGCATGTTATCCTCATCACACACATTCATTTACTCACACATGCTTACACATATTTCCTCTCACACATACATTCACACTCTCACACCCATACGCTTGTGCATAAGCATGCACTCACAAACACATACTTACACTCTCATAAACACACACTTCAGATACAATAACACAGATTCTCTCACGCACTACCTTATTCAAATATGTTCATGCTATTGTAGGTTCACACTCACTCCCATCCAGTGATATATACATATATTCTCTGTCATTCACACAGTCTCTCTGAAGAAGAGCAAAGGCAGCAGATGCCTGGGAACACCACTGACTGGTTACTGCGAAGAGTTCCCCTTCTAGTTACTCACTACACTGACTTGAAAATATATTGCCATTCATTCACTGTCGATGGGTCAAAATCCTGGAATCCCCTCCCTAGCAGCACTCTGCCTGTACTTACACCAGAGGGACTGCAGTGGTTTAAGACAGTTGATCACCACCACCTTCTCAAGAACAATTAAAGATTGGTATTAAAAGCTGGACTCATGAGAGATGCCAACAACATATTATCAGGAGCAGGAACCGTGGCTGACTTTCCCTCTCTCACTAACCCAGGTATCACTGGACGGTGATCAGAGCAGGTACCCCGGACAAATTCTCGTCTCTCTTAAACCCAGGACTCACTGGGCAGTGATCAGGAGCAGAACCTCTGGCTGATTTCCCTCAAACACAGGCATTAAGTTTAAGTTTATTTATCTGCTTCACAACTAGGTCAGCATTAACATGCAAGAAGTTACCATGAAAATCCTCTAGTCGCCATGCTTAGGTGTCTGTTCGGGTACACTGAGGGAGAATTTAACATAACCAATGCATCTAACCAGCACATCTTTCAGACTGTGAAGGGAAATTGGAGTACGCTAGACAACTCAGGATATTGAGGCCTGGTCAAAAAGAAGAAAAAGGCACATGACATGCATAAGCAGCTGGGAATAAATGGATAAAGGTTATCAAAGTTGAATTAAGAGAGAAATCAGGAGGGCAAAAAGGTGACATAGAATTGCTTTGACAGATAAGGCAAAGGAGATCCAAAGAGCTTCTACAAATACATAAAGGACAAAAGAGTAGCTAGGGAGAGATTAGGGCCTCTTAAGGATCAACAAGATCACCTATATGTGAGTCCACAATAGTAGGTGAGATCTGAAATGAATATTTATCATCAGTATTTACTGTTGAGAAAAGCATAGATGTTAGGAAAATAAATAGCAATGAGGAGTGTACATGTAACAGAGAAAGAGGTGCTGGAAGTCTTAAAGGACATCAACATAAATAAATTCCCAGGACCTGATGAAGTGTATCCCAGGACATTGTGGGAGGCTAGGGAGGAAATTGCAGGTCCCCTGGCAGAGATATTTGAATCAACTGCCCAGGCGAGATGCCTGAAGATTAAAGGAGAGCAAATGTTGTGCCTTAGTTTAAGAATGACTGCAGGGAAAAGCCTGGGAACTACAGGCCAGTAAGCCTAAAGTTGTTAGAAGGTATTCTGAGAGACAGGATCTTCAGGCATTTCGAGAGGCAAGGACTGATTAGAAACAGTCAGCATGGCTTTGTGAGCGGAAAATCACGTCTCACAAGTTTGATTGAGTTTTTTGAAGGGGTAACCAAGAAGGTAGATGAGGGCATTGCTTTCGACATTGTCTGCATGGAGTTTAGCAAGGCCTATGACAAGATATCACATGGTAGGTTGTTGTAACAGGTAAATCTCATGGGATCCAGGGTGAGGTAGCCAATTGGATACAAAATTGGCTTGATGATAGAGAACAGACGGTAGTTGCAGAGAGCTCTTTTTCAAACAGGAGGCCTGTGACCAACGATGTGCTTCAGGGATTGGTACTAGCTTCATGATTATTTGTTATTTATATAATGATTTGGATGAAAATTTAGCAGTCATGGTTAGTAAGTCTGCAGCTGACATCAAGATTGGTGGCATATTGGATAGTGAAGAATGTTACCTAGGATTGCACTGGGATCTTGATCAATTGGACCAGTGGGCCAATGAATGCCAAATAGAGGTTAATTTAATAAATGTGAGGTGATGCATTTTGGTAGATCAAATCTGGGCAGAACCTACTCAGTAGGACATTGGGGAGAGTTATAAAACAAAGAGATCTAGGGGTAAAGGTTCATAACTTCTTGAAAGTGGAGTCATAGTTGAATAGAGTGGTGAAGAAGGCATTTGACATCCTTGGTTTCATTGGTCAGAACATTGAATACAGGAGTTGGAACATCATGTTGAAGTTAGACAAGACATTGATAACACCACACTTGGAATACTGTGTACTGTTCTGGTCACCCTATTATAGAAAGGATATTATTAAACTTGTAAGAGTGCAGAAAAGATTTTTCATTGAAACCCTGTAGTACAGAAAGAGGCCATTTGGCCCATTGAGTCTGTACCAACCACAACCCCATCCAGGCCCTACTCTCATATCTGTACATATTTTACCCACTAATTTTCTAACCTATGCATCTACGGTCAATTTAGCATGGCCAATCAATCAAACCTGCACATCTTTGGACTGTGGGAGGAAACCAGAGCACCTGGAAGAAACCCATGCAGACATGAGGATATATTTGCAAAATCCACACAGACAGTGACCCAAGACAGGAATCAAACCCAGGTTCCTGATGCTGTGAAGCAGCAGTGCTAACCACTGTGCCATCATACCATCCGTGGTACTAGGATGCCAGGACTTGATGGTTTGAGTTATAAGGAAAGTCTGGATAAATGGGACTTTTTTCCCTGAAGTGTAGAAGGCTCAGGGATGATAATCTGTAAGAGAATAAGGGACATCGATAAACTAAATAGTCAATATCTTTTGCCAAAGGTAAGGGAGTCTAAAACTAGAGGGCATAAGTTCATAACTAGAGAGCTTGGGATTATGGTGAGAGGGGAGACATTCGAAAGGGTCCAGAGAAGCAATTTGTTCACTCAGAGGGTGGTGAGCACCTGGAATGGGCTACCAGACACAGTAATAGAGGCAGATACATTTTTGTCTTTTAAAAAGCATTTACACAGTTACATGGGTAAAATAGGCATAGAGAGATATGGCCCAAATGTGGGCAATTGGGACTAGCTTAGCGGTAAAAATTGGATAGCATGGACAAGTTGGGCCGAAAGGCTGTGCAGCTCTGTGGCGCACAGAGGAAACCCACACAGACACGGGGAGAACATGCAGTCACCACACAGACAGTAATCCAAGATGGCATTTGATCCCAGGTCCTGGCACTATGAGGCAGCAATGCTGCTGTAACTACTATGCTATGCTGCCCACTGTCTCTGGGTCAGTGATCAGGAGCAGGCACACGGGCTTACTACCATCTTCTCCAAACTCAGCGATGTGACAAGTGATCAATAGGCAGGAAATCTGGCTGATTCCCACTCCTCTAGGGATTACTAGACAGCGATCAGGCACAGAAATTCTGGCTGATTTCCTCTCTTTTAAGCCAGAGTCAGTGGACGGTCACCAGGAACAGGAACCCTGGTTGATTTTCCTCATCTCTATGCTAAAAATCACTGCACAGTGATTAGGAGCAGAAACCCTGGCTGACTTCCTCTGTCTCTGAGCCTGGGGCCACTGGACAGTTACCAGGAGTAGGAACCTTGATTGAATTCCCTTCTTTCTAAGCCAGGAGTCACTGGTCAGTGATGAGGAACAAAGAAGATTTCCCCTCTCTGCATAACCCAAAAAACACTGGAAAGTGGGCAGGAGCCTTGGCTGAATTCCCCTCTCTCAAACTCAGGGGTCACTGGGCAGTGATCAAGGCAGGAATTCTGATTGATCTTCCCTCTCTCTAATCCATGAGGGACTGAACAGTGATTCGAAGCAGGAACTCTGGCTGATTTCCTTTCTCTCTTTCTAATCCAGGATATCTGGAAAGTGATCAAAAACAGGAACGCTGGCTGATTTCTCCTCTTTCTCTAAT
This sequence comes from Sphyrna mokarran, assembly GCA_024679065.1. Classification (NCBI taxonomy): domain Eukaryota; kingdom Metazoa; phylum Chordata; class Chondrichthyes; order Carcharhiniformes; family Carcharhinidae; genus Sphyrna; species Sphyrna mokarran. The sequence goes on along the minus strand of JAGIQG010000014.1, from coordinate 5,127,042 downwards.
CTAGCTACCCCTGGACAACAGCCAAAAGCAGGAACTCTTGCTGATTTCCCCTCTCTCTCCTTCCCAGTGGTCACTGAAAACTGATCTGGAGCAGGAACCCGGCTGAGTTGCTGAGTTTCTGTCTGTCTCTCTCTCTAACCTCTGTGTCATTGAACACTGACTGATCAGGAACTGGACCCCTGCCTGATCTCTCTCTGTCTAACTCAAGGATCACCAGGCAGTGATCTGATTTCTCCTTTCTCTATAACCTACTGGTCACTGGATAAGTATCAGAAACAGAAACTATATTCCAATAGCCTGATTGATACTAAGAGAAAGTACTTTCTTAATAAAGTTCTTAGTACAAAAAAAAAGCCTGATTGAAGTCATTACAAACTGGTCACCTTCAAAACAGAAAGACTTGTAATAGTAATGAGCAGAAATCGCAGGATGGAGGCAAGGATCATGTTGGATTCCTAATCTTTTCTCATTCTCTAGTGAAGGATTCATTAGTCAGTATCCAATATGTGATCTTCCATTTTTTTAGACTGCATCAGCCCTTCAATCAATATGGCTTCATATAAAATGGTCACTAACAATCCCAGAAAGAACTGTGCAATAAATCACTAACAATCCACTTATTTACAACTCCAACAGCAGTACACAGAGTGCTATCAATCTACCTTCAGGAGTGCTGAAGGAACTGACAATCCCAGTTAAATACAAGGAAATGTCTCCCTGATTGGTCCATCAATTGACTCCTTAATCAGGAGGTTAATACTCCAATAGTCTGATTGATACTAAGAGAAAGTACTTTCTTAATAAAGTTCTTAGTACAAAAAAAAAGCCTGATTGAAGTCATTACAAACTGGTCACCTTCAAAGCGGAAAGACTTGTAATAGTAATGAGCAGAAATCGCAGGATGGAGGCAAGGATCATGTTGGATTCCTGTGTGAAATACTCACTGTGAACAAATTGCTGTATGCTCTGTGAGTTACAACTAGTATCAGACACTGAACCTGCTTTGCAACTTAACGACAGATTGTATGAGAACCTGCCTTGGTAACTTGAGCTTTTTACTGTGTATATGACTCCCAATCTCTCTCTCTCTTTGCAACATCACATTGTATAGTGCAGCCTCAATTGGAGAACTATGTCCAATTCTTGGTGCCACCCTTTGGAAAGAGGTGAAGGTGTTGGAGATGGCGCTGAAAAGATTCACAAGAATGATTCAAGGGATAAATACTTTCAGTGACAAAGATTGGAAAAATTTGACTGTTTTCCTTCAAGAAAAGAAAATTGAGAGGAGATTTATTGCTCAGAATTCTGAGCATTCTGGACTGATAGAAAGAAACTCTTCACTTTTGTGAAAGCTTCAAGAACAAGAGGACTCAGATACAAACATATGGATTAGAAGAAGGGATAGACCATTTGGCCACTCGAATCTTCTCTGCCATTTACTAAAATCATGATTGCTCTGATTCAGGCTGCAACTCCATGTTCTGCCTACACCCAATAACCTTTGACTCTCTTGTTAGTCAACAACCTATCTTCCTCTGCCTTAAAAATATTCAGTGACCCTGCCTTCACTAATCTCTAGGGAAGAGAATTCGAAAGTCTCATGACTCTCCAAGAGAAAAAAAAATCTCCTCATCTCCATCTTAAATAGGTGACCCTTTATTTTTAAATGATATTTGCTAGTTGTCTCTTGCGCAAGGAGAAATGTTCTTTCAGCATCCATCCTTTCAAGTCCCACCAGTTCGTATATGTTGAGCTCAGTTTATTTGTTGGTATCAGAAGTAGGCTTACATTATCACTGCAATGAAGTTAATGTGAAAGTTCCCTAGTGCCGCACTCCAGTGTTTGTTTGGGAACATTGAGGGAAAGTTTAGCATGGCCAGTGATCCCAACCATCACAAGTTTCAGACTTGTACGAATAAACCAAAGCACCCAGAGGCAATCCATGCAGACATGGGGAGAATGTGAGGACTGTACAGACACAGTGCCCAAGCCGGGAACTGAACCAGCGTCCCCAGCGCTCTGAGGCAGTTGTGCTAACCACTGAGCCAATGTTTCAGTAGAACCCTTAGATGAGGTCTTGTGGTATAATGGTTCTGTTCTTACATCTGCACTAGGAGCTGTGTGTTCAAAGCCAAAATGTGGAGATGCCATCATTGGACTGGGATAAACACAGTACACTAGGTTAAAGTCCAACAGGTTTATTGGTCCAACACCATTAACTAGCGAGTGGTATTCGTTACCAAATAAACCTATTGGACTTTAACTTGGTGTTGTGAGACTTCTTACTGTGTTCAAAGCCAAAGCCAGGACTGTTAGCCACAGACAGTGCATTCATAATGTGATTCAATGAGCTAATAATCCGCCCGGGAATCCTTCCATCATTTTGCCGACTATTCCAAAGGGGAAACAAATGTATGTGAAGATATTCTTCAAAAAAAAAACCTTCATTTTTCAAAACTCTATTGGATATGGGCTGTCCCATCTTTCCTCATAAGATAATCTATCATCCCAGGTATCAGTTGACTGTACCTTCTCTGAACTGCTTCTAATGCATTTATATCCTTTCTTCAATAAGGAGACCAAAACTGTACACTGTACTCCCCCTGATATCACGCCAAGGTCCTATACAACTGTAGCAAAACTTGCTGATTTTTGTTGGCATAAATGGGTTGTTTTCTAATTGGCAGTCATGACTAATGGGATTTTGCAGGGCTCTGTGCTCGGGCCCCAACTGTTCACATTATATAATAATGATTTAGAAAAGGGATCCGACTGTATCATTTGCAATTTTAGAGATAAAACAAAGTTGGGTGGGAAGGCGAGCTGTGAGGGGGATGCAAAGATACTTCAACATGATTTTGATAGATTGAGTGTGTGTGTGGATAGATGAATGGCAGATACAGTATAACATGGATAAATGTGAGGTTATCCACTTTGGTAGCAATAATAGGAAAACAGATTATGATCGGAATGGCTGTAAATTGAGAGAGGTGGATAGTTGGTGTCCTCATGCACTAGTTGCTGAAAACAAGTGTGCAGGTACAGTAAGCAGTAAAGAAAGCAAATGGTATGTTTGGCCTTCACAGTGAGAGGATTTGACTATAGGGATAGGAATGTTTTGCTGGAATTGTATAGGGCATTGGTTGGACCAAATATCGAATATGATGTGCAGTTTTGATGTCCTTACCTGAGGAAGGATGTTCTTGCTCTAGAGGGTGTACGGTGAAAGTTTACCAGGCTGATTCTTGGGACGGCAGGTCTGTCATGTGAGGAGAGACCAAATTGGTTAGGGTTATATTCACTGCAGTTTAGAAGAATTGGAGAAGGTCTCATGAAAACTTACAAAATTCCAATAGGGTTATACAGGGTAGATTCAGAAAGCATGTTCTCAATTGTGGGGGAGTCCAGAACTAAGGGTCATAGTTTGAGGATAGGGATAATCCTTTTAAAACTGAGGTGAGGAAGAATTTCTTCACCCAGAGAATGGTGAATGTGTGGAATTCACTGTCACAGAATATAGTTGAGGCCAAAATGTCTGATTTCAAGAAGAAATTGGATATAACTCTGGGGATATTGGTTGGGGGGAGGGAGGAAGGATCAGGATTTTAAATTTGATGATCAGCGATGATCAAAATGAATGGTGGAGTAGGCTTGAAGGACTCCTGCTTCTAGTTTCTATGTTTCAATGTTATGTTCCATTCTTCTTGCAAACAGTGACAACATTCCATTTCAGTGGGCCGAATGGCCTCCTTCTGCACTGTAGTTATTCTATGATATTCCACGAGAACCTGTTGCTCAGGCTGCTGGCAGGGCCTGTGTTTCCACTGATGTAGGGGGCCTATGTTCTAGGTTAAATGGCTGGGGCACTGTGGCTTCTACTGGTACTAGTTTCGATACCAGTAGGAGTTGCCAGCGGTTGAGTAATTATCAGGCACCAGTTGTTGCTCCCATATAATTGGGGACATGGCCATGGACTCTTAATCCTTACATTTAACCAGGTATCAGAAGGCTGAGTCTGTGAGCATTGTGATCATAGAGAATACCCAGCGCGCGCGGAGTCCTTAATTATGCTGGCTGCTTTGCCAACGCAGCAGGAAGCATAGAGAGTGTCAATGGATGGGAGACTGGTTTACTGATGGGTTGGGCTACGTTCATGACCCTTTGCAGTTCCTTGAGGCCTTGTGCAGAACAGGAGCCATACCAAGCTGTGAAAAACCAGAAAGAATGCTTTCTATAGTGCATCTCTAAAAGTTGGTGAGAGACATAGCTGACATGTCAAATTTCCTTAGTCTTCTGAGAAAGCAGAGGTGTTGGTGGGCTTTCTTAACTACAGTGTTGGCATGGGAGAACGAGGGCAGGCTGTTGGTGATCTGGACACTTAAAAACACGAAGGTCTTGATCCTTTCTACTTTGTCCTTATCGATGTAGAAGGGGCATGTTTTCCTTTATGCTTTCTGAAGTCGATGATAATCTCTTTTGTGTTATTGACATCGAAGGAGAGATTATTGCTGCCACACCAGGTCAGCAGATTCTCTATTTCGTTCCTGTGCTCTTCTCATCATTGTTTGAGATCTGACCCACTACGGCGATGTCATCATCAAACTTGAAAATCAAATTGGAAGGGAATTTGGCCACAGTCTTAGTATAAGGAGTAACTACAGGGCTGAGAACACAGCCTTGTGGGGCACCAGTGTTGAGGATGAACGTGGAGGAGATATTGTTGCCTATCCTTACTGATTGTGGTCTATTAGTTAGGAAGTTCAGGATCCAGTCACAGCGGGAGATGCCGATGCCCAGATCATAGAGTTTGGAGATGAGTTTCATGGGAATAATAGTATTGAAGGCTGAGCTGTAGTCAATAAATAGGAGTCTGACATAGATGCCCTTGTTCCAAGGTTGAGTGCAGGCCTAGGGAAATGGCATTTGCTTTGGACCTGTGTGACAGTAGGCAGCTGTTGTGGGTCTAAGTAGTCCAGAAGGCTGGAACTGATTCATGCTATGACTAACTTTTTGAAGCACTTCATAATGACAGATGTCAGAGCCACTGGCCGCTGCTTTCTTTTTCTTAGGTACCGGGATGATAATGATGAAAAGTCTCTTAAATTTGATGGTGACAATACTACTTGCCATATTCAGCAGGTAGCTGAGCTCAGACCACACAGGATATGAATTGATAAAGACTAAATGTTGCCAAAGTTTATTTATTGGTCACAAGTAGGCTTATATTAACAATGTAATGAAGTTACTGTGAAAAATCACTTAGTTGCCACACTCTGGCACGAGGTAGAATTTAGTAGTGTGGCCAATTCACACTAACGCCCACGTCTTTGGATTGTGGGAGGAAACTGGAGCACCCAAAGGAAACCCACATAGACACGGGGAGAATGTGGAATCTCCACACAGACAGTGACCCAAGCTGGGAATTGAACCTGGGTCCCTGGTACTGTGAGGCAGCAGTGCTAACCACTATGCCATCCTCACCATTCTATTCAAAGATGTCAGAGTTTGTGTATGACAGTGGGAGGTCTGGAACTTCATGTTAATGCACCAGTTCTATTGTTTGAAATGGTTCGAGTGCAGTGCACATCTGGAAACTTTCCTTTCCACATCAGTTTACATGGAGGGCCAGTACAGGGACTCTTTGGACCTGTATCTGGATGCTTCCAACCCCGGGTGCCCTTGGTGAAGTTGTTGGGTGTAGCACCTCTGGAAGGGAGTAGGGATGATGAATTGAAGGCCACACAGTATCAGTCCATCCTGTAGAGTTCGTTCACCAAATGGTGACAACTGAGGCCAGCTCCTCACTGTGTTGTTGAGTGGATCTGGTAAAAACAAATTACTATGGATGCTAGAAAATCTCAGCAGGTCTGGCAACATCTGCTAGGAGAGAAAAGAGCTGATGTTTCAAGTCCAGATGACTCTTTGTCAAAGCTTTGGACTCAAAATGTCAGCTCTTTTCTCTCCTTACAGATATTGCCTGACCTGCTGAGATTTTCCAGTGTTGTCTCTTTGGTGTCTGTATTTGATATCTGCCTGCAAGGCCTGTTTGAGCTCTTGGATTACCGAAGAAATCAACATCTGTATTGTTATGATGTCTCTGTTTTCCTCACGATCTGCCTGATCTGTGGTGGACAGGAAGTCTCTGGAGAGAACATCAGCCAAGTATAGCACCTTACCACATTGATGGCTGACACTGAGATTGCAGAATTGTAGCTTTAGCATTATGTGTTGTAGCTGCACAGACACAGTGTGTAGGGGCTTCTTTAAGATACTTATGAGTGGATGGTGATCACTTCAACAGAACAATAATACATACAGTGACAAGGGTGGCATGGTGGCATAGTGGTTAGCGCTACTACCTATAGCGTCGGGAACTTGGGTTTTATTTCCTGCTTCAGGTCACTGTTTGTGTGGACTTTGCACATTCTCCCCGTGTCTGCATAGGTTTTCTTTTCTGGATGCTCCAATTTCCTCCCATAATCCAAAGATGTGTGAGTTAAGAGGATTGGCTAATTGCCCTTTAGTGTCAAGGGGACAAGCTAGAGTTATAGTCTGGATGGGATTGTGGTTGGGGAAGACTCAGTGAGCCAAACGGACTCCTCCTGTGCTATGATTCCATCATCATAAAATGTCACACAGAGGAAGATTAGAGCAAATTGTTCCTTTTGATCTGTGCATAGTTAGTCTCAATGTCATTGAGGGCTCTTGAAGCAAAGACTATTGCTTTGCCATTCTGGATATAGACTGCACTAAGTCTATGCTAGGTAGGATGTGGGTGCTCGAACATCAATGTATTGTAGCACTGGAGGAGCTATTAGAGTGCCTGTTAGAATTTCTAAAAGACCTTACTACACAACTGACCAAAATCAGCAATTCAAAATTGTTTATCAACGCTGGCTAGTCCAGTGATCACTCTACAGTGATCAGGGTGTTGAGCAATGATTAATTTTCCCCATAACAATCCAGTGGTCAATGGTCAGTGATCAGAAACAAGAACTCTGGCTGATTTCCCACCCTCTCTATGAAAGGAGTCATTTGACAGTGATCAAGAATAGGAATTCAAAGTGAACTCAGTCTCTTGCTAAAACTGGGGTCACTTGATGCCGGTCTGAAGTAAGGAATACAACTATTATCTTCTATTTTAATTCATCCATTATTTGAGAATGAATTTGATAAGTTCTCAGGCAAATTTTCCACTCTTGCCAATGCATGTGTAAACTATACAGAAAGTGGGAGTAGAAACACAGACTGATTTCACCTGTCTCTCACACAGGGCTCAATGGACAGTGCTTGGAAATAAGTCTCATTCTTTCATCTCCCTGTAAGATCAGTGCATGGCAATCAGACACTGGAAACATGGCTACATTTTATCTCTCACTCTCATCGAATTGGTGAGCAAATAAAGAGCTGGAGTCAGTGGTATGAGTGAATGAAGAGTTAGAGTCAGTGAAGGAGCAAAAAAGAGACTGAGTCAATGAGGGGTAGTAACTAGAAAGTTAGAGTCAGTGAAGTTGAGTGAGTGGAGTGTTAGAGTGAGCGAGGGTGAGTGAGTGGAGTGTTAGAGTTATAAAGATGAGTTAGAGTCAGTGAGGGAGTGAATGAAGAGTTTGTGTCATTGTGTCAGTCAATGAAGAGTTAGAGTCAGTGAGGGAGTGAATGAAGAGTTAGAGTCACTGAGGGAGTGAATGAAGAGTTAGAGTCAGTGAGGGAATGAATGAAGAGTTAGAGTCAGTGAGGGAATGAATGAAGAGTTAGAGTCAGTGAGGGAATGAATGAAGAGTTAGAGTCAGTGAGGGAATGAATGAAGAGTTAGAGTCAGTGAGGGAATGAATGAAGAGTGAGAGTCAGTGAGGGAATGAATGAAGTGTTTGTGTCACTATGTGAGTCAATGAAGAGTTAGAGTCAGTGAGGGAGTGAATGAAGAGTGAGAGTCAGTGAGGGAGTGAATGAAGAGTGAGAGTCAGTGAGGGAGTGAATGAAGAGTGAGAGTCAGTGAGGGAGTGAATGAAGTGTTTGTGTCACTGTGTGAGTCAATGAAGAGTTAGAGTCAGTGAGGAAGTGAATGAAGAGTTAGAGTCAGTGAGGCTGAATGAGTGGAGAGATAAACTTAGTGAAGGTAAGTAAATGAACAGCTTCGGTCTGCGGGGGAATGAAGGAGGAGTTAAAGTCAGTGAGAGTTTCAATGAAGAGCTACAGTCAGTGAGGGAGTGAATGAAGAATTAGAGTCAGTGCGAGAGAATATGAAGAAATAGTTGTCAGTGAAGATGAGTGAACGAAGAGGGAGGGAGTCAGTGAGGGAGCAAACGCAGAGTTAGAGAGGGTGAGGATAATTTAGTGGAGAGATAGGTTTAGCAGAGGTAAGCAAATGAAAAATTTTGGTCTGTGGGGAAGCAAAAAATGATTCAGAATCAATGAGGGGTCTGAGTGGACACTGAGATTCAGTGAGGGTGTGAAGGAAGCATTATAGTCAATGTTAGAGCAAATGAAGAGTTAGAGTCAGTGAGGGAGTGAATGAAGAGTTAGAGTCAGTGAGGGAGTGAATGAAGAGTTAGAGTCAGTGAGGGAGTGAATGAAGAGTTAGAGTCAGTGAGGGAGTGAATGAAGAGTGAGAGTCAGTGAGGGAGTGAATGAAGAGTGAGAGTCAGTGAGGGAGTGAATGAAGAGTTAGAGTCAGTGAGGGAGTGAATGAAGAGTGAGATTCAGTGAGGGAGTGAATGAAGAGTTAGAGTCAGTGAGGGAGTGAATGAAGAGTGAGAGTTAGTGAGGGAGTGAATGAAGAGTGAGAGTCAGTGAGGGAGTGAATGAAGAGTTAGAGTCAGTGAGGGAGTGAATGAAGAGTTAGAGTCAGGAGGGAGTGAATGAAGAGTGAGATCAGTGAGGGAGTGAATGAAGAGTGAGAGTCAGTGAGGGAGTGAATGAAGAGTGAGAGTCAGTGAGGGAGTGAATGAAGAGTGAGAGTCAGTGAGGGAGTGAATGAAGAGTGAGAGTCAGTGAGGGAGTGAATGAAGAGTGAGAGTCAGTGAGGGAGTGAATGAAGAGTGAGAGTCAGTGAGGGAGTGAATGAAGAGTTAGAGTCAGTGAGGGAGTGAATGAAGAGTGAGATTCAGTGAGGGAGTGAATGAAGAGTTAGAGTCAGTGAGGGAGTGAATGAAGAGTGAGAGTTAGTGAGGGAGTGAATGAAGAGTGAGAGTCAGTGAGGGAGTGAATGAAGAGTTAGAGTCAGTGAGGGAGTGAATGAAGAGTTAGAGTCAGTGAGGGAGTGAATGAAGAGTGAGATTCAGTGAGGGAGTGAATGAAGAGTGAGATTCAGTGAGGGAGTGAATGAAGAGTGAGATTCAGTGAGGGAGTGAATGAAGAGTGAGAGTCAGTGAGGGAGTGAATGAAGAGTGAGAGTCAGTGAGGGAGTGAATGAAGAGTGAGAGTCAGTGAGAGAGTGAATGAAGAGTGAGAGTCAGTGAGGGAGTGAATGAAGAGTTAGAGTCACTGAGGGAGTGAATGATGGGTTAGAGTCAGTGAGGGAGTGAATGAAGAGTTAGAGTCACTGACGGAGTGAATGAAGAGTCTGAATCACTGAGGGAGTGAATGAAGAGTTAGAGTCAGTGAGGGAATGAATGAACAGTGAGAGTCAGTGAGGAAGTGAATGAACAGTGAGAGTCAGTGAGGGAGTGAATGAAGAGTGAGAGTCAGTGAGGGAGTGAAGGAAGAGTTAGAGTCAGTGAGGGAGTGAATGAAGAGTGAGAGTCAATGAGGGAGTGAATGAAGAGTGAGATTCAGTGAGGGAGTGAAGGAAGAGTTAGAGTCACTGAGGGAGTGAATGAAGAGTGAGAGTCAGTGAGGGACTGAATGAAGAGTGAGAGTCAGTGAGGGACTGAATGAAGAGTGAGAGTCAGTGAGGGAGTGAATGAAGAGTGAGAGTCAGTGAGGGAGTGAATGAAGAGTTAGAGTCAGTGAGGGAGTGAATGCAGAGTGAGAGTCAGTGAGGGAGTGAATGAAGAGTGAGATTCAGTGAGGGAATGAATGAAGAGTTAGAGTCAGTGAGGGAGTAAATGGAGAGTCAGAGTCAGTGAGGGAGTGAATGAAGAGTCAGAGTCAGTGAGGGAGTGAATGAAGAGTGAGAGTCAGTGAGGGAGTGAAGGAAGAGTTAGAGTCAGTGAGGGAGTGAATGAAGAGTGAGAGTCAGTGAGGGAGTGAATGAAGAGTGAGATTCAGTGAGGGAGTGAAGGACGAGTTAATTTCAGTGAGGGAGTGAATGAAGAGTGAGAGTCAGTGAGGGAGTGAATGAAGAGTGAGATTCAGTGAGGGAGTGAAGGACGAGTTAGATTCAGTGAGGGAGTGAAAGAAGAGTGAGAGTCAGTGAGGGAGTGAATGAAGAGTGAGAGTCAGTGAGGGAGTGAAGGACGAGTTAATTTCAGTGAGGGAGTGAATGAAGAGTGAGAGTCAGTGAGGGAGTGAATGAAGAGTGAGATTCAGTGAGGGAGTGGATGATGAGTGAGATTCAGTGAGGGAGTGAATGAAGAGTGAGAGTCAGTGAGGGAGTGAATGAAGAGTGAGAGTCAGTGAGGGAGTGAATGGAGAGTTAGAGTCAGTGAGGGAGTGAATGAAGAGTTAGAGTCAGTGAGGGACTGAATGAAGAGTCCGAGTCAGTGAGGGACTGAATGAAGAGTTCGAGTCAGTGAGGGAGTGAATGGAGAGTTAGAGTCAGTGAGGGACTGAATGAAGAGTTAGAGTCAGTGAGGAAGTGAATGAAGAGTTAGAGTCAGTGAGGGACTGAATGAAGAGTTAGACTCAGTGAGGGACTGAATGAAGAGTTAGAGTCACTGAGGGAGTGAATGAAGAGTTAGAGTCACTGAGGGAGTGAATGAAGACTTAGAGTCACCGAGGGAGTGAATGAAGAGTCCGAGTCAGTGAGGGACTGAATGAAGAGTTAGAATCAGTGAGGGAATGAATGAAGAGTTAGTGTCAGTGAGGGAGTGAATGGAGAGTTAGAGTCAGTGTTGGAGTGAATGGAGAGTTAGAGTCAGTGAGGGAGTGAATGGAGAGTTAGAGTCAGTGAGGGAGTGAATGAAGAGTGAGAGTCAGTGAGGGAGTGAAGGAAGAGTTACATTCAGTGAGGGAGTGAATGAAGAGTGAGAGTCAGTGAGGAAGTGAATGAAGAGTGAGAGTCAGTGAGGGAGTGAATGAAGAGTGAGATTCAGTGAGGGAGTGAATGAAGAGTCAGATTCAGTGAGGGAGTGAATGAAGAGTGAGAGTCAGTGAGGGAGTGAATGAAGAGTGAGAGTCAGTGAGGGAGTGAAGAAGAGTAGAGTCAGTGAGGGAGTGAATGAAGAGTGAGAGTCAGTGAGGGAGTGAATGAAGAGTGAGAGTCAGTGAGGGAGTGAAGGAAGAGTTAGAGTCAGTGAGGGACTGAATGAAGAGTCCGAGTCAGTGAGGGACTGAATGAAGAGTCCGAGTCAGTGAGGGACTGAATGAAGAGTCAGAGTCAGTGAGGGACTGAATGAAGAGTTAGAGTCAGTGAGGGACTGAATGAAGAGTTAGAGTCATTGAGGAAGTGAATGGAGAGTTAGTGTCAGTGAGGGAATGAATGAAGAGTTGGAGTCAGTGAGGGAATGAATGAAGAGTTAGAGTCAGTGAGAGAATGAATGAAGAGTTAGAGTCAGTGAGGGAGTGAATGGAGAGTTAGCGTCAGTGAGGGAGTGAATGGAGAGTTAGAGTCAGTGAGGGAGTGAATGAAGAGTTAGAGTCAGTGAGGGAGTGAATGATGAGTTAGAGTCACTGAGGGAATGAATGAAGAGTGAGAGTCAGTGAGGGAGTGAATGATGAGTTAGCGTCACTGAGGGAATGAATGAAGAGTGAGAGTCAGTGAGGAAGTGAATGAAGAGTTAGAGTCAGTGAGGGAATGAATGAAGAGTTAGAGTCACTGAGGAATGAATGAAGAGTTAGAGTCAGTGAGGGAGTGAATGAAGAGTTAGAGTCAGTGAGGAAGTGAATGAAGAGTTAGAGTCACTGAGGGAGTGAATGAAGAGTTAGAGTCAGTGAGGGAGTGAATGATGAGTTAGAGTCACTGAGGGAATGAATGAAGAGTGAGAGTCAGTGAGGGAGTGAATGAAGAGTTAGAGTCAGTGAGGGAATGAATGAAGAGTTAGAGTCAGTGAGGAAGTGAATGAAGAGTTAGAGTCAGTGAGGGAATGAATGAAGAGTTAGAGTCAGTGAGGAAGTGAATGAAGAGTTAGAGTCAGTGAGGGAATGAATGAAGAGTTAGAGTCAGTGAGGAAGTGAATGAAGAGTTAGAGTCACTGAGGAATGAATGAAGAGTTAGAGTCACTGAGGGAATGAATGAAGAGTTAGAGTCAGTGAGGAAGTGAATGAAGAGTTAGAGTCACTGAGGGAATGAATGAAGAGTTAGAGTCAGTGAGGAAGTGAATGAAGAGTTAGAGTCACTGAGGGAATGAATGAAGAGTTAGAGTCAGTGAGGGAGTGAATGGAGAGTTAGAGTCAGTGAGGGAGTGAATGGAGAGTTAGAGTCAGTGAGGGAGTGAATGATGAGTTAGAGTCACTGAGGGAATGAATGAAGAGTTAGAGTCAGTGAGGGAGCAAAGATTGAGTTAGAATCAGTGAATGCGATTTAGTGGAGAGATAGGTTTAGTGAAGCTAAGTAAATGGATACTTTTGTTCTGTGGGGAAGCAAGAAAATGATTTAGAGTCAGCGAGGGTTTTGAGTGGAGAGTTAGATTCAGTGAAGGTCTGAAGGAAATATTATAGTCAATATTAGAGCAAATGAAGTGTTAGAGAAACTGAGGAAATGAATGAAGAATCAGAGTCAGTGAGGGAGTGAATGAAGAGTTAGAGTCAGTGAGGGAGTGAATGAAGAGTTAGAGTCAGTGAGGGATTGAATAATGAGTTAGAGTCAGTGAGGAAATGAATGAAGAGTTAGAGTCAGAGAGGGAGTCAAGGAAGAGTTAGAATCAATGAAGAAATGAGTGAGAGTCAGTGTGGAAGTGAGTGAAGAATTAGAATCAGTGACAAAATGAATTAAGAGTTGGAGTCAGTGAGTGAGTGAATGATGAGTTAGAATGAGTGAGGAAATGAATGAAGAGTTAGAGTCAGTGAGACAGTGGATGAAGAGTTAGATTCAGTGAGGGAGTGAAGGAATTTTGATAGTCAGTGAGGGAGTGAATGAAGAGTTAGAGTTACTGAGGAAGTGTATTTAGAGATGGTCAGTGAGGCAGTAAATGAAGAGTTAGAATCAGTGAGAGAGTGAATGAAGAATTAGTCACTGAGGGAGTAAATGAAGAGTTAGAGTCAGCGAGGGAGTGAATGAATAGTTAGAGGCAATAAAGCTCATTGAGTGGAGAATTTGTGCCAGTGAGGAATATTCAGTGGAGCGATAGGATCATTGTGTGACTGAATGAGTAGTTACAGAGTGAACGAGGGTGCGTGAATGAAGTCAGAATCAGTGAGAGGGTGAATGAAGACTTGTAGTCATTCAGTGAGTGAATGATGACTTTGAGTCATTGAGTGAGTGAATGAAAAGATAGTATCATTGAGGATGAGTGAATGAAGAATTCCCATCACTGTGGCAGTGAATGAAGATTTAAATTGAGTGAGGGAGCAAAAGAAGAGTTTGAGTTAATGAGGAGTAGTGTTTGGAGGTTTAGAGTCAGTGAGAGCATGTGTGAATGAACAGTAAAGTTTAGTGATGGTGAGTGAATGCAGTCTTAAAGTCAATGAGGATGAGTGAGAGGAGAGTTAGAGTCAGTGAGGGTAAGTGAGTGGAGCACTAGAATCAGTAATATGAGGGTTCGTGTCAGTGCGGGAGCAAAAGATGTGTTAGTGTCACTGTGCGAGTGAATGAAGAGTTAGAAGCAGTGAGGATGTTTGAATGAAGAGTTACAGTCAATGAGGGAGTGAATGATGAGTTAGAATCAATGAGGGAGATTGCGTGGTAAGGTAGGGTCAGTGAGGGTAAGTGAATGAAAACTTTCAGCATGTAGGGGAGTGAACAAATAGTTAGAGTCAGTGATAGCGACTGAACGAAGACTTAGAGTCAGTGAGCAGCATAGGAGGAGTTTGAATCAAAGAAGATGAGTGATTTGTGAGAGTTACTGAGGGTGAATGAATGGAGAGTTAGAGTCAGTGAGCATGAGTGAGGGGAGAGTTAGAGTCAGAGGGAGGAACTGAGGAGTTAGAGTTGATGAGGGAGCAAATGATAAGTTAGTCAGTGAGAGTGAGTGGTGAGTTAGAGTCAGTGAGGGTGTGCTTTAATGAAGGGTGAGTGTCAGTGAGGGAGATTGAATGAAGAGTTAGAGTCAGTGAGAGTGAGTGAGGGGAAATTTTGAGTCAAAGAAGTGAAGGAGTGTAGAATTAGAATTAGAGAGTGTGAATGAGGGGAGAGTTAGAGTCAATGAGAGAGAAAATGAAGAGTTAGAGTCAGTGAGGGATTGAATAATGAGTTAGAGTCAGTGAGGAAATGAATGAAGAGTTAGAGTCAGAGAGGGAGTGAATGAAGAGTTAGAGTCAGTGAGGAAGTCAAGGAAGAGTTAGAGTCAGTGAAGAAATGAGTGAGAGTCAGTGTGCAAGTGAGTGAAGAATTAGAATCAGTGACAAAATGAATGAAGAGTTAGAGTCAGTGAGTGAGTGAATGAAAAGTTAGAGTCAGTGAGGGAGTGAATGAAGAGTTAGAGTCAGTGAGGGAGTGAATGAAGAGTTAGAGTCAGTGAGGGAGTGAATGAAGAGTTAGAGTCAGTGAGGGAGTGAATGAAAAGTTAGAGTCAGTGAGGGAGTGAATGAAGAGTTAGAGTCAGTAAGGGAGTGAATGAAGAGTTAGAGTCAGTGAGGGAGTGAATGAGAGTAGAGTCATGAGGGATGAATGAAGAGTGAGAGTCAGTGAGGGAGTGAATGAAGAGTGAGAGTCAGTGAGGGAGTGAATGAAGAGTTAGAGTCAGTGAGGAAGTGAATGAAGAGTTAGAGTCAGTGAGGGAATGAATGAAGAGTTAGAGTCAGTGAGGAAGTGAATGAAGAGTTAGAGTCACTGAGGAATGAATGAAGAGTTAGAGTCACTGAGGGAATGAATGAAGAGTTAGAGTCAGTGAGGGAGTGAATGAAGAGTTAGAGTCAGTGAGGAAGTGAATGAAGAGTTAGAGTCAGTGAGGGAGTGAATGAAGAGTTAGAGTCAGTGAGGGAGTGAATGAAAAGTTAGAGTCAGTGAGGGAGTGAATGAAGAGTTAGAGTCAGTGAGGGAGTGAATGAAGAGTTAGAGTCAGTGAGGGAGTGAATGAAGAGTTAGAGTCACTGAGGGAGTGAATGAAGAGTTAGAGTCAGTGAGGGAGTGAATGAAGAGTTAGAGTCAGTGAGGGAGTGAATGAAGAGTTAGAGTCAGTGAGGGAGTGAATGAAAAGTTAGAGTCAGTGAGGGAGTGAATGAAGAGTTAGAGTCAGTAAGGGAGTGAATGAAGAGTTAGAGTCAGTGAGGGAGTGAATGAAGAGTGAGAGTCAGTGAGGGAGTGAATGAAGAGTGAGAATCAGTGAGGGAGTGAATGAAGAGTGAGTCAGTGAGGAAGTGAATGAAGAGTTAGAGTCAGTGAGGGAGTGAATGAAGAGTCAGAGTCAGTGAGGGAGTGAATGAAGAGTGAGAGTCAGTGTGGAAGTGAATGATGAGTTAGAGTCAGTGAGGGAGTGAATGATGAGTTAGAATGAGTGAGGAAATGAATGAAGAGTTAGAGTCACTGAGGGAGTGAATGAAGAGTGAGAGTCACTGAGGGAGTGAATGAAGAGTGAGAGTCAGTGAGGAAGTGAATGAAGAGTTAGAGTCAGTGAGGGAGTGAATGAAGAGTGAGAGTCAGTGAGGGAGTGAATGAAGAGTAAGAGTCAGTGAGGGAGTGAATGAAGAGTTAGAGTCAGTGAGGGAGTGAATGAAGAGTTAGAGTCAGTGAGGGAGTGAATGAAGAGTTAGAGTCAGTGAGGAAGTGAATGAAGAGTTAGAGTCAGTGAGGGAGTGAATGAAGAGTGAGAGTCAGTGAGGGAGTGAATGAAGAGTGAGAGTCAGTGAGGAAGTGAATGAAGAGTTAGAGTCAGTGAGGGAGTGAATGAAGAGTTAGAGTCAGTGAGGGAGTGAATGAAGAGTGAGAGTCAGTGAGGGAGTGAATGAAGAGTTAGAATCAGTGAGGAAATGAATGAAGAGTTAGAGTCACTGAGGGAGTGAATGAAGAGTGAGAGTCAGTGAGGGAGTGAATGAAGAGTGAGAGTCAGTGAGGGAGTGAATGAAGAGTGAGAGTCAGTGAGGGAGTGAATGAAGAGTTAGAGTCAGTGAGGGAGTGAATGAAGAGTGAGAGTCAGTGAGGGAGTGAATGAAGAGTGAGAGTCAGTGAGGGAGTGAATGAAGAGTTAGAGTCAATGAGGGAGTGAATGAAGAGTCAGAGTCAGTGAGGGAGTGAATGAAGAGTGAGAGTCAGTGAGGGAGTGAATGAAGAGTGAGAGTCGGTGAGGGAGTGAATGAAGAGTTAGAGTCGGTGAGGGAGTGAATGAAGAGTTAGAGTCAGTGAAGGAGTGAATGAAGAGTTACAGTCAGTGAGGGAGTGAATGAAGAGTGAGAGTCAGTGAGGGAGTGAATGAAGAGTGAGAGTCAGTGAGGGAGTGAATGAAGAGTGAGAGTCAGTGAGGGAGTGAATGAAGAGTTAGAGTCAGTGAGGGAGTGAATGAAGAGTGAGAGTCAGTGAGGGAGTGAATGAAGAGTGCGAGTCAGTGAGGGAACGAACGGTGAGTTTGATTCAATGAGGGAGCAATGGAAGAGTTGCTATCAGTGAGGTAGCGAATGAAGATTAGAGTTAATGAGGGTGAGTGAGTGGAGAATCATTGCAATGAGGGAGCAAATGAAAAATTAAAATCAGTGAGGTTGATTGAATGAAGAGTTCGAGTCAGTGAAGTTGAGTGAATGAAGAGTTTGTGAGGTTGAGTGAGTTAAGAGTTAGAGACAATGAGAATGATTGAATGATGAGTTATGCATGTCAGGGTATTCTTGGTCTTGTCTGATCACAGTGATGTTTCACTCATCTAGTTACTACAATAATTTCCCCCTTCATGACTTTCCCTCGATGTGACCTTGAGTGGAATTGACATTTGGAATCTCAAAGTTAGAAGGAGAGGTGATCAGATTGTGAAAAATAATGGCCGGATCTTCAACCTCACCCACAACTGGAATTCTCTGGACCCACTGCAGTGGAAGGAGATTTGGTTGAATGTCAACATCTCAATTCCCTATAGAATCTGTCCAATGCAGAAAAAGGCCATTTGGCTCATCGAGTCTTCACCAGCTCCCTGAAAAAGCAACTTACTCAGCCTTTCAATCG
Source organism: Sphyrna mokarran (assembly GCA_024679065.1). Taxonomy (NCBI): domain Eukaryota; kingdom Metazoa; phylum Chordata; class Chondrichthyes; order Carcharhiniformes; family Carcharhinidae; genus Sphyrna; species Sphyrna mokarran. The sequence continues at coordinate 5,109,701 of JAGIQG010000014.1, read as the reverse complement.
ACCCTGTACCCATTACTCCACGTATTTTCCATAGCTAATCCATCTAACCTTGGGATGTTAGAGGCAATTTAGCGTGGCCAATTCACCTAACCTGCACATCTTTGGACTTTGGGCTGAAATCGTAATGTCCAAGGTGTATTTTGGACTCACTGCTTGAAATACAGTGAGTATTCACTGTGTACTCACTATACAGTGAGTATACAGGGCAGGTCTTATGAGGAGAGGCTGAGGGATTTGAGGTTGTTTTCGTTAGAAAGGAGGAGGCTAAGAGGGGACCTGATCGAAACATATAAGATGATTAGAGGTTTAGATAGGGTGGACAGTGATAGCCTTTTTCCTAGGATGGAAAAAGCTAGCACGAGGGGACACAGCTTTAAATTAAGGGGTGATAGTTATAGGACGGATATCAGAGGTAGGTTCTTTACCCAAAGGGTGGTTCGGGAGTGGAATGCCCTGCCTGCAGCAGTTGTAGATGCGCCAAGTTTGGTGGCGTTTAAGAGGTTAGTTGATAAGTATATGGAAGAGAAGGGAATGGTTTAGTTTGGAGGGGCATTGCTTTTTATATTGGTCGGCGCAACATCGAAGGCCGAAGGGCCTGTTCTGTGCTGTAATGTTCTATGTTCTATGTTCTATAGTTCTCACTGGCAATGCCAGCAGGGCATCAATGGCCAGAGACTTCCATCCACCTTTTTTGGAGGGGTTGACAGGGGCAATGCTAAGAGAATGATACCCTGTGGTTGGAATGAGTGATCACAGAAAAAAATGCTTGACCATTTCGGACAAAGAAGAGGAATTTCTCCCTTCTGTGCGCTCAAGATATTTGGAATTCTCTACTTAAGGAATATGGATGGCCAGTCAGTAAGTGTACGCAAGGCAGATAGATTGACTCTTGGGTACAAATGGGATTTACAGAGATGGGGGAAGTGAAGTTGACACATTAGATCAGCCCTTTTATTATTGAATGTGATAGTGGTATTGTGACTGGGCTAGTAATCTAGACACCCAAGGTATTGTTCTGGGGACTCGGGTTCGAATCCCATTAAGGCAGATGGTGGAATTTGAAATCAATATTTAAAAAAAAGTTGGAATTAACAATCTACTGATGACCATGAACCATTGTTGATTGCTGGAAAAAGCAGTAACCTTTAGGGAAGGAAATCTGCCGTTCTGACCTAGTCTGGCTTATATGTGACATCAGAGCAACAGCACTGTGGTTGACTCTCAACTGCCCTCCAGGGCCAGCCAGTGATGTCCATGTCCCACGAATGAATTAAAAAAAAATATTTATTTCACTGATTCCCTTAACCTACCCATTGTGGGGCACTAAATGGCAATTTTACCATGGCCAATGCACCTAACCAGCACATCCTTCGGACTGTGGGAGGAAACAGGAGCACCCTGAGGAAATCCATACAAACACGAGGTGAATGTGTAAACTCCATGTAGACAGATAACCAGGACAGAAACGGAACCCGTGTCACTGGTGCTGTGAGGCAACAGTGCTGACCACTGTGTCACCTCTCTGAAATGGCTTAACAAACCACTCAGTTGAAGGGACGGGCAACAAATGCTGGACCAGCTGGCGATGCCCACATCTCCTGAACAAATAAAAAATAAACTGGCCTACAAATCTACTTTTGCTTCTATTCTTTGATTTTTTTGAGTGTGTCAAAGGAGATGTGTTGTCAGAGAGGGGTTCTGGTTGATGGTGAGTTAGTGTGCTGGATAGAATGGGCTTGAGCCAGTGTTAGGTCCCACACTGATTTTTTTTTTGCAGGGTGGTCTTGTATGTTCTTTGGTCAAATTTTACTTCAGAATATTTGGAATCTGAAAGGGACACATCTGCTAGACGGTGCAAAGCTCAGCCTATCAGCAGGCTCCTCTCCCTCTCCCTCAGGGAGCTGACATTTTTCCCATGGCCTCTGCTGCTGCTGATTGGCTCTTGCGCAAGACCTCCGATTGGCTGTTAAGGATTGCCGCTCGCTATCATGCCACGTTGAAAATAGCTGCTCTCAGAAAAACAAATGACAGCATCCATCTCCCAGTGGAACGGCCCACAGGGAACATGGAAAGTTTCGCAGTACACAGGCAGACAACTGAGATACTCTTTCTGGCCTTGCAAATAGAAATCCTCATTGACACAGAATGGCTAATGGTCACTTTTAAGCAAATGTGAAGGCCAAAGGATAAGGCCTGTGCCTGCCTCTCTCATCTGTTGCTCTCCCTTGGCCTCACCCTCTGTCCCATAATGTTTAACTGTCCCTCACTTCCATGTTGTCTTTGTAACTATTGTCTCTATCACTGTCCCCCTGTCCTGTGTTTCTCTCTATTCCTGCCCCTATCACTGTCCCCCTGTCCTGCTAACTCTCTCTGTTCCTGTCCTTATCACTGTACTCTGTCCTAATCTCTCCCTATCCCTGACCCTATCACTGTCCCCCTGTCTTATTGTCTCTCTCTCTATCCCTGACCCTATCACTGTTCCCCTGTCCTATAGTCTCTCTCTATCCCTGTCCCTATCACTGTCCCCTTGTCCTATAGTCTCTCTCTATCCCTGTCCCTATCACTGTCCCCTTGTCCTATAGTCTCTCTCTATCCCTGTCCCTATCACTGTCCCCCTGTCTTATTGTCTCTCTCTATCCCTGACCCTATCAGTTTCCCCCTGTCCTACAGTCTCTCTCTATCCCTGTCCCTATCACTGTCCCCCTGTCCTACAGTCTCTCTCTATCCCTGTCCCTATCACTGTCCCCCTGTCATATTGTCTCTCTCTCTATCCCTGTCCCTGTCACTGTCCCCCTGTCCTCCTGTCTCTCTCTATCCCTGTCCCTATCACTGTCCCCCTGTCGTACTGTCTATCTCTCTATCCCTGTCCCTGTCACTGTCCCCCTGTCCTCCTGTCTCTCTCTATCCCTGTCCCTATCTCTGTCCCCCATTCTACAGTCTCTCTCTATCCCTGTCCCTATCACAGTCCCCCTGTCCTACAGTCTCTCTCTATCCCTGTCCCTATCACTGTCCCCCTGTCCTACTGTCTCTCTCTATCCCTGTCCCTGTCACTGTCCCCCTGTCCTCCGTCTCTCTCTATCCCTGCCCTATTGTCCCCATTCACAGTCTCCTCTATCCCTGTCCCTATCACAGTCCCCCTGTCCTACAGTCTCTCTCTATCCCTGACCCTATCACTGTCCCCCTGTCCTACTGTCTCTCTCTATCCCTGTCCCTATCTCTGTCCCCCACTCTACAGTCTCTCTCTATCCCTGTCCCTATCACAGTCCCCCTGTCCTACAGTCTCTCTCTATCCCTGTCCCTATCACTGTCCCCCTGTCATACTGTCTCTCTCTCTATCCCTGTCCCTGTCACTGTCCCCCTGTCCTACCGTCTCTCTCTATCCCTGTCCCTATCACTGTCTCCCTGTCCTACTGTCTCTCTCTATCCCTGTCCTTATCACTTTCCCCCTGTCCTGCTGTCTCTCTCTATCCCTGTCCCTGTCATAGTCCCTATTTTTGCTGTTTCTCTCTGTATACCTGTCCCAATCACTGCCCCCTTGCCCTGCTCTCTCTCTTTCTCGATCCCTGTCCCTGTGCCTATCACAGTCCCTTGTCCTACTCTCTCAATCTCTCTATCCCTGCCCTATTATAGTCCCTTGTCCTACTCACTCTCTCTCCCAAGCCCTGTTCCTATCATTGCCCCCTTGCCTTGCTCTCTCTGTATCCCCTTCCCTATCACTGTTTCCCACTCTCCCCTCAACACCACCCACCTCTTCGGCCCCCACTCCACTCTTGGCTTTTACCCAGCACTATTTTCTCTTGTTTCCTTTCTAAATTCTGGTACCGTTTAAGCCAATATATAGTTTTTATATATACATTTAACTTTTCTCTCCTCCATTTACACTTTCACACAATGCTAACAAGGTCTGTGACTGTTAGTGACCTCTAATTGGCTTTCTAAGCCTAATCATGGAAGGAATATGGCAGCATGGTGGCATAATGGTTAGCACTGGGGTTCATAGCGCCAGGCACCCAGGTTCAATTCCTGAGTAGGGTTGCTGTCTGTGTGGAGTCTGCACGCCCCCCTCATGTCTGCATGGGTTTCTTCTGGGTGCTTCAGTTTCCTCTCACAGTCCAAAGATGTGTGGATTGATATCAATATGGTGGGCCGCGGAGCCTGTTACTGCACTGTATGACTCAATTTAAGAATTAATTGCATTACTGTCTGTTTGGAGCCTTGCATGTGGGCCAGACATGCAAGAATTTGCATAAGAATTTCCTTCCTTAAAGGACATTAGTGAAACAGAAGGGTTTTTTACAGAAAGCAACAATGATTTCATTGTCACTATTACTGAGGTTAGTTTACACTTGTAGACTTATCCCAGATGACCACCATTGGGCAGCATGTGGCCTCACAGCGCCTGCAACTCAGGTTCAATTCCGGCCTTAGGTGACTGTGTGGAGTTTACATGTGTCTGCATGGATTTCTTCCGGGTGCTCTGGTTTCCTCCCACTGTCCAAAGTTGTGTGGATTAGGTTGATTGGCCATGCTAAATCCCTTAGTGTCAGGGAATAAGCAGGGTAAATATGTTGGGTTACAGGGATAGGGTCTGGGTGGGACCATGGTCAGTGCAGACTTGATGGGCCAAATTGTCTTCATCTGCACTGTAGGGATTCTGTGATTCTATAATTCGAACCCACAACCTCAGACGAATAAACTGGGATGAATAATCCAGCCTCATTACCATTACAGCCAACGGCTACCCCTATTTCTATGCAAGAAGCAATATTATATAATCTGCAGGTGATACCGTACTTGGCAGCATTGTGGATCTTGGTCAAGACAGATATGTAGACTTCAGGAGGACAAAGTGAGGATGGTGAAGTGGGCAGCAACACGTCAGATGGAGTTTAATGTGAGGAAGCACGCAGTGAGGTGCTCTGGGAGAACTGACATAGAAAGACGCTGTTTCAGAAATTACAGATCAGCAGAGAGCTCTGGACATCCCTGAACACAAATCTTGAAAGATGGCAGTGCAAGTGAATAAGGTGGTTTCAAAATAAATATATTGTTACTTGCTTTTAATTATCGGAGACCAAAAGTGCAAAAAGGAATCATAGAAATTAGGAACAGAAGTAAGTCTTTGTCCCTTCCAATCTGCTCTGCTATTCAACATGGTCATGGCTGATGCTCTGTCTCAATGTAAATTCCCTTGATGTCACTAAAGTCTAAAAGAGTTGCTATCTCTTGGCAATATTAATTGACCTGGCCTCCAAAGCATTTGCTGTAAACTATTCCCTTGCTTCACCATCTTTGAGTGAAGAAATGTTTCTTCATTTCAGGTCTAAATAGTCTATCGCATATTGTGGGCCCGTAGATCTAGATTCCTTGACTAGGAAGAACATCCTCCCTTCACCCAGTCTGTCCAGAGCTATTAGAATTGTGTACACTTTAATCATATTCCCCCCAATCCAGTGGAACTCAAATGAATACAGACCCAATCAAACTGACCTCCCCTCCTAGGACAGTCACACCAACACTCCTATCAGCCTCGTGAACCTCTACTATGATCCTTCTTCTGTGCCAAGTCCATCCTTATTTAGGTAAAGGGACCAAAACGGCATGCAATATTCCAGATGTGGTCTCATCAGGGCCCTGTGTAATTGTAGTCAAGAGATGGTAGTGCTATGGTAATTTTACTACAATCGTAACCCCGATGTTCTGGGAACACAGTTGCAAATTAAATATAATTAATAAAACTGGAATTAAAAACTTGTCACGGTTATAATGCTCATGTTTTTTTATTCATTCATGGGACATGGGCGTCGCTGGCTTGGCCAGCGTTTATTGCCCATCCCTAATTGCCCGAGGGCAGTTGAGAGTCAACCACATTGCTGTGATCTGGAGTCACATGTTGGCTAGACCAGCTAAGGATGGCAGATTTCCTTCCCTAAAGGACATTAGTGAACCAGATGGGTTTTTCTGACAATTGACAGTGGTTTCATGGTCATCAGTAGGTTCTTAATTCCAAATTTTTATTATTGAATTCAAATTCCTCCATCTGCCGTGGTGGGAGTCAAACTGTTAATGGTCCCCAGAATATTCGCTGAGTTTTTGGATTAATAGTCCGGTGATAATAGATTATCACCTCCTCCCTGATTGACTCTTATTATTTAACTTACTAATGCTCTTTGGGGAAGGAAATCTTCCCCCACTACTTGGTCTGGCCTATATGTGACTCCAGACTCACACAATGTGATTGATTCTTAATGGCCCTGCTGAAAGGCCTCGCAAGACACTCAGTCTTGAACAACAAAGTCCGGCCTTGGCTTGCGATGCCCACATCCTGTGAAAGGGTACATGAAAACAAAAAGCAAACAGGCCATATTTCAAGCTCATAAATTACTGGTTGGGCCTTGCTGGAAAATACACACATTTCTGTACACCACATTTCAGGGAAAGAATCTTAAAAGTTTCAAGAGAGGAGCTTTACAGGAAATTACCAAGAATGAAGGATTCCGTTCCTTTTAGCCTTTCAAGCAATGTGAAAATCAATCGATATGTCACCATTTCTTGTCCGACCCTACATTGAGAAGATATTCGTGGGCTGCCTTCCCGAACCATTGCAAACCACCAGATGTAGGTGACACAGCAACAGTACAAGAATAGCAATTTAATTCCATATTAGGATGGTATGTGATTGGGACGAGGTTTAAAACGGTGGATGCCAATTAGGTGAGCTACTTTGGCATGGATGGTGTCGAACTTCTTGACTTTTGATGGAACTGCTCTCATCCAGGAAAGTGGAGAGTATTCCAATACACTCCCAACTGATTCCTTGTACACGCTGGACTGGCTTTGGGGTGTCAGCTGGTGAGTTACTCACTCCAGGATTCTTACCCTCTGACCTACTCTTGAAGCCACAGTATATATATGGCTAGTTTAGTTCAGTTTCAGGATGTTGATAGTTGGGGATTCAGTAATGGTAATGCCATTGAATGTCAAGTAACGGTAGTTAGATCCATTCTTGTTGGAGATGGTCATTGCCTGGCATTGTGTGGTTTGAATATTACTCACCACTTATCAGCTGAAATTTTAATATTTTCCAGATTGTGCTGCGTATGGAGATGGATTGCTTCAGTGTCTGCAAACGGTCCTGAGCATTGCAAAAAAGTTTGCAAACGGCCCTGAGCATTGTGCAGCCATCAGCAAAGATCCCCACTTCTGACCTTATGATGGAAGGAACATTATTGATGAAGCAGCTAAAGATGGTTGGCTTTAGGTCCCGGAGGATTGACCTCCGACCACCACAATCATCATCTTTGTGCCAGGTATGACTCCAACTTGTGGAGGGTTTCTCCTGATTCCTGTTCATTTCAGCTTTCCTTGCACTCCACGATACCAAATGCTGCCTTGACGTCAAGGACAGTCATTCTCATTTCACTTCTGGCATTAAGAACTTTCGTCTGTGTTTGAACAAAACCTGTAATGAAGTCAGGAACTGAGTGACCATGGTAGAAGCAGAATTGTTTGTCAAAGAGCAGGTTATTGGTCAGTAAGTGCTGCTTGATAGCACGATTGATGATCCCTTCCATCACTTTGCAGATGATTGAGAGTAGACTGTTGGGGTGATAATTGATTATCAAAGATCAAAGATCAAAGAACAAAACAGCATGGGAAACAGACCCTTCGGCCCAATGAGCCCGCGCCGCCACCTCGATATTCCCACTTTTACCCATGATCCCTGACTATGTTTACAGATCTATGCATTTGAACCAAATTTGCAAGACAAATATATCCCTATATCCTGAGACTCTGAACCATTATTCTAGGTCCTCTAGCCAGAGGAAATAGAGATTTAATCCATCCAGCATTGTCAAGAGTTTTATACATTTCAATTGGATTCCCTCTCATTATTCTAAATTCCAGTGAACATAGGGTCAGTCAACCTTATCTCTCCTCACATAGCAATTCTGCCTTCTCAGAAACAAGCTGCTGAACTTTTGATGCACTTCTTCAACAGCAAGTACATCCTTTCTTGGATAAGATAATCAAATCTTGAATTTTCCCTGTTTCTGCTGTACAGGATATAACTGGGCAGTTTTCCGTATTTGCATAGAGATGCCAGTGTTTTAGCTGTACTGAAACATCTTGGCTAGGGATGTGGGAAGCTCTGGAGAACACATCTTCAGTACGGTTACCAGAATATTGACAGGGAGTGTGATCTTTCCAGTATCCAGTGCCTTCAGCACTGTTGACATCACACCATCTAGGCAAAGACATTGGTGAAATATTGAGGTGCAATGCACTGTTGACATGCTAGCACTGAGGGAGCCTTGCATTGTTGGAGTGATTTCAGTGTGCCTCATTACTGCCTGTTGAACAGTTCAAAGGCTTTTTCAGTATTGAGTTGTAGGAGCTGGAGAGATTACAGTAATCAGGAGGGTTTTAGAAGTTGCAGAAGGTTACAGAGATAGGGAACAGAACTTTGTCAGAGCTGGAGAAAGTTACAGTGATAGGATGATTGTAGGGGCTGAAAAAAGTTTCAGGGATAGGGACGGTTATAGAGGCTGGAGGAGGTTTCAGAGATAGGAAGGGTTGTAGATGGTCTAGGTGGTTACAGCAATAGTGAGGATTGTAGGGGAATGGACAATGCTGCAGAGATCTGGATTGTTGTCGGGGATCAAAGATGTTACACAGGTAACCTCTGGAGGAGGTTACGGAAATAGGGAAGGTTGTTGGGGCTGGAGGATGTTACCATGATAGGGATGGGTGTAGGGGCTGGAGGAGCTTACAGTGATAGGGAGAGATGTAAGAGCTGGAGGATGCTACAGAGATAAAGAAGAGTTGTAGCTGCTGGAAGAAGTTGTAGGCATAGGAAATATTGTAGGTTTTAGCAAAGGTAAAAGACATAGGGAGGTTTGGAGTGGCTGGAAGAGGTTACAGTGTCAGGATTGTAGGGGATGAAGGAGGCTACTGAGGGAGGGAAGGTTGCAGGGATTGGGAGGTTACAGAGAGAGGAAGGGCTGTGGGAGCTGCCAAGGTAGTGTAGTGGTTAGCACTGCTACTTCATAGCTCAATGGACCTGCATTCAATTCCCAGCTCGGGTCACTGTCTGTGTGGACTTCACACATTCTTCTTGTGTCTGCGTAGGTTTCCTCTGGGTGCTCCAATTCCCTCCCACAGTCCAAAGATGTACAGATTAGGTTAATTGGCCATGCTAAAAATTGCCCCTTAGAGTCCTGAGATGCTTAGGTTAGAGGGATTAGTGGGTAAATGTGTGGGGATATTGGTGGGGTGGTGGTGGTGAGGGTGGGGGGGGGGGGGGGGGGGGGGGGGAAGAGGGGTAGGGTGTGGGTGGGGTTGTGGTCAATGCAGACTTGATGGGCTGAATGGCTTCCTTTTGCATTGTAGGGTTTCTATGATTTCTGAGATTACAAGTGGAATTAGGGTGGCAACAAGTCAGCCCATTCAACACTCAGTCTCTTATCTGATTAAAGTATTCAGAGAGGCAATTTTTTCACACAGAGGGTGGTGAGTTCTTGAGCAAGCTGCCAAAGGTAGTAGTAGAGGTGGGTACAATTTTGTCTTTTAAAAAGCATTTAGACAGTTACATGGTTAAATGGGTATAGACAGATACGGGCTAAATGTGGGCAATTTGGATTAGCTTAGGGGTTTAGAAGAAAGGGCAGTATCGACAAGTTGGGCTGAAGGGCCTCTTTCCATGCTGTAAACCTCTGTGACTCTATGACTCTAAGTCCAAAGAGTATAGCCCCAGTCTACTCAGTTTCTCCTCATAAGACAACCCTCTCAACTCTGGAATCAACCTGGTGAATCTCATCTGTACCTCCTGCAGTGCCACTATATCCTTTCTCAAGTAAGGACAGCAAAACTGGTCACAGTAGTCCAGCTGTGGCCTCACCAGTACCTTACGCAGCTGCAACAAAACCTTACTATTTTAAAATTCCATCCTTCTAGCAATGAAGGACGAAATTACATTTTCCTTTTAATTACCTGCTGCACCTTCAAACCAACTCCTTGAGATTCCTGTACAAGGACACCAATGCCCCACCGTATAGCAAACGCTGCAATTTTTTACCATTTAAATAATAGTCCATCTTGTTGTTATTCCTTCCAAGATGGATGATCTCACATTTATCAACACTGTATTCCATCTGCCAGACCTTTGCCGTTTCGCTTAGATTATCTATATCCCTTTGCAGGCTTTCAGCGTCCTCTGCACACTTTGCTCTGCCTTTTATCTTAGTATCATCTGCAAATCTTGACACACTATGCTTTGTCCCCAACTCCAAATCATCCATTTAACTCATTAGCAATCAACACTGACTCCTGAGGCACACCACTAATCTTTGATCGACAATTGGGAAAACATCCATTTACCCCTTCTCTTTGCTTTCTGCCAGTTTACCAATCATTTATTTATGCCAATACATTAGCTGTAACTCTGAACACCTTTATCTTGTGTAGCAGTCTTTGGTGAGGCACCTTGTCAAATATCTTCTGGGAATCCAGATACACCACAGCTACATGTCCACTGCACATATAATGTTCTCAAAATATTCCACCAAATTAGTCAAACATGTCCTGCTCTTTATAAACCCATTTTTACCAACTGAATATTTCATATCCAGATGTTCCGCTATTTCTTCTCTGATGATAGATTCAAGCATTTTCCTTACTACAGAAGTTAAGCTAACCGGCCTATAGTTACCCATTTTTTTTGTCTAGTTCCTTTAAGAAACAGTGGCATCACATTTGCTGTTTTCCGATCTGCTGGAACTACCCCAGAGTCCAGTGAATTTTGGTAAATTAGACTGGTGCATTTACTGTCATCTCTTTTAGTACCCTAGGATACTAAAGCTTTGCAGGCTAATCCCACTTGCTAGCATTTAGTCCCAACTCCCCCAAAAGGCTGTTCACCATCTACAAGGCACAAGTCAGAATGATGGAATACTCTCCACTCGTGTGTACAAGTGCAGCTCCAACAACACTTCAGAAACTTGACACCAAGAGGGGTGTTATAGTTTGCAGAGGGACTTAGACAAGTTGCAGAGCTGGGCCGAGAGGTGGCAAATGGAGTTTAATGTGGAAAAGTATGAGGTAATGCACTATGGCAGAAATAATAAATGTGTAGAGTATAGGGCAAATGGTAGGATTCTTAGTAGTCTAGATGAACAGAGGGATCTTGGTGTGTATGTGCATAGATCCCTGAAAGTAGGCAGTCAGGTCGAGAAGGTTGTTAGGAAAGGCATATGGAGTCTTGGCTTTTATTGGTAGAGGGATTGAATTTCGGAGCCGCAACGTCATGTTGCAACTGTACAAACTCTAGTGCGGCCGCACTTGGAGTATTGTGTGCAGTTCTGGTCCCCGCATTATAAGAAAGATGTGGAGGCTTTGGAGAGGGTACAGAGGAGGTTTACCAGGATGTTGCCTTGTATGGAGGGCAGGTCTTATGAAAAGAGGCTGAGGGATTTGAGGTTGTTTTCATTAGAAAGGAGGCGGCTAAGAGGGGACCTAATCGAAACATATAAGATGATTAGAGGTTTAGATAGGGTGGATAGTGATAGCCCTTTTCCTAGGATGGAGAAAGCTAGCACGAGGGGACACAGCTTTAAATTAAGGGGTGATAGTTATAGGACGGATATCAGAGGCAGGTTCTTTACCCAAGGGTGGTTCGGGAGTGGAATGCCCTGCCTGCAGCAGTTGTAGATGCGCCAAGTTTGGTGGCGTTTAAGAGGTTAGTTGGTAAGTATATGGAAGAGAAGGGAATGGTTTAGTTTGGAGGGTCATTGCTTTTTATATTGGTCTGCGCAACATCAAAGGCCGAAGGGCCTGTTCTGTGCTGTAATGTTCTATGTTCTATGTTCTATGTTCTATCCAGGACAAAGCAGCCCACTTGATTGCAATCCCATCAACAAATATTCACTCTCTTCACCACCAATGAACAATGGCAGCCGTGTGTACCATCTGCAAGATGCACTGCAGCAACTCATCAAAGATCCTTAGCATTTTCTAAACCCACAGCCACTTCCACCTGGAAGAACAAGGGCAACAGACGCCTGGGAACACTACCTCCTGCAAGTACCCCTCCGTACTACACACCATCCTGACTTAAATATAACATCCTGAAATATAAAAAAAATGGAGCTTCTTCAAGCAACAAACACTGCGTGTCCTTGATAGGTATGTCCCTGGCAGGCAGGGAGGGAATGGTCGAGTGAGAGAACCGTGGCTCACAAAGGAGGTTGAATATCTTGTCAAGAGGAAACAGGAAGCCTTTGTAAGGATGAAAAAACAAGATTCAGTTGGGTCGCTTGAGTGTTACAAGGTAGCTAGGAATGAGTTAAAGAAAGGGCTTAGGAGAGTTAGGCAGGGGCATGAAGTCCTTGGCAGATAAAAGAAAACCCCAAGGCTTTTCACTCTTATGTGAGAAATAAAAGATTGACCAGGGTGAAGTTAGGGCCAGTCAAGGATAATAGTGCAAACTTGCTCATGGAGTCAGAAGAGATAAGTGAAGCGTTGAAGGAATACTTTTAATCAGTGTTCACGAAGGAGGGGGACCATGATTTTGAGGATGAGTGTGTGATATAGGCTGATAGGATGGAGGAGGTAGATGTTCTGAGGAAATATGTATTAGCAATTTTAGAAAACCTGAGGGTGGAGAAGTCCCCAGGGCCAGATGGGCTAGATACATCTAGGATATTTTAGGAGACAAGGGATGAGATTGCAGAGCCTTTAGCTTTGATCTTTGGTCCTCACTGTCCATGGGGATTGTCTCAGTAAGAGATAACACCAATTTTGTCAGACCTCTTACTGAGTTTACCCCAGTCCAACGCTGGCATCTCTACATCATGGGGATAGTGCCAGAAGATTGGAGAGTGGCAAATGCTGTTCCTCTTTTCAAGAAAGGAAATAGGAATGACCCTGGTAATTATAGGCATTTAGTCTTACTCTGGTGGTCAGTAAGTTAATGGAAAGGGTCCTCAGAGATAGGATTTATGGCTGTTTGGAAAGATTCAGTTTAATCTGGGTTTGTCAGCACAGCTTCGTGCGAGTAAGTCCTGCCTCTCAAATTTGATTGAATTCTTTGAGGAGGTAACTAAGTGTGTGGACGAAGATAGAGCAGTTGATGTATATATGGATTTTAGTAAGGTGTTTGATAAGGTTCCCCATGGTAGGCTCATGAAGAAGATAAGGAGGTGTGGGATAGAAAGAAAGTTGGCCAATTGGATAAGTAAGTGGCTGTATCATAGAAGACAGAGGGTGGCGGTGGACAGAAAATTTTCAGATTGGAGGCCAGTTACCACAGGGGTCAGTGCTGGGTCCTCTGCTTTTTGTGATTTTTATCAATGACTTGGAAGAAGGGGCTGAAGGGTGGATTAGTAAATTTGCTGATGACACCAAGATTGGTGGAGTAGTGAATGAGGTGGAGGACTTTTGCAGGCTGTAAAGAGACATTGATAAGATATTATCTTCCTCCTCCTCCTCCTCTTAGTGGCCCAATGCAATGCTGCACTCAATAATGCCACAGCACTCGCTGGTGTACATTTCCCACATGTACATTTCCAGATAAATGCGAGGTGATGCATTTTGGCCAGAAAAATGTAGAAGAGAGTTATAGGATAAAAGGTAAAACTATTCGGAGTATAGAGACGCAGAGAGACTTGGGGGTGCAGGTTCACAAGTCTCTGAAGGTGTCTTCACAGGTGGAGAAGGTGATAAAGAAAGCGTAGAGTATGTTAGCTTTCATTGAAAAGGGTATAGAATACAAGAGTAGGAGTTTGATGTTGCAATTGTATAGAACGTTGGTTAGGCCTCACTTGGAATACTGCGTCCAGTTCTGGTCGCCGTACTATCGGAAGGATATGGAGTCCTTGGAGAGAGTGCAGAGGAGGTTTACCAGGATGCTGCCTGGTATGGAAGGACTGTCTTATGAGGAACGATTAATAGACTGGGGTTGTTTTCCCTTGAAAGACGTCGGCTTAGAGGGGATCTAATAGAGGTGTATAAGATTATAAGGGGTATAGATAGAGTAAATGGTGGTAAACTTTTTCCACCTTCAGAAATGGATAGGACGAGGGGTCATGGCCTCAGGGTGAGGGGGGCTATGTATAAGACGAATATTAGAGGGCAGTTTTTCACACAAAGGGTGGTGGGGGTGTGGAATGCACTGCCGAGTAAGGTGGTGGGAGCAGGCACGCTAGGGCTGTTTAAGGGTCTCTTGGACAGCCACATGAGCGGTATGCAGATAGAGGGATATAGTAGGACTGTTTAACTATGGTTTTTTTTCCACAGGTAATTCGGTCCATACTTGACCAACAAGGAGCATGCATTCGGCAGGTGGTGCGAGGACAGCTCTTGGATGTTGATTCATGGGTTGCCTGGTGCTTCATGTCGTAAATGAGTGCTTTATCTGGACCATCTGAAGGGCACCATGACAGCTCAGTGACTATCGCTGTAGCTGTGCAGACACTTGGAATTGGGCCGGTGTCTGCGGGAGTTTGCGCGTTCTCCCCGTGGTTGCGTGGGTTTTCTCCGGGCGCTCCGGTTTCCTCCCACTTCCCAAAAATTCGCTCTTAGGCTGATTGGGAAACAAATTGTCCCTACATTGAGACTCTTCCGTATTAGGAATAACCTAAAATTAGAATAGGATAATGGAATTGTTACTACAAAGTTATGACGGCGGCGCGGGCTCGTTGGGCCAAAGGGCCTGTTTCCCGTGCTGTGTTGCTCTAAAAAAAATGTATTTAGGTGCACTCATAAAAACACAGAAGCAGCAGTAAACCATTCGATCTTTTGGACTTGCTACACCATTCATTTTAACCAGGCTGATCGTCAATTTCAATACCCTGATCCCTTTTTCCCACATATCCCTTCAGCCTTCTAGCTGTAAGAGCTTTATCTAATTTCTTCATAATATCACACAATAATTTGGCCTGAACTACTTTCTGTGGAAATAAATTTCACACAGTCACTATCCTCTGACTGAAGAAATCCCCCCTCACCTCAAATATAATTGGTTTATCCATTATCCTCAAACTATGGCCCCTCGTTCTGAACTCCCCGACCATCAGGAACATTCTTTCTGAATTTACCCTGTCTACTTCTGTTTGAATTTTATAAGTTTCTAAGTGGTCTCCCGTCACTGTTCTAAACTCCAATGGATATAAATTGATTGTGATTTTCAATGTTATGAGAGGCCTGGATAGAGTACATGGAAAGGGCCTATTTAATTCAATCAGTTCACCTGAGTTAGCAGCAAGGGCTGATCTCTTCGTCCTGGAGAAGATCACAAGAGCGCTGAAAATTCACGCCACGCACCCATTCCTGGGAGAAGCTGGGGGCTTCAGTCCAAGATCAGGAAATGCACTCTGGGCACTTGCTTCACGTGTATCAGAACAGTCGGAGCAGCAGTGTGAACACAAGGCTTATCCAGCCTCTCCACATGGGGGAGCCATGTTTCAATTTTCCCCACACTCCTGCTGATAAGTAAGTTTCACAAAGATAAAAGTCTTGCACGTGATTAAAACAAATTTCAAACAAAAAAGAAACTGATGTAAAAAAAAGAACAACTTACTGAGCAAAAAAAATCCGAAACAATAAATTAATAATTTACAAGGGACATAACATTAAATGATTTAAAGCTAATTACAGTTATAAGGAGGCTTATATTCACACTGCAATGAAGTTAGTGTGAAAATCGCCCAGTGACACACTCCAGTTCGGATACACTGCACAGAGCATTGGTGTGGGTAGAAGATGGCACAGCGGTAATGTCACTGGACTTGTAATCCAGAAGCTCAGGATAATGTTCTGGAAATATGAGTTCAAATCCCAGCATGGCTAAGATTATAAAGCTGGCATGATGCGACTAGTCTCAGTAATGATGACCATGAAATCATAAATTGTTGTTGAGTCAAAGAGTTACACATCATCAAATGACCCTTTAGCTCATTGTCTTTGTCCCCATGATTTAGCGCATGGTCCATAGCCTTGTACACTATGACCATGCTAAACCCTTCCTCAGTATGCCTGAATAGGCACTGCAGTGTGGTGACTAGGAGATTTTTCACAGTAACTTCATTGCAGACTGAATGTAAGCCTACTGACGCTTAATAAAGAAATTACTTTGCGAGAGAGGGCACAAAATTAAAGTGGTTTGTAAAAGAAATAAATGTGAAAGGAAAGAAACCTCTCACACAATGAGTGGGTTGGGTTTAGAAGTGTGATGGGGACAAGTTCAATGATTGATAGTTGAACTCAGTGTGACATCACAACCTTTCTCTTCCATTTTAAACCCTTTTTTTAATAATATCCCAAACATGTATTGTCGGAAAGCAAAAATCCTGCCGAAAGCATAGCTTTTGGAATTGGCAATCACATTGACGTTGACATTGCCTGACAGAATACGGAAAGGAAAAATAATTGTGGCGATGGTAGAGTATTTGAAATTGCCAGCACAGTCAGAATTGTTGAAAACGGCAAGAGATGAGTTACAAATGAAACATCTTGGATATGAAAAAGAATTAAAACTATTTGAACTGCAGGCAAAAGCAAAAGGAAGGGAGGCAGCAGAAAGAGAAAAAAAGAGAGAGACTTTGAATTTTGGAGACCAACCTTGAAATGTGAATGTCGGATATGGTTGGCAGAGGTAAAGGGGAATGAATCGTGATGAGGCTAGTGAGAAGGAAAGACTACATTAATCAAAGTCTTGGTGTCTTTTTAAATATATTTAAATACGTTTGAGCATTGTCAAAATTTGATAAGAAGGATGTAGAAGTCTTTTTCATGTCATTTTAGAAGTGGCTGAACAAAGGAAATGGCCACAGGATACGTGAGTATTACTGATACAAACAAAGTGTGTCGGTATTGCTAATGAAGTACTAACATCACTATCAGAGGAGGTATCTGGTACATATAAGAAGATAAAAAAATTCTTCTTAGGTGCAGATGAACTAGTGCCAGGAGCTTACAGACAAAGATTTAGAAACTTTAAGGAAAAAAAGGTTCGCATGTATTTAAAATTTGAAAGGACGAAACAGAGTAATTTTGATAGGTGGATAAGGGCTTTGAAAAGAGACCAGACATATGAAGCTCTTAAAGAAATGATTATTTTGAGGAGTTTAAAAATTCACTTCTGGATGCAGTGAGAAATTATGTGGAAGAGGAGAGGGTTAAAACTGTGAGATTAGCAGCAGAAATGGCAGATGATTATGAATTAGTTCATAACTCAAAGTTTGGTTTCCAATAACAGATGGGGGATAGAAACTGAGCAAGAGAGAAATGCTCAGGTGGCAAAGATAAAGGAAGTTTTGTAGGAGATAATAAAGACAGTATACTTCAGATTAAAAAATAAATCAGGAGGGTGGAAGAGAAATTAAAAACTTCAGATATCTTTACTATAATAAATTAGGTTATGTAAAGTTAAAGTGTTGGGGGTTTAGAAATTATTTTGTCCAGGAATACAGTTTATCTTGGCTATCAATATGGCTGGATCAAAGGTAAGAGTGATGCCTACTATGGTTTACATGTCAGTGAAAAATCAAACAACTGAATTGTTGAACGACACATGCCTGGGATTTTTTTCGATTGTATAATAATATGGTCACAAAGTCATAGGTTAAGACAGGAGGAGAAATCAAAGAGTGAAGATAAGAAGATTGAAGTTCAATTATCAGAAAAGATTTTTAATCAGGTAGTTGGAACAGGAGGAGCTTAAGGTGGATATTTTTAGTTCAGGAAAGTTGACAGTGCAACATAAGGATAGAGATATTCAACAACTGTATCAAAAAATGTATACGGAAGAGGAATCTGAGTGTATACTGGAATGTTATTACCTTAAAAATGAGAAAATTAATGAGAAAATGGAGATCTTTGCACATTCAGGTGGATGAAAAATGGGCAAAGGTTCATGAAGTGGTATTGCCAGTAAGGTATAAAAAGGAGATGTTGCAAGTAGCACATGAGGTACCAGTAGGAGGTCGTTTTGGAGGAAGGAAAACTCAAACTAAAATGCAAAAACATTTTTATTGGCTTGGGCTGCATTAAGATGTAACTATATTTTGTCAGTCATGTCACACATGTCAAATGTTAGGGAATCCTCAAATGGTAATAAAACCATCACTCTTAATTTCCATTCCAACATTTGAAGAATCATTTACAAGGACCCTCCCTAGAACAAAAATGGAAATCATATTTATTGACCAGAGTGGATGTATCTACTAGGTTTCCAGGGTCCATTCCAATAGACAATATTGCAGCAAAAAGGAATTTTTACTACATATGGACTCCACACAGATATACAGTCAGATCAAGAATCAAATTTTACATCAAAGTTATTCAAAGTGATTATGGATAGCTCAGGAATAAAACAATTTAAATCAACAGTGTACCATCCAGAATCGCAAGGAGTGTTGGAACAGTGGCATCAAACTTTGAAGACAATGTTGAGAGCTTATTGTCAAGATTATCCAGAGGATTGGGATAAAGGAATTCCATTTGTACTCTTTACAATTAGGGATGCACTGAATGAGTCAACAACATTCAGTCTATTTGAATTGATTAAGGAGCAATTGGTGAGTGAGTGTTCTGAGACTACATTATTAGACTATGTATCATGTGGACAATATTTAAATGTTGCACAGTGTGTGATGTAACAGGAAGCAAATAAGAAATCAAAAATAAGTGATTTTGTGTGTGGAGATAAAGTTTTAACATTGTTACCAGTGGCAGCTGATCATTTAAAAGCAAGAATTAGTGCACCTTATCAAATTGAAAGGAAATTGAGTGAAGTGAATTATTTGATAAGAATGCTACATAGAAGAAAACACTCTGAGTGTGCCATGTGCACCTGCTTAAAAGATACAGAAGTAAAGCAGAAGCAGGAAGTTTTGGCAGTTACAAATCAGAGGGAAGAAATGAATCCAGATGACTCTGAATTTGATGTGCCTCAAATTACATTGGATAATGAGAGCATTATTAAAATTTGGGATAAAGTATTGAGCTACCTTCCAGAGAAAAAATCAAACTGACTTGAAAGAGTTGTTAATATCACATGGACAAATATGTGGGAATTAGTTGGGAAGCATGAAAATGGCTATTCATGATGTAGATGTGGGAAATGCTGTTCCAATTAAACAACATCTTTATAGACTTAACCCTCTAAAATTGGCACAAGTTCAAAGAGAGATCGAAGGAATGACATAATTAAAGTGAGTTGCAGTGAGTGGAGCTGATGGTATCCAATGATTGTGTGTGAACTCTCGGAAAGTTAATGCAGTCACGAAAACAGACTCTTATCCTATCCGTGGGTGGAGGACTACTTTAAGAAGGTTGGACATCAACTTTTATCTCCAAACTGGATTTACACAAAGGTTACTGTCAGGTACCTTTATCTAAAAAGGCGAAGAAGATTTCAGCTTTTGTGACACCAAATTGTTTGTGCCAATTTAAAGTTATGCTATTTGGCATGAAAAACACCACATCCACATTTCAAAGATTAACTAACAAGT
This sequence comes from Sphyrna mokarran, assembly GCA_024679065.1. Lineage (NCBI taxonomy): Eukaryota > Metazoa > Chordata > Chondrichthyes > Carcharhiniformes > Carcharhinidae > Sphyrna > Sphyrna mokarran. Next base: position 5,090,190 of record JAGIQG010000014.1, on the reverse strand, counting down.
CATTTCTAAAAAGTCATTTTAGAATTATCCAACTGTGCGGTCTACATAGACAGTCTGGTGATTTTTAGTCAGACATGGAAAGATCACTTGAAGCATCTGACAGAATTACTCAATCAATTTCAGGTTTGATGGTAAACCTGGTTAAGAGTGAGTTTGGAAAAGCCCAAGTCACGTTCCTCGGTCATATCATTGGACATGAAAAGATAGCCCCATAGATGTAAAAGCAAAAGTTTTCGGGAAGTTCCTAATACCAGCGAGACAAATGAAAATAATGAGATTTCTGAACCTGAGTGTTTAAATTTGTGCCGAATTTTAGCAGTGTGGTACTGACTTGCTGAAGAAGTGTAGCAAATTTCAGCCGATGACGAAGTGTCAACGGGCATTTGATGGCCTGAAGGCTGTGTTAAGCACTGCTCCTCTGTTGGCTACACCAAATTACAGAAGACCATTCAAGGTGTCTATCAGTGTGTGTGATGTAGCCGTAGGTGCCCTGCTCTTGCAAAATGCCAATGAAGGAGTAGAACAGCCTATTGGGTATTTTTCCAACAAATTGAATGATCACCAGAAGACTCTTCAATGATTGAAAAAGAGAGCTTGAGTTTTGAACTGGCTTTGGAACATTTTAATATTTATGTTGCCAGCAATTTGTTGGAGACACTGATGTATAATAATCCATTTTTGGAGAAATTTAGGCTAAAAATGCCAGACTCTTTAAATGGAGTTTCACTGAATTTAAAAATTATACTTGTGGTAGGAAAACTGCCAATGCTTTGTCCTGAACGTGTTGAAGGGAAAGAAGGTTTAATGATGGAAGTTAGAGACTAAAATGGGCTAAGTTATTGTTACGTTTATATATTTTAATTTTTTTGTAAAATGTATGTATATTGTAGAGTACTAATAATGTCTAACTGAAAGGGTTTGAAAAATGAAATCAATTTTGAATGTTGATGGTTCAATTTTTCCTTAAGGGGGAGGTGTCATGTGAGTGTACCTTTAAGGAAGACTTGTGAACATCATGCAGTTTACTGCTTTAGTGATGTCATTGGGGGGGTGGGGCTAATCTATGGCAGTCAGGTGATAGGGTCTTTCAGCTTTGTTTTAATAGTCAGGTGATAGGGCTTTTTCTTTGCTTTGGGCTTTTACTTTCATTTTGAGTGTGTATTTGGAAGCAATTTAGCTAGGAGGCAATCTCTCACTCCCTGTTCTTCTCTTTATCAATCTGCTTTTTGGGAAATCAGATTCAACTATAACTTCTTCTGTGTTTCTTTTCAGCATTTAATCCAGAAGGCAAGATTCCTGTAACAAGTGGACATGAACCTCTCTGTATTGTGTATGTTTGGAAGGTTTATGTACTGGATGTTGGCTTCGGTTGGAACATGTTAGAGATATTTCCATTATCCTGTTTGTTGTGTTTCTAATTGCTTTCCTTATACAAGTAAACAATATTCTTAATTAAACTTTCTTTTTGATAGAAGCTCCTTGTTGGTCAGTTGAATCACAGCTGGAGGGAGTTTTCTCATGCTCGTTCCAGCCAAATTCAATGTAAAATTGATAGGACAGGTGAGCTTCATGGAACATGTTAAAGCATTCAACCTGACTTGTAACTGCATAACCTGCATCGGTTAGTAGGATTAGAGGGTGAAACATGTAGGGATATAAGGTGAGGCTTGGATGAGCTTGCTACAGTATATCTTGTGGATGGCACAAAGAGTTGCCACTGTGCATCAATGATGGATGGAGTGAATGTTTGTGGATGGGGTGCCAAAAAAGCAGGACTGATATGTTGTGGGTAGTGTTGAGATTCATTCATCCAGGCAAGTGGGGAGTATTGCATTGCACTCCAGACTTGGGCTTCATAGATGATGATGGACAGGCTTTGGAGTGGGGTGGGGAGGGGTGTGTTGGGGGCTGGGGCAGAGAGGAGGTATAGCTACACCTGAAGATGCTACTGCCATACCCTCCTGAAATTGTCATTGAATCAGGGTTGATTCCCTGGCATGATGGGAATGTTTGAGTGAGGGATATACAGGGTATAAGGCACAAAATGCAACCTGAGTACAATTCTCCTGCTGCTGATGGCCCACTGCCCCGTTTAGTTGCCTAGATGTGTTGAAATCAATACCATTTAACGTGGTGATAATACTACACAACATTGATGGGGGGTATTCTCAGTATAAAGCTGGACTTTGTGTCTGCTCCTACCTATATGATCATGGTCACGCACATTTCTGACAGGCAGGTTTGTGGGGATGAAATTAGATTTGTTTCCCATATATCCCTAAATCTAATCCAATAGCCCACCCTCTTCACTGTATCACTCTCACCTACTTTTACCCCTATTTACCACTTCTTTCTCCTCGTTGACTTGAATCATCTGCTGTCTCCTAAATGCTGGAATTTTCTCACTAAAACTCTTTGCTGCATTCTCCCGCTCTCTGATTCTCTTTGTAAATTGGCTCTCTATCCAAGATTCTGATCGGTTGTCCGAATATTTTGTCATGGTGCAAGTTGCTTTTATGTTTTATTGTCTCCTGAACCGAAGGCCAGCATTTTATGGCATGGTTCACGTGTGGTTGCAGTGGTAGGATAAAGATAAATGTGACTTGAGGTGTCTCAGGTGGTAGGACTCCATCTTGGGGACCTGTGTCATGTTTCTGGGTCACCACTTAAGGTGGAACTCAGGCGATGGTGTTCCCATGTATCTGCTGCCTTTATCCTCTCGGTGGTAGTAGAAATTGGTTTGGAAGGTGCTGACTAAGGAATATTGCTGCAGTGCATCTTGTAGATGGTACACAGAGCTTCCGCTGTACATCAGTGATGGATGGAGTGAATGTTTATGGATAGGGTACTTAAAAAAAAAAACAGGACTGATCTTTTATGGATGATATTGAGTTTCACTCATTCAGGCAAGTGGGAAGTATTACATTCTACTCCTGACTTGCATATTGTAGATAGTGGGCAGGCTTTGGATGGGGAGGGATGGAGGGGTGGTAAATAGTGAGTTACTCACTGCAGAATTCCTAGCTGTTGACCTGTTCTTGTAACCACAGTATTTAAATGGTCAGTCCAGTTTAGTTTCTGGCCAATGCTAATCGCCATTTGGAAAATTCAGCAGCAGTAATACCATGGAACACCAAGGGATGATTAGACTCTCACTTTTTTGTCAGTGGATATTGCCTGGCACTTTGAACCCAGGCTGTATTGAGACCAGAAGTTAAGTAACCCTGGCAGAACCCAGATTAAGCATCAGTGAGCAGGTTATTGCTGAGCAAATGTTGGGTCGATGCCAGTGTTGCAGCTTCCCCTGGAACAGATTAAAGGCACAAAGTTCTGCATCGTGTTCTTCAGTACATTGCCAGAATATTGTCAAGGCCCATGGCCTTTCCGTTATCCAATGTCTTCAACTATTTCTTGACATCGCAAGGAGTGAATTGAATTGGCTGGAGACTGGTATCTGTGATGCTGGGGTCGACTGGAGGAGGTCAAGGTGGATCATCCACTTGACACTATGGCTGAAGATTGTTGCAAATGCTTCAGCCTTATCTTTTGCAATAATGTGCTGGGCTCCTCCATCATTGAGGATGGGCATGTTTCAGGAAACTTCGAGAGACTTTCTTCATTCTCCATCACGTTCACAACTGGACGTGAAGGACTGCAGACCTTGGATGAAACTCTTTGGTTGTGGAATTCCAGAGCTCTGTTTTCTCATTTATGCTTCACCAGATTGGCACCTCCATTTTTAGCTCTGCCTTGTGCTGCTCCTGACATGCCCTCCTGCAATCTTCATTAAATCAGGCTTGATTTCCTGGCTTGGTGGGAATGGTAGCATGGAGTATATGCCAAGCCATGAGGTTACAGATTGTGCTGGAGTACAATTCCGCTGATGGTCCACAGTGCCATGTGGCTACCCAGTCTCAACTTGCTAAATGTGTTTGATATCAGTTTCATTTAATACGGTGATAATACTGCACAACATCATCAATGGAAGATATCCTCATCATGAAGACAGGACTTTGACTTCACTCCTACCTCTATGTTCTTTGTCTCCACATTGCTGGTGGGCAGTTTGCTGAAATTAGGTTTCTCCCATATAATCCTAAACCTATTTCATGCTCTTCACGTGGCCCTGTGTCAATCTTAATCTCATCTATTTTACCCCTGTTTACCACTGCTTTCTTCTCATTGACTGGAATCATCCGCTGGGTCCTAACATCTGGAATTTCCTCACTAAAACTCCTTGCTTCGCTCTCTGGATACTCTTTGTAAATTGGCTCTCTATCCAAGATTCGGATCAGTTGTCCTAATATTTTGTCATGGTGCAAGTTGTGTTTTACTGTCCTTAGAACTGAAGACCATCATTTTATGGCCTGTTCCATGTATGGTTCCTGTGGCAGGATAGCTATAAATGTGACTTAGTGTCTCAGCTGAATAGGACTCCATCATGTGGAGCTGTATTTAAGTTTCTGGGTCACCTCCTCAGATATTTGGGAACTTGCAGGTGACGGTGTTCCCATGTATCTGCTGTTCTTGGCCTTCTAGGTGGTAGTAGAATTGGGTTTGGAGTGTGCTGCCGAAGGAAACTTGCTGCAGTACATGTTGTAGATGGTGCGCATGACTGCCATTAGAGTGAATATTTGTGGATGAGGTGCCATAAAAGCAGGACTGACCTATTGTAGATGATGTTGTGTTTCGTTCATCCAGGCAATGGGGACTATTACATTGACTTATGCCTTGTAGATGATGGGCAGGCTTTGAGGTAGGAGTGGGAGGTGGAGGGGGGTTGGTAGGGAGAACAGAGTTTGTGGAGGTGCGGGAGTCAGATGTGAATTGCTCACTGCAGAATTCTTAACTGTTGACCTGCTCTTGTAACAACAGTATTTATGTGGTGGGTCCAATTCAGCTTATGGCCAATGCAAACCTCTGCGGATAGTGGCAAATGCAGCGACTATACCATTCACAGCAATACCATGGAACATCAAGAGATGAGGTTTAAATTCTCTTTTTGTCAGTGGTCATTGCCTAGTACTTTGAAGCAAGATTGGATTGAGACCAGGAGCTTAAGTAAACTTGGCAGAACCCAAGTTGATCATTAGTGAGCAGATTATTGCTGAGCAAATGTTGGGTAGATGCCAGTGTTGCAGTTTGATTAGAGGCACAAAGTTTGGGAGCACAAGTCTTCAGTACTGTTGCCTGAATATAGTTAGGGCCTTTGCATTATCTGATATCTTCAGCTATTTCTTGATATCACGAGGTGCCAATTGAATGAGCTGGATATTGACATCTGTGTTACTGGGGACCACTGGAGTGGGATGAGGTGGATCATCCATTTGGCACTTCTGCCCGAAGATTGTTGTGAATGCTTCAGCCTCATCTTTTGCAATGATGTGCTGGGCTCTTCCTCTATCTTTTAGGATGGGGAGGGTTGTGGAACCTCCTCTTCCAGTGACTTGTTTAGTTCTCCACCACATTCGCGACTGGATGTGGAAGGACTGTAGAGTTTGGTTCTATCTCTTGGTTGTGGAATTGCATAGCTCTGTCCCTTGCTTGTTGCTTATGCTCTTTGATGCACAAGTAGGCTGCACTGCAGCTTCATCAGATTAGCACTTCATTTTTAGGTATGCCTGGAGCTGCTCCTAGCATACCCTCCTGCAACCAGGATCGATTCCCTGGCTTGGTGGGAATGGTAGGGTGGGGAGATATACCAGACCAATGAGATTACAGATTGTGCTGGAATACAATTTTCCTGCTGCTGATGCTCAAGTGGCTGCCCAGTCTTGACTAGTTGGAGGTATTTGAAATAAATCTTATTTAACAGTGGTAATACTGCACAATGTTGATGGAGAGTCTCCTCAGTATGAAGATGGGACTTTGACTTCACTCCTATCTTTACAGTCATGGACTCTCACATCTCTGGCAGGATGAAATTAGGTATGTTTCTCCCATATAACCCCAAATCTAATCCACTGTCTCTCCCTCTCCACATGGCCCTGGGTCAATCTCTCTCTCACCTACTTTACCCCCGTTTACCACTGCTTTCTCCTCACTGACTTGAATCAGCTGGGTCCTAAATGCTGAAATTTCCTCACTAAAAGTCTCCGCTGCACTCTCCCGCTTTCCATTACTCTTTGTAAATTGGCTCCCTATCCAAGATTCTGTTCAACTGTCCTAATATTTTGTCATGCTGCAAGTTGGTTTTGTGTTTTACTGTCTCTGGAACGGAAGGCCTGCATGTTGTAGCCTGTTTCGTGTGGTTGATGCCTTGGCTTGGTGGTAATGGTGGATTGGAGGGCATAAGATTAGACATTGTGCTGGAGTACAATTCTCCTGCTGCTGATGGCCCACAGCGCCTCATGGTTGCCCAGTCTTTACTTGCTAGGTGTGTTTGAAATCAATCCCATTTAACACATCAGTAATTCTGCACAATATTGATGGAGGGTATCTTCAATGTGGAGATGGAATTTTGTCTTCACTCCTACCTATATGGTCATGGAAGCATATGTCTCTGGTGGGAATGAAATTAGGTATGTTTGTCCCATACATCCCTCAATCTAATCCACACCCCACCCTCTCCACACAGTCCTGACTCAATCTTACTCTCATCTACTTTACCCCCTTTTACCATTGCCTTCTCCTCATTGACTAGAATCATCTGCTCGGTCCTAGACTCTGGAATTGCCTCCCTAAAACTCCCTGCTTCACTCTCCCGCTTTCCAATACTCTTAGAAAATTGGCTCTCTATCCAAGATTCTGGTCAGCTGTCTGAATATTTTGACATGGTACAAGTTGTTCTTGTGGTTTCCTGTCCCTAGTATTGAAGATCAGCATTCTGTGGCTTTATTTGTGTACGGCTGCTGTTGAGAGATAGTGACGGGGGCAGCTTGAGTTTCCTCAAATGGAAATATTCCATTTTGGAGACCTCTGTTAAGTTTCCAGGATCACCTCTTAACCTAGTGCTGCTGAGATTCACCAAAATGACCCCTATTCTCCAAGAGATGAAAAGCAAGGACATATTAGACAAAAAAAAGAGTTGGATCCTTTGCAATTGAAAGGGTGGGGGTCAAAGTTTTCAAAACATTCCAGGGAAAGTATTCAAAATTCGGAGAGAATTGGACAGAGCAGATTGGGAGAAACTGTTCACCATTGTAAAACTTCCATGAGCAAGAGGGCATTGACACTTGTGTGATTTGCGAATGTGATGTGAAAAATTACTGACAGCGAACGGTTGGGGTCTGGAAGTATGGTGGGACAGCTTCAGTTGAAGCATTCAAGAGGTCATGACATGATTTCTTGAATAGTAGCAATGTGCAGGGAGAAGGCAGGGCTAATGTCACTAAGTAGTGATGCTTATCCGGAGACCCGGTGCAGACACGATGGGTCGAATGGCCTCATTCTGCACCGTAATAATCCAGTGAAAATAAGGGACATACTGGTTGGAGCATCAGGGCTTAGCCTAAAAAAAAGAGTGAAGGCAGATTTCTCTAAGCAAACGGTGCTGGATGTTTATAATTCACTCTTCCAATAAATTTTTCATCAAATAGCAGAATAAATATAGTTTAAAAAAAAAAACTTGATGAATTATCTTGCCTTAGGCCAGGTCAGTTGCTAATTTTGAACCTCAGATCCATAGATTTGCCAAAGGTACAAAGGAATTGAGGAAAAAGATGGGGATAAGCAGTTAGGACACAGATGGGCTATGTTCCCATTGAGCAGAAGAGGCCTCGATGGTCTACTACTGTTCTTCTCTCCCTGCGACCAGTGGGTCAGCAGTGGTTAGTTGCAATCTTGTGCTGTTTGCTGGCAGTCAGTGAGTTAATAGAAGCCACTGTTCTCTGCCTGCAAAAACAAGTCTCGTGATGTGAGCTGGTAAACAGAGCCTCAGCTGGCAAGCGAGAATGACATCTTCAAGCAGCCTAATGAGACTGGGCCACGGGGGAACACTCACTGAATGACAAACAAAGAACAAAACTGTATTGACACACATTGCAATAAAATAGATTATCTAAAATACTATTATTTAATCTTTATCCTTTTTTATTTGAAGGCCAGTTTAGTGACCATGAGTTGCCTGAACACTGGTGTTGTCTGCACCTCATTTTTGAGTTGTTGACTGTATAAATAGGTCCCTGGCTGGGTCACTGAAGATGATGTACAAGAGAGAACCACACATTGAGAAGCTTGTAGGCCCAGTCAGGAATTGTACTTGATAGAAACCCCTTTTCAGAGGGACAGTCAATACTTTTGGATATGTATTGCTCCCCTTTACTGATGCCACTAACAAAATAGCCCAATTGATTAAAATTCAGTAACTCACCACAATAAAACAGGATCTGAACTTGCAAGCTCTAGTTTGCACTTCAGACAGAGTCAAATAAACCACTGGCTTGATGTGCCCGGCTAACTAATGATGTACCCATCCAAGTAAAGAAGCAAGGAATGAAACAAAGCTAACTAACTCTCTCTCTCCCTCCCCACAATAGGAAATAATAAATCCCATTGCCTGACTTCTTCCCAATAATCCATTTTCTGACTCAAACAACTGTCACTGCCCCACTTTCTCCCTTCGACCTGAATAAATCTCACATTCATTCCACAGCCCCACTCTCTCTACATAAATTGCTATCAATCCCAAACTAACCCCACAATCCCACTCTTTTCTCATAACCAGTATCAATCCCAAAGTAATCTCACTATCTCATTCTCTCCTCTTAAACTGGAGTCAATCCCAAACAAATCCCACTATCCCATTCTCTCCTGACAAACTAACCCTGCTATCCCGCTGTCTCCATGTAAACTGGTATTAATCACAAACTAACCTCACAGTTCCACTCTCTCTCATGTACTGTATCAATCCCAAACTAACCCTATTGCTCGTTCTTTTCTCATAAACTGGTATCAATCCCAATCTAACCCCACTGTCTAACTATCATCATAGCTCACTATCGATCTCAAACTAACCCTGTTGTCGTGCTGACTCCTCATAGCCTGGTATGAATCCCAATCTAATCCTACTCTCTCCTCAAAGCCCAGGATCAATGCCAAATGATTTCCCCCTAAACCATTCTCTCCTCATAGCCCTGTTACAACCCAAAGCTATACTCTCCTTCAATCCTATATATAGCCCTGTATTAACTCCAAGCTAATCTCCAGATAAATGCTTCCCATAGCTCTGTATTATCCAATACAAATCCCATAGTCTTGCTGTCTTCATATAATCCTGTATTAAGGTAAGGTTAATTACAGTCCACCGATACACCTCCATTAATCCCTTACTAGATGTACTTTACTCTTCTTCTGACACACCTCTCTATCAATCCCAAACTAATCACACTGTACCTCTTGCATCTCCTCATAGCCCTGTATCAATCCCTAAACTAGACCCAGTGTGCAGTTATATTTCTATAATGCAATATTGGTCATAAGCTATGCCATTGACTCTGACCTTTCCTTTGTTCCATATGAATCCAAAAGAGACTGCACTGCCTCCCAAAGAATATGAATCAATCTGAAAGCTCGATTTTCCCCATACTCCTGTAACAAGACAAAACCAAATTAACTGTCCAAATATCACTCAAAATGCTGTATTAATTCCAAATGAATCTATAACTTGCACACACCCAAGTTTTCAATGTGTTTGATATTCAAACTGTGGAGTTACAATCATGACATTTATCAGTGTGCATTGTATTCGTACGTTGGAATTACTATCCTGAATCTTCAGTGTTCTGCATTCATATAGTGCAGTTTACTATGGCTGTTTAGAATGTATTGTATTCGTACATGGAGTTACTATCCAGACTCTGTGCATTGTATATTGTACTCAATGTGGAGTTTCTACCCTGACTCTATTCTGTATGCATTGTATTCATATTGTGAAGTAACTACCTTGACTCTGTTCAGTATGTATTGTATTCATATTTTGGAGTAACAACTCTGATTCTGTGCAGTGTGTATTATGCTCATTCTGTGGAGTTACTACTGTGACTCTGTTCAATGTGTATTGTATTCAAACTGTGAAATTATTACCCTCACTGTTAAGTGTGAATAGTATTCATACTATGGAGTTACTACCCTGACTCTGTTCAGTGTGTATTGCATCATTCTGTTAAGTTATGAACCTGACTCTGTTCTGCGTGTGTTGTCTTCAAACTGGTCAATGTAAATTGTATTCATGCTATGGAGTTACTACCCTGACTCAGTTCAGTGATATTGTATTCATACTGTGGAGTTATGAATCTGACTCTGTTCTGTGTGCATTGTATTCGTATGTGGATCTACCATGCTCTGGTCCATGTATATTGTATTCATGCTTTGGAGTTACTATCCTGACTCTGTCATGGTGTTATACAAACTGAACTTTGACTGTAAAATATGCATAGTATTCATGCTGTTGAGTTACTACCTGGACTCTGTATTTTATTCATCCTTTACTGTTACTATCCTGACCAATTTGTGTGTATTGTATTCATATTGTGGAGTTACTACCCTGACTGTTATTGTGCATTGTACTCATTATGTAATAACTACCCTGACTTTGTTCTATGTGTATTGCATTCATACTATGAAGTTACCTTTTTATCTGTTCTGTGGGTACAGTATTCAAATGGTAAAGTTACTACCCTGACTGTTCAGTATATATTGCATTCTTACTGTGGAGTTACTACCATGACACTGTGCGTTATATGCAAACAGTGAAGTTACTAACCTCTTTGTATATTATTTGTACTGTGGAATTACTCTTCAGTGTATATTGTGTTCATACTGTAGTGTTACTACCCTGACTCTGTTCAGTGTGTATTTTATTCATACGGTAGAGTTACTATCCTGACCAAGTTCAGTGTGTATTGTATTTGTATTGTGGAGTTACTACCCTGAATGTATTATGTATTAATATTGTGGAGTTATTACTGACTCTGTTCAGGGTGTCTTATATTCATACTGTGGTGTTACTACCCAGAACTGGTTCAGTGTTGATTATATTCATACTGTGCAGTTACTACCCTGGTGCTGTTACTATTACTCTCTTTACTAGTCTATATGGTTACTCTCCTGACCAAGTTCAGTGGGCATTGTTTTCATATTGTGGAGTTACTAAACTGATTCTGTTCAGTGTATTTTCTCCATTCTGTGAAGCTACTACTGTGACTCTGTTCAATGTGTATTGTATTCAAACTGTAAAGTTACTACCCTCACTATTAAGTGTGTATAATATTCATATTATGGAGTTACTACTCTGACTCTGTTTGTGTGAATTGTATTCATACTGTGGAGTTACTACCTTGACTCTGTTCAGCATGTGTTGCATTCATTCTATTGAGTTATGAGCCTGGCTTAGTTCTATGTGTATTATTTTCAAACTGTGGATCTACCACACTCTGGATAATGCATATTGCCTTCAATTGTGGAGTTACTACGCTGTCTCTGTTGGTGTATATTGTATTGAAACTGTGGAGTTACTACCCTGAATCTCTTCAGTGTGTATTGTATTCATATTGTGGAGTTACTAATCTGACTGTTATGCATTGTATTAGTATTGTGTAATAACTACCCTAACTCCCATTCAGTGTTTATTTTGTTCATATTGTGAAGTTGCTACCCTGATTGCTCTGTGTGTTGTATTCATTGTGAAGTTACCTTCATCATCTGTTCAGTGGGTACTGTATTCAAACTGTAAAGTTACTACCCTGACACTGTTCGGTGTGTATTGTGTTCTTATTGTGGAATTACTACCTTGACTCTGTGTATTGTATGGAAACCGGAGTTATTAACCTTAAGTGTGTATATTATTCATACTATGGAGTTCCTACTCCAACTCTTCAGTGTATATTGTATTCATACTGTGATGTTACTACCCTAACTCTGTTCAATGTGTATTTTATGCACACTTTTCTATCATGGTCCTAAACAATTTGGGTATTGTATTTAATATTGTGGAGTTATTACCCTGAATCTATTCAGTGTGTAATGCATTCATACTGCGATGTTACTACCATGACTCTGTTCACTGTTTTGTATTCATATTGTGGAGTTACTACCCTGACTCTGTTCAGTGTGTATTTTATTTATACTCTTACTCATCTGACTCTGTTCAGTTTGTATTGTACTCATATTGTGGAGTTACTACCCTGACTCTGTTCAGTGTGTATTGCATTCAAACTGTGCTGTTACTACCCTGACACTGCTCAGTGTGTACTTATTCATTCTGTGGAGTTATTATGCTGAGTCTGTTCATTGTGTATCATCTTCATGCTGTGAAGTTACATCCCTTACTCTGTTCAGTGGCTATTGTACTCATTCCATGGAGTGACAATCCTGACACTATTTTTGTGTTGTGTTCAAACTGTAGATCTATCACACTCTGGTCAATGTTTCTTGTATTCATACTGTGGAGTTACTATTCTGAATCTGTTCAGTGTGTATTGTATTCAGACCATGGAGTTTTTACTCTGACTCTCTTCAGTGTGTATTATATTCATCCTTTTCTATTTCTATCCTGACGAATTTCAGTGTGTATTGCACTCATATTGTGGAGTTACTACCCTGACTCTGTGTAATAACAACCCTGACTCTGTCAGTGTGTATTGCATTCATACTGAAGTTACTACCCTGAATCTCTTCATTGTGTATCGTGCTCATTCTGTGGAGTGACCAAACCGACTCAGTTCAGTGTGTATTGTTTTCATGCTGTGAAGTTACAACCATGACTCTATTCAATGGCTATTTTATTCATTCTGTGGAGTCACTACCCTAGCTAACATTGTTCTGTGTGTATTGTTTTCAAACTGTGGATTTACCAAGCTCTGGTCATTGCATGTTGTATTCAAGCTGTGGAGTAACTATCCTGATTCCTCCATTCAGTGTGTATTGTATCCAAACTGTGGATCAAGCAAGGTCTGGTCAATATATATTATATTCATACTGTGGACTCATTACTCTGAATCTGTTCAGTGTACTGTTTCTATCCTGACCAAGTTCAGTGTGTATTTATATTCATATTGTGGAGCTACTACTCTGACTCTGTGTATTGCCACCTTACTGTGATGTTAACAACCTGACTCTGTTCAGTGTGTATTGTTTTCATTCTGTTGAGTTCGTACTCTGACTCTGTTCATTTGTGTATTGTCTTCATACTATGGAGTTACTAAACTAAATCTGTTCTGTGTGTTGTCTTCATACTGCGCTGAATCTGTTCAGTGGGTATTGTATTCATTCTTGGAATTACCACACTGGCTCTGTTCTGTGTATTCAAACTGTGAATGTACCACACACTGGACAATGCATGTCATCTTCAGATTGTAGAGTTACTACAGTATCTCCATTCAGTGTATATTGTATTCAAACTGAAGTTACTACCCCTAACTCTGTTCAGTGTGTATTTCATTCATACTGTACTGTTCTGATTTTGTTCAGCGAGTATTGTATTGAAATTATGCAGTTACTGCCCTGAGTCTTCATTATGTATGATATTCATGCAGCTGAGTTATGATGCTTTTCTTAGTGTATATTGTATTCATACTGAGAGTTATACCCTGACTCTGTTCAGTGTCTATTTTAGTCTTTGAGTCAAGCATATGCTTCTGGCAGGATCAACCAGGTAAGTGTTTATTTTATTCATACACTGTTACCATCCTGACCAAGTTCAGTATAATTGCATTCATATTATGGAGTTACTACCATGATTCTGTTCTGCGTATATTGCATTCATACTGTAATGTTACTACCCTGACTTCATTCAGTGTGGTATTTGTATTCATTCTGTGGAGTTACTAAACTCGCTTTGTTCAGTGGCTGTTCATTCTGTGGAATTACTACTCTAACGCTATTCTGTGTGTATTGTATTCAAGCTCTGGTTAATGCATATTACGTTCATAATATAGTCTTACTACCCTGAACCTGTTCAGTGTGTACTATATTCATGCTGTGGAGGTTCTATTCTAACTTGTGCAGTGTGTATTTTATTCATACTGTACTGTTACTATCCTAACCAAGTTCAGTGTGTATTGTATTCATATAGTGGAGTTACTACCCTGAATCTGTTCAGGGTATTGTCTTCATTCTTGGGATTAACACTGATTTATGTTCTGTGTGTTTTGTATTCAAACTGTGACCAGAATGTGGTAGATACAATGTATACAGCACTCGTACTGTGGAATTACTACAATGTCTCTGTTACTGTGTGTTGTATTCAAACTGAATTTACTACCCTGATTCTGTTCAGTGAGTATTATATTGTTATATTCAAACTGTGAACTTATTACCCTGATTCTGTATTTTATTCATCCTGTATTGTGAATATCCTGACCAAGTTCAGTGTATTTTATGTTCATATTTTGGAGTTACTATCCTGACTCTGTTCAGTGAGTATTGTATTCAAACTGTGAAGTTACTCTGACACTGTTCACTGTATCTTTGTATTTATATTTTGAAGTTACTTCCCTCACTTTTTGTTCAGTGTATTTTGCATTCATAATGTGGAGTTACTATTCTGACTCTGTTTAGTGTGTATTTTAATCATACTGTGTAGTTACACTCCTGATTCTGTTCTGCATATACTATATTCATGCCGTGGAGTTGCTATGCTCTGTTCAATATGTATTGTATTCAACCTGTGAAGTTACGAAGCTCTGTCCAATCTATATTGTATTTGCTCTGTGGAGTTACTGCCCTGACTCTGCGCAGTGTGTATTTTATTCATACTGTGGAGTTACTACCCTGACTCTGTTCATTGTGTATTGTATTAATGCTGCAGTTTTACAATGCTCTGTTCAGTGCTTATTGTATTCATATTGTGAAGTTGCTATCCGGACTGTGTTCAGTGCTTATCGGCTTCATTTTGTGAAGTTGTTACTTTGACCCTATTTGTTGTGCATTGTGTTATGATGCTCTGTTCAGTGTCTGTTGTATTCATTCTGCACAGTTACTACTTGGACTCAGGCGCATTTGTATTGTTTTCATACTGTGAAATTGCTCTCCTGTCTCTGTTCAGTGACAATTTTATTCCTGCTGTGGAATTACTATGCTCTGTTCAGTGTATATCATTTTTGTGTTGCGGTGTTACGATGCTCTGTTCAGTGTGTATTGTATTCATGCTGTGAAATTGCGATGCTCGGTCCAGTCTGTATTGTATTCACTCTGAAGTTACTACACTTGCTCTCTTCAGGTGTGTATTGTATTCAAATTGTGAAGTTACTATTCTGAAACTTTATAGTGTGATCGCAGTGCATGCTGTACAGATATCAGAGTGAGTTTGGTGTTATTGTGGATTTCCTCCCCTGACTTTGTTCAGTGTGTATTGTATTGATACTTGTGAAGTTACTACCCTGACTCTGTTCAGTGTGTATTGCATTCGTGCTGTGATGTTACTACTCTGACTCTGTTCAATGTCTATTGTGCTCATGCTGTGGAGTTGTGATGCTATGTCCAGTCTGTATTGTATGCATTCTGGAATTACTACCCTGACTCTTCAGGGTGCATTATATTTATACTGTGATATTATTACCCAGAACCAATTCAGTGTTTTATATTCATACTGTGCAGTACTGGTGCAATATTACTACCCTGGTGCTGTTACAATTATTTTCTTTACTGTTACTTTGTACAGTTAATCTGACCAAGTTCAGTGGGCATTATATTCACTGCAGAGTTACTAAACTGACTCTGTTCAGTGTGTATTTTCTTCATTCTATGGAGTTACTACTGTGACTCTGTTCAATGTGTATTGTATTCAAACTGTAAAGTTACTCCCCTCACGTGTGTGTATAGTCTTCATATTATAGAGTTACTATTCTGACTCTGTTCAATGCAAATTGTATTCATACTGTGGAGTTAGTACCCTGAATCTGTTCAGTGTGTATTGTTTTTACCTTTTATTCTCTCTTCAGTGTGTACTTTATTCATCCTTTAGTGTTACTATCCTGACCAATTTGTGTGTATTGTATTCATATTGTGGAGTTACTACCATGACTCTCTTCAATCTGTATTGTATTTAAACTGAAGTTACTAACCCCACTGTATGAAGTGTTTATTTTATTCATACTGTACTGTTACTATCCTGACTGTTCAGTGTGCATTGTATTCATATTGTGGCATTACTACCCTGACAATGCTCAGTGTGTACTATATTCATTCTGTGGAGTTATTATCCTGAGTCCGTTTATTGTATATTGTCTTCATTATGTGGAGTTACTGAACTGACTCAGTTCAATGTATATTCTCTTCATACTGTGGAGTTACAATCCTTACTCTGTTCAGTGGCTACTGTAATCATTCTGTAGAGTTACAATCCTGACACTATTTTGCGTGTATTGTATTCAAACTGTGGATCTACCAAGCTCTGGTCAATGTTTCTTGTATTCATACTGTGGAGTTACTATCCTGACTCTGTTCAGTGTATATTGTGTTCAGACTGTGGTGTTTTTTCACTGACTTTCTTCAGTGTGTATTTTATACATCCTTTACTGTTACTATCCTGACCAATTTCAGTATGTTGTATTCATATTGTGGACTTACTACCCTGACCGTTACACAGTATGAATACAATGCACAATAACTACCCTGATTCTGTTCTGTGTTTATTGTATGTATTGTATTCAAACTATAAAGTCTCCTACCCTGACTCTGTTCAGTGTGTATTGTATTCTTATTGTGGAGTTACTGCTGTGACTCTATTGAATGTGTATTGTATGCAAACTGTGAAGTTACTAACCTGTGAGTGTGTATATTACTCATTCTGTGGAGTTACTACTCTGACTCTGTTCAGTGTATTGTATTCATACTATGGTGTTACTACCCTGACCCTGTTCAGTGTGGATTTTATTCATAATTACTATCCTGACCAAGTTCAGTATGTATTGTATTCATATTGTGGAGTTAATACATTGAATCTGTTTAGTGTGAATCGCATTCGTACTGCGGTGTTTTTGCCCTGCCTCTGTTCAGTGTGTATTGTTTTCGTACGGTGGAGTTACAACTCTGGCTGTGCAGTAGCTAATGTATTCATTCTGTGAAGTTACTATCCTTGCTCTCCTCAGTGTGTATTGTATTCAAACTGTGAACTTCCTAGCCTGACTCTGTGAAATATGCATAGTATTCATGCTGACAATTTAATACTGACTCTGTTCATACAGTGAAGTTACTACCCTGACTCTCCAGTGTATATTGTATTCGTACAGCAGAGTTACTATCTGGAACTGGTTCAGTGTGGATTATATTCATATTGTGCAGTTACTACCCTAACACTGTCACTGTTACTTTCTTTACAGTTACTCTCCTGACCCAAATTTAGTGAGTATTGTATTCATATTGTGGAGTTACTATCCTGATTCTGTTCATTATGTATTTTCTTCATACTGTGGAGTTACTATACTGACTGTTCTGTGTGTATTGTATTCAATATGTGAAGTTACAAACCTCCTCTGTTAAGTGCATAATAGTCATGTTGTGAAGTTACTACTTTGACTCTGTTCAGTGTATATTGTTTTCATACTGGTGAGTTACTACTCTGACTCTGTTCTATGTGTATTGTATTCAAACTGTGGATCTACAAAGTTCTGGTCAATGTATACTGTATTCTCATACTGTGGAAATATTACCCTGACTCCATTCAGTGTGCATTGTATTTAAACTATGAAGTTACAACCCTAACTCTGTTCAGTGTATATTGCATTCATGCTTTGGAGTTCCTACTCTGACGCTATTCAGTGTGCATTGTCTTCATAATGTGGTGTTACTACCCTGATTCTGTTCAGTGCATATTTTATTCATACTGTACTGTTATGATCCTGAACAAGTTGTGTGTATTGTATTCATATTGTGGAGTTAATACCCTGAATGTGTTATTGTGTATGAAACACCTTCACTGTTTAGTGTGTATTTCATTTATACTGTGAAGCTGTTGTTATGCTGACTGTTTTCAGCATGTATTCATTCTGTGGAGTTACTACCCTGACTCTGTTCTGTGTTTATTGTACTCATTCTGTGAAGATACCATCATCTGCCCATTGGGTATTCAAACTTTGAAGTTACTACCCTGATTCTGTTCAGTGTGTGTTGTTTTCATATTGTGGTGTAACTACCTCACTGTGTTAAGTATGTATCGCGTTCATGCTGTTGAGTTACTAACCCCACTGTATGAAGTGTGTATAGTATTCATACTGCAGAGGTACTACCCTGACTCTGTTTAGTGTGCATTTTATTCATCCTTTACTGTTACTATTCTAACCAAGTTCAGTGTGTATTGTAGAGTAACTACCCTCACTGTGTTAAGTATGTATTGTGCTCATGCTGTTGAGTTACTACCCTGACTCTGTTCATGGTGTGTTATATTCCAACTGTGAACTTTGCCTGACTCTGTTAAATATGCATAGTATCCATGCTGTTGAGTTACTACCCTGACTCTGTACAGTGTATTTTATTCAACCTTTACTGTTACTATCCTGACCAAATTCAGTGTGTATTGTATTAATATTGTGGCGTTACTCCCCTGGCACTGTTGTTCTTCATTGTATTCATATTGTGTAATAACTACCCTGACTCTGTTCTGTGAAAATTGTATTCATTCTATGAACTTACCTTCATCTGTTCAGTGGGTACAGTATTCAAACTGTAAAGTTAATACCCTGACTCTGTTCAGTGTGCATTGTATTCTTATTATGGAGTTATTGCCATGACACTGTATTGTAGGCAAACTGAAGTTACTAACCCCACAAATGTGTATTATTTATACTGTGGAGCTACTTCAGTGTATATTGTATTCATACTGTGGTGTTACTGCCCTGACTCTGTTCAGTGTATTTTATTTATACTGTACTGTTACTATCCTGACCAAGTTCAGTGTGTATTGTAATAATATTGTGGAGTTACTACCCTGGCTCTCTTACTATTACTCACTTTATTGTTACTTTATATGGTTACTCTCCTGACCAAGTTCAGTGGGTATTGTTCTCATATTGTGGAGTTACTAAACTGATTCTGTTCAGTGTATTTTCTTCATTCTATGAAGCTACTACCGTGACTCTGTTCAATGTGTATTGTATGCAAATTGTAAAGTTACTATCCTCACTGTTAAGTGTGTATAATATTCATATGGAGTTACTACTCTGACTTTGTTCAGGTGGGTATTGTATTCATATTGTGGAGTTACTAAACTGATTGTTCAGTGTGTTGGGTTACTGGCCTGGCTTAATTCTGAGTATTGTATTTAGACTGTGGATCTACCAAGCTCTGGTCAATGTATATTGTATTCGTGCTGTGGAGTTACTACCCTGACTCTGTTCAGCAGGTTTTGTATTCACGCTGTTACGTTAATACTCTGAATCTGTTCAGTGTATTGTTTTCAGACTGGAGTTTTTATTCTGACTCTCTTCAGTGTGTATTTTATTAATCCTTTTCTGTTTCTATCCTGACCACAATATGCATACACTGAAATTGGTCAGGATAGAAACAGAAAAGGATTAATAAAATACACACTGAAGAGAGTCAGAATAAAAACTCCAGTCTGAAAACAATACACTGAACAGATTCAGAGTATTAACGTAACAGCGTGAATACAAAACCTGCTGAACAGAGTCAGGGTAGTAACTCCACAATATGCATACACTGAAATTGGAGTTGCTACCCTGACTCTGTTATTGTGCATTGTATTCATATTGTGTAATAACTACCCTGACTGCTGTGTGTGTGATGTATTCATTCTGTAAAGTTACCTTCATCTGTTCAGTGGGTACTGTATTCAAACTGTAAAGTTACTACCTGACAATATTCAGGTGTGTATTGTATTCATACTGTGGTGTTACTACCCTCTCTGTTCAGTGTGTATTTTAATCATACTTTTCTGTCACAATCCTGAACAAGTTCATTGTGTATTGTATTTGTATTGTGGAGTTACTACCCTGAATCTATTCAGTGCGTATTGCATTCATACTGTACTGTTACTATCCTGACCAAGTTCAGTGTGTCTTGTATTCATATTGCAGAGTTACTATCGTGACTCTGTTCAAACTGTGAAGTTACTAATCCCACTGAATGAAGTGTGTACTTTATTCATACTGTACTGTTACTATCCTGACTCTGTTCAGTGTATATTGTATTCATATTGTGGTGTTACTACCCTGATTCTGTGCAGTCTGTATTGCATTCAAGCTGTAATGTTACTACCCTGACACTGCTCAGTGTGCACTGTATTCATTCTGTGGAGTTATTATCCTGAGTCTGTTCATTGTGTATTGTCTTCATACTGTGGAGTTACAACCTTACTCTGTTCAGTGGCCACTGTAATCATTCTGTGAACTTACAATCCTGACTCTTCTGTTTGAATTCAAACTGTGGATCTACCACATTCTGGTCAATATTTCTTGTATTTATACTGTGAAGTTACTACCCTGACTCTGTTCAGTGCATATTGCATTCATGTTGTGATTTTACTATCCTGACTCCGTTCAGTGTCTTTTGCATTCATAGCCTGAAGTTACTACTCAGACTCTGTTCTGTGTGTATTGTATTCATGATGTGGAGTTACTGTCCTGTCTGTTCAGTGTGTATTTTATTCATGTCATTATCCTGACCATGTTCAGTATGTATTGTATTCATATTGTGGAATAACTGCCCAGAATCTGTTATTGAGCATTGTGTAATGATTACCTTGACCCTGTTCAGTGTGTACTACTTTCATGCTGTGAAGTTACTATCCTTAGTGTATTCAGTGTGTATTGTATTCATATTGTGGAGTTACTACCATGATTCTGTTCATTCTGTGGAGTGACTAAACCGCCTCAGTTCAGTGTGTATTCTCTTCATACTGTGAAGTTACAACCATGACTCTATTCAATGGCTATTTTATTCATTCTGGAGTTACTCCCCGACCTGACACTGTTCTGTGTGTATTGTATCCAAACTATGGATCTACAAAGCTCTGGTTAATGCACATTTTATTCATACTATGGAGTTACTACCCTGATTCCTCCATTCAGTGTGTATTGTATTCAAACTGTGAATCTAGCAAGGTCTGATCAATATATATATTATTTGTACTGTGGGATCACTACCCTGAATCTGTTCAGTTGCTGTTTCTATCCTGACCAAGTTCAGTATGTATTGTATTCAATCTGTGGAGCTAGCACTCTTTAGTGTGTATTGCATTCTTACTGTGATGTTACCAATCTGACTCTATTCATTGTGTATTGTATTCATTCTGCAGAGTGCGTACTCTGATTCTGTCCGTTATGTATTGTCTTCATACTATGGAGTTACTAAACTAAAGCTGTTCAGTGTGTATTGTCTTCGTATTGTGGAGTTACTACCCTGACTGATCAATGAGTATTGTCCTTGTATTGTGGAGTTTCTACCCTAACTCTGTGCAGAGTTAATTTTATTCATACTGTACTGTTACTATCCTGACCAAGTTCAGTATAAATTGCATTCATATTGTGGACTTACTACTCTGACTCTGTTCAGTGTACATTGTATTCAATCTGAAGTTATCCTGACACTGTTTACTGTATCTTTTATTCGTATTTTGAAATTACTTCCCTCACTTTGTTCAGTATGTATTGTATTCAAACTGAAGTTACTACCCTGACTCTAGTGTGTTTTGAATTCATTCTGTGGAGTTGCGACTCCTGGCACTGTTCAGTGCTTATTTCAATCATATTGTGTAGTTACTCTCTTGACTGTTCTGCATATATTGTATTCATGCTGTGGAGTTATTATGCTCTGTTCAGTATGTATTATATTCAACCGGTGGAGTTACTAAGCTCTGTGTAGTCTATATTGTATTTGCTCTGTGAATACAAAATAGACCCTGACTACGTGCAGTGTGTATTTTATTCAAACTGTGGAGTTACTACCCTGACTCTGTTCAGTGCTTATTGTCTTCATTTTGTGAAGTTACTACTTTGATTCTATTTTTGCATTGTGTTACAATGCTTTGATGCTCTGTTCAGTGTCTGTTTTATTCATTCTACACAGTTACTACTTGGGCTTAGGCCCATTTGTATTGTTTTCATACTATGAAATTGCTCCCCTGTCTCTGTTCAGTGACAATTTTGATTCCTACTGTGGAGTTACTATGATGTGCTCAGTGTATATCATTTTTGTGCTGTGGTGTTACGATGCTCAGTCCAGTCTATATTGTATTCACTCTGGAGTTGCTATTCTGACTGTTCAGTGTACATTGTATTCATACTTTGAAGTTACTATCCTGACTCTGTTCAGTGTGCACTGTGTTCACACTGTAAAGTTATCAGGGTGTCTTTGTCCAGTGTGTATTGTATTCATACTGTGGATTTCCTACTTTTGACTTTGTTCAGTGTGCATTGCGTTCATACTGTGATGTTACTACCCTGACTCTGTTCAGTGCATGTTACATTCATACTGTGAATTTAATACACTGATTTTGTTCAGTGTGTATTGTATTCATACTGTGATGTTACTACCCTGACTCCGTTCAATGTCTATTGTGCTCATGCTGTGGAGTTGTGATGCTATGTCCAGTCTGTATTGTATGCATTCTGTGGAGTTACTACCCTGACTGTTCAGGATGTATTATATTCATACTGTGGTGTTATACCTGGAACTGGTTCAGTGATTTATATTCATACTGTGCTATTACTCTCTTTACTGTTACTTTGTACAACTACTGAAGTTGGTCAGGACAGTATTATATTCACTGTGGAATTACTAAACTGACTCTGTTCAGCGTGTATTTTCTTCATTCTGTGAAGCTACTACTATGATTCTGTTCAAACTGTAAAGTTTCTACCCTCACTGTTAAGTGTGTATAGTATTCATATTATGGTGTTACTCTGTTCAGTGTGTATTGTATTCATACTGTGGAGTTACTACCTTGACTCTGTTCAGTGGGTTTTGTATTCACGCTGTTGCATTAATACTCTAACTCTATTCAGTGTGCATCGTATTCACACTGGAGTTACTATCCTGGATCTGTTCAGTATATATTGTGTACAGACTGTGAGGTTTTTACCCTGACTCTGCTCAGTGTGTATTTTATTCATCCTCTACTGTTACTATCCTGACTAATTTCAGTATGTATTATATTCATATTGTGGAGTTACTGCCCTGACTGTTGTTTCCATTGTATTCATATTGTAATAACTATTCTGACTCCATTCAGTGTTTTTCATTCAACTGTAAAATTACTATCCTGACTCTGTTCAGTGTGTATTGTGTTCTTATTATGGAGTTACTACTGTTTGTGTGTGTGTGTGTGTGTGTCGTATGCATACTGAAGTTACTAACCTGTTAACTGTGTATATTATTCCTACTATGGAGTTACTACTCTGACTCTGTTCAGTGTGAATTGTATTCATACTGTTGAGTTACTATCTTGAATGTGTTTTTGTGTATTGTATTAATATTGTGGAGTTATTACCCTGAATCTATTCAGTATAATGCATTTGTACTGCAATGTGAATACTGTGACTCTGTTCAGTGTGTATTTTCTTCATACTGTAGAGTTACTATACTGACTCTGTGTGTATTGTATTCAATATGTGAAGTTACTAACCTCACTGTGTTAAGTGTGCATAATATTCATGTTGTAGAGTTACTACTTTGACTTGGTTCAGTGTTTATTGTTTTCATACTGAATAGTTACTACTGACTCTGTGTATTGTATTCAAACTATGGATCTGGTCAATCCATACTATATTCATACTGTGGAGATATTACCCTGACTCCATTCAGTGTGTATTGTATTCAAACTGTGAAGTTACGACCCTAACTCTGTTCAGTGTATATTGCATTCATGCTTTGGAGTTCCTACTCTGATGCTATTCAGTGTGCATTGTCTTCATGTTGTGGAGTTACTACCCTGACTCTGTTCAGTGTGTATTGATTATCTGGTTTATGCCTGTAGTGTGTATGTATTCATTGAGTTATATTGGGTCACCATTGTCTTCAATTGAGTCTCCCTCTCTTTCATTGTATCTTGGAGTTATTCTGTCTGTGTATTGTATTCATGGGTTACACTCTGTCATGTTTGTATTTCTGTGGAATTTCCTGGTCAGTTTATTGTATTATCTTGAATTCACTGACTCTTTGTGTGTATTGTATTCATATGTATTATTTGACTCTGTTCATTGTTATTGTATTCATGAGTACAACCTTTAAACAAACACCCACCAAACATGTGTATTGTATTAATGCTGCAGTCCTTATGGTGCTCTGTTCAGTGTGTATTGTATTCATTCTGCACAGTTACTATTTGGGCTCAGGCCCATGGTGTTGCATTCATACTGTGAAGTTGCTCCCCTGTCTCTGTTCAATTGTATTCCTATAATGGAGTTATGTTCTGTTCAGTGTGTATTGTATTCATTTTGCGGTGTTACGATTTTGCTCTGTTCAGTGTGCGTTGTATTTGTGCTGTGGAGATGTGATGCCTGGTCCAGTCTGTATTGTATTATATTCTATTGTGAAGTTGCTAACCTGACTCTGTTCAGTGTGTATTGTATTCATACTGTCAAATTATTACTGTGACTCTGTTCATTGTGTATTGTATTCATGCAGCTGAGTTACAATGCTTTTTTTCAGTGTATATTGTATTCATACTATGAGCTACTACCCTGACTCTGTTTAGTGTCTATTTTATTCTTTGAGTCAAACATATGCTTCTGGCAGGATTAACCAGGTAAGTGTCTATTTTATTCATATACTGTTACACATTGAACTTGGTCAGGATAGTATGGCATCCATATTATGGAGTTACTACCATGATTCTGTTCTGCATATATATTGCATCCATTCTGTGGTGTTACTAAACTCGCTTTGTTCAGTGGCTGTTGTATTCATTTTGTGGAATTACAACTCTGGCACTGTTCTGAGTGTATTCTACCAAGCTATGGTTAACGCATATTGTGTTCATAATGTTGTCTTACACACTGAACAGATTCAGGGTAGTATTGTATTCATGCTGTGGAGGTTCTACCCTGACTCTGTGCGGTGTGTATTTTATTCATACTGTACTGTTGCTATCCTGACCAAGTTCAGTGTATATTGTGGATTTACTATCCTGAATCTATTGCTGTATATTGTATTCATACTGTGATGTTACCACCCTGACATTTATTCTTTATGTATTGTATTCATATTGTGGAGTTACTATCTTGACTCTGTTCAGTGTGTATTTTATTCATTCTGTGGAGATACTACCCTGATTCTGTTTGGTGGGTATTGGATTCATTTTTGGAATTACTACCCTGACTCTTTGTGCATTGTATTCAAATTGTGGATCTCTCTCTCTAATGTATATGGTCTCCATACAGTGAAGTTATTACACTGACCCTGTTCAGTGAGTATTAAGTTCATATTGTGTGGAATTCCTTGCCTGATTCTTTTCAGTGTGTATTGTATTAAAACTGTGGAGTTACTTCCCTGACTCTGTTCAGTGTACATTATACTTATACTGTGGCGTTCCTACTCTCTGTGCAGAGTGTATTTTATTCATACTGTACTATTACTATCCTGACCAAATTCAGTATATATTGCATTCATATCCCTATCCGGACTGTTCAGTGTATTGTATTTGTTCTGTGGATTTACAGCTATGACTCTGTGTGTATTTCAACGTACTGTGTAGTTACTGTCCTGACTGTGTTCTGCATATATTGTATTCCTGCTGTGGAGTTGCTATGCTCTGTTCAGTATGTATTGTATTCAAGTTATGGAGTTATGAAGCTCTGTCCAGTCTATATTATGTTCATTCTGTGGAGTTACTTCCCTGACTCTGTTCAGTGTGTATTGTATTAATGCTGCAGTTTTATGATGCTCTGCTCAGTGCTTATTGTATTCATACGGTGAAGTTACTACTTTGACTCTGACTCTGTGTTTGTTTGTGCATTATAATCGTGCTGTGGCGTTATGATGCTCTGTTCAGTGTCTATTGTATTCACTTTGCATAGTTAATACTTGGGCTCAGGCCCATGGTGTTGCATTCACACTGAAGTTGCTCCCCTGTTTCTGTTCAGTGACAATTGTATTCCTACTGTGGAGTTACTATGCTCTATTCAGTGCATATCGTATTCATGCTGTGGTGTTACGATGCTCTGTTCAGTGTGTATTATATTCATGCTGTGGAGTTGCAATGCTCAGTCCAGTCTGTATTCGCTCTGTGGAGTTACGATCCTGACTCTGCATATCATATTCATACGGTGAAGTTAATATCCTGACTCTGTTCATTGTGCACTGTGTTCACTCTGTAAAGTTATCAGGGTGTCTTTGCACAGTGTGTATTGTGTTCATACTGTGGATTTCCTGCCCGACTCTGTTCAATGTGTATTGTATTGATACTGTAATGTATTCTGATTCTGTTCAGTGCATATTGCATTCATCATGTGAATTTAATACACTGACTCTGCTGATTTGGGTATTGCATTCATGCTATGATGTTACTACCCTGACTCTGTTCAGCATCTATTGTGTTCATGCTGTGGCGTTGCAATGCTTGGTCCAGTCTGTATTGTATGCGCTCTATGAAGTTACTACCCTGACTCTTCAGTGCTTATTGTCTTCAATCTGTCAAGTTATTACTGTAACTCTGTTCATTGTGTATTATATTCATGCGGCTGAGTTGCGATGCTTTTTTTCAGTGTGTATTGTGTTCATAATGTGATGTTACTACCCTGAATTTCTTCAGTGTGTATTGTATTCATATTGTGGAGTTACTACCCTGATTCTGTTCTGTGTGTGTTATATTCAAACTGTGGGTCTAATACGCTCTGGTAAATGAATACAATACACATTGTGAAGTTACTACCCTGACTCAGTTAAGTGTGTGTTGTATTCATACTGTGTGAAAACTGGCCTGATTCAGTTCAGTGTTTTTTATATTCATTCATTTTGTGAAGTTACTGTCTTCATTCTGTTCACTGTGTATTGTACTTATGCTTCTGAGTTCCGATGCTTTGTTCAGTGTGTATTGTATCCATACTGTGGAGTTACTACCCTGTATATATTGCATTCAAGCTGTAGTGTTATGATGTTCTGTTTAGTGTTTATTGTATTCATTTTGTGGAGTTACTACCCTATCTGTGTTCAGTGCATATTGTACTCATACTGGGAAGTTGCTCCCCTGAATCTGTTCAGCGTATATTGTATTCATTGTATGAATTTATTACCTTTTGTATCTGTTTAGTGGTTATTATTCATACTATGAAGTTACCACCTGGCCTGAGAGTATTGTATTCATGCTGTGGAATTGCTGTGCTGACTCTGTTCAGCAAGTGTATTCATATTGTGGAGTTATTATCCCATCTGTATTGTCTTCATGCTGTGGAGTAGTTATGCACTGTTCAGTGTATATCATGTTCATGCTGCAGATTTACAATGCTCTATCGTATTCATTCTGCAAAGTTCCTTGAGTAACTCTGTTCACTGTTGTATTCATTCTGTATCCTGGCCAAGTTCAATGTGCATTGTATTTATACTGTGGAGTTCCTTCTCTGCCTCTCTTCAGTGTGTATATTTTTCATTCTTTGAAGTTGCTCCCTTGATTCCGGTCATTGTGTATTGTATTCCTTCAGTGGAGTTAATATCTTGACTCTGTTCAGAATGTATTACTACCCATGACTCTGTGTATTTCGTTCGTACTGTTAAGTTACTTCGCTGACATGTGAAGTGACTACCCTGATTCTGTTTGGTGTGTATTGTTTTCATGTTGTGGAGTTACTATCCTGACTCTGCTCCAGTATGTATTGTAGTTATACTGTGGAGTTACTACCCTGACTCAGGTCAGTGTATATTGCATTCATACTTGGTGTTCAATGCTCTGTTTAGTGTTTATTATATTCATTCTCTGGTGTTGTTCCTCTGTCTCTTTTCAATATGTATTCTATTCATTGTGTGAAGTTGCTCCTCTGTCTCAGTCCAGTATGTATTGTATTCCATACTGTGAAGTTGCACTCCTGACTGTCTTCAGTGTGAACTGTATTCATATTGTGAAGTTATGACCCTGACTGATTCGTATGTATTGTATTTATGAAGTTGCTCCCCTCGTCGTTTCATTTGTGTTTTGTATTCATTCTGTGGAGTTACTACTCTGACTCTGTTCAGTTTCTATTGTAAGCATACTATGTAGTTATTCCCCTCACTCTATCCTGTGTTTATTGTAATCAAGCAGTAGTTACTATGTTATGTTTAGTATATATTCGTGCTGCAGAGTTACGAAGCTCTGTCCAATCTGTATTGTATTCACTCCATGGAATTACTATCCTGACTATGTGTATTGTATTCATACTGTGGATTTACTAGTCTGACTCTCTTTATTGTGTACATATTGTGGAGTTACTATGCCGTGTTCATTGTATTATATTAATGTTGCAATGTTACAACACTCTGTTCAGTGTTTATGGTATTTCTTCTGTGGCGTTCCTTCCCTGTCTCTCTTCAGTGTGTATTGAATTCAGTCTGTGAAATTACTACCCTGACTCTGTTAGTGCATGTTGTATTCATACTGTGTAGTTAATACCCTGACTCAGTGTGTGTTGCATTCATGCTGTGATGTTACTACCCTGACCCCATTCAGAGTCTGTTGTATTCATGCCGCGGAGTTGCAATGCTGTGTCTAGTCCTGTACTGTATGCACTCTGTGGAGTTACTACCCTGACTCTCTGTTCAGTGTGTTTTGTATTTATACTGTGGAGTTACTACCCTGTCTGTCTCTGTTCAATGTGTATTGTACTCATCATGAGAAATCCTTTTAACTCTGTTTAGTATTCATTGTACGAATTTATTACCTTGAATCTGCTCAGAGTTTATTATATTCATACTAATGAAGCTACATATTCATAGCTCTGAATCTGGCCCATGAGTATTATTTTCATACTGTGGAGTAGCTTCCCAACTAGGTGCAGCATGCATTATATTCCTATATTGGAGTTACTATCCTGACTGTTAATACATAATGTTTTCATACTGTAAAGTTGCTGTGTGCTGTTCAGTGTGTATCATATACTGTGGAGTTACGATGCTCTGTTTATTGTGTATTCATTCTGTGATGTTACTATCCTGACTCTGTTCATTGTCTGTTGTCTTCATACTGTAGAGTTACTATCCTGATCAATTTCAATGTGTATATAGTATTCATATTGTGGAATTATTACTCTGACTCTGTTCACTGTATTGCACACATTCTGTGGAGTTACTACCTTGACTCTGACTCTGTACGGTGTGTATTGTATTCATTGTGGAGTTAATACAGTGACTCTATTTACTGTATATTGCATTCATGCTGTGAAGTACCCAACATGACTCTGTTCACTGTGTATTGCATTCATACTGTAATGTTAGTACCCTGACTGTGTTCAGTGTGTATTTGTATTCACACTGTGGAGTTAATATGCTCTGTTCAGCGTGTATTGTATTCATGCTGCAAGTTGCGATGCTCTGTCCAATTTCTATTGCGTTTAGTCTGTGGAGTTACCACCCTGACTGTATTCAGTGTATGTTGTATTTACACTGCAGATTTGCTACCCTGACTGTGTTCAGTGTGGATTATAATCATACTGTGAAGTTATTACTCTGAATCTGTTCACTGTGAACTGTATTCATACTGTTGAGTTGCTCCCCTGACTCTGCTCAGTTTGTATTGTATTAATACTTTGGAATTACCATGCTCTATTCACTCTGTCTACATTCTGTGGATCTACCAAGCTCTGGTCAATACATATTATACTCTGTTCAGTGACTATTGTATTCATTCTGTGGAGTTACTACCCTGACTCTGGTCAGTGTATATTGTATTCCTGTTGCAGAGTTGCGATAATCTATCCAGTCCCTATTGTACTCACTCTGGAGTTACTACCTTGACCATGTTCAGAGCATATGGTATTCAAACTGTGAAGTTACTATCCTGATTCTATTTAGTGTGTACTTTATTCACTTTGTAGAATTATTACTCTGACTCTGTCCAGTGTGTATTTTCTGAATACTGTGGAGTTACTTCTGTGATTCAGTTCTGTGTACTGTATTCAGAAAATGGAGTTAATACCCTGATTCTGTCCATTGTGTACTGTATTCATATTGTGAACTAATGTCTCTGACTCTGTTCAGTGCATACGTATACTGCAGAGTTGCGATGAAGCATTGCGTGTATTGTATTTGGACTGCAATACTATTCTCCTGGCCAAGTTCAGTGTCTATTGTATTGATACTGTGAAATGACTACACTGATTCTGTTCAGTGTGTATTGTATTCATACGGTGGAGTTTCTACCCTAACTCTCTCTTCGTTGTGTATTGTCTTCATTCTGTGAATCTACCAAGCACTGGTCAATAATGTTATACTCGTACTGCAGAGTTACAACCCTGACTCTGTTCAGTGGCTATTGTATTCATTCTGTGGAGTTACTACCCTGACGGTGTTCTGTGTGAATTGTTTTCAAACTGTGGATCTACCACACTCTTGTCAATGTATATTGTATTCATGGTGTGGAATTACTATCCTAACTTCAGTGTTTATTGTATTCATTCTGTGAAGTTACTGCCCTGACTCTGTGTACTGTATATTGCATTCATACTGTGGAGTTACTCTGCTCTGCTCAGTGTTTATTGTATTTATTCTGGAGTTAATACTCTTACTCTGTTTATAGTATTCATATTGTGAAGTTATTATCCTGACTCTGTTCTGTGTTTATTGTATTCTTACTGTGAAGTTACTATGCTCTATTAAGTGTGTATTTTATTCACGCTGCAGTGTTATGCTGCTCTGCTCAGTATCTATTGTATTTATTCTGTGTAGTTACTACTCTGACTCTGTTCAGCCTGTATTCTATTCATACTGTGAAGTTGCTCCTCTGTGTCTGCTCAGAGTATTGTATTTATACTGTGAATTTGCTCTCCTGACTCAGTGTGTATTATATTCATGTTGTGAAGTTACGACCCTGACTGAGTTGTGTATTCGTGCTGTGGAGTTGCTTCCCTCATCCGGTTCATTGTGTGCATTGCCTTCATTCTCTGAAGTTACTATTATCTGTTCAGTGTATATTGTATTCATTCTGGAGTTTCTACTCTGATTCTGTTCAGTGTGTATTGTAATCGCACTGTGTAGTTACTCCTTTGACTCAGTTCTGCATATATTGTATTCATACTGTGATGTTCCTGTGCTCTGTTCAGTGTGTATTGTATTCATACTTTGGTGTTAAGATGCTTTGCTCAGTATCTATTGTATCCATTCACTGGAGTTATTGCTCTGACTTTGCTCAGTATGTATTCTGGTCATACTGTGAAGTTGCTCCTCTGTCTCCGTTCAGTGAGTATTGTGTTCATACCGTGAAGTTGTTCTCCTTCCTCTCTTCAGTGTGTATTGTATTCATATTGTGGAATTATAATCCTGACTCTGACTTGTGCATATTGTATTCGCACTGTGGGATTGCTTCCCTCACTCGGTTCATTGTGTATTGTATTCATTCTACGAAGTTCTCTGGCAAGGATGTGATTGGTAAGTGGGAGGCCTTCAAAGGTGAAATTGAGTGTAGAGTTTGTACATTCCTGTCAGGATTAAAGGCAAAGTAAATAAGGATGAAGAATCTTGGTTCTTGAGGGATATTGCACATCTGATAAAGAAGAGGGGAGAGATGTATGATATGTAGACAGCAGGGAACAAATAAGAAGTTTGAGGAATATAAAAAGTGCAAGAAACTAAAGAAGGAAATCAGGAGGGCTAAAAGAAGACATGATGGAAGGTAGTGGATGTTGTCTTCATGGACTTCAGTAAGGCTTTTGACAAGGTGCCTCATGCGAGGTTAGTTAGGAAGGTTCAGTCACTAGGTATACATAGAGAGGTAACAAATTGGATTAGACATTGGCTCAGTGGAAGAAGGTAGTGGAGGATTGCTTCTGAGTGGAGACCTGCGACTAGTGGTGTGCCACGGGGATCAGTGCTGGGTTCATTGTTGTTTGTTATCTATATCAATGTTCTGGATGATAACAGATCAGCAAATTTGCTGATAATGCAAAGATTGGAGGTGTAGTGGACAGTGAGGAAGGTTTTCAAAGCTTGCAGAGGGATTTGGACCAGCTAGAAAAATGGGCTGAAAAATGGCAAGTAGAGTTTAATGTAGGCAAGTTATTGCACTTTGGAAGGACAAACCAAGGTGGAATGTACATGGTAAATGGTAGGACACTAAAGAGTGTAGTAGAACACAAGGATTTGGGAATACAGATGCATAATTCCCTAAAAGTGGCATCACGGATAAATAGGGTTGTGAAGAGTTATTTTGGAACACTGGCCTTCATAAATCAAAGTATTGAGTATAAGAGTTGAAATGATGTTGTATAAGATACTGATGAGGCCAAATTTAGAGTGTTATGTGCAATTTTGGTCACCTAATTACAGGAAGGATATTAAGGTTGAAAAAGTACAGAGAAGGTTTACAAGTATGTTGAGAAACTGAGTTACAGAGAAAGGATGAATAGGTTAGGACTTTATTTCCTGGAGTGTAGAAGAATGAGGATAGATTTGATAAAGGTGCATAAAATTATGATGGGTATAGATTGAATGGAAGTAGACTTTTTCCACTGAAGCTAAGGAAGACAAAAACTAGAGGATATAGGTGAAGGGGGGAAAGTTTAAAGGAATATTAGGGTGGGTTTCTCCACAGTGTTGGGAGTATAGAATGGGCTGCCAGATGAAGTGGTGAATGGAGGCTTATTTTTAAACATTTAAGGAAAAACTTGGACAGATACATAGATGAGAGGGATGTGGAGGGATATGGTCCAGATGCAGGTCAGTGGGACGAGACAGAAAAATGGTTCCACACAACCAAGAAGGGTCAAAGGGCCTGTTTCTATACTGTAGTGTTCTAAGTTACAGTTATCTGTTAAGTGTGTATTCTTTGGATGAAGAAATATCTCCTTACCTCCTTCCTAAATGGGCTACCCTGAATCCTCAGACTGTGATCCCTGGATGTGATACCCACTACCATCAATAATATCCTCCCTGTAACTATCCTATCTAGCCCTTTTTAGAATTTGTCTGGGATCACCTCTCATTCGTCTCAATCCAGTGAAAACAACACTAACCTAGTCAATGGTTCTTCGTACATCAGTCCGGCCACCCCCTGGAATCAGCCTAGTAAATCTTTGCGCTCCCTCGAGAGCAAGAACGTCCTCAGGAAAGGAAACCAAAATTGTGTACACAATACTCTAGGTGTGGCCTCACCAAGGCCCTGAACAGATGCAAAACATATCCCAGCTACTGAACTCTAATCCACTCGTAAGGAAGGCCAACGTCCATTTGCCTTTATTACCTGCTGCACCAGCATGCTTACCTTCAGTGACTGGTGCACAAGGATACCAGGTCCCACTACACACTCTCCCAACTTAGTCATTCAGGTGGTAACCTACCTTCTTGTTTTTGCTTCCAAAGTGAATAATCTCACATTTATCCAAATTATACTGTATCTACCATTGATTAGCCCATTCACCCAACCTGTCTAGAGCATTCGGAAGGATCTCTGCATAGTCATCACAGTTCACCTTCCCACCCAACTTGTAACCATCTGCAAACTTTGAAATGTTGCATTTTGTTCCCTCATCCAAATCCTTAATATATATTGTGAATAGCTGGAGTCCCAACACCGATCCTTGTGGCATCCCACTAGTTACTGCCTGTCAATTTGCAAAGCACCCATTAATTTATAATCTTCATTTCCTCTCTGCCAACCAGTATTCTATCCATCTCAACATTCTCTCTCTAATTCCATGTGCTGTAGTCTTGCACGATAATCTCTTTTACGGGACTTTGTCAAATGCTTTCTGAACATCTAAATATACCACATTGACTGGTTCCCCCTTGTCAACCTAGTTACATCTTCAAAGAATTCCAACAGATTTGTCAAGCATGATTTCCCCTTCATAAATTCATGCTGACTCTGATCCTGCTACTGCTTTCTAAATGCTCTGTTTTAAAGTCCTTGATAATTGATTTGAGAATTTTCCTCACTACCAATGATCGACTTATCGGTGTATAATTCTGTTTTCTCTCTTACCTCCCTTTTATTGAATATTGGAGTGACATTGCCTACTCTCCAATCTGCAGAGACTGTAGAATCCTAGAAGATGACCACTAATGCATCCATGTTTTCTAGAGCCACTTAAGTGCTCTGGGGTGCAGATTATCAGGCCCTGGTGGGAGGCAATATATAGGTATATTGTATCCATACTTTGGAGTTGCTAATGTTTCTCTGTTCTATGGGTCGTATTCATGCTATGGAGTTACAATCCTGACTAGTCAGTGTGCATTCTCTGTTCAATGTATATTGTATTCAAAAAGTAGGATTACTACCTTAACTCTGTTAGGTGTTTATTTTATTCACACTGCTGAAATTACTAGCCTAACTCTGTTCAATGCATATTGTATTCAGGCTGTGGAGTTAATACTACCGTTGTGTGTATTGTATTCCTACTGTGCAGTTACAATCCTGACTGTTCAATGTGCATTGTATATCATTGCATTTATATTACAAAGTTACAATGTAAATTGAAAACAGTAGGGATAGTAACTCCACTGTATGAATACAATAGAAAACACTGCACAGTTTCTGGATAAAATCTTAATGTATACACTGCACAGTGTACAGGCATCACAGTAACTAAATAGTATAAATACAAACACAGCAGACTCAAGATAGTAACTCCATGGTATGAATATAGTACACACTGAGCAGAGATAAAGCCTCATTATGAATGCAATATGATGACCGAATGCAGAGTGTATTTTATTCACTTTGTGGAATGACTATCCTGATTCAGTTTTCTATTAATACTATGGAGATACTAGTCTGCTGCTCTTGAGTACATTGTATTCAATTTGTGGAGTCACTGTGACTCAGTTCAGTCTGTATTGTGCTCATTCTGGAGTTTCTGTGACTGTTCAGTGTATATTGCGTTGATAAGTGTTACCATCGTAACTCTGTTCAGTGTGTTTTGTAATCATACTGTAAAGTTACTACCCTGACTCTGTATTTACACTCTGGAATTACTCTCTTCCTGATACTGTTTAGTGTGTTTTCTGTTCTTTCTGTGGATATACTTTGCAATGTCTGGTTAGTGTGTATTGTGTTTGTACTGTGGCAATACTGTGACACTGCAGTGTGTGGTATTCATACAGAAAAGTTTACTATAACTCTGTTCAGTGACTAACAGAGACACTGAGTGGATCACAAAGACTAACAGGAACACTGAAATACACGCAAACATGGGACAGAATTTCAGTGTCACTTGTCCCAAAACCATAAAATTCACCCCTCGCCTTTTGATGTCAACAGGCCTTTCCATGGTGAGTCCCTCGCCCACTCGAATTCCCATGGTTGGTGGGTTGCTAAAATTCTGGCCATCGAGTACAACACACAGAGACACTGAGTGTGACTCAGAGGCACTGAGTTAGAATGACAGGGATGTTGATTTTGAGTTTGACAGGGGCTAAATTTTACAGCCCTTCACACTGTAGATTGTCAGTGTATCTGTCAGCCCTATATATTCCTGTTGACTTCAGAACTATGTTATTCAGCTGGGCAGAATTGCCATTCAAATTCTATGCCCAGCAAAGCCTGAATACAAATTGAAGAGCAAATTGCAATCTTCAATTTAGACCATTATAGAGAGAATTATATTTGGTGAGCTAGATAATGAATGAATTGATGGAGTGACAGATGGGGAGGCAAGCGGTTGGAGACTGTGATCAGAGAAACTGGGGCCCCTGAGACGAGATGGTTTCTGTTTATATTCCCAGTTGCTAATTTTGTGCCAGTGTAGTCAGCTGCTTGTAACACCTCATCTTGGGCAGCCAGTTTACACAGCAGCCCCGAGGTGTTTTAATCCCTCTTGTTGTCCCTCGGGAGAGGCGAGTGAAGCTTCATCAGGAGTGGGAATGAGATAACCAGTAGCTGTGAGCAGTGTCCAAACGCAACCAGTCTGCCCCTGGTGACAGCAGAGTCAGGGGGTAGTAACTCCACATAATAAATACAACACACACTGAACAGAGTCAGGGCAGTAACTTCACAGTATGAATACAATTCACACTGAACAGAGTCAGGGCAGTAATTCCACAATATGAACGCAATACAGACTGAACAGAGTCAGGATAGTAATTTTAACAATATGAATGATGAAGCTGCTGAGGAGGTCAATTTCAGGTCAGAGGGAGAGCGAAAGACTGAAGTGGGTGGAAGATGCCCATGTAATACATGTGTGTTGGGCAGGAGCCCAACACACACTTTGAGAAATAAACATAGAACAAGTGAGACACATGTTGTGAGGGGCAGACACTGAAGGCAGGATGGAGAGACAGAGGGAGACTGATGGAGAGGTGCAGCCTGACTTAGTGAAAAAGACAGAGAGAAGATGAAGACAGAATCTTCAACTGAGGGGAAAAAACAGAAGCCGAGAGGGAATGTGTAACATTAAACAAAAGCTAAAGGCCACTTAGTCCTCACTCATTCATTCACTCCTCACTCACACTCACTCATTTCCACTTATTACTCACTCAGTGTATTCATTCACCTACTTCATTGATTCACTCATCTCACACTCCTGTTCACCTCACCTCCTCAGTCAGTCACTCACTCTGCACTCACTAACACTCCTCACTCACTCGCTCTGAGTTGCTTGCACTCCTCATGCACTCACTCACTCGATCTCCTTTCAGCACTCACTGTCCTCCCTCACTCAAATGCTAACTCACTGAATCTCTCATTCACTCACAATCACCTCACACACTTACCCCTCAATCACTCTCTCCTTAATCATCACTCATCCCTAAGACTCTTGGTGTTGAAACAGTGGAACAGGTTGAAGGGCTGTATGGTGCATGGCCCCTGCCTATTTTTCTCTTTTACTGACATTGTTTCATGCTCTCACTGCCTCCTCTCTCTTTTGCACTAATTCGCCACCACTCAGCTTCCTCTCACCACCATTTACCCTCACTCTCACTGTCCATCATCCTAAAGCTCCTTCCCTAACTCCATTCTGGGTCTACTTGCACCTCAGGGGCTGCAGTGTTTCAAGAAATACCTCGCCAGCCCCTTTTCTGAAGGGTAATAGGGATGGGTGGCAATAGCTGTTCTGACCAACGAGACCCACAATTTGAAAGAGTGCAATCTCCTCGGGTTACTCAGTGTTTTCACTCAGCTATTTTGAGTATATGATTCGGATACTCACTCACAGACCTACTCACTGCAACACTCGTCCACTCTCTGGCTAGCTAACACCCCACCAATCATAAGCGAATCCCGTGAGGATACAACAGGTGCTGTAAGAGAAGAAAACCTGTTGTTCTCTGCAGCAAAAACCACACCTTCACACACACACACACACAAACCCAACCTGCCAGATGTCAAACAATAAGCCCTCGCTCAGACAATCTCGACTTCTCCCTTTCCCTGTACCTGTTAATCTCTCTATCCCTCAATGTATCTGTGATTCTCTTTCTGCTGTCCCTGTTTCTAGCACAAATGTGTCCAGATATTGTTATCTGCAAGTATATTTGAACCTAAAGCTCTCTTTGCCCTTGTGTATATCTGAAATTGTGTTCTGTGAGTATTTACTTTCTCTCAATGTCTATTTGTGCTTCTGTGTCCCTTTCTGTATCTGTGATTTGATCTGTGTCCTATGTATTCGTAATGCATTCTCTGTATCCAAGTGAGTATCCATCATTCTCTCCATGTCACTGGTGTCTGTAGTTCTTGCTGTGTCCCTATGTGTAACTGCCATTCTCTCCAACGGTGTCCCTGTGTACATCTGAGATTCTTTCCCCCTCTCTGTTGTATCCGTGATTCTCTCTCTCTTCCTGTGTATATCTGTGATTCTGTCTCTTTCCCTCTCTTCCTGTGTGTATCTGTGATTCTGTCTCTTTCTCTCTCTTCCTGTGTGTATCTGTGATTCTGTCTCTCTCTCTTGTGTATATCTGAGATTCTCTCTTTTTCTCTCTCTTCCTGTGTGTATCTGTGATTCTCTCTTTCTCCCTCTTCCCGTGTGTATCTGTGATTCTCTCTTACAAACAGGAAGAGAGAGAATCACAGATACACACGGGAAGAGAGAGAAAGAGAGAATCACAGATACACACAAGAAGAGAGAGAGACAGAATCACAGATACACACAGGAAGAGAGAGAATCTGTGATTCTGTCTCTTTCTCTCTCTTTCTGTGTGTATCTGTGATTCTCTCTTTCTCTCTCTTCCTGTGTGTATCTGTGATTCTGTCTCTTTCTCCCTCTTCCTGTGTGTATCTGTGATTCTGTCTCTTTCTCCCTCTTCCTGTGTATATCTGTGATTCTCTATTTCTCCCTCTTCCTGTGTGTATCTGTGATTCTGTCTCTTTCTCCCTCTTCCTGTGT
Organism: Sphyrna mokarran; assembly: GCA_024679065.1. Lineage (NCBI taxonomy): Eukaryota > Metazoa > Chordata > Chondrichthyes > Carcharhiniformes > Carcharhinidae > Sphyrna > Sphyrna mokarran. The sequence continues at coordinate 5,051,854 of JAGIQG010000014.1, read as the reverse complement.
GTATCTGTGATTCTGTCTCTTTCTCTCTCTTCCTGTGTGTATCTGTGATTCTGTCTCTTTCTCCCTCTTCCTGTGTGTATCTGTGATTCTGTCTCTTTCTCTCTCTTCCTGTGTATATCTGTGATTCTGTCTCTTTCTCTCTCTTCCTGTGTATATCTGTGATTCTGTCTCTTTCTCTCTCTTCCTGTGTATATCTGTGATTCTCTATTTCTCTCTCTTCCTGTGTGTATCTGTGATTCTGTCTCTCTCTCTTCCTGTGTGTATCTGTGATTCTCTCTTTCTCTCTTTTCCTGTGTGTATCTGTGATTGTCTCTTTCTCTCTCTTCCTGTGTGTATCTGTGATTCTGTCTCTCTCTCTTCCTGTGTGTATCTGTGATTCTCTCTTTCTCTCTCTTCCTGTGTGTATCTGTGATTCTCTCTTTCTCTCTCTTCCTGTGTGTATCTGTGATTCTGTCTCTTTCTCCCTCTTCCTGTGTGTATCTGTGATTCTGTCTCTTTCTCCCTCTTCCTGTGTGTATCTGTGATTCTGTCTCTTTCTCCCTCTTCCTGTGTATATCTGTGATTCTCTATTTCTCCCTCTTCCTGTGTGTATCTGTGATTCTGTCTCTTTCTCCCTCTTCCTGTGTGTATCTGTGATTCTGTCTCTTTCTCTCTCTTCCTGTGTGTATCTGTGATTCTGTCTCTTTCTCCCTCTTCCTGTGTGTATCTGTGATTCTGTCTCTTCTCTCTCTTCCTGTGTAATCTGTGATTCTGTCTCTTTCTCTCTCTTCCTGTGTATATCTGTGATTCTGTCTCTTTCTCTCTCTTCCTGTGTATATCTGTGATTCTCTATTTCTCTCTCTTCCTGTGTGTATCTGTGATTCTGTCTCTCTCTCTTCCTGTGTGTATCTGTGATTCTCTCTTTCTCTCTTTTCCTGTGTGTATCTGTGATTCTGTCTCTTTCTCTCTCTTCCTGTGTGTATCTGTGATTCTGTCTCTCTCTCTTCCTGTGTGTATCTGTGATTCTCTCTTTCTCTCTCTTCCTGTGTGTATCTGTGATTCTCTCTTTCTCTCTCTTCCTGTGTGTATCTGTGATTCTCTCTTTCTCCTCTTCCCGTGTGTATCTGTGATTCTCTCTTACAAACAGGAAGAGAGAGATCACAGATACACACGGAAGAGAGAGAAAGAGAGAATCACAGATACACACAAGAAGAGAGAGAGACAGAATCACAGATACACACAGGAAGAGAGAGAAAGAGAGAATCACAGATACACACAGGAAGAGAGAGAAAGAGAATCACAGATACACACAGGAAGAGAGAGAGACAGAATCACAGGATACACACAGGAAGAGAAGAAGAGGAATCCAGATACACACAGGAGAGGAAAAGAGACTGAATTCACAGATACACACAGGAAGAGAAAAAGAGACAGAATCACAGATACCCAACAGAAGAGAGATAAGATACAGAATCACAGATACACACAGAGAGAGAGAAAGAGACAGAATCACAGATACACACAGGAAGAGAGAAATCCGTGAATTCTGTCTCTTTCTCTCTCCTTTCTGGTGTGTATCTGTGATTCTGTTCCTCTCTCTTCCTGTGTGTATCTGTGATTCTCTCTTTCTCTCTCTTCCTGTGTGTATCTGTGATTCTGTCTCTTTCTCCCTCTTCCTGTGTGTATCTGTGATTCTGTCTCTTTCTCTCTCTTCCTGTGTGTATCTGTGATTCTGTCTCTCTCTCTTCCTGTGTGTATCTGTGATTCTGTCTCTTTCTCTCTCTTCCTGTGTATATCTGTGATTCTCTATTTCTCTCTCTTCCTGTGTGTATCTGTGATTCTCTCTTTCTCTTTCTTCCTGTGTGTATCTGTGATTCTGTCTCTCTCTCTTCCTGTGTGTATCTGTGATTCTCTATTTCTCCCTCTTCCTGTGTGTATCTGTGATTCTCTCTTTCTCCCTCTTCCCGTGTGTATCTGTGATTCTGTCTCTTTCTCTCTCTTCCCGTGTGTATCTGTGATTCTGTCTCTTTCTCCCTCTTCCTGTGTGTATCTGTGATTCTGTCTCTTTCTCTCTCTTCCTGTGTATATCTGTGATTCTCTATTTCTCTCTCTTCCTGTGTGTATCTGTGATTCTCTATTTCTCTCTCTTCCTGTGTGTATCTGTGATTCTGTCTCTTTCTCTCTCTTCCTGTGTGTATCTGTGATTCTGTCTCTTTCTCTCTCTTCCTGTGTGTATCTGGATTCTGTCTCTCTCTCTTCCTGTGGTGTATCTTATTCTCTCTTTCTCTCTCTTCTCTGTGTATATCTGTGATTCTATTTCTCTCTCTTCCTGTGTGTATCTGTGATACTCTATTTCTCTCTCTTCCTGTGTGTATCTGTGATTCTCTCTCTTCCTGTGTGTTCTGTGATTCTGTCTCTTTCTCCCTCTCCTGTGTGTATCTGTGATTCTGTTCTTTCTCGTCGTCTTCCTGTGTGTATCTGTGTTCTCTCTCTTCCTGTTTGTAAGATAGAATCACAGGTACACACAAGAGAGAGACAGAATCACAGATACACACAGGAAGAGAGAGAAAGAGACAGAATCACAGATACACATACACACAGGATTAGACAGAATCTGTGATTCTCTGTCTCTTCCCCCCCCCCCCTTCTCGTCCTCGTCCCCCCCGTGTACCGCATTGTCATACACTTGGGGCGCAGAGGGAATCTGTTCTTCTGTCTGTGTCCCTATGTGTACATGTGTATGAATTGGTCTCTCGTTTGGTTCCCCGGCGCGTATCTGTGATTTTTGTCCCTGGATGCATTTGTAATTTTATCTTTATGTCCCTGATGGTATCTGTAATTCTCTATCTTTCTGTCCTTATGAGTATCTGTGTCTGTTGGTTTCTCTGTGTGTATTGTATCTTTGGTTCTCTGTCTGAATCCCTGTTTTTTATCTGTGGATTCTGGAACTGTCCCAACAGTTAGCAGGTAGGCCAATGTAACCCTGCTATTTTTTTAAAAAAAAGAGGGATTTTAAAAACTCAAATTACAGACTGGTTGGCCTGATATCCGTCATCAGGAAAATGTTGGAGCCTGTTATAAAGGATGCGATGATAGGACACTTCAAAAATATCAATGTGAATAGACAAATTCAACCTTGATTTATGAAATGGACAGCATGATTCTCAGACTGACTAGATTTTGATTGTGGATGTAACCACCAGTAAGTAATGGTGAATGTGGTCTATTTGGAATGTTAGAAAAATGTTAGTAAAATCCCACATTTGAGTTTAGTGTATAAAATTGAAGTCCCTGGATCAGGGGAAGTACATCATGGATTGAGAATTGGTTCACACACCAAAACAGAAGTAGAGATACCTTATTATTTTTTTTGATGGGGTGTATAGTTCACTCCAGCTCTGTGTTCTGTTATTTTTCCCAATGTATTTCTCTGTAATTCTTTTTCTGTCCCAGTGCGTTTCTTTAATTCTCTTTTGTTCTCCGTTTCCATGCATCGAACGGAGTGCACCGTCGGAGTGTGAACATTTGGTGAGAAAGGGGAGTTTAGTGAAGAGGGGAGACCAGCGCTCCCTCACTTTCTCTACCGCTTTCACCCCATAGGAATTGGTTTCTGTTTCTCTACAGTGACAGGTGAGCTGTTGTTGAGTATCTGGTAAGTGTTCAAAGTCTATTTTCTGAAGGTTTAAATTTGCGATTGGATTAATAATTATTTAAAAGAACATAATTGAAACAATAATTGAATAATGCTCAAAAGTAAGGCAGAATCGGTAATGTTTCAAGGTTGCGGCTTTTAGGAACTCGTGGAAACTGGTGTTATCCAGGGCAAACATGCCTGTGGTAAGTATCTGAGGTTCGAGGAGCTTCAGCTCGCAGTCATCGAGCTGGAGGCTGAGCTGCAGACACTGCGACACATCAGAGAGGAAAAGAAACAAGGACACTTTGTTTCAGAGTGATCATACCCCTTGGGATTAAAAATTCTAGTTTGGAGGGATGAGAGACAGGAGAATGTAACTTCTGAGGCAAGTGGGGACCTCCAGGGCAGAAGTTTCTGCCTCTGAAGTTGTCCAAAAGGTTTGAGGATCTCTTAACTTTGTGTAAGACTGGGGGCTGCAGGCTGAATTGGTTGACTGACAGTGGCACTATGGTACATAATCAAATAGAAGAACATAAAATGTAGTACTAATGGGTGATAGTATAGTGATGGGATTGACACCATTCTCCATAGCAAGGAGTCTAGGCTACGTTACTACCTAGTGCCAGAGGTTCAGAACATCTTCTCAGGCCTGGAAAGGAACTTGTAAGTCAAAATACATAGCGAAGGCAAGGAGGGAGGTTCTGCACAGTCAGTATGAGGATCCAGGCACTAAACAAGATGCTGCGGTCATAATCTCTGGATTATTACCTGAGTCGTGCACAAATTAGCATAAATCAGATAAGGAGGATGAGTCAATAACTCCAATTGGTGCGGCGGAAGTGGATTCTGCTTCATGGGACTCTGGCACCAGAATTGGAGAAAGTGGGAGCTGTACCATGGACAGTCAACAGCAGAACTATGCTGGGACTGATGCCCTAGTAAACCATCTAACTAGGGCACAATTTTAAATGAACAGTGAAGGCAAGGGATCAAATGTGGGAAGATGAGTTCTACTATAGAGTAGAAGCAAAACAGGAAGCTATGAATGTGGAAAATGTTAAGTGGACTGTGACACTGTTTGACGTCTTTCTGTCCCATTCTAAGTTGGCAGATAAGATTAGATGCTACAAAAATAAAAAAAACAAAATTAAAGGCTCTGTAACTCAGTGCATCTCACATCCTGAAAAGAACAGGTTGCACAAATACAAATGAAGCAGGATGATGTGATAGCCATGAAAAAGACATGGCTACAAAATGAATTTGATCAGGGCCTGAAATTGTAGGGTATATGATATTAGGGAAGGACAAAGTTGAGAAAAGGTAGAAGGGTAGCTCTGTTAATTAATAGTTGTTTCTTCTCTAACATGTTCAAACTAAATTCAAGAGAGCAGAATGAAGAAGCTGAGAAATTAAGGCAATAACTATTTGGAGGTAGTGGTGTACATGTCCCCTAATTATAACTACACGGGACAGAGTGCAAAAGATCAGAAAATGGGGTCTTGTCAGCAAGGTATGGCTATGTGTAAGATTGGTGCCTCACAATGCCAAGAACCCAGGTTCAATTTCAGCCATGAGTGACTGTCTGTGTGGAGTTTGTACATTCTCCCTGTGCCTGTGTGGGTTTCCTCCAGATGATCCGGTTTTCTCCCACAGTCCAAAAATGCATGTGTTAGCTGGATTAGCATGATAAATTGCCCCTCTGTCAGAAGGGTTAGTAGGTAAATATGTGGGGTTATGGAGATGGGGCCTGTGTGGGATTCCTGGTGGTACAGACTTGATGGGGCCAAATACCCCCATTCTGGACTATAATGATTCTGATTCTCTAGTAATCATGGCAGTTTTACTATGTTTTACCAGGACTTGATGGATTGAGTTATGAGGAGAGGCTGGATAGATTGGGACTTCTTTCTCTGGAGCATAGGAGGCTGAGGGGTGATCTTATAGAAGTCTATAATGAGGAGCACAGATCAGCGAGATAATCAATATCTTTTCCCAAAGATAGGGGAGTCTAAAACTAGAGGGCTTAGTTTAAGGTGAGAGGAAAGAGATACAAAACTGTCCAGAGGGGTGTTGTTTTTCCCATACAGAGGGTGGTGAGTGTCTGGAATAAGCTGTCAGAGATAGTTGAAAAGGCGGGTGCAATTCTGTTTTTTAAAAATATTTAGATTATTACGTAAGTGCAATGGGCATGAAGGGATATGGGCCAAATGTGGGCAATTGGGACTAGCTTAGGGGTTTTCAAAGGGGAAAAAAAAATGGCATGGACAAGTTGGGCTGAAGGGCCTGTTTCCATGCTGTAAACTGCTATGACTGTCCACATTTATATTTGATAAATCAAATGGGCACATGTAGCCTATATGAGAAGTTCATGGAATATTTTTAGGATAATCTTTTAGGAAAACATGTTCTAGGGCCAGTCAGCCTACCACCTCTTAGACAAAATGTTACAAATCATTAGTAAAAATGTTACCTCAGGACAGTTGGAAATAAATCTAGGCAATGGGATGAAATCAGCACTGTGTTGTGCAAGGGAACTTGTGCTTAACCTATTTGTTGAAGCTCTTTGAAGGAGTCACAAATGCTGTAGCTAAGGAAGAACCAGAGGCTATGCTTAGATTTCTAGATGGCATTTGATAAAGTAACACAAAGGATATTGAATAAAATAAAAGCTCATAGCATGGGTAACAAATTGGCATGGCTAGATCAGCTTACTGAGAAAAAAGTCAGCACTTATGCATCTTTTGTTAGGCAGAATGTGAGGAATGATGTGCCACAGGGATCAGCATAAGGATAATTTCTTACCTTGTATATCAATGACTTGGATGAACAGACTAAAGGTTTGCTTCCTAAATTTGTTAATGACTCACAATGAGTATGAAAAGTAAGAATTTTGAAGAAGATAGAATATGAAGGAACCTGGATTGATTTTAAGTAAATGGGCAAAGATCTCTCAAATGTGAGGAGTATGGACAAATGTGAAATAGGACATTCAGGATGCAGAGCTGTTGTTTCCTCTGACTGGAGGATCTCGAACATTGGATTAACTGAGCCTATATCCTACAACAGGAGAATGAGAGGGGATCTCATTCAGTCTTTGAAAATTCTGACAGGGTTGGTCAGCCTCAGATGCAGAGATATTGTTTCTGATTTAGATCCTCTAGAATAAGGGGTCACAGTCTCATGATATGGAATATTTAGCACTGAAATGAGGAACACTGAATACATTTTTAAGAAGGAGGCAGAGGTTCCTAGGCTCCCAAGGTGTAAAGGGCTATAGAGTGAGTACTGGATTAAATTGAGAGATAATATCACAAAATGTCATAGAATCCCTATAGTGCAGAAGGAGGCCATTCAAACCTGCACTGTTAACAATCCTACCCAGGCTCGATCCCCATAACTCCATGTATTTATCCTACTAATTCCCCTGACATTAAAGTGCAATTTAGCATGGTCAATCCAATTACCCCACATTTATCTTTTGGACTGTGGGAAGAAACTGGAGGACCCAGAAGAAACCCACACAGACATACGGCAAACATGCAAACCCTACAGACAGTGACCCGAGACTGGAATTGAACTCGTGTGCCTGGTGCTGTGAAGGAGCAGTGCTGACCGCCATGATCGTGTTGAATGTTCAAGGCTTCAGTGGCCAAAGCATCTACTGTTGCTTCGAGTTTCTCTGCTCCACATATTTATCTGTGATTCTGTCTCTGTTACCAACTGTGAGAATCGCCCTCAATCCTTATGCAATTCTGTAATTGTCTCTTGTTCTCTGTTTCCGTAGATCACACTGAGTACAACTTCAGACAGTAAGGTAAGGAGAGTGAGTTTGGTGAGGGAGGGATGGTAGCATTGCTTTTTCTAATGTTTCCATGCTTTAGGAATTGGTCGCTGCTGTTCTACAGGGGCGATAGTGAGCTGTTGGTGAGTATCTGGTGAATACCTGATCAGTGGTGAAGGTTTTTTCTAAAGGTTCACATTTGTAGTGTAGTTTGTGATAAGATTGATAAGTATTGAAGAGAAAACGATTAAGAAAAATAATTGATGAATGCTCTTCATTACAGTAGGATAGGTGACGTGTTGAAACTCATGGGTATAGATATTATCCAGAGCATGCACATCTGCACTAAGCGTCTAAGGTTTAAGGAGCTTCAGCTCAGAGTCATCGAGGTGGAGGCTGAGCTGTGGACACTGTGACACATCAAGAAGAGTGAGTTACTTGGACACTTTGTTTCAAGAGGTTGTCACACCCTTTACAATTGAAGATCAGGTTTGGTAAGTGGTCAGAGACAGGAGACTGTGGCTGTAGCTGAGGTGGTTAAGGAGATGCAAATGACATCAACTGTTAATAAGACATGACGACAGGATGACCTAGATTGGGACCTGAATATTGCAGGGTATTTGACATTTGGGACAGAAATTTAGGAAAATTTGGAGGAATGACTCTGCTATTTAATAATGGTATGAGCACATTGGAGAGGAAAGGACTAAGTTTAGGGTAAAGAAGCAGTTTGCATTGAGATGAGAAATTATGAAGGGAAGAAGTTACTTGGTGCACACGTCCCCTAATAATAGTAAAGAAAGATAATGGGCCTTGTCAGAAAGGTACAACAATATGGTGAACCCTGCTTCTTCACAGATGCAGAGACCTGGATTCAATTTTGGCCCTGTATAACTGTGGAGTTCTCGCCACATCTGCATGAGTTTCCTCTGGCTGCTCAGGTTTCCTCCCACCGTCCAAAGATATGTGGCTTTGATGGATTGGCCATAATAAATTGCCCCTTTTGTGTGATGGGGTTAGCATGCTTAATATGGGGTTGGGGGGGTGCGGAGGACTCACATGGTTGTTTGCTTTTTGTGCCGCCTCAGTGGGCCAAATGGCCTCCTTCTGTCCTATAGGGATTCCATAAGTTATAATAATTGTCACAGATTGTGATGTACATTTAAATTGAATAAATAAAATAGGTAAATATAGCCTGGATGAGGAGCTCATGGAATTCTTTTGGGCTAGTTGCTTAGAAGAGCATGTTCTAGACCCAGTTAGTGTATCATCTATCATAGGGAAAATGTTGGCAACCGTTGTAAAAAGTGTCATAGCTGGGCACGTGGAATAAGGAAATCAGGACAATCGGAGAGAGTCAATGTTGTTTTTGTGCAAGAGGAATCGAGCTGATCCTATTGGAGTTCCTTGATGGAGTCAGATATATTATGTAAAGGGGAACCAATGGATGCACTGAATTTTAATTTCCAAAAGGATTTTTATTCTGTCACATCAAAGGTTACTGCATAAAATAAAATCTCATGGTGTAGGGGGTAATACTGGCATGGGTAAAAGATTAGCTGGTAAACAGAAAATAGAGCAGAAATATGTCTTTTTCAGTGTGTCAGTATGTGAGGAATGGTGTGCCACCTGGATCAATGCTGGGGTCAACTTTTTATAATTTACAGAAATGATTTGGATGAAGGGACTGAAGGTGTAGTTAGTGCTGTGCTAATAAAATAAAGATGTGGTGAAGAGAACCCAAGTAGGCAATAAAGGGACAAATACAGGTTATGTTAATAGACAAAGATCATATATAAATGGGCAAATTCTTCCTTTTTGGCAAGGAAAATAAAAAAAAATTTAATATCCAAATGGTGAGATGTTGTAGAGCTCTGAACTGCAGAGGGATCTGGGTGTTCTAGTGCATACCTCACAAAACACTTGTATAGCAAATAATTAAGAATGCTAATAGTGTTATTTATTGTGAGGGTCATATTAATACAATCCCTTCCTCAGGGCTAGTGTGTTTCTAAAGCAAAGCCGGTCACTAGATCGGCAATGCAGGCAGAACCAGAAACATTGGCTGCCTCTCCCTCTGCACAGAACTGGTAATCTCAACGATATCCAATTTATACTGAATCACCACACCAAGTATCTTTCAATAGCACCATCTAATCTGACAAACTCTGCCACGTAGAAGGACAAAGCACAGCTAATGCATGTGAACCATCTGCAATGTTCCATCTGAGAGAGACACCATGTGGAACTATATCGCTGTCTGTTCCCTGTCACTGAGTCCAATTCTCCCCAACTGCACTGTGGGAGGCCCTAGACCAGATAGACTGCAGCGTATCAAGAAAGCAGCTCCCCACCACCTTCTCGAGGGCAATTAGTGATGGGAAACTGCGGGCCTTGTCAACAACCCTCATATCCCATGAAGAAATCTTCAGGTTTCTATGATTTCTTGCCTTCTCTCTCTCCGTATGTGTGCCTGTGACCCTTCTTTGTCCACGTGCGTCTCTGTGTTTCTCTCTCTCACTTTGTGCAGATTGAAAAATTTCTCTTGGGATGTGAGTGAGCTTCACTCGGCCACTTGAACCACTGCAGCCCTACTGGTGTAGGTGCACCCTCAGTGCTGTTTCTGTTGAAACCCTGGATTTGGACTCTGTCAGTGAATGAACAGTGATATATTTCCGTGTCTGCCAGTTATCTGACTTGGCATGTTATTAGCTGGTGGTGATCCACTGCTTCTGGTACCCTTGTTGGTTCAGGAATAGTGTCTTTTGGGTTTGGAAGGTGTTGTTGAAAGTGATTTGCTGAGTTTCTGCAGTGGGTCTTGTTTCCGGTACACACTGCTGTCCCTGTACACTGCGGGCGAAGTCCCCCTCTGTTGCTGAGATGGAGTCCAATCTGGGCATCTGTTCCCTCTCTCAGTCCAGGAGAGATTCTCTTTTGTCCATGTGAGTACCTGAGAGTCTCTCCGTCAATTATAGAATCCTTAGTGTAGAAGAGGCCTTTTGTTCATTTGAGTTGGCACCAACTCTGGCAGAGTGTCTTAACAGGCCTCTCCCCTGCCCTATCTCCTTAACCCTGCACATTTACCATGTGAATTCATCTAACCTGCACATCTTTAGACACTTGGAGGCAATTTAGCATGGCCAATCCACCAAACATCCTCATCTTTGGAGTGTGGGGTGGGGAAAAACAAGGCCACCCCAGAAGAAACCCACGTAGACACGGAGAATGTGCAGACTTCACACAGTCGCTGAACAAGGGAATTGACCCTGGTGTTGTGAGGCAGCAGTGCTAACCACTGTGCGACTATGACATTTGTGTGTCTGTGATTTTCTCTGTGTAAGATTAAAGTATTTCTCATTGCAGTTAGTGATCAGATGCACAGCAAGCTAGTCGATTGAGATGAAGGATGCAGACATTTTTCAGTGTGATTTGAACAAGTTGAGTCAGTGGATAAATTCCAACAGAATTTAGACAGAGTAAATGCAAGAAGGATGTTCCCAATGATGTAGTGGCAGGTGGTTACCGGTGTGGTCCCACAGAGATCGGTGCTTGTGTCCCACTACTGATACATCAGTAATTCGGATGAGGGAATTGAATGTTTGTTGGTGACACAAAATTTAAGTTTGAATGTAAGTGCTGAGGAGAAAATAAAAGGTTTCAATGCAAGTTGAGTGAGTGAGCAAAATTCATGGCAGATGCAATGTAATCTACATTAATTGAAGCTGTCCAATTTGATGAGAAAAATCAGTGTTTTTTAGTATTGAATTGGGAAACGTTGGTGATCAATGATACTTTGTGTCCTGGTTCACAAGTCACTGAAAGCAAGCATTCAGGTACTGCAAGCAATTTGGAAGGCAAATGGTATCTTGGCATTCATAGAATCCTATAGTGCAGAAACAGGTTATTTTGGCCCATCAGGTCCTGTGCTGAATCCCACCCAGGCCCTACCTTCATATCCCTACGTAGTTACCAGCTAATCCTCCAACCTACGCATCTCAGGACACGAAGGGACAATTTTTAGCATGGTCAATCAACCTAACCCACACATCTTTGGACTGCAAATCTTTCATTACAAGAGGGCTTGAATGTAGGAACAAGAATGCCTTACTGCAGCTATACAAGTCCTTGGCAAGACAACATCTGGAGTATTTTGCGCAGTTTTAGTTTTCTTATCTAAGAAAGGAAATACTTACTACAAAGGATGTGTAGTGAAGGTTCTCCAGTGTGATTTCTAAGATGGCAGGACTGTTGAGAGTTTGGGTCAACTGGGCCCTGTATTCACTACAATATAGAAGAATGATGGGGGTTCTCATTCAAGCGTTTAAAATTCTGGCAGAGCTGGACAGATTTGGATGCAGAGATTAGTTGTCCTCTGACTAATGTGTAAAAGAAAGTCACCATCTCAGGATAGAGAATATTTAAGATTGGGGTAAGGAGAAGTTTCTTCCCTACGAGCATGGCAAACTTGTGGAATTCTCTCCCAAAGAAGGTTGTGGAGGCCAATTCATTGAATATATTTTAAGAAAGAGATGGATAGATTTCTGGACTCAAAGTCTCAAGAGCATTAGGGAATGCACTGGACTGTGACATGGGGATACAAGATCAGCCATGATCATGTTAATGTTAGATCAGATTTGAAAGGCTGAAGAGCCTACTTTTTTTTAATGTTGTTCCATATATTTACCTCTGATTCTGTCTCTGTCCCTGTGACAATAATCCTCTATCCTGTGTTTCTGTGATAGTCTCTCTCGCTCTCTAATCCCAGGCATCAGACTGAGTGCACCTTCAAACAAATTGTGGACACTTGGAGAGGAGGGGGAGCAACACCACTTTGCTTTTTTTTGAACATTTCAATCCTGTAGGAATTGGTTTCTGCATTTCCACAGGGAAGGAGAGGAGTTGTTAGTGAGTATCTAGTCAATATACGGTAAGTGGTCAAAGCCTATTTTCTGAAGCTTTAAAATTATCCTACAGTTCGAGATCAGTTTAACAAATACCGAAATGATAGCAATTGAAAAAAATAAGAATGAATGCTTATAAGTATAGTGCAACAAGATGTGTGTTGAGACTGCAGCATGAGGGAGCTTATGGATGTTGGTCTAATCCAGGACAAAAATAAAAGTCTGCACTAAGTGCCTGAGGCTTGAGCAGCTTCAGATCTGAGTCATGGAGCTGGAGGCTGAGCTGCAGACACTGATATGTCACAGGAAGAGAGAGAGAGAGATGTGTCGACACTTTATTTCCATGAGATGGTTACACCCCTGAGGATTGAAGATTGCAAATTGGTAAGTGGCAGAGACAGGAGTGTGAGACTGAAGCTGAGGCAGGTCAGGGGACACCGATGGCATTAACCATTAACAAGACATGACCATAGGATGACCTAGATTGGGACTTGAATATTGTAGGGTATTTAGGACAGAAATTTAGGAAAATATGAAAAGATGGCTCTGCTAATTAATGATGGTATGAGCACATTAGAGAATAAGTAGCTAAGTTTTAGGATAAAGAAGCAGCTTGTGCTGAGATGAAAAATTAAGGCAAGAAGTTGCTTAAGGTCCCCAAATAATACAAAAGAATGGGGTTTTGCCAGAAAGATATGGTGATACGGTTTGACTTGCTGCTTCACAGCACCACAGACCTGGGTTCAATTTAGGCCCTGTGTGACTGTACAGAGTTCTCACTGTGCCTGTGTGGGTTTTCTCCAGGAGTTCTAGTTTCCAGCCACAGTCCAAAGTGTGCATGTTTGGTGGATTGCCCATGATAAATTTGTCCCTTTGCGTGATTGGGTTAGCAGGCTAAACAAAAAAAGATTAGGATAGAAACTGGATGGGATTTTTTTTTTTTTGGGGGGAAGTCTGAGTGGGCCAAATAATCTCCTTCTGGCCTGTGGGGAATCTTTAATATCCAACACAAATTGTAATCTACATTTAGACTGAATAAATCAAATGGGTAAATGGAGCCTGGATGAGGAGTTTGTGGAATGTTTTGGGGATAATTCCTTGGAAGAACATGTTCTGGACCCAATCAGCCTTCCATCTATCAGACGGAAAACGTTAGCAACCAAAGAAATCAAGGCAATGTTTTGTGCATGGGGAATCAAGGTGAACCTACTGGAGTTCTTTGAAAAAGTCACATATGAGGGGCTGAAGGGTGGGTTAGTAAATTTATTGATGAAGTGGAGGGCTCTTGCAGGCTGCAAAGAGACATTGATAGGATGCACAGCTGGACTGAAAAGTGGCAGATGGAGTTTAAACCTGATAAGTGTGAGGTGATTGATTTTGGTAGGACAAACTTGAATGCAGATTACAGGGTCAAAGACAGGGTTCTAAAGAACGTGAAGGAACAGAAAGATCGTGGGATTCATATCCACAGATCTCTGAACGTTATTACTCAAGTGGATAGAGCTGTGAAGAAGGCTTACAGTGTGTTAGTGCTCATTAACAGGAGTTTGAGTCATGGGGTGATGCTGCAAGTATATAGAACTTTGGTGAGACCACATTTGGAATATTGTGTTCAGTTCTGGTCGCCTCATTGTAAAAAGATGTGGAAGCATTGGAGAGAGTGTAGAGGAGATTTACCAGGATGCTGTTTGGTTTTGGAGGATAGGCCTTATGAGGAAAGGTTGAGGGAGCTGGGGCTTTTCTGTTTAAAGTGGAGGAAGTTGAGAGGTGACTTAAAAGTTTATAAGGTGATGACAAGGATATAGAGAGTGGATGTTCGGAGATGATTTCTTTGTGTGGATGTAGCTATTACAAGAGGGCATAACTATAAGGTTCATGGTGGGAGATATAGGAGAGATGTCCGAGGTAGATTCTTCACTGAGTGGTTGGGGTGTGGAATGGACTGTCTGCTGTGATAGTGGATTCGGACACTTTAAGAACTTTCAAGCAGTTATTGTATAGGCATGTGGAGCACACCAGAATGATGGAGAATGAGATAGCTTGATCTTGGGTTCGGACATAGCTTGGCACAATATCGAGGGCCGAAGGGCCTGTACTGGGTTGTACTGCCCTATGGTAGGGGGATTGAATTTTGGAGCCGCAACATCATGTTGCAACTGTACAAAACTCTAGTGCGGCCGCACTTGGAGTATTGTGTGCAGTTCTGGTCCCCACATTATAAGAAAGATGTGGAGGCATTGGAGAGGGTACAGAGGAGGTTTACCAGGATGTTGCCTGGTATGGAGGGCAGGTCTTATGAAGAGAGGCTGAGGGATTTGAGGTTGTTTTCGTTAGAAAGGAGGCGGCTAAGAGGGGACCTTATCGAAACATATAAGATGATTAGAGGTTTAGATAGGGTGGACAGTGATAGCCTTTTTCCTAGGATGGAGAAAGCTAGCACGAGGGGACACAGCTTTAAATTAAGGGGTGATAGTTATAGGACGGATATCAGAGGTATGTTCTTTACCCAAAGGGTGGTTCGGGAGTGGAATGCCCTGCCTGCAGCAGTTGTAGATGCGCCAAGTTTGGTGGCGTTTAAGAGGTTAGTTGATAAGTATATGGAAGAGAAGGGAATGGTTTAGTTTGGAGGGGCATTGCTTTTTATATTGGTCGGCGCAACATCGAAGGCCGAAAGGCCTGTTCTGTGCTGTTATGTAAAGGGGAACCAGTGGATGCACTGAATTTCAAATTCCAAAAGGATTTTCATTCTATGCCATATCAAAGGTTACTGCATAATATAAAATCTCATGGTGTAGGGGGTAACATTGGCAAGGATAAAAGATTAGCTAGTGAACAGAAAACAGTTGGCATAAATACGTCTTTTTTTGTGTGTCAGTCTGAGAGGATTGGTGTGCCACACGGAGCAATGCTGGGGTCAACTTTTTACAATTTAGAGAAATGATTTGGATGAAGGGAGTGAAGGTCTGATAACACAAAGATAAGTAGGCAAGTAAATTGTGAAGTGGAATTACGTAAGCTATGAAGGGACAAATACAGATTACGTAAATGGAGTATAGTATAGACACATATATAAATTCATCCATTTTTGGCAGGAAAATAAGAAAGAGGCTTAATATCTAAATGGCAAGATATTGCTGAGCTGCAGAGGAATCTGGGTGTTCAAGAGCATGACTCTCAAAATGCTGGTGTACAAGTACAGCAAATAATTAGGAATGCTGATAGAATGTTGTTGTTTATTGTGAGGGTCATGTTTATGTAATCCCTCCTTCAGGACCAGTGTTTATCTCAGACAAAGCTGGCCACTTATTTGGCAATACAGCCACCACCAAAAACGTTCACTCCCTCTGTCGGTGTACAGAACTAGTGATCTCTAATATTAAATTTGTGCTGAATCACCATGCCAAGTATCCTTCAATAGCACCATCGAATCTGACAAACTCTACCACGTAGAAGGACGAAACACAGCCAATGCATGTGACCATCTGCAACTTCCCTTCTGAGACGTAGTGTAGAATTATATCACCATCCGTTCACTGTCACTGACTCCAATCCTGGAACTCCCTCCCCAACTGCCCTGCGGGGAGACCCGAAACCAGATAGACTGCAGTCTATCAAGAAAACAGCTCCCCATCACCTTCCTGAGGGCAATTAGGGCCAGCAGTTTCCCATCCCTATCAACAACACTCGTATCCCATGAAGAAATTTACAAATGTTATTTCCTCTCTGTCTCTATGTGTGTCTGAGACCCTTCTTTGTCCATGTATCTGTTTCTCTCCCACTCACTTTGTGCAAATTGAAACATTTCTCTTGGATGCGAGTGAGACTCACTCAGCTATTTGCTCCACATCAGCCCACCTTGTGTAGGTGCACCCTGAGTGCTGTTAGGGCAGATGCCCAGGATTTTGATCCAGTGACAGTGAATGATAAGTGATACATTTCCACGTTTGCCAGTTATGTGTCTTTGAATGTTACTTGCTGGTGGTAATTTTCCATTGCTTCTGTTGTTTTGTTGGTTTGGAAGGTGCTGTTGAAAGAGATTTGCTGAGTTTCTGCAGTGTTTCTGGTACGTGCTGCTATCACTGTGTACAGGGGGTGGATTCCCCTCTGTTGCTGTCAGCAGCTGAGATTTACACTCTCCCTTCATGTCCAGCTGGGCATCTGTGACATTCTCTCTCTCCCTGTCCCCAAGATATTCTCTCTCTCTGTCCCTGTGAATATCTGAGATTCTGTCTCCCAGTCAATTATAAAATCCTTATAGTGCAGAAGATCCATTCATCTATTGAGTTGGCACCATTTCTCTGGAGAGTGTCTTACTTAGGCCTCTTCCCCATCTCCTTAACCCCCCACAGTTACCCTAGATAATCCATCTAACCTGCACATCTACAGACACTCGGTAATTTAACATGATCAGTCCACCTAAGGTGCACATCTTTGGCATGTGGGGGGGAAACTGGAGCACCTGGAGGAAACCCATGCAAACATGGGGAGAATGTGCAGACTTCACACAGTCACCGAAGACCAGAATTGAACCTTGGACCCTGGCTTGTGAGGCACCCGTGCTAACCACTGTGCTAGTGTGACACCAGCTATTTTTTTGTTGTTCTGCGTGAGATTAAAGTACTTCTGATTGGGGTTAGTGTATTCAGATGCAGCCAACTGGTTGGCAGACATGAAGCAAAGAGTCTTTTTCCAAATGGCAGGCAGTGAGTAGTGGTGTACCATGGATCAGTACTGAGACCACTGTTCTCGGTGTGGACTCTGGGCTGAATAGGCTCCTTCTGCATTGCACAGATTCTATGATTCTTTGAAAACCTTTGGAGATTGTAAACTACATTTAGATTGGAGAAGTCGCTTAGGCATAGCTAGCCTAGATGAGGGTATATGGAATCTTTTATGGGATAGTCCCTTAGAAGGGCACGTACTGGATCCAACCAGAAAGCAGGCTATACTAGACCTGGGATTAATTGATCATCTCATGGTCAACGCACCTTGAGGTAGCAGTAATCATCATATGACTGAATTTCACATTCAATTTAAGGGAGAATATTGTTAGCCAAAAGCTAGTACTTTATACTGAACTCTGGGCACTTATGAGGCATGAAAATGGAACAAACAAACATAGGCAAATCTGCTTCAGGAATAGAACAGTAAATGCTCAGAGACACAGATTCTAAAATAATAGAATACAAGTAAAAGCTCGCTCAGTAAGAAGTCTTGTAACACTGGATTAGAGTCCAACATGTTTATTTGGAATCACAAGCTTTCAGATTGCTGCTCCTTAAGGTGAGCAAAGCTCACGATTCCAAATAAACCTGTTGAACTTCAACCTGGTGTTCTGAGACTTCTTACTCTGCCCGTTCGAGTTTAACGTCAACATCTCCACATCATGGCCAATACAAAGACCAACTGTTAGAATTTTAATAGATCTTTAAATAAGAATGGAATTAACAAATTAAGTAATTGTCCAGTAGTGCATCCATGGAATTGTTATTGGAAAATAAAGTTTTGGTGGATAAACTAAACAAGAATTTTGGAAATATCTTCACTGTAGAGGATGTAATGAACATCCCAGAAATAGCCCTAAGTTAGGAAATAGAAGGGAAAAAGGAACTCAAGAAAACTGTAAATCACCAGGGAATTGGTATTGAGCAAATTTGTTGGGTGTGCGGGGGGACAAATCGCCTGGTGTGGGTGCATTCACCTTGGGCCTTGAAAGGAGTGCCTGATGAGATTGTTAATGTGTTGGTTTTAATTTTCCAAAGTTCTCTATATATTTGGGGAAGATAGCAAATAATCTTCCTTGTTGAAAGAAGGAGCAAGAAAGAAAGCGGGAGGCGTATTGGCGTCTTGTCAGAAAGATAGTGATAAATGTGGGAGATTTTATGACTATGAAAATTAAAGTTTATGCTTCAGTGTATCAAGCATTGGTGAGATCACATCTGAAGTATCATACATTCATTGAAGGAGAGAGGTAACTGTGTTCGGAGCACTTCAGAGAGAGTTTATTGGATTAATACCAGGAATGAGCAATTTGGATTGAGGAAAGATTGGAATGGTTGGCTTTATATTTGTTGGAATTTAGAGCAAGAGGCAACTTGATCAAAACCTTTAAGATCTTGAGGGGTATTGACAGGTGGCTGTGGACAAGGTGTTTTTCTTATGGAAGAATCTAGAACTGGGGTCACTATTTAAAAACCAAGCGTTGCAGAGCTGGATAGATTCTTGATTTAAGAAGCGGGTGAAACGTTATGGGAGGGTCAGCAGGAATATGGGGTTGATACAATCAGAGCAGCCACCAACTGGCCTACACCCTGTCCCTAATTCCCATGGACGTGTGTCATAAGTATATAATCCCTCCCCCAGGGCCGGTGTGTTTCTAAGGCAAAGCAGGCCGCTAGATCATCAATGCAGCCACGAGCAAACGTTTCTTGCCTCTCCGTTGGCACACAAGACTGGCGGTTTCTAACATTCCATTTGTACTGAGTCACCACAGCAAATATCCTTTTAGCAGTATCATCTAATCTGACAAACCCAAGCGGATGGACAGACAAAGCGCAGCCAAAGCATGTGACCATCTGTAACTTCCCTTCTGAGGCACGCACCATATGGAACGATATTGTCGTCCTTTTACTGTCACTGAGCTCAATCCTGGAGCTCACTCCATACTGCCCTGTGGGAGGCCCTACACCAGAGACTGCAGCGTATCAGGAAAGCAGCTCCCATCACCTTCTCGAGGGCAATTAGGGACGGGAAACTGCTGGCCTTCTCAACAACACTCCTCTCCCATGAAGAAATCTACAAAAAAGGTGTGATCCCTCCCTCTGTCTTTATATGTATCTGTGACCCTTTGTGCATGTCTGATTCTCTCCACTCCTTTTTGTGCAGATCAAAAAATTTCTCTTGGGATGTGAGTGCGCTTCACTCGGCCACTTGAATCACTGCAGCCCAACAGTGTAGGTACACCCTTAGTGTTGTTAGAGCAGAAACCCCAGATTTTGACCCAGTGACAGTGAATGATGTATTTCCATGTTTGCCAGTTATGTGTCTTTGAATGTTATTTGCTGCCTGGATGTTCGATTGCTGCTTCTGCCTTTGTTGGTCCAGGAGTAGTTTTTAGTTTGGAAGGTGCTGTTGAAAGTGACTTGCTGTGGTTCTGCAGTGGCTGTTTGTTTCTGGCACACACTGCTGTCACTGTACACCTGAGGGTGGAGAAAGTGAATGTTTCCATTACTGGACAGAGATCTTCTCTATGTATTCCCCTCTGCCTCTGGGAGTAGCTGAGATTTATTCTCTCTCTGTCCATCTGTGCTTCTGTAACATCTTGCTCTCCGCCTCTGAGTATTTGTGATTCCCTCTCCTAATCAATTATAGGGTCATAGAATCCATAGAGTGCAGAAGAGGTTATTCATCCCATCGAGTCTATCTCTGGAAGACTAACTTGCCCAGGCTCTGTCTTCCACCCTATCACCATAACCCCACACATCTCCCACGGTTAGTCCTGAAATGGGCAGGATGAGGAAGGAGGTTCTGCATAATCAGTATGATGATCCAGCACCAAACAAGATGCAGAGGTCAAAATCATTGGATTATTACCCAAGCCACATGCAAATTAGTGTTGGACAAATCAGATTAGGGGATGGATGAGTGGCTCAAAGACTTGTAGAGGAAGTGAGTTCTACTTCATGACACACTGGCACCAGTATTGGAAAATGTTGGATCTGTACCGTTGGGGCTGTTGACTTCTGAACAATGCTGATTCTGATGTTCTAGTGAGCTATATAACTAGTTAAATGGAGAGTGTTTTAAACCAAATAGTTGGCCAAGAGTTAAATTTCGAAAATGAATTACTAAAGAGTAGGGATACGGCAAGAGAGAAAGGGTTGAATGGTCTTCTCCTGTACTTTAAGCACTCTGATTCTACATGTGGAGGCCCACTGATCACATCCGAGAGAGAGAGGGGAGGTTTGAGGGGTTGAGTGGCCTGCACCTGCTCCTAACTTCTATTTATGTGTCATGTTTATGTAAACCCTCACTCGTGGCCACTGTGTTTCTTGGGCAAAACTGGTCACTAGATCAGTAATGCAGTTGGAACCAGAAATATTCCCTCCCTCTCCCTCGGCGCACACGATTGATGATTTTTACAATACAACAACTGAATCGCCAAGTCAAACATCCTTCAACAGCATCACCTAATCTGACAAACTCTACCATATATAAGAAAGGGCAGCATGTGACCATCTGCAAGTTCTCCTCTGAGACACACACTATGTGGAACTGTATCACTTTCTCTTCACTGATCCTGAGTCCAATCCTGGAATTCCTTCCCCAACTGCCCTGTGGGAGGTCTGACACCAGAGAGATTGCAGAGTTTTGAGAAAGCAGATCCCCATCACCTTCTCGAGGGCAATTAGGGATGGGAAACTGCTGGCCTTGTCAACAACACTCATATATCCCATGAAGGAATTTACAAGTATGTTATTCCTTCTCTCTCTGTGTTTGTGACCCTTCTTTGTCCGTATGTGTCTGTTTTTCTCTCCCACTCCTTTTGTGCAGATTGAAACATTTCTCTTGGGATGTGAGTGAGCTTCACTCGGCTACTTGAACCACAGAAGTCTGCCTGGTGTAGATACACCCTCAGTGCTGTTAGAGCAGAAGCCCAAGATTTTGACCCAGTGACAGTGAATGAACAGTGATATATTTCAGTGTCTGCCAGTTATGTGGCTTTGAATGTTACTTGCTGGTGGTGACGTTCCATTTGCTTCTGCTGCCCTTGTCTGTCCGGGAAGTATTTTGGTTTGGAAGGTGCTGTTGGAAGAGATTTGCTGAGTTTCTGCAGCAGCTGTTAGTTCTGGTTCACACCGCTGTCACTGTACACTGAGGGTGGAGGAAGAGAATGTATACACTATTGGACTGAGATCCTCTCTCTTTAACCTGCGCTGTTGCTGTGAGTAACTGAGATTTACTCCCTGTCCATCTATGACATCTCACTTTTTTTCTCCCAGTCAATCATAAAATCATAGAATCTCTACAGTGCTGAAGGGGCTGTTCATCCCGTCAGGTCTGTCTTGATAAAGTACCTTGCCCAGGCCCTCACTCCCACCCTATCAATGTAACCCCACACGTTTCCCATGATCACTCCATCTAACCTACACGTCACTGGAGTTTGGAAGGAAACTGCCGTGCCCAGAGAAAATCCACGTAGACACAGGGAGAGCATGGAAACTTTGCACAGTTACCCAAATCTGAAATTGAATCCAGTTCCTTGCACTGTGAGGCAGCACTGCTAACCACTGTGCTGTTCACTATATCTGTGATTCTCTCTCTTTTTAACTAAATCACATGGGATTGGGAGTAGGGGGAAGTGTATTGAGATTGATCGGTTGATTGATTTGAAAACTGGTTGGTAGATGGTATTTTTTCCAAATGACAGGTAAAAACCAGTGGGTTTCCACAGGTAGAATCATAGAATGTCAAAGCTACAGAAGTAGACCATTCAGCCATTGATAACAATCCCATCCAGCCCCTTTCCCCATAACCCCACGTATTTACCCTGCTAATCCACTGACACTAAGGGGCAAGCTGTCACGGGCAATGAACCAAACTCTCTCTCATCTTTGGAGTGTGGGAGAAAACAGGAGAAACCCAAGCATACACGGGGGGGAAAGTGCAAACACCACACAGTCAGTCACTTGAGGCCAGGATTTAATCCCAGGTCTGTGGCTATGTGAGGCAGCAGTTCAAACCACTGAGGAGAGATTGAGTTAGTTAGGATTGTTTTGTTGGGGTTTAGAAGAATGAAGAGAGGATCTCATAGAAGGCCATAAAATTACCGCTTGTATTACTAATTGAACGTGTACACTGATAAGAAAAAGTAATGATACAGAACTGCTTCTTGTAGCTAGTGCGATCTTGGTATGGAATCAGCAGTTTGTAGGGACTGCTCTGCCTCCAAGACTCTGCCATATACTGCATGCAGTTTTGTGATAATAAAAGCTAGTTGTTTTTTGCAAAGCAAATTTTGTTTAAGTTTTACTATCACAGCTCAAACACATTCTCCACTACAACAGGGACGGCAGGGCTGATATGTGAGGAGAGATTGATTCAGTTTGGGTCACTGCAGTACAGCAGAATGAGGTGGAATCTCATGGAAAGCTATAAATCTAACAGGAATGGACAGGGTAGATGCAGGAAGGATGTTTCTGATGGGGGAGATGTGAAGAGTCAGGTTTTACAGTTGGATAATACAGGATAGAACGTTGATGTTGGAGGGCTCAATCTCCTTCTGCTATTTTTTTGGGTTTTTTTCCATATTTATTTGTGAATCTGTCTCCCTATCCCTGTGAGAATCACCCTCTATCCCTGTGTTTTTCTAATTGCCTCTCTCGCTCTCTGTTTCCTTGCTCACACTGAGTGCACCTTCAACCAATGTTTGGACATTTGGTGAGAAGAGCGATTTCCATGAGTAAAGGAGAGCGGCACTCCTTAGCTTTATCTAACATTTCCACCATGTGGGAATCTGCTCTTCTATTGCAGAAGAGTGAGTTGTTGGTGAGTATCTGGTGTATTCCCGGTAAGTGGTCAAGATCTGCCTTCCAAAGGTTTAAATTTGTCCTGCAAATTGTGATAAGATTAATAAGTATCAAAGAAAATGTTGAAAAAAACTGATTAATGTTCATAAGTATTATCACTTCAGGTGCTGTGTCAAAGATGCAGTGGGAGTTCATGGATACTGGTGTAATCCAAGGCAAGCACAACAGCACTAAGTGTCTGAGGTTCGAGGAGATTCAAGTCAGATTCATCGAACTGGAGGCTGAGCTGCAGACACTGACCTATCGGGGGGGGGGATGTTGTTACAAGGATACATTGTTTCAGAAGGTGGGCATGCCCTTAAGGATTGAAGATTCCAGTTCAGAAAGTGGTTAGAGACAAAATAGTGTGATTGTCGCTGAAGTACGTAAGGAGACCCAGATCGGAAAGTAATGCTAATGGAGCGCAGAATAGTGATGGGTATTGACACTGTTCTCTATAGCAAGGAGCATGAAACCAGGCTGTGTTACTGCACAGTACGAGGCTTCAAAACATCTTGGGGCTGGAGAGGAATTTGTAGTTTGAGGGGGAGGATCCAGTGGTTGTGGTTCTTGTCATTAGTATCTACATTGGCAGGATGAGGAAGGGGATTCTGCATAGTCAGTATGTGGACATGATGTGGAGATGCCATCGTTGGACTGGGGTGTAAACAGTAAGAAGTCTGGCAACATCAGTTTTAAGTCCAACCAACTTTTTTGATAGTAAACTCAAGCTTTTGGGGGTTTGTCCCTTCATCAGTTGAATGGAGAGTCTCAGCATATAACAGCACAGACAGTTTACAGATTACTGATCTGCTGTTCAAATCTTAAAAAAATTAAAATCTTAAAAATTAAAAATCTTTATGACTTGAATAGCAGGTTAGTTGTAAAGACTTGCATTCTAGTCAGTATGTGGATCCAAGATCCAAACAAGATGCAGAGGTTAAAATCACTGGATTATTACCCAAACCACGTGCAAATTGGCATCAGACAAATCAGATTCAGTGGATGAGTGCACGTCTCAAAGACTGGTGTGGGGAAAGTGGGGTCTGTTTTGTGGGACGCTGGCACTGGTATTGGAAAATATTGCGATTGTACCACTGGGATAATTGACTCCTGAACAAAACGGAAGGTGATGTTCTCGCGAGTCATCTAACTAGGGAAGTGGAGAGAGTTTTAACCTGAATCATCAAAGCAAGGGATCAAATTTGGGAAGAGTCGAGACAAGGTAAAGAAAGAAAGCTAATAGTGTGGTTAGCACTGCTGCTTCACAGAAGCAGGGACCCAGGTTCAATTCTGGCCTTGAGTGACTGTCTGTTTGTGTGGAGTTTGTACATTTTGGTGTCTGCGTGGGTTTCATTTGGGTCCTCTGATTTCCTCCCACACTCCAATGATGTGCAGGTTAGATAGTGGATTGGCCATGCTAAATTGCCTCTGTATCAGAGCAGATTGACGGGGAAATATATGCATTTATGGAGACAAAGAGCCTGTATGGGATTGTTGTTGGTTCAGCTATGATGGAACAAATGGCCTTCTGTCTGTATGGATTCTGATTCTGTATAGTCATGGTAAATTTTAATCTACATTGAGAATTAAATAAATCCAATGTTGCCTCAATTAGGAATTTGTGGAATGTATTTAGGATAAATGTGAAATAGTCCTTAAAAAAAAAAGCTTATTTGAAGGATGAACAATTGGGGGAAAAAAAAAATTCACTAGGCTGATACCGGAGATGAGGGGGTTAGCCTATGAAAAGAGGTTGAATAGCCTGGATCTGTACTCGGAGTTTAGAAGGCTGAGGGGGGGATTTTATAGAGACATACAAGATAATGAAGGGGATAGATAGGGTAGAGTTAGAGATTCTTCCCACTTCAAAAGGATAGTAAGACTAGACGTACAGTCTCAAAATAAGGGAGTTAGTAGTTTAGGGCTGGAGTTGAGGAGGAACTTCTTCACTTAAAGGGTGGTGAATCTCTGGAATTCTCTGCCCCTTGAAGTGGTGGAGGCTACCTCACTGAGTATATTTAAGTCACAGGTAGATAGGTTTCTGATAATCCATAATTCCCTTGTCTATGGGGGGGAAGTGGAACTGATCCACTTCAGATCAGCCATGATCTTATTGAATGGTGGGGTAGGCTTGAAGGGCTAGATGGCCTACTCCTGCTCCTATTGTGTTCTTATGTGAAGTGCAGAGGGATCTGGGTGCTCTAGTGCATGAATCACGACATGCTAGTATATAGATACAGCGAGTAATTAGGAAGACAAGTAGATTGTTATAATTTATTGTGAAGGGAATTAATTAAAATATTAGAGTTTCTGCTTCATTTGTCAGGCATTGATGAGACATCTGGAGTACTGTGTACAGTGTTGGTCTCATTATTTAAGGAAAGAATTCACGAAGTTCAGAATAGACCAGAGAAGGTTTACTGCACTAAGATCTGAATGTGAATGGGTTTTCTAATGAGGAAAGATTGTGGAGCTTGGCTGTGTATGTACTAGAGTTGAAAAGAGGCAATTTGATCAAAAGCTTTAAGACCGTGAGGGGTATTGACATGGTGGCACTGGAGATATTGATTCCTATTGCGGAAGAATCGAGAACTTCAGGAATTATTTAAAAATGAAGTATTGCTCATTTAAGACAGATATGAGAAGAATTTTCCTTGAGAATTATAAGTCTCTGGAACTCTCTTCCTCAAAAGGCAGTGGAAGCGAAGTCTTTGAATCGTTTTAAGGCAGAGCGAGAGAGATTCTTGATCAATGAGAGGGTGAAAGGCTGTCGGGGGTAGGCAGGAATGTGGGGATGATGCGACAATCAGGTCAGCCATGATTTTATTGATTAGGGGAGCAGATTTGAGGAGGAGTGTATCTTAGATAAAGCAGGCCCCTTGATCAGCAATGCAGCCACCACCAGAAACATTCACTCCCCCTCTCTCAATGCACAGAATTGGAGATCCCCACAATATTCATTTGTGCTGAATCACCACACCACATATCCTTGAACAGATTCATCTAAACTGACAAACTCGACAAACGACAGCCATTGCATGTGACCATCTCCAACTTCTCTTCTGAGATGCACACCATGTGGAACTGTACCACAGTCACTTCACTGTCACTGAGTCCAATCCTGGAACACTCTCCCCAACTGCCCTACAGGGAGGCCTGACACCGGATAGACTGCAGCGTGTCGAGAAAGCAGCTTCCCATCACCTTCTCGAGGGCAATTAGGGATGGGAAACTGCTGGCTGTGTCAACAACACTCATATCCCATGAAGAATGTGATTCCCTCCCTCTCTCTGTCTCCATGTGTGTGTCTGTGACCGTTCTTTGTCTGTGTATCTGTTTCTCTCCCACTCCCTTTGTGCAGACTGAAAAATTTCTCTTGGGATGTGAGTGAGCTTCACTCGGCCACTTCAACCACTGCAGCCCGACTGGTGTAGGTACACCCTCAGTGCTATCAGAGCAGAGGCCCAGGCTTTTGACCCAGTGACAGTGAATGACGAGTGATATATTTCAGTGTCTGCCAGTTATGTCTTTGAATGTTACTTGATGGTGATGTTCCATTGTTTCTGCTGCCCTTGTCTGTCGAGGAATAGTATTTTTGGTTTGGATGGTGCTGTTGAAAGAGATTTGCTGAGTTTCTG
The DNA here is from genome assembly GCA_024679065.1 of Sphyrna mokarran. NCBI lineage: Eukaryota > Metazoa > Chordata > Chondrichthyes > Carcharhiniformes > Carcharhinidae > Sphyrna > Sphyrna mokarran. The sequence goes on along the minus strand of JAGIQG010000014.1, from coordinate 5,025,350 downwards.
CAGTGGCTGCTGGTTCTTGTACACAATGCTGTCACTGTACACCTGGGAGTAGGGGAAGGGAATGTTTACATTGTTGGAATGAGATCCTCTCTATTTATCTCTCTCTGCTGCTGTGAATAACTGAGATTTACTCTCTCCCTGTCCATTTGTGTGTTTGTGACCTCTTGCTCTCCGTCCTTGTGACTATCTGTAACTCTTTCCCCAGTCAATCATGGAATCTCCACAGTGCTGAAGAGGTTATTAGTCCCATCAAGTCTGTCTCTCACAGAGTACCTTGTCCAGACCCTCTCACCCACAATATAACCCCACACATTTCCCATGATCTGTCTATTTAAACTACATACCTTTTGGAGTTGGGAGGAGATTGCAGCTACCAGAAGAAATCCACATAGACAACATACAAACTCTGTACAGTTACCCAAAACTGGAATTGATCGCAGTTCCTTGCATTATGAGGCAGCAGTGCTAACCACTGTGCTGTTCACTATACGTTTGTGATTCTTTATCTGTGTATAACTAAATCACATGGGATTGGGAGTAGGGGGAAGTATATTGAGATTTGATAGAAAACTGGTAGATGGTATTTTTCCAAATGACAGGTAGAAACCAGTGGGTTTCCACACGTAGAATCATAGAATGTCTACAGTACAGAAGGCGAACATTCGGTCCTTGAGCATGTACTGACAACAATCACATCCAGCCCCAATCCCCATGACTCCATGTATTTATCCTGCTTATCCCTCTGACACTAAGGGGCAATCTATCATGGCTAATGAACCAAACCCATACCTTTGGAGTGGTTGAATACTGGAGCAATGAGAGGAAACCCATACATACATGGGGAGAATGTGCAAATGCCACATCGACATATCTGAGGCCACAACTTAATCTGAGTCTGTGTCAATGTGAGGCAGCAGTGCAAATCACCTGAGGAGAGATTGAATTGGTTAGGATTGTTTTACTGGGATTCAGAAGAATGAGGAAGGGATCTCATAGAAAGCTATAATAATTCTACCAGAACTACTTGCAAGCAGGATATTCCAGATGGTAGGGTGTCCAAAATGAGGATGTGTGCAGTTTTCGTCACCCTATCTGAAGAAGAAATTTCTTGTTCGAGAGTGGAGAGAGTGTTTACCAGGCTGTTTCTCACACATCACTCACTGATGTGTGAGTGATTCAGTTCGAATCACTGCAGCTCAGAAGAATGAGGTGGAATCTTATGGAAATCTATAAACCTTGCAGGACTGGACAGGATAGATGCAGAAGGAGATTTCTGATGGGGAGATGTGCAGAACGAAGTATCACAGTTTGAGTGAGAATCCCTCTATCCCTCTGTCTTTCTCCAATTGCCTCGTTCTGTTTCCATGCTCTCACTGAGTACCTTCAACCAGTGTTTGGATGTTTGGTGAGAAGCGGAAGGTGATGAGTAGAGGAGAGCAGCACTCCTTAGCTTTATCTAACATCCCCACCATGTGGGGTATTGTTTTACGTGGGAGGAGGTGACTTGTTGGTGAGTATCAGGTAACTGGTCAAGATCTATCTTCCAAATGTATAAATTTGTAGTTTGTTTTCTTTGATATTTGTTAAACTTATAACAATGGAAAACAAAGCTGATTAATGTTCATAAATATTGTTACCTCAGGTGATATATCAAAGCTGCAGTCTGTGGGAGCTGATGGATACTGGTGTTATCCAGGGCGAGCACAACAGCACCAAGTGTCTGTGTTCGAGCAGCTTCAGCTCAGAGTCATCGAGTGGGAGGCTGAGCCGCAGACACTGCAACACATTGGGAAGGGAGATTATTATGAGAATACATTTGTTTCAGGAGGGGTGGACGTGCCTTAGGGTTACAGACTTCAGGTTGGAAAGTGGTCAGACAGGACATTGTGATTGTAACTGAGGTATGTAAAGAGACCCAGATCAGAATGCAGTGGCAATGGGTCACAGAATAGTGAAGGGTATTGACACTGTCCTCCATAGCAAGGAGCATGAGACTAGGCTATGTTACTGCTCAGTACCAGGGTTCAGAACATCCTTTCAGGGCTGGAGAGGAATTTGCACTATAACAGGGAGGATCCAATGGCTGTGGTCCTTGTAGATACCAATGATATTGGTAGGTTGAGGAAGGAGGATCTACATAGTATGAGGATCCAGGGACCAAACAAGATGCAGAGGTTAAGATCACTGGATTATTACCCAAGACACTTGCAAAATTAGCATTGGATAAATCAGATTCAGGGAATGAGTGCACATCTCAAAGACTGATGTGGGGAAAATGTATTCTGCTTCATGGGACACTGGCACCAGTATTGGAAAATATTGGGTGTACCATTGAGGCAGTTAACTCCTGAACAAAAAAGATAATGTTCTAGCGAGCTATCTAACTAAGGAAGTAGTGAGTTTTAAACTGAATCATTAAAGCAAAGGATCAAATTTGGGAAGATGAGTTATATTAAAGAGTCGAGACAAGGTAAGAAAGAAAGCTGATATAGTTAGCACTGCTGCCTCACAGAAGCAGGGACCCAGCTTCAATTCTGGCCTTGAGTGAGTGTCTGTGTGGAGTTTGCATATTTTCATGGTGTCTGCGTGGGTTTCCTTTGGGTCCTCTGATTTCCTCCCACAGTGCAATGTAGTGTAGGTTAGACAGTGGATTGGCCATGCTAAATTGCCTCTGTCAGAGTAAGTTAGCAGGGAAATACGTGGGGTTATGGAGATGGTCTGTATAGGATTATTGTTGATGCAGTTACGATGGATCACAGATCAGCCTCCTCTGTTACGCATTCTGTGATTCTGACAATCATGGTAAATTTTAATTTACATTTAGATTGGATAAGTCCAGTGTAGCCTAGATTGGGAGTTCATGGGAGATATTTGGGATAAATGTGAAATACTCCATTTTAGCAGAAAGAAATTAACAAGAAAACTTATCTAAAGGATGAGCAATTGTGGGTATGTGAGGTGCAGAGGGATCTGGGTGTCGGAATGCATGAATCACAAAATGCTAGTAGATAAGTACAGCAAGTAATTAGGAAGACATTGTTATAATTTATTGTGAAGGGAATTAGTATTATAGAGTTTATACTCAATTCATGTGAGGCATTGGTGAGACAACATCTGGAGTACTGTGTACAGTGTTGGTCGCATTATTTAAAAGAAATAGCTAAGTTCAGAATAGGTCAGAAGGTTTACTGCACTAAGATCTGAAAGAAGCAGTTTTTTTGAGGAAAGATTGTGGAGTTTCTCTGTGTATGTACTAGAGAAAAGAAGGGTATTGATAAGGTGAAACTGGAGATATTGTTTCCTACTGCAGGAGAATCTGGAACTTCAGGTCACTATTTAAAAATGAAGCATTGCAAAATTAAGATGGACATGAAGATAATTTTTTTGAGACTCATGATTCTCTGGAACTCTTCCTCAAAAGACAGTGGAAGCAAAGTCTTTGAATTGTTTTAAGGCACAGCGAGAGAGATTCTTGATCAATGAGGGGGTGAAAAGTTATGGGGGGTAGGCAGGAATATGGGGATGACGCGACAGTCAGATCAGCCATGATTTTATTGATTGGGAGAGCAGATTGAAGATGAGGTGGTGTCTTAGATAAAGCAAGCCCCTTGATCAGAAATGCAGCCACCACCACCCCTCTCGCAATGCACAGAATTGGGGATCTCTACAATATTCATTTTGTGCTGAATCACCACGCCATGTATCCCTGAACAGATACATCTAAACTGGCAAACTCTGACATAGAAGGACAAAGCACAGCCATTGCATGTGACCATCTGCAACTTCCCCTCTGAGACACACACCATGTGGAACGATATCACAGTCACTTCACTGTCACTGAGTTCAATCCTGGAACTCCCTCCCCACCTACCCTGCGGGACGTCCTACACCAGATAGACAGCAGCGTATCAGGAAAGCAGCTCCCCATCACCTTCTCGAGGGCAATTAGGGATGGGAAACTGCTGGCCTTGTCAACGACACTCCTATCCCATGAAGAAATCTTCAAATACCTGTCATTCCCTCCCGTTCTCTGTCTCTGTGTCTGTGACCTGTCTTTGTCCGTGTGTGTCTGTTTCTCTCCCACTCCCTTTGTGCTATTGAAAAATTTCTCTTGGGATGCGAGTGAGCTTCACTCAGCTACTTGAACCACTGCAGCCCGACTGGTGTAGGTACACCCTCGGTGCTGTTGGAGTAGAAGCCCAGGATTTTGACCCTGTGTTCAGTGAATGAACAGTGATATATTTCAATGTCTGCCAGTTATGTGTCTTTCAATGTTATTTGCTGGTGGTGATGTTCCATTGCTTCTGCTACCTTTGGTCCAGGAGGTATTTTTTAATTTGAAAAGAGTTGTTGAAAGAGATTTGCTGAGTTTCTGCAGCGGCTGTTGGTTCTGGTTCACACTGTCGTCGCTCTACACTGAGGGTGGAGGAAGGGAATGTTTTACATTGTTGGACTGAGATCCTCTCTCTTTATCCCTCTCTGCTGTGAGTAGCTGAGATTTACACTCTCCGTGTCCCTCTGTGACATCCTGCTCTCTATCCTTGTAAGTATCTGTGATTCTTTCTCAGTCAGTCATAAAACCATGGAATCCCTACAGTGCTGAAGAGGCTATTTGTTTCATCAAGTCTGTCTCTGACAGTAACATGCCTAGGCCCCCTCCTGCCCTCTCACCAGAACCCCACTCAGTTCCCATGGTTAGTCCATCTAACCTACACATCTTTGGAGTGTGGGAGGAAACTGCAGCTCCCAGAGGAAATCTACACAGACATGGGGAGAACGTGCAAACTGCGAACAGTTACCAAAACTGGAATTGAACTTGGTCCATTGTACTGTGAGCAGCAGTGCTAACCATTGTGCCGTTCACTATGTATCTGTGATTCTCTGTATGACTGAATCACGTGGGATGGGGAGTTGGGGGAAGTCTATGGAGATTGATGGAAAACTGGTTGGTTAGATGGTATTTTTCTAAATGACGGGTAGAAACCAGTCGGTTTCCACAGGTGGAATCATAGAATGTCTATAGTACAGAAAGGAACCATTTGGCCTTTGAGCCTGCACCAATAACAATCCCATCCAGCCCCTTTCCCCATAACCCCATGTATTTATCCTAACAATCCCCCTGACAAAAGGGGTAATCTATCATGGCCAATGAACAAACCCACACATCTTTGTAGTGTGGGCGAATATTGGAGTAACCAGAGGAAACCCACGCATACACGGGGAGAATGTGCAAACGTCACGCAGCCGTTCACCCGAGTCCAGAGTTTAATTTGGATCTGTGGCAATGTGAAATAGCAGTGCACACCACTGAGGAGAGATTGAGTTGGTTAGGATTGATTTCGTTGGGGTTCAGAAGAATGAGCGAGGGATCTCCTAGAAAGCTATAAATTTCTGCCAGGACTACTTGCAAGCAGGATGTTCCTGATGGGAGTGTCCAGAATGAGGATACGTGTAGTTTTGGTCTCCTTATCTGAGGAAGGATGTTCTTGTCTGAGGGAGTGTAGAGACTGTTTAACAGACTGCATTCCTGGGATGGCAGGACTGATGTGTGAGGAGAGGATGATTCAGTTTGGATCACTGCAGCTCAGAAGAATGAGGTGCAATCTCATGGAAAGAGTTAAATCCAACAGGAGCGGACAGTGTAGATGCAGGAAGGATATTTCTGAGGGGGAGATGTGAGAAACCAGGTATCACAGTTAGATGATACAGGATAGGATGTTGATGCTGAAGGGCTGAATAATCTCCTCTTTTTTGTTTGTTTTTCCATATTTATTTGTGATTCTGTCTCTCTATCCCTGTGGCCATCAGTGAGAATCACTCTCTATCCCTGTGTGTTTATCTAATTACCCCCCTCGCTCTGTGTTTTCATGCTCACGCTGAGTGCACCTTCAATCAGTGTTTGGACATTTGGTGAGGAGAGGAAGTTTGGTGTGTAGAGGGGAGCAGCACTCCTTAACTTCATCTAACATTTCCATTATGTGGGCTTCTGTTGTTTTGCCACAAAGGAGGTGACTTGTTGGTGAGTATCTGCTGAATATCCAGTAAGTAGACAAGATCTATCTTCCAAAGGTTTAAATTTGTGATAAGATTAATAAATATCAAAGAAAACAATGGAAAACAAAACTGATTAATGCTCATAAGTATTGTTACCTCAAGTGATATGTCAAGGCTGCAGTCTGTGGGAGCTGATGGATGCTGGTGTTATCCAGGGCAAGCACAACAGCACTAAGTGTCTGAGGTTCGACCAGCTTCAGCTCAGAGTCACCGGGCTGGAGGCTGAGCTGCAGACAGTGCGATGTGGAGAACCACGTGTCACAGTTTGATACAGGATAGGATGTTGATGCTCGAGAGGCTGAATAGTCTCCTCCTGCTACTATTGTTTTTGTTTCTGTTTTTCCATATTTATTTGTGAATTTGCCTCCCTATTCCTGTGGCCATCTGTGAGAATCACTCTCTATCTCTGTGTTTATCTAATTGCCTCTCTCGCTCTGTGTTTCCATGCTCTCACTGCACTTTCAGCCTGTGTTTGGATAGGGAGAGAGATAGAGGACATGCTGTTTCAGGAGGCAGGCATGCCCCTTAGGATTGAAGATTCCAACTTGGAAAGTGTTCAGTGGAGAGTGTGATTGTAACTGAGGTATATAAGGAGACCCATATCAGAATGTAGTGATAGTGGGGCACAGAATAGTGAGGGGCATTGACACGCTCCTCCATAGCAAGGGGCATGAGACCAGGCTGTGTTACTGCACAGTACCAGGGTTCAGAACATCCTCTGTAGTGGAGAACCTCCTCCTCTACAAGGGGGAGGATCCAGTGGTTGTGGTCCTTGTAGATATCAATGATATTGGCAGGATGAGGAAGGGAGTTCTATATAGTCAGTATGAAGATCCAGGATCCAACAAGATAGAGATCAAAATCATTGGATTATTACCCAAACCAGTGCAAATTGGCATTGGACAAATATTGGAGAGAATTATTAGGGATAGGATTTATAGTTATTTAGAGAGAAATGAATTGATTGGGGATAGTCAGCATGGTTTTGTGAAGGGTAGGTCGTGCCTTACTAACCTCATTGAGTTTTTTGAAAAAGTGACCAAAGAGGTGGATGGGGGTAAGGCGGTTGATGTGGTATATATGGACTTTAGTAAGGCGTTCGATAAGGTGGCCCATGGAAGGCTTCTGCAGAAAATGCAGATGTATGGGATAGAGGGTGATTTAGCTAATTGGATTAGGAATTGGCTAGCAGATAGAAGACAGAGGGTGGTGGTTGATGGGAGATATTCATCTTGGAGTTCGGTGACAAGTGGTGTACCTCAGGGGTCTGTTTTGGGGCCCCTGCTGTTTGTAATTTTTATAAATGATCTGGATGAGGGTATTGAAGGATGGATTAGTAAATTTGCAGATGACACTAAAGTCGGTGGAGTGGTAGATAGTGAAGAGGGGTGTTATAGTTTGCAGAGGGACTTGGACAAGTTGCAGAGCTGGGCCGAGAGGTGGCAAATGGAGTTTAATGTGGAAAAGTGTGAGGTAATGCACTATGGCAGGAATAATAAATGTGTAGAGTATAGGGCTAATGGTAGGATTCTTAGTAGTCTTGATGAACAGAGGGATCTTGGTGTGTATGTGCATAGATCCCTGAAAGTAGGCAGTCAAGTCGATAAGGTTGTTAAGAAGGCATATGGAGTCTTAGCTTTTATTGGTAGGGGGATTGAATTTCGGAGCCGCAACGTCATGTTGCAACTGTACAAAACTCTAGTGCGGCCGCACTTGGAGTATTGTGTGCAGTTCTGGTCCCCACATTATAAGAAAGATGTGGAGGCATTGGAGAGGGTACAGAGGAGGTTTACCAGGATGTTGCCTGGTATGGAGGGCAGGTCTTATGAAGAGAGGCTGAGGGATTTGAGGTTGTTTTCGTTAGAAAGGAGGCGGCTAAGAGGAGACCTTATTGAAACATATAAGATGATTAGAGGTTTAGATAGGGTGGACAGTGATAGCCTTTTTCCTAGGATGGAGAAAGCTAGCACGAGGGGACACAGCTTTAAATTAAGGGGTGATAGTTATAGGACGGATATCAGAGGTAGGTTCTTTACCCAAAGGGTGGTTCGGGAGTGGAATGCCCTGCCTGCAGCAGTTGTAGATGCGCCAAGTTTGGTGGCGTTTAAGAGGTTAGTTGATAAGTATATGGAAGAGAAGGGAATGGTTTAGTTTGGAGGGGCATTGGCTTTTTATAATGGTTGGCGCAACATCGAAGGCCGAAGGGCCTGTTCTGCGCTGTAATGTTCTATGTTCTAAATCAGATTCAGTGGATGAGTGCACGTCTCAAAGACGGGTGGGGAAAGTGCGGTCTGTTTCTTGGGATGCTGGCACTAATATTGGAAAATATTGGGAGTGTACCACTGGGGCAGATAATGCCCGAGAAAAACTGAAGGTGACATTCTAGTGAGGAAAGAAGTGAGATTTTGAACTGAATCGTCAAAACAAGGGATCAAATTTGGGAAGATGAGTTATATTCCAGAGTCATGACGAGAAAGAAAGCCAGTAATGTAGTTAGCAATGCTGCCTCACAGAAGCAGGGATCTGGGTTCGATTCTGGCCTTGAGTGACTGCCTGTGTGGAGTTTGCATATTTTTATGGTATCTGTATGGGTTTCCTTTGGGTCCTCTGATTTCCTCCCACAGTCCAATGATGTGCCAATTAGACAGTGGTTTGGCCATGCTAAATTGCCTCTGTATCAGAGTGGATTGACAGGGAAATATATGGGGTTGTTGAGACGGGGCCTGTATAGGATTGTTGTTGGTGCAGCTATGATGGACCAAATGGCCTCTTTCTATCTGTAAGGATTCTATGATAATCCTGGTAAATTTTAATCTACATTTAGAATTAAATTAATCCAATGTTGTCTAGATTGGGAGTTCATGGAATGAATTTGGGATAAATGTGAAATAGTCCATTTTAGCAGGAAGAAATTAACAAAATAACATTATCTAAAATTAGGAAGACAATAGATTATTATAATTGTGAAGGGAATTAATTACAATATTAAAGAATTTCTGCTTAATGTGTGTCTGGAATGCTGTGTACAGTGTTGATCTCATTATTTAAAAGAAATAACACTGTTCAGAGAAGGTTTATTGAGTTAATATCTGAAATAAGCAGGTTTTGTAATGAGGAAAGATTATGGAGTTTGGCTGTGTATAGACTGGAGTTAAGAATAAGAGGTAACTTGATCAAAACCTTTAAGATCTGAGGGGGGGGGTTGGTATTGATAAGGTGGAATTGGAGATATTGTTTCCTATTGCGGAAGAATTGAGAATGTCAGGTCTCAATTCTCAATTTAAAATGAATGCACGTTTAAGGCAAATATGAAGAAAATTTTCCATCCGAATCATAAGTCTCTGGAACTCTTCCTCAAAGGCAGTGGAAGCAAAGCCTTTGAATCATTTTAAGGCAGAGCGAGAGATAATCTTGGTCAATGAGGGGGTGAAAGGTTGTGGGGAGTAGGCAGGAATATGGGGATGATGCGACAATCAGATCACCCATCGTTTCATTGATTGGGGGAGCAGATTCAAGGTGGAGTGGTATCTTAGATAAAGCAATCCCCTTGATCAGCAATGCAGCCATCACCAGAACCATTCACTCCCTCTCACAATGCACAGAATTAGAGATCTCCACAATATTCATTTTGTATTGAATCACCACACCACATATCCTTAAACTGACTCATCTAAACTGACAAACTTTACCATATGAAAGGACAAAGGACAGCCATTGCATGTGACCATCTGCAACTACTTCTCTGAGGCACACACCATGAACTATATCACCGTCACTTCTTCACTGTCACTGAGTCCAATCCTGGAACTCCCTCCCCAACTGGGAGAGCCTGTGGGAGACCCTACACCAGATAGACTGCAGGAAAGCAGCTCCCCATCTCCTCGAGGGCAATTAGGGATGGGAAACTGCTGGCCTTGTCAACAACACTCATATCCCATGAAGAAATCTACAAATATCTGTGATTCCCTCCCTCTTTCTGTGTGTCTGTGACCCTTTGTCTGTGTGTGTCTGTCTGTGTCTGTGACTCTTTGTCCCACTCCCTTTGTGCAATTTGAACACTTTCTCTTGAGATGTGAGTGAGCTTCACTCGGCTACTTGAACCACTGCAGCCCGACTGGTGTAGGTACACCCGCAGTGCTGTTAGTGCAGAAGCCTGGGATTTTGACCCAGTGACAGTGATGTATTGCAATGTCTGCCAGTTATGTGTCTTTCAATGTTACTAGCTGGTGGTTATGTTCCATTGCTTCTGCTGCCCTTGTCAGCCCAGGAATATTTGTTTGGAAGGTTCTGTTGAAAGTGATTTGAGTTCCTGCAGTGGCTGTTGTTTCTGGTTCACACTGTCACTATACACTGAGGGTGGAGGAAGGGAATGTTTGCATTGGACTGAGATTCTCTTTATCCCTCTGCTGTGAGTAGCTGAGATTATTCTCTTCCTCTCTATCTGTGTGTTTGTGATATCTCGCTCTTTGCCCCTATGAGTATCTGTGATTCTTTATGTACAGTGGAATCTCTACAGTGCTGAAGAGGCTGTTCATCCTATCAAGTCTGTCTCTGACAGAGTAACTTGTGCAGGCCCCCTCCTGTGCTATCAATACAACCCCACACGTTTCCCATGAGCACTCCATCTAACCTACATGTCACTGGAGTTTGGGAGGAAACTGCAGGAGAAAATCCATATAAACATGGGGAGAATGTGCAAACTCAGCACGATTACTCAAACCTGGAATTAAACCGAGTTCCTTGCTCTGAGGCAGCAATGCTAACTACTGTGCTGTTCGCTATGTATTTGTGATTCTCTGTGTATAACTAAAATCATGTGGGATTGAGAGTTGGGGGGAAGTGTATTAAGATTGATAGAAAACTGGTTGGTAGATGGGTATTTTTCCAAATGACAGGTAGAACCCAGTGGGTTCCCACAGGTAGAATCATAGAATGTCTACAGTACAGAAAGAGACCATTTGGCCCTTGATCCTGCACCGATAACAATCCCATCCAGCCCCTTTCTCCATAACCCCATGTATTTACCCGGCTGATCCCTCTGACACTAAGGGGCAATTTATCATGGCCAATGAACCAAACTCGCGCATCTTTGTGGTGTGGGAGAAAACTGGAGCAACAGAGGAAATTCTCGCATACGTGGGGAGAATACACAAACGCCACACAGTCACCCCCGGCCACAATTTAATCCGGGTGCATGACAATGTGAGGCAGCGGTGCAAACTACTGAGGAGTGAGTGAGTTGTTTTGGATTGTTTGGTTAGATTTCAGAAGAATGAGGGAGGGATCTCGTAGAAAGCTATAAAATTCTACCAGAACGTCTTGCAAGGAGAATGCTGGGCTGTCCAGAACGAGGAGGTTTGCATTTTGGTATCTTTATCTGAGGAAGGATGCTCTCATTTGAGGGAATGCATAGACTGTTTACCAGACTAATTGCTGGGATGGCAGGACTGATGTGTGAGGAGAGAATGATTCAGAAGAATGAGGTGGAATCTCATGGAAAGCTACAAATATTACAGCAGTGGACAGGGTAGATGCAGGAAGGATGTTTGAGGAGGCAGATATGGAGAACCAGGTGTCACAATCTAATGATAAAGTGTAGAATGCTGATATTCGAAGGGCTGAATAGCTGCTGCTGCCGCCTCTCTTTTGTTGTTTCTATCTTTTTCCATATTTATTTGTGAATCTGTCTCCCTTTCCCTGTAGCTATCTGTGATAATCACCATCTATTCCTGTGTGTGTCTCTAAATACCTATCTCGCTCTGTGTTTCCATGCTCACACCGAGTTCACCTTCAACCAGTATTGGACATTTGGTGAGTCGAGGAGAGCAGCATTCCTTAGCTTTCTCTAACGTTTTCACCATGTGGGTTTCTGTCATTCTATCACGGAGGAAGTGAGCTGTTGGTGAGTATCTGGTGAATATCCTGTAAGTGGTCAGGATCTATCTACTGAAAGTTTTAAATTTGTCCAGCAGTTTGTGACAAGTTTATTAAATATCAAAAAACAATGGAAAAGAAAATTGATTAATGCTCATAAATATTGTTGCCTCAGGTGATGTGTCAAGGCTGAAGCCTTGTATCTCCATCCTTGAGTCAGCACTCACTATCTGAGGTTTGAGGAGTTTCAGCTTAGAGTCATCGAGCTGGAGGTTGAGTCGCAGACACTGACATATCGGGGAGGGAGATTATTGAGAGGACACATTGTTTCAGGAAGTAGTGGAGTATCCAAGGAGTCCCATATCAGAATGTAGTGAAAAAGTAGAACAGAATAGTGAGGGCCATTGACACTGTCCTCCATGGAAAGGAGCATGAATCCAGGTTATGTTCCTGCACAGTGCCAGGGTTCGGAACATTGTCTCTGGGCTGGAGAGGAATTTGCAGTGTGAGGGGGAGGATCTAGTGGTTGTCATTCCTGTAGATACCAATGACATTGGCAGGATGAGGAAAGCGATTCTGCACAGTCAGTACGTGGATGCAGGATCCAGATAAGATGCAAAAGTCAAAATCACTATTATTACCCGAGTACTTGGACAAATCAGATTCAGGGAATGAGTGCATGGCTCAAAGACTGGTGTGGGGGAAGCGGGTTCTGCTTCATGGGACACTGACACTAGCATTAGAAAGTATTGAGAGTGTACCACTGGAGTAGTTAGCTCCTGAACAAAACTGAAGATGATGTTCTCGTGAGCCACCTAACTCAGGAAATAGTGAGGGTTTTAAACTGAATCGTCAAAGCAAGGAATCAAATTTGGAAAGATGAGCTAAACTAAAGAGTCGAGACATGGTAAGAAAGAAAGCCAGTAATGTGGTCAGCACTGCTGCCTCACAGAAGCAGGAACCTGGGTTCGATTCTGGCCTTGAGTGACTCTGTGTGGAGTTTGCACATTTTCATGGTGTCTGCATTGGTTTCTTTTTGGGTCCTCTGATTTTTGCTCCCACAGTCCAATGATGTGCAGGTTAGACAGTGGATTGGTCATGCTAACTTGCCTCTGTGTCAGAGCAGATTGACCGGGAAATACATGAAGTTATGGAGATAGGGCCTGTATAGGATTGTTATTTGTGCAGCTATAACAGACCAAATGGCCTCTTATGATAATCATGGTAAATTTTAATCTACATTGAATAAATCCAATGTACCCAAGAATGGGATTCTTGGAATGTATTTGGGGATACATGTAAAATAGTCCATTTTAGCAGGAAGAAATTAACAAAAAAGCTTTTTATCCAAAGGATGAGTGATTTGTAGAGATGAGGTGCAGAGGGACCTGGGTGTCTATGAATCACACAATGTTAGTATATAGGTACAGCAAGTAATTAGGAAGAAGAATGGATTGTTATAATTTGTGAAGGTAATTAATTAATATTAAAGAGTTTATGCTTAATTTGTGTCAGACATTGGTGAGAGGTCTGGAATACTGTGTACAGTGTTGGTCTCAGTATTTAAGGAAAGATATCAGGAAGCTTAGAATAGTTCAGAGAAGGTTTACTGCACTAATATCTGAAATGAGCAAGTCTCGTATGAGGAAAGATTGTGGAGCTTGGCTGTGAATAGACTGAAGTTAAGAGTAAGATGCAAAGTGATCAAAATCTTTAAGATCCTGAGGGGTATTGACAAGGTGGAATTGGAGATATTGTTTTCTATTGTGGGAGAATCTAGAATTCAGGTCACTATTTATAAATGAATCGTTGCTTATTTAAGATAGATATGAGGAGAATTTTCCTTGAGAATCCTGAGTCTCTGGAACTCTCTTCCTCAAAAGACAGTGGAAGCAAAGTCTTTGAATCATTTTAAGGCAGAGCGAGAGAGATTCTTGATCAATGACGGGTTGAAAGGGGGTAGGCAGGAATATGAGATGATGCGACAATCAGATCAGCCATGATTTTATTGATTGGGGGAGCAGATTTGAGGAGGAGTGATCTTAGATAAAGCAATCCCCTTGATCAGCAATACAATCACCACCAGAAACATTGACTCCCTCTCTCTCAATGCACAGAATTGGAGATCTCCACAATATTCATTTTGTATTGAATCGCCACACCATGTATCCCTGAACAGCATCTAAAGTGACAAACTCTGCAACATAGAGGGACAAAGGACAGCCAATGCATTGACCATCTGCAACTTCCCCTCTAAGACGCACACCATGTGAAACTGTATCACTGTCCCTTCACTGTCACTGAGTCCAATCCTGAAATTTCTTCCTCCAACTGCCTTGCGGTAGGCCCAACACCAGACAGAGTGCAGCGAATCAGGAGAGCAGCTCCCCATCACCTTCTCGAGGGCAATTAGGGATGGGAAACTGCTGGCCTTGTCAACAACAATCATATCCCATGAAGAAATCTACAAACATCTGTGATTCCCTCCCCCTCTCTGTCAATGTATGTGTGTTTGTGACCCTTCTTTGTCTGTGTGTGTCTGTGTTTCTCTTACACTCCATTCGTTTGTGCAGATTGAAAACTCTCTTGGGATGTGAGTGAGCTTCACTCGGCTACTTGAACCGCTGCAGCCCGACTGGTGTAGATACACCCCCAATGTGCTTAAAGCAGAAGCCCAGGATTTTGACTCCGTGACAGTGAATGAACAGTGATATATTTCAATGTCTGCTAATTATGTATCTTTGAATGTTACTTGCTGGTGGTGATCCATTGCTTCTGCTGCCCTTGTAATTCCAGGAATGGTGATGTTTTTTGGTTTGGAAGGTGCTGTTGAAAGGGATTTGCTGAGTTTCTGCTTTGGCTGTTGGTTCTGGTACACACTGCTGTCACTGTACTGAGGGTGGAGGAAGGGAATGTATACATTGGACTGAGATCCTCTCTATCTATCCCTCTCTGCTGCTGTGAGTAGCTGAGATTTACTCTCCCTGTCCATCTATGCATCTGTGACATCTCGCTCCTTGTGAGTATCTGTGATTCTCTCTCCGAGTCGATCATAAAATCATAGAATCTCTACAGTGCTGAAGAGGGTATTCATCCCATCAAGTCTGTCTCTGACAGGGTAATTTGCTCCTGACCTACCAATATAAACCCACACAATTCCCATGATCAGTCCATCTAACCTACACATTGCTGGAGTTTGGGAGGAAGGTGCAAAAAATCACTCTCAGAAAATCCACATAGACACGGGGAGAATGTGCAAACTCTGTACTGTTACCCAAACCTGGAATTGAACTCAGTTCCTTGTAATGTGAGGCAGCAGTGCTAAACTCTGCTATTCACTGTATTTGTGATTCTCTGTGTATAACTAAATCACATGCAATTGAGAGTAGGAGGATGTGTATTGAGATTGATTGATAGAAAACTTATTGGTAGTTGGTGTTTTTCCAAATGGTGGATAGAAACCAGTGGGTTTCCACAAGTAGAATCACAGAATGTCAACAGTACAGAAGGAGACCATCTGGGCATTGAGCCTGCACCAACAACAATCCCATCCAGCCCCTTTCCCCATAACCCCATGTATTTACCCTGCTGATCCCTCTGACACTAAGGGGCAATCTATCATGGCCAATAAACTAAACTTGCACATCTTTCGACTGTGGAAGAAAACCAGAGGAAACCCACACATACATGGGCAGAATGTGCAAACAGTCACCTAAGTCCAGAGTTTAATTTGGGTGTGAGGCAGCAAACCACTGAGGAGAGATTGAGTTGGTTAGGATTGTTTCCATTACTGTTTGGAAGACTGAGGGGGGAAATCTCATAGCCAGCTACAAAATTCCACCAGAACTACTCGTAAGAAGGATGTTCTTGATGGTGGGTTGTCCAGAATGAGGATGTTTGCAGTTTTGATCATCTTATCTGAGGAAGAATGTTTTTGTTTGAGGGAGTGCAGAGACTCTTTGTTTACCAGACTAATTCCTGGGATGGCAGGGCTGATGTGTCAGGAGAAAATGATTCAGTTCGAATCATTGCAATTCAGAAGAATGAGGTGGAACCTCATGGAAAGCTACAAATATAACAGGAGTGAACAGATAGATGCGGCAAAGATGTTCCTGCAGGGGGAAATGTGCAGAACCAGGTGTCACAGTTTGATGCTCAAAGGGCAGAATAACCACCTCCTGCTCCTGTTTTTTTTTCCATATTTATTGGTGAATCTGTCTCCCTATGCAAATGGAGTTTAATGTGGAAAAGTGTGAGGTAATGCACTATGGCAGAAATAATAAATGTGTAGAGTATGGGGCTAATGGTAGGATTCTTAGTAGTCTAGATGAACAGAGGGATCTTGGTGTGTATGTGCATAGATCCCTGAAAGTAGGCAGTCAGGTCGAGAAGGTTGTTAGGAAGGCATATGGAGTCTTGGCTTTTATTGGTAGAGGGATTGAATTTCGGAGCCGCAACGTCATGTTGCAACTGTACAAAACTCTAGTGCGGCCGCACTTGGAGTATTGTGTGCAGTTCTGGTCCCCGCATTATAAGAAAGATGTGGAGGCATTGGAGAGGGTACAGAGGAGGTTTACCAGGATGTTGCCTGGTATGGAGGGCAGGTCTTATGAAGAGAGGCTGAGGGATTTGAGGTTGTTTTCGTTAGAAAGGAGGCGGCTAAGAGGGGACCTAATCGAAACATATAAGATGATTAGAGGTTTAGATAGGGTGGACAGTGATAGCCTTTTTCCTAGGATGGAGAAAGCTAGCACAAGGGGACACAGCTTTAAATTAAGGGGTGATAGTTATAGGACGGATATCAGAGGTAGGTTCTTTACCCAAAGGGTGGTTCGGGAGTGGAATGCCCTGCCTGCGGCAGTTGTAGATGCGCCAAGTTTGGAGGCGTTTAAGAGGTTAGTTGATAAGTATATGGAAGAGAAGGGAATGGTTTAGTTTGGAGGGGCATTGCTTTTTATATTGGTTGGCGCAACATCTAAGGCCAAAGGGCCTGTTCTGTGCTGTAGTGTTCTATGTTCTATCCCTGTGGCCATTAATGAGAATCACTCTCTCTATTCCTGTGTGTTTCTCTAATTGCCCCTCTTGCTCTCTGTTTCCATGCTCACACTGAGTGCACCTTCAACCAGTGCTTGGATGTTCGGTGAGGAGAGCTGCACTCTTTTTTACCTTTATCTAATGTTTCCATCATGTGGGTTTCTATTTTTCTATCTGGGAGGAGGTGAGTTGTTGGTGAGTATCTGGTGACTGTCTGGTAACTGGTCAAGTCCCATCTTCCAAATGTATAAATTTGTGCAGTTTGTGATAAGTTTAATAAATATCGAAGATCAATGGAAAACAAAACTGATTAGTGTTCATAGATATTGTTACCTCAGGGGATGTGTCAAGGCTGCAGTCTGTGGGAGCTCATGGATACAAGTGTTATCCAGGGCGAGCACAACAGCACTAAGTGTCTGAGGTTCGAACAGCTTCAGCTCAGAGTCAAAGAGCAGGAGGCTGAGCTGCAGACAGTGCGACATATTGGGAAAGGAGATTATGAGGATACATTGTTTCAGGAGGTGGGCATGCCCCTTAGGATTGAAGATTCCAGGTTGGAATGTGGTCAGAGACAGGAGAGTATGATTGTAGCTGAGGTATGTAAAGAGACCCAGCTCAGAATTCAGTGGCAATGGGTCACAGAATAGTGAAGGATCATTGACACTGTCCTCCACAGCAAGGAGCATGAGACTAGGCAATGTTACTGCTCTGTACCAGGGTTCAGAACATCCTCTCAGGGCTGAAGAGGAATTTGCAACTATAACAAGGAGGATCCAATGGCTGTGGTCCATGTAGATACCAATGACATCAGCAGGTTGAGGAAGGAGGATCTGCATAGTCAGTATGAGGATCTAGGGACCAAACAAGATGCAGAGGTTAAGATCACTGGATTATTGGCATTGGATGAATCAGATTCAGGGGATGAGTGCACGTTTCAAAGACTGATGTGGGGAAAATGTATCCTGCTTCATAGGACACTGGCATCAGTATTGGAAAATATTGAGGGTGTACCATTGAGGCAGTTAACTCCTGAACAAAATTAAAGATAATGTTCGAGCGAGCTATCTAACGAGAGAAGCAGTGAGTTTTAAACTGAATCGTTAAAGCAAAGGATCAAATTTGGGAAGATGAGTTATATTAAAGAGTCGAGACAAGGTAAGAAAAAAAAGCTAATAATGTGGTTAACACTTGCCTCACAGAACCAGGGACCTGGGTTCAATTCTGGCCTTGTGTGACTCTGTGTGCAGTTTGCATGTTTTCATGGTGCCTGCATGGGTTTCTTTTGGGTCCTCCTATTTTCTTCCCACAGTCCAATGATATGTAGCTTAGACAGTGGATTGGTCATGCGAAATTGCCTCTGCGTCAGAGTGGATGGACAGGGAATTCTGAGTTTGTGTGGGATTGTTGTTGATGAAATTACAATGGATCACATGTCAGCCTCCTCTTACGAATTCTGTGATTCTATGATAATCATGGTAAATTTTAATTTACATTTAGGTTGGATAAATCCAATATGGCCTAAATTGGGAGTTCATGGAATGTATTTGGGATAAATATGAAGTAGTTCATTTTAAAGGAAGAAATTAACAAAAAAAAAAAGTATCTAAAGGATGAGCAATTGTAGGCATGTGAGGTGCAGAGGGATCTGGGTGTTCGAGTGAATGAATCGCAAAATGCTAGTATATAGGTACAGCAAATAATTAGAAAGACAAATAGATGGTTGTAATTTATTGTGAAGGGAACTAGTAACAGTATTATAGAGTTTATTCTTAACTCATGTCAGGCATTGGTGAGACAACATCTGGAGTACTGTGTATAGTGTTGGTCGCATTATTTAAATAAAGTAGCTAACTAAGTTCAGAACAGTTCAGAAAAAGTTTACTGCACTGAGATCTGAAAGGAGCAGACTTTCTTATGAGGAAAGACTGAAGCTTGGCTGTGTATATACACTAGAGTTAAGAAGGGTATTGACAAGGTAGAACTGGAGGTTTTGTATCCTATTATGGGAAAATCTGGAACTTCAGGTCACTATTTAAAAATGAAGCATGGTAAAATTAAGACGGACGTGAAAATTTTTCTTGAGAATCATGAGTCTCCAGAACTTTCTTCCTCAAAAGGCAGTGGAAGCAAAATCTTTGAATCGTTTAAGGCAGAAAGAGAGATTCTTGGTCATTGAGGGGGTGAAAGGTTGTCGGGGGTAGGCAGGAATGTGGGCATGACACGACCATCAGATCAGCCATTATTTTGTTCATTTTGTATTGAATCATCACACCACGTGTCCTTGAATAGATTCATCTAATCTGACAAACTTTACCACGTAGAGGGACAAAGCACAGCCATTGCACGTGACCATCTGTAACTTGCCCTCTGAGACACACCATGTGGAACTATATCACCGTCACTTCACTGTCACTGAGTCCAATACTGGAACTCCCTCCCCAACTGCCCTGCGGGAGGCCCTACACCAGATAGAGTGCAGCATATCAGGAAAACAGCTCCCTAACACCTTCTCGAGAGCAATTAGGGATGGGAAACTGCTGGCCTTGTCAACAACACTCGTATCCCATGAAGAAATCTACAAATATCTGTGATTCCCTCCATCTGTCTCCATATGTGTCTGTGACCCCCCCCTTTGTCCGTGTGTGTGTCTGTTTCTCTCTCGCTCCCTTTGTGCGGATTGAAAAATTTCTCTTGGGATGTGAATGAGCTTCACTCAGCTACTTGCTACACTACAGCCCGAATGATGTAGGTACACTCTCAGTGCTGTTAGAGCAGAAACCCAGGATTTTGATCCAGTGACAGTGAATGAACAGTGATATATTTCAACGTTTGTCAGTTATGTCCTTTGAGTGTTACTTGCTGGTGGTGATATTTGATTGCTTTTGCTGCCCTTGGTCGAGGAATAGGGTTTTTTTTGGTTCGGAAAGTGCTGTTGAAAGATTTGCTGAGTTTCTGCAGTGGCTGTTGTTTCTGGTACACACTGCTGTCGCTGTGTGTACGGAAGGTGGAGGAAGGGAATGTTTACACTGGACTGAGATTCTCTCCATTTATCCTTCTCTGTCGCTCTGAGTAGCTGAGATTTACTCCTTGTCCACTTGTGACATCTCGCTCTCTGTCCTTGTGAGTATCTGTAATTATCTCTCCCAGTTGATCATAAAATCGTGGAATCTCTACAGTGCTGAACAGGCTGATCAGGCTGATCATCCTATCAAGTCTGTCTCTGACAGAGTAACTTGCCCAGATCTTCTCTCGCACCCTATAAATATAACCCCACACATTTCCCATGATCAGTCCACCTAACCTACACATCACTGGAGTTTGGGGGGAAGCTGCAATGCCCGGAGGAAATTCATGTAGACATGGGGAGAACATGGAAACTCTGCACAGTTACCCAAAGCTGGAATTGAACTCAGTTCCTTGCACTGTGAGGCAGCTGTGCTAACCACTATGCTGTTTACTCTGTATCTGTGATTCTCTCTGTATAACTAAATCACATGCGATTGGGAATAGGGGAATATGTATTGAGATTGATAGAAAACTGGTTGGTAGATGGTATTTTTCCAAATGACAGGTAGAAACCAGAGGGTTCCACAGGTAGAATCATAGAATGTCTGTGCAACAGAAGGGACCATTCCGTCTTTTGAGCCTGCACTGACAACAATTCCATCCAGCCCCTTTCCCCATAACCCCATGTATTTACCCTGCTGATCCGTCAGACACTAAGTGGTAATCTATCACATCTTTGGATTGTGGGAGGAAACTGGAACAACCAGAGGAAATGTATGCATACACGGGGAGAATGTGCAAACATCACAGTCACCCGCGGCCAGAATTTAATCCGAGTCTATGACAATGTGAAGCAGCAGTGCAAACCACTGAGGAGAGATTGAGTTGGTTAGGATTGTTTTTGTTGGGGTTCAGAAGAATGAGGGAAGGATCTCATAAAGCTGTAAAATTCTACCCCAACTAATAAGGAGGATATTCCTGATGGTGAGGTATCCAGAACGAGGATATGTGCAGTTTTGGCCTCGTGATCTGAGGAAGGATGCTCTTGTTTGGAAGAGTGGAGAAACTGTTTAACAGGCTGATTCCTGGGATGGCAGGGCTGATGTGTGAGGAGACAATGGTTCAGTTCGGATCACTGCAGTTCAGAAGAATGAGGTGGAACCTCAAGGAAAGCTACAAATCTAACAGGAATGGACAGGTAGATGTAGGAAAGATGTTTCTGATGGTGGGGATGTGAAGAATCAGGTCTGATGATACAGTATAGGATGGTGATACTCGAGGGGCTGAATACCTTCCTCCTACTACCATTTTTTGTTTGTTTTTCCATATTTATTTGTGAATCTATCACCCTGCCTAAGTGGCCATCAGTGATAGCCCCCAATCCCTATGTGTTTCTCTAATTGCTTCTCTAATTGCCCCTCTCACTCTGTTTCCACATTCGCACTGAGTGCACCTTCAACCAGTGTTTGGATATTTGATGAGAAGAGGAAGTGAGTAGAGAAGAGCAGCACTCCTTAGTTTTATCTAACACTTCTACCATGTGGTGTCTATTGTTCTACGGACAAGGAGGTGAGTTGTTGAGAATCTGTTGAATATCCGGTAAATGGTCGAAATCTATCTTAAGATTTAATTTGTCCTGTAGTTTGTGACAAGATTAATAAATATCAAAGAAAACACTTGGAAAACAAAATTGATGTTCATAAGTATTATTATCTCAGGTGATGTGTCAAGGCTTCAGCCTGTGGGAGCTGATGGATTCTCATGTTATCCAGGGTGAGCACAACAGCACATAGTATCTGAGGTTCGAGCAGCTTCAGCTCAGAGTCATTGAGCTGGAGGCTGAGCTGCAGACACTGACACATCAGGGAGGCAGATATACGAGGACGCATTTTTTCAGGAGGTGGACATTTTCCTTAGAATTGAAGATTCCAGTTTGGGAAGTGTTTAGAAATAGGAGAGTGTGAGTGTAGCTGAGATATATAAAGAGACCCACCCAGATCAGAATGTAATGGTAATGGACCACAAAATAGTGAGGGGCATTGACACTGTTCTCCATAGCAAGGGGCATGAGACCAGGCTATGTTATGGCCAAGTACCAGTATTCAGAATATCCCTTTGGAGGTGGGGAGGAATTTGCAGCACAAGCGGGAGAATCAGTGGTTGTGGTCTTTACAGTTACCAATAACATTGGCAGGATGCGGAATACGGTTCTACATAGTCAGTATGAAGATCAAGGATCAAAACAAGATAGAGATTAAAATCACTGGATTATTACTCAAGCCACGTGCAAATTAGCATCCGACAAATCCGATTCAGGGTACAACTGCATGGCTCAAAGACTGGTGTGGGGGTAGTGGGGTCTGCTTCATGTGACGCTGGAACTAGTATTGGAAAATATTGGGGGTGTACCATTGGGGCAGTTGAATAAAACTGAAGATAATGTTCTAGCAAACCATCTAACTAGGGAAGTAGTGAGGATTTTAAACTGAATCATCAAAGCAAGGGATCAAATTTGGAAAGAAGTGCTATACTAAATAGTCGAGACATGGTAATGTGCTTAGCACTGCTGCCTCACAGAATCAGGGACCCAGGTTCAATTCTGGCCCTGAGTGACTGTGTGGAGTTTGCATGTTTTCATGGTATCCGCATGGGTTTCCTTTGGGTTCTCTGATTTCCTCCCACCCTCCAATGATGTGTAGGTTAGACAGTGGATTGGCCATGCTAAATTGTCTCTGTGTCAGAGTGGATTGACAGGGAAATACTTGCGGTTATGGAGATGGGGCCTGTATAGGATTGTTATTGGTGCAACTACGTTGAACCAAATGGCCGCCTCCTATCTGTAGGTATTCTATGATGATGGTAAATTTTAATTTACATTTAGATTGGACAAATCCAATATAGCCTAGATTGGAAGTTCATGATGTATTTGGGATAAATGTGAAATAGTCCATTTTAGCAGGAAGAAATTCACATAAAAGCTTATTATGTAAAGGATGAACAATTGTAGAGATGAGGTGCAGAGGGGTCTGGGTGTCCTAGTGCATGGATTACAAAATGCTGGCATATAGGTACAACAAGTAATTAGGAAGATAAATTGATTTACTTCACAGTAAATTACAACAATTACAATATTAGAGTTTATGCTTAACTTGTGTCAGGTATTGGTGAGACAGCATCAGCAGTCTGTGTATAGTGTTGGTCTCGTTATTCAAGGAAAAATATAAGGAAGTTCAGAGAAGGTTTATTGCACTAACATCTGAAATGAGCAGGTTTCTTCTGAGGAAAGATCGTGGAGATTCTCTATGTAGACTGGAGTTAAGAGTAAGCGGCAACTTGATCAAAACCTTTGAGATCCTGAGGGGTATTGACAAGGTGGAGTTGGAGATATTGTTTCTTGTTGTGGGAGAATCTAGAATCACTAATTAAAAATGAAGCATGACTCATTTAAGGTAGACATGAGAATTTTCCTTGAGAATCACGAGTTTCTGGAACTTACTATCTCAAAAGATAGT
The DNA here is from genome assembly GCA_024679065.1 of Sphyrna mokarran. Classification (NCBI taxonomy): domain Eukaryota; kingdom Metazoa; phylum Chordata; class Chondrichthyes; order Carcharhiniformes; family Carcharhinidae; genus Sphyrna; species Sphyrna mokarran. The sequence goes on along the minus strand of JAGIQG010000014.1, from coordinate 5,001,870 downwards.
GTAAGCAAAATCTTTGAATTGGTTTAAGAGTGAGAGAGATTCCTGATCAAGGAGGGGGTGAAAGGTTGTTGGGCGTTGGCAGGAATGTGGGATGACATGACAATGAGATCAGTCATGATTTTATTGATTGGGAGAGCAGATTCGAGGCGGACTGTATCTTAGATAAAGCTATCCCCTTGATCAGCAATGCAGCCACCACCCCACACTCTCAATGCACAATTGGCGATCTCCACAATATTCATTTTGTACTGAATCACCATGCAACGTATCCTTAAACAGCATCATCTGAACTGACAAACTTTACCACAGAGGGACAAAACACAGCCATTGCATGTGACCATCTGCAACTTTGTCTCTGAGACACACACCATATGGAACGATATCACCGTCCCTTCGCTGTCACTGAGTCCAATTCCCCCTCCCCAACTGCCCTGTGGGATGCTATACACGAGAGTGACTGCAGCATATCCGGAAAGCAGCTCCCCATCACCATCTCGAGGGCAATTAGGGATGGGAAACTGCTGGCCTTGTCAACAACGCTCCTATCCCATGAAGGAATCTACAAATATCTGTGATTCCCTCCCTCTCTCTGTCAACAAATGTGTGTCTGTGACCCTTCTTTGTCGTGTGTGTCTGTGTTTCTCTCCCAATCCCTTTTGTGAAGATTGAAAAATTTCTCTTGGGATGTGAGTGAGCTTCACTTGGCCACTTGAACCACTGCAGTTCGACTGGTGTAGGTGCACCCTCAGTGCTGTTAGAGCAGATGCTCAGGATTTTGACCCAGTGACGGTGAATGAACAGTGATATATTTCGATGCCTGTCAGTTATGTGTCTTTGTTACTTGCTGGTGGTGATGTTCCATTGCTTCTGCTGCCCTTGTCGGTTGAGGAATAGTGTGTTTGTTTTGGTTTGGATGGTGCTGTTGAAAGAGATTTGCTGAGTTTGTGCAGTGGCTGTTGTTTCTAGTACACACTGCTGTCACTGTGTGTACTGAGGGTGGAGGAAGTTAGTGTTTACATTGGACTGAGATTCTCTTTATTCCTCTCTGCTGCTATGAGTAGTTGAGATTTACTCTCTCCTTGTCCATTTGTGACATCTTGCTCTTTGTCTGTGAGTATCTGCGATTCTCTCTCCCAGTCAATTATAAAATCATGGAATCTCTACAGTACTGAAGAGACTATTTATCCCATCAAATCTGTCTCTGACAGAGTACCTTCCTCAGGACTTCTCTTGCACCCTATCAATATAACCCCACACATTTCCCATGATCAGTCCATCTAACCTACACATCACCGGAGTTTGGGAGGGAACTGCAGTGCCCAGAGAAAATCCACATAGACACAGGGAGAACGTGAAAACTCTGCACAGTTACCCAAAGCTGGAATTGAACCCAGTTCCTTGCACTGAGACAGCAATGCTAACCACTGTGCTGTTCACTATGTATCTGTGATTCTTTCTCTGTATGACTAAATCACGTAGGATTAGAAGTAGGGGAATGTGTATTGAGATTGGTTGATAGAAAACTGGTTGGTAGATGGTATTTTTCCAAATGACAGGTAGAAACCAGTGGGTTTCCACAGGTAGAATCATAGAATGCCTACAGTACAGAAGGAGACCATATGGGCCTTGAGCCTGCACCTACAACAATTCCATCCAGCCCCTTTCCCCATAACCCCATGTATTTACCCTGCTAATCCCTCCGACACTAAGGGGCAATCTATCATGGCCAATAAACCAAACCCACATATCTTTGGATTGTGGGAAAAAACTAGAATAACCAGAGGAAATCCACACATACATGGGGAGAACATGCAAACACCACAGACAGTCACCCGTGGCCAGAATTTAATCTGGGTCCATGACAATGTGAGGCAGCAGTGCAAACCACTGAATGAGTTGGTTAAGATTGTTTTGTTGGAGCTCAGAAGAATGAGGGAGGGATCTCATAGCCATCTATAAAATTCTACCAGAACTACTTGTAAGAAGGATATTCTCGACGGTGAGGTATCCAGAACGAGGGTGTTTGCAGTTTTGGCCTCATCTGAGGAAGGATGCTCTTGTTTGGAAGAGTGGAGAGACTGTTTACCAGACTGATTCCTGGGATGGCAGGGCTGATGTGTGAGAAGAGAATGATTCAGTTCAGATCATTGCAGTTCAGAAGAATGAGGTGGAATCTATGGAAAACTACAAATCTAATTGGACAGGGTAGATGCAGGAAAGATGTTTCTGATGGTGGGGATTGGAGAACCAGGTGTCACAGTCTGATACAGCATACTCTGATGCAGGAGGAAGCTATTCAGCCCCTCAAGTTACTTTTTTTTGTTTGTCACGCTGTGTCTGTGGCCATCTGTGATAATCACCCCCAATCCCTATGTTTCTCTAATTGCCTCTGTTTTTCCACATTCGCACTGAGTACACCTTCAACCAGTGTTTGGATATTTGGTGAGTAGAGAAGAGCAGCACTCCTTAGCTTTATCTAACATTTCTACCATGTGGTGTCTGTTGTTCTACGGACAAGGTGGTGAGTTGTTGGTAAGTATCCAGTGAATATCCGGTAAGTGGTCGAAATCTATCTTAAGACTTAATTTGTCCTGTAGTTTGTGACAAGATTAATAAATATCAAAGAAAACAATGAGAAAACAAAACTGATTAATATTCATAAGTATAATTACCTCAGGTGATGTGTCAAGGCTGCAGCCTGTGGGAGCTGATGGATACTAGTGTTATCCAGGGTGAGCACAACAGCACTAAGTGTCTGAGGTTCGAGCAGCTTCAGCTCAGAGTCATCGAGCTGGAGACTGAGCTGCAGACAGTACAACACATCAGGAAGGCAGATATACGAGGACGCATTTTTTTTCAGGAGATGGGCATGCCTATTAGGATTGAAGATTCCAGGTTGGAAAGTGTTTAGAAACAGGAGAGTGTGATTGTAGCCGAGATATATAAAGAGACCCAGATCAGAATGTAATAGTAATGGACCATAAAATAGTGAGGGGCATTGACACTGTTCTCCATAGCAAGGGGCATGAGACCAGGCTATGTTATGGCCAAGTACCAGTGTTCAGAATATCCCTTTGGAGGTGGGGAGGAATTTGCAGCACAAGCAGGAGGATCATTGATTGTGGTCCTTACAGTTACCAATAACATTGGCAGGATGGGGAATGTGGTTCTGCATAGTCAGTATGAAGATCAAGGATCAAAACAAGATAGAGTTTAGAATAATTGGATTATTACCCAAGCCACGTGCAAATTAGCATCTGACAAATCCGATTCAGGGGATGAGTGCATGGCTCAAAGACTGGTGTGGGGGTAGTGGGGTCTGCTTCATGTGACGCTGGAACTAGTATTGGAAAATATTGGGGGTGTACCATTGGGACAGTTGAATAAAACTGAAGATAATGTTCTAGCAAACCATCTAACTAGGGAAGTAGTGAGGATTTTAAACTGAATCATCAAAGCAAGGGATCAAATTTGGAAAGATGTGCTATACTAAATAGTCGAGACATGGTAATGTGCTTAGCACTGCTGCCTCACAATCAGGGACCCAGGTTCAATTCTGGCCCTGAGTGACTGTGTGGAGTTTGCATGTTTTCATGGTATCCGCATGGGTTTCCTTTGGGTTCTCTGATTTCCTCCCACCCTCCAATGATGTGTAGGTTAGACAGTGGATTGGCCATGCTAAATTGTCTCTGTGTCAGAGTGGATTGACAGGGGAAATAAGTGGTGTCATATAGAGCCTGTATAGGATTGTAATTGGTGCAACTATGATGGACCAAATGGCCTCCTCCTATCTGTAGGGATTCTATGATAATCATGGTAAATTTTAATTTGTATTTAGTTTGGATAAATCCAATTTAGCCTAGATTGGAAGTTCATGGGACGTACTTGGGATAAATGTGAAATAGTCCATTTTAGCAAGAAGAATTTCGCAAAACTTATCTAAAGGGTGAGTGATTGTAGGGATCTGAGGTGCAGAGGGATCTGGGTGTCCTAGTGCATGGATTACGAAATGCTGGCATATAGGTACAGCAAGTAATTAGGAAGATAAATAGATTGTTATAATTTACTGTGAAGTGAATCAATTACAATATTAAAGAGTTTATGCTTAATTTGTGTCAGCTATTGGTGAGACAGCATCAGCAGTCTGTGTACAGTGTTGGTCTCATTAGTCAAGGCAACATGTAAGGAAGTTCAGAGAAGGTTTATTGCACTAATATCTGAAACGAGCAGTTTTCTTATGAGGAAAGATAATGGAGATTGTCTATGTATAGACTGGAGTTAAGAAGAGTAAGAGGCAACTTGATCAAAACCTTTCAGATCCTGAGGGGTATTGACAAGGTGGAGTTGGAGAATAGTTTCTTGTTGCAGGAGAATCTAGAACTTCAGGTCAGTATTTAAAAATGAAGCATGACTCATTTAAGGTAGACATGAGAATTTTCCTTGAGAACCCTGAGTCTCTGGAACTCTTACTCAAAAGGTAGCGTAAGCAAACTCTTTGAATCGTTTTAAGGCAGAACGAGAGAGATTCTTGATCAAAGGGGGTGAAAGGTTGTCGGGAGTAGGCAGGAATGTGGGCATGATGCGACAATCAGATCAGCCATCATTTCATTGATTGGGAGAGCAGATTTGTGGTGGAGGGGTATCTTAGATAAAGCAATCCCCTTGATCAGCAATGCAGCCACTACCAGAACCATTCACTCCCTCTCTCTCAATGTACAGAATTGGAGGTCTCCACAATATTCACTTTGTGCTGAATCACCATGCCGTGTATCCTTGAACAGCATCATCTAAACTGACAAACTTTACCACATAGAAGGATAAAGTAGTCGATGAATGTGACCATCTGCAACTTCCCCACTGAGACACCATGTGGAACTATATCGCCGTCACTTCACTGTCACTGAGTCCAATCCTGGAACTCCCTCTGCAACTGCCCTGCGAGATGGACTGCAGCGTATCAGTAAAGCAGCTTCCCGTCGCCATCTCGAGGGCAATTAGGGATGGGAAACTGCTGGCTTTGTCAACAACACTCATATCCCATGATGAAATCATCAAGTATCTGTGATTCCCTCCCCCTGTCTCCGTATGTGTCTGTGGTCTTTCTTTGTGTGTCTGTGTATCTCTCCCACTCTTTGTGCAGATTGAAAACTTTCTCTTGGGATGTGAGTGAGCTTCACTCGGCCACTTGAACCACTGCAGTCTGACTGGTGTAGGTACACCCTCAGTGCTGTTAGAGCAGAAGCCCAGGATTTTGACCCTGTGTTCAGTGAATGAACAGTGATATATTTCCATGTCTGCCTGTTGTGTCTTTGAATGTTACTTGCTGGTGGTGATGTTCCATTGCATCTGCTATCCTTGTTGGTCAAGAAGTAGTGTTTTTTTTGGTTTGGAAGGTGCTGTTGAAAGAGATTTGCTGAGTTTCTGCAGTGGCTGTTGGTTCTGGTACACACTGCTCTCACTGTACACTGAGGGTGCAAGAAGGGAATGTTTACACTGGACTGAGATTCTTTCTATTTATTCTTCTCTGCTTCTGTGAGTAGCTGAGATTTACTCTCCCTGTCCATTTGTGACATCTCGCTCTCTGTCCCTGTGAATATCTGTGATTCTGTCTCCCAGTCAATCATAATCATGGAATCTCTACAGTGCTGAAGAGGTTATTTGTCCCATCAAGTCTGTCTCTGACAGGGTGGGAGAGACAGCCTGGGCAAATTACTCTATAACCCCACATTTCCCATGATCACTCCATCCAACCTACACATGACTGGAGTTTTGGGACGAAACTGCAGCACTCATAAAATCCACATAGACATGGGGAGAACATGCAAACTCAACACAGTTATCCAAACATAGACTTGAACTCAGTTCCTTGCATTGTGAGTCAGCTGTGCTAACTACTGTGCTGTTCACTCTTTGGTTCTCTGTGTATAACTAAATCACGTGATTGGGAATAGAGGGATGTGTATTGGGATTGATAGAAAACTGGTTGGTAGATGGTGTTTTTCCAAATGTCATGTAGAAATCATCAGTGGATTTCCACAGAATCGTACAAAGTCGACAGAATAGAAGGAGAGCATTGAGCCTGCACTGACAACAATCCCATCCAGCCCCTTTCTCCATAACCCCGTGTATTTACCCTGCTAATCCCTGAAACACTAAGGGGCAATCTATCATGGCCAATGAATAAAACCCACACATCATTGGAGTGGCTGAATAGTGGAGCAATGAGAGGAAACCCACGCATACATGGGGAGAATGTGCAAATGCCCCACAGACAGACCTGAGGCCAGAATTTAATCTGGGTCCGTGGCAATGTGAGGCAGCAGTGCAGATCACTGAGGGGGTATCAAGTTGGTTCAGATTGTTTTGTTGGGGTTTAGAAGATTAAGGGAGGAATCTCATAGAAAGATATAAAATCCTACCAGAACTACTTATAAGAGGGATGTTCCAGATGGTGGAGTGTCCAGAACGAGGATGTTTGCAGTTTTGGTCTCGTTATCTGAAGAAGGATGTTCTTGTTTGAGGGAATGCAGAGAAGGTTTAATAGACTGATTCCTGGAATGGCAGGACTGATGTGTGAGAAGAGAATATTCAGTTAGAATCACTGCAGCTCAGAAGAATGAAGTGAAATCTCATGGAAATCTATCAGGAGTGGACAGGGTAGATTCAGGGAAGATGTTTCTGATGAGATGTGGAGAACCAGGTGTCACAGTCTAATGATACAAGGTAGAATGTTGTTGCCTGAAGGGTTGAATAGTCTCCTCCTTTTTTTATTACTCTGTTTTTCCATATTTATCTGTGAATCTGCCTCCCTATCCCTGTGGCCATCTGTGAGAATCCCCCTCTATCCGTGTTTCTCTCTAATTGCCCCCCTCGCTCTGTTTCCACATTCCCGCTGAGTACACCTTCAACCAGTGTTTGGACATTTGGTAAGAAGAGAGAGTTTGAGTAGAGGGGAGCAGCACTCCTTAGTTTTATCTAACCTTTACATTATGTGGGCTTCCATTGAGTTACCTGGGAGGAGGTGGGTTGTTGGTATCTGGTGAAAATTTATCCTCCAAAGGATTAAATTTATCCTGTAGTTTGTGACAAGATTAATAAACATCAAAGAAAATAATGGAAAACAAAACTGACTAATGCTCATAAGTTATCTCAGGTGATGTGCCAAGGCTGCAGCCTATGGGAACTGATGGATACTAGTGTTATCCAGGGCAGGAACAACAGCACTAAGTGTCTGAGGCTCGAGCAGCTTCAGCTCAGAGTCATCGAGCTGGAGGCTGACCTGCAGACAATGCGACACATCAGGGAGAGAGAGATTGTCTGTGTGGAGTTTGCACATTTTTATGGTGTCTGTCGGTTTCCTTCGAGTCCTCTGATTTCCTCCCACAGTCCAATGATGTGCAGGTCAGACAGTGGATTGGCCATGCTAAATTGCCTCTTTGTCAGAGCGGATTGACAGCGAAATACGTATTGATATGGAGATAAAGCTTGTGTGCAATTGCTGTTGGTGCAGCCAACAAATAGCCTCCTTCTTTCTGCAGAGATTCTGATTCTATGACTATCATGGTAAATTTTAATCTATGTTTAGATTGGATAAATCCAACGTAGCTTATATTAGGAGTTCATGGAATGTATTTGTGATAAATATGAAAGTCTATTTCAGCAGGAAGAAATTAATAAAGCTTATTATTTAAAGAATGGGCGATTGTAGAGATGAAGAAGGATCTGGGTGTCCTAGTGCATGAATCTCAAAATGCTAGTACATAGGTGCAGCAAGTAATTAGGAAGACAAATAGATTATTATAATTGATTGTGAAGGGAATTAATTACAATATTGAAGAATTTCTGCTTAATTCATGTCAGGCATTGGTGAGGCATCTGGAGGATGGTGTACAGTATTGGTCTCATTATTTAAAGGAAGAAATAACTAAGTTCAGAAAAGGCTTACTGCACTGATATCTGAAATGAGCAGATTTCCTTATGAGGAAAGATTGTGGAGCATGGCTGTGTATCGACTAGAGTTAAAAAGAGTAAGAGACAAATTGATCAAAACCTTTAAGATCCTGAGGGAACTGGAGATATTGTTTCCTATTGTGGAAAAATCAAGAACTTCAGGTCCCTATTTAAGAGTGAAGTATTGCTCATTTAAGACAGGAGGAGAATTTTCCTTGAGAATCATGAGTCTCTGGAACTCTCTTCCTCAAAAGGCAGTGAAAGAAAAGTCTTTGAATAGTATAAAGGCAGAGCAAGAGAGATTTTTGATCAATGAGAGGGTTAAAGGTTGTTGGGGATAGGCAGGAATATGGGGATGATGTGACAATCAGATCAGCTGTCATTTCATTGATTGCGGGAGCAGATTTGAGGCGGAGTGTATCTTAGATAAAGCAATCCCCTTGATCAGCAATGCAGCCAATGCCACCCCTCTCTCAATGCACAGAATTGGAGGTCTCCACAATATTCATTTTGTACTGAATCACCACACCATGTATCCTTGAACAGCATCATCTAAACTGACAAACTCTACCACAAAGGACAGCCAATGCATTCGACCATCTGTAACTTCCCCTCTGAGATAAACATCATGTGGAACTATATCACTGTCCCTTCACTGTCACTGAGTCCAATCCTGGAACTCCCCAACTACCCTGCGGGAGGCCCTACACCAGAGAGTGCAGCCAATCAGGAAAACAGCTCCCCATCCCTATCGAGGGAATTAGGGATGGGAAAATACTGGCCTTGTCAACAACATTCATATATCCCATGAAGAAATCTACAAATATCTATGATTCCCTCTCTCTCTGTCTCCGTAAGTGTGTCTGTGACCCTTATTTGTCCGTGTGTGTCTGTGTATCTCTCCCACTCCGTTTGTGCAGAGTGAAAACTTTCTCTTGGGATGTGAGTGAGCTTCACTCGGCCACTTGAACCACTGCAGTCTGACTGGTGTAGGTACACCCTGAGTGCTGTTAGAGCAGAAGCCCAGGATTTTGATCCAGTGACAGTGAATGAACAGTGATATATTTCAACGTCTGCCAGTTGTGTCTTTGAATGTTACTTGCGGGTGGTGATGTTCCATTGTTTCTGCTGCCCTTGTCAGTCCAGGAAGTATTTTTTGGTTTGGAAGGTGCTGTTGGAAGAGATTTGCTGAATTTCTGCAGTGGGTGGTGTTTCTGGTTCACACTGCTGTCACTGTACACTGAGGGTGGAGGAAGGCAATGATTACATTGTTTGAATGAGATCCTCTATATTTATCTCTCTGCTGCTGAGAAGCTGAGATTTACTCTCTTCCTCTCCATCTGTGTGTTTGTGACATCTTGCTCTCTGTCCTTGAATATCTGAGATTCTCTCTCCCAGTCAATCATAAAATCATGGAATCTCTACGGTGCTGAAGAGGTTATTCACCTAATCAAGTCTGTCTGTGATAGAGTAGCTTGCCCACACCCTCTCCTGCCTTATCACCATAACCCCCACAGTTCCCATGGTTAGTCCATCTGACCTGCACATCTTTAGAATGTGGGAGGAAACTGCAGCTCCTGGAGGAAATCCACACACACACAAGGACGACATGCAAACTCTGAACAGTTACTGACAGCTGGAATTGAACCCAGTTACTTGCACTGAGACACTTTGTATCTATCTGCGATTCTCTCTATGCATAACTAAATCGCATGGGATTGGGAAGAAGGGAAGTATACTGAGATTGATAGAAAACTGGTTGGTAGATGGAATTTTTCCAAATGACAGGTAGAAACCAGTGGGTTTCCACAGGTAGAGGCATAGAATGTGTACAGTACAGAAAGAGACCATTCGGCCCTTGAGCCTGTACCACCGACAATCCAATCCCTCTTTCCCATAACCCCATGTATTTACCCTGCTGATCCTCTGACACTAAGGGGCAATCTATCATGGCCAATAAACCAAACCTGCACATCTTTGGAGTGTGGGAGAAAACAGGAGGAACCAGAGGAAACCCATGCATACATGGGGAGAATGTGCAAATACCAGACAGTCACCTGAGGGCAGAATTTAATCCAGGTCTGTGGCAATGAGGTAGCAGTGCAAACCACTGAGGAGAGATTGAGTTGGATAGGATTGTTTTTGTTGGGGTTCAGAAGAATGAGGGAGGATCTCATAAAAAGCTATAAAATTCTATCAGGGCGACTTGCAAGAATGATGATCCTGGGGTGTTCAAAATGAGGATGTTTGCAGTTTTGGTCTCCTTATCTGAGGAAGGATGTTCTTGTTTGAGGGAATGCAGAGACTGCTTACCAGACTGATTCCTGGGATGGCAGGGCTGATGGGTGAGGAGAGAGTGATTCAGACAATCATTCAGACAGGGTAGACGCGAAAAGGGTGTTCCTGATTGTTGAGGTGCCCAAAACAAGGGGTTACAGTCTGAAGATAGATATTGTGTGGACCATTTAGAGATGAGGAGAAATTTATTCACTGAGTGGTCAGCATGCAGAGATTACTACCACAGTTAAGATTAAACATAGTTAAGATTAAAACATGCTTCCGAGAAGTCGTTGGACATAGCAATAGAGGTGAATGGCATCAAAGAATCAATCATAGGCGATTGAATTGGACAATCAGCTAAGATGATAAATTGAGGTAGGCTCAAAAGACTGGCCTCCTGCTGCTATTTTTCTGTGATTAGGCAATGAGTGGGAATAAGTGAATAATTTTCAAAGTGGCAGGCAATGACTAGTGAGGTTCTCAAGGATCAGCGCTTGACCCTACTATTCACAATATGAATTAATGATTGGATGAGGGAACTAAATGATTACACACAACAAAGTTGGAATCAGATGGTTTAAGGCAATTCAGAGAAGTTGAGTGAGTGAGAAAATACATTGTATTCTTTCTTCTATGTATTGTCCACTAATATAAGCAATCCACTTGATAAGAAGAGTCAACATTGTTTGAACGGTAATCGTTGAGAGATGTTGATGATCAAAGGGATCTGGATGATCTCGTACACCAGTCACTGAAAGCAAGCTTTCGGGTGTAGCAACAATTAAGGCGGCAAATGGCATGTTTGCTCATGGCAAGAGGACTTGAGTGCAGGAGCAAGGATGTCTTACTGCAGCTGTATAGGGCCTTGGTGAGACCACATCTGGATTATTGTATGCAGCCTAAGTAAGGGAATAATTACCACAGAGGGAGAGCAGCAAAAATTAACCAGACTGATTTCTGAGACAGCAGAATTATTGAATGAGGAGAGATTAGATGGCCTGCATTGACTAGAATTGAGAAGAATGTGAGGGGTTCTCATTCAAGCATTTAAAATTCTGACAGGGCGGGACAGAATTTTATGCAAAGATGTTGTTTCCTCTACTCGAGGGCCCAGAACATGGGATCACAGCCTCAGTAAGCTATTTCAGACTGAGATGAGAAAATGTTTGTTACTCGGTGACAAACCTGTGTAATTCCCTACCACACTAGTCTGTGGAGGCTAAATCACTGAATATGTTTAAGGAGAGAGATCAGTTTCTAGACTCAAGTGTCGAAGGCAATAGGGAGTTCACTGGAATATGATGTTGATAGAAGATCAGCCATGATCATGTTAAATATTAGATCAGACTGGACAGCCAAATAGCCTACTCCTGCTTCTATTTTTTTGTTTCTATATTTTTGTGATTCTGTCTCTATGACCATCTGTGATGATCACTGTATATCCCTGTGTGTTTCATAATTCTCTCTTGCGGTCCGTTTCTATACATTGCGCTGAGTGCACCTCCAAACAGAATGGATGTTTGATCAGAAGCTGGAGTTCGGTGAACAGATTAGAGCAGCACTCCTTTGCTTTTCCAAAATGTATCGCCCTGCAGGAATTGGTTTTCGCAGTCCTACTGGGAAGGAGGTTGGTGAGTATTTGGTGGAATATCTGCTAAGTGATCAAACTCAGGAAAAATATGCCAATACAGTTAGCAGTGCTGCCTCAGCGCGCCAGGGATCTGACTTCAATTTCAGCCTTAGATCACTGTCTCTGTGGAGTTTGCACATTCTCTCTGTGTCTATGTGGGCTTCCTCCGGGTTCCCCAGTTTCCTCCCGTAGTTGAAAATGTGCAGGTCAGGTGGACTAGCCATGCTAAATTGTCCTTTAGTGACAAAAGATTTGCAGGGTAAATACGTGGGTTACGGGTTTAGAGCCCAGGAGGGACTATCGTTGGTGCAGGCTCCATATGCAGAATGGCTTTCTTCTGAACTGTAGGGAGTCTATGATTCGTTGATAATCAAAGTATATTTGAATCTACATTTAGATTGGATAAATCCAATGGGCAAGGAATTCCAGATGATCAGTTCATGAAATGTTTGTGATAACTTGAAAGAACAGCATGTTCTGGTCCAAACAGAGCAGGCTGCACCCTCCCTGGTATTGTATAGTGAGAGAGTTCAATTAATTACCTCATGGTGAAGGCAACCCAAAATTGTACTGATTGCAATATGTTTAAATTTTACGTTCAGACTGGGGGAAAGAAGAATGCTTCCAAGATTAGTATTTTAAACTTAAATTAGGGCAAGTAGGAGCACATAAAAGTGGAGTTAGTGGAAGTGAGCTGGCAAATCTGTTGAACAGGTCAATAGTGGTTCAGTTACAGAGGTTTAAAAGGATATTGTAGAATACTCAGAATAGACACATTCTGATGAGGAAGAATCCAAGCAAAGGACTTGCCATCTGTGGTTAAATAAACAAGTTCAAGAGTGTGTTAAACTTAAAGCATACTTTTGCACAAAGATGAGTGATGGGTCAGAAGATTAGAAGTAATATAAAGAACATTAAACAATGACAAAAAAATTCATCAGGAGAGAAAAATTAGAGTACAAGAGAAGGCCAGGTGATAATATACAGACTGTGTGTAAAGTATGAAGGGTGTTAATCCAAAAGTAAGTGCATCAGCCAAATTGTTAATGGGAAATATATTATGATAGGTGAATTAAGCAGGGATTTTGGATCTGCCTTCATTATCAAGGACATAATGAACATCCCAGAAATAGCTGTCAATCAGGAAATGGGAGGGAGGAACACAGGAAAATTACAATCACCAGGAAAGTGATACTGAGCCAAGTGCTCTGCAGTCTGACAAATCCTCTGATGTGGATATACATCACCCCACGTTATTGAAAGAAGTACTCAGAGATAGTTGATGTGATAGTTGAGTATTTTCCAATATTCCCATGATTGGGAGAAAGTCCCATTTGATTGGAAGTCAGAAAATGTAACACTTGATTGAGATGGAGAGAAAGCAGGAGAGATGAGGGAGTCTTGTCTGAAAAGTACAGAATTATCATGGGTGATTTTAATCCACATTTAGATTCTATAAATCAACTGGAAAGGTAGCCTAGATGAAGAGTTTGTGCAAGGTTTTTGGCATGATTTCCATGAAACCATAACTTACAGGAGCAGAATTAGGCCATTTGGCCCATCGAGTCTGTTCCGCCATTCAACCACGGCTGATATGAATCTCATCTCCATTCTCCTGCATCTCCTCATGACCTTTTGATTTCCTTATTGATCAAGAACCAATCTATCTCTGTGTTAAAGACACTCAATGACCTGGCCTCTACACCCCTCTGTGTCAGTGGGTTCCACAAGTTCATCACCTTCTGGCTGAAGAAATTCCTCTTCGACTGAGTTTTAAAGGAGCCTCCCCTCACTCACTGAGGTTGTGCCTTCAAGTTCCAGCCTCTCTCACTCATGAAACACCCTCTTCACGCCCACTCTGTCTAGGCCTCTCAATATTCTGTATTCTTAGAAAAGCACTTTGGAGCTTAACATCAGTTGTCAAGAAAATGTTAGAAATCATTATTAAAGATGTTAGATCAGGACGTTTGGAAATAAAATCAAAGCGATTAAATGGTGAAGAGGGCATAATAGGCTATAAAGTGACAAATACAGTTTTTTTGGATAAAGATCCAAGTATAAATATGATGTGGAAAATGTGATTATAGTCCATTTTGACAGGAAGGATACAAAAGGAGGTTATCATCTAAATGGTGCGAGATTGCAAAGCTCTGAGATCAGGATGGATCTGGCTGCTCCAGTGCATGTATCACAAAAGGTATACAAGTACAGCAAATAATGAGTGACACTAATAAAATGTGAGGGGAGTTAATTACAAATTGCAACAAGGTGCTGACAGTGTAGTGTAATGTCACTGAGCTAATGTTCAAGGGCAGAGGCTAACTTTTGGGTGGCATGGTGTACACTGGTTGGCATTGCTGCCTCACAGTGCCAGGGGTTTGAGTTCGATTCACAGCTTAGATCACTGTCTCTGTGGATTTTGCACATTCTCTCCATGTCTGCATGGATTTCCTCCGGGTGCTCAGGTTTCCTCCTACACTCCAAGATGTGCAGATTCGGTGGATTGGCCATGCTAAATTGACCTTAGTGTCAGGGGGACTAGCTTGGGTAAATACATGGGATTATGAGGATAAAGCTGGGAGGAATGTAGTTGGTGCTAACTCGATGGGCCAAATGGCTTCCTACTGCACTGTAGGGATTTTGTGATTCTTATCATTACTGCCTCAGTGTCAGGGATTCGGTTCAATTCTGGGCTTTGGTGACTGTGCAAACTCTATACAGACATTCTCCCTGTGCCTACGTGGGTTTCCTCCAGGTGCTTTGGTTTCCTCCAACAGTCCAAAGATGTACAGGTTAGATGGATTGGCTGTGCTAAACTGCCCCTTAAGTGCCAAGGGGATTAGCAGGGTAGATATATGGGGTTATGGGGATAGGGCCTGATTGGGATTGTTGTCGGGCAGGCTCGATGGGCCAAATGACCTACTTCACTGGATTCTGTAGCATGAATTCTTCAATTTTCAGACAGAGTACCAGGAATTGGTGAGACCACATCTGGAGTATTATGCACTCATTATTGAGGAAAAGATCTAAATGTGTTAGAAGCAGTTCAGAGCAAGTTTACCAGACTCGTACAGGAATGAACAGCTTGGATTATGAGGTTTCCTTTGTATCCACTGGAATTTAGAAAAGTAAGAATTTTCTTGATTGGAGCCTTTAAGCTCTTGAGGGATATTGACAGGGTGGCTGTGGAGAGGATGTCCCCTTTGGTGGGAGAAGCTTGAACTCCGGGTCACTGTTTAAAAAATGAAATTTTGCTCAGATAGAGATTGGACTTTTTTACTCCAGTGTGAGGTGAGTGTTTGGAATTCTCTTCCTCAAAAGACAGGGGCAGAAAAGCCATTGAATATTTTTAAGGCAGAGCTAGATAGATTCTTGATTAACGAGGGTAGGGAAGTTCATGGTGGTGGGGAGAAATGTGGGTTTGAGGTTACAGTCAATTCAGCCATGGTGTTATTAATGGAGGAGCAGTTTTGAAGGGCTGAATGGCCGACACCTGCTCCGATTTCCAATTTATGAGAGTCATATGTATGTAATCCCTCCCTTTAAGGCCAGTGTGCACTTTAGACAAAGCTGACCACGAGAAACATTTGCTGCCTATCTCTCTCTCTGTATAGAAGTGATGACCTCAACAATATTCAATTGTTGTACTCAGTCAACATACCAAACATCGTTTGGCAGCATCATCTCATCTGACAAACTCTACGACATAGGACAAAGGACAGTCAATGCATGTGACCTTCTGCAACTTCCCTGCTGAGATACACACACACACACACACACACACACACACACACACACACACACACACACACACACACACACACACACACCACACACACACACACACACACACACACACACACACACACCATGTGGAACTATCACCGTCCCTTCACTGTCACTGAGTTCAATCCTGGAACTCACTCTGCAATTGCCCTGTGGGAGGCCCTACACCAGATAGACTGCAGTCTATCAGGAAAGCAGCTCCCCATCACCTTCTCGAGGGCAATTAGGGATGGGAAACTGCTGGCCTTGTCAACAACTCTCGTATATCCCATGAAGAAATTTACAAATCTGTGATTCCCTCCCTCTTTCTGTCTGTGTGTGTGTGTGTCTGTGACCCTTATTTGTCCGTGTGTGTCTGTGTTTCTCTCCCACTCCCTTTGAAGATTAAAAACTTTCTCTTGGGATGTGAGTGAGCTTCACTCGGCCACTTGAACCACTTCAGCCCGACTGGTGTAGGTACACCCTCAGTGCTGTTAGAGCAAAAGCCCTGCATTTTGACCCAGTAACACTGAATGAAAAGTGATATATTTCAATGTCTGATAGTTATGTGTCTTTGAACGTTACTTGCTGGTGGTGATGTTCCATTGCTTCTGCCCTTGTCAGTTCAGGAATAGGATTTGTTTGGAAGGTGCTGTTGAAAGACATTTGCTGAATTTCTGCAGTGGCTGTTGTTTCTGGTACACGCTGCTGTCACTGTACACTGAGGGTGGAGGAAGGGAATGTTTACATTGTTGGAATGAGATTCTCTCTCTTTATCCCTCACTGCTGCTGTGAGTAGCTGAGATTTACTCTGTCCGTCTGTGCATCTGTGACATTTCCTCTTAGTTCATGAGTGATCCTTCTCTGTCCTAATGTGTATCTGAGATTCTTTGTGTGCCCATGTGTATTTGTCATTTTGTGTATCTGTATTTGAAATTCTCTGTGTCTGAGTATTTGTGATTGTCTTTCTGTATATCTGTGAACATGTGATTCTCTCTATCTTTGTGAATATCTGTGATTCCCTCTGTGTCCCTGTGAGTATCTATTATTCTCTCTATATCTGAGTAACTGTGTCCTCCAGCCATATATCCCATCGAGTCAGCGCCACATCTCTGAAAGAGTATCTTACACAGGCCCTCTCCCTTGCCCTATCACCGTAACCCCACACACTTCTCGTGGCTAATCCATCTAACCTACACGTAATTTATCATGGCCAATGAACTAACCTGCATGTCTGTGGGCTATGAGAGGAAACTGGAGCATCTGAAGGAAACTCGCATTGAAATGGGGAGGATGTGTAAACTCCAGACAGTCACCCGTGGCTGGAATTGAAATGGGGACTCTGGCACTGAGGGCAATGATGCTAACCATTGTGCCACCGGATGTGCATCTGTGATTCTCGCTATGTAAAATTAGATCACATGGGATTGAGGGTTCTTTATTCGGATGCCTGGAAAACTGGTTGGCAGACATGAAACAAAGAATGGTACGCAGAAAGCAGTGGTCTATATTAGTGATTTAATGAAGGAAGTGTAATATTTCCACATTTTTAGATAACACAAAGCTGGGTGGGAGTGTGAACTGTGAGGATGATGCAGAGATCCTTCATGGTGATTTGAAGAAGACAAATCAATGGATTTGTCTGGATGCAGCATAATGTGTATGAATGTGAGGTTATCCACTTTGGTAGCAAAAAACGGAAAGGCAGATTTACAATCTGCTTTAAATTTAAGAGAATGGAATATGCAGTGAGACCTGCATTTCCCCGTACACCAGTCACTGAACTGCATAAAGGTGCAGTAAGAAAGTTAAATTGTATGTTGGCCTGCATAATGAGAGGATTCGAGTAACAGAACAGGGATTTTTGCTGCAATTATACAGGGATTTGGTGAAGTCACAACTGGAGCATTATGTGCAGTTTGGATGCCCTTGCTCTTGGGGGAGTGTAGAGAAGATTCACCAGACTGATAGCACTAAGGTATGAGGAGAGATTGCGTCGGTTAGGAATATATTCACTGGAGTTTCAAAGAGTGAGGGGGGAATCGCATACAAACTGATATCAGGATCAGACAGGGAAAATGCAGGAAGGACGTTTCCAACGGTGGAGGTCTCCAGAACCAGGATACAGTCTAAAGGTACAGGTTAGACTGCTTAGGACAGATGAGGAGAAATTTCTTCACAGGTGATCAACCTGTGGACTTCACTCAATGAAAGTAACTGAGAACAAAACATTGTGTTTTCAAGAAGCAGTTTGATCCCCTTAGTCTCAAAAGCTATATTAAAGGTTATTGGGGGAAAGGTGGGCTCAGGCTGTTGAATTGGACGATCAGCTATGATCGTAAAGAATGGTAGAACAGACTTGAAGGGCTGAATGACCTCCTTTCTATTTTTCTCTGATGAGACAACATGTAATATTTGAGGAACCAATGCCTGAATTGCAAGTTTTTACTTTGTTTCTGTCACAAAAAAACACAAGAAGAAATGTTTCCCAACAATGTCTGGCAAAGGAATTCTGGATGGTATTAGATGCAAAGACGAGTCACAGGAAGTCGCTGAAAAAGTAGCAAGCCGGAGTGTGATTAAGAGGGGAAAACTGTGATATTCACCCAAAACCAAACCTGGGACCCTGGCACTGAGGCAGCAGTGCTAAATACTGTGCCACTCTATCTAGATGCAGAGACATTTCCTTTGACTACATGGTCTAGAACATTTGGGCCTGTATTCACTTCAACACTAAAGAACGAGGGGGATCTCATTCAAACGTCCAAATTTTAACAGGCTTGAACAGACCTGGGTGCGCAGAAATGTTGTTTCATCTGAATAAGTGGTCTCGAATGATGGCTCGCAGTCTCAGAATACAGAGTTGGCATTTAGGATAGGGATTAGGAGAGGTGTCATCACTCAGCAAGTGATGCTGTGGAATTCTCTACCAAACTAGGCTGTGGAGGCAAAAGCACTGAATACGTTCAAGAAGGAGGTCAATAAATGTCTAGACTTTCAAAGTGTTGAGGGCTAAAGAGAGAGTACTGGAATATGACATTAAGATTGAAGATAAGCCATGATCATGTTGAACATTAGAGCAAGCTCGAGGGACCGGATTACCTGTTCCTGCTACTCTTCTCAATGTTTCTGCATTCTCTGTGTCCCTGTGACCATTTTGTGATAATCACTATCTATCCCTGCGCCTTTCGGTAATTCTCTCTAATGCTCTCCATTTCCATCATTGCATTGCACTCGTTGCATTGAGTGCACCTTCAAACGGAGAGTGGACGTTTAGTCAGGAGGAGGGGAGAACGGCACTCGTTTGTTTTTACTAAAGTGTTCATCCTGAAGGAAATGGTTTCTGCTGTTCTACAGGGGAGCTGCGGGTGAGTATCTGGTGAATATCCGGTAAGTGGTCAAAGTTTTCCAAGCGTTTATATTTATCTCCCGGTTAATGATAAGATTAATAAACATTAAAAAGAAAGCAATTGGGGGAAAAAAAACTCAAGTATTGGTAGATCAGGTGATGTATCAAGGCTGCAGCCCGTGGAAGCTCATGGATACTGGTGTTATGCAGGGCAAGCATGTCTGCACTAAGTGTCTGAGATTTGAGGAGCTTTGGCTCAGAGTCAGCGAGCTGGAGGCTGAGCTGCAGACACTGCAACACATCGGGAAGAGAGAGTGTTACAAGGACACTTTGTTTCAGAGGTGGTCCATCCCTTAGGGTTGAAAACTCCAGTTTGGAAAGTGCTCAGATACAGGATGTATGATTACAGCTGTGGCAGGTAACGGGACGCAGAGAATTGCCTCTGCAATTATCCAACTTTTTATGAGGTTGACTCGGCATGTTTGGATGAGATTGGGGGCTGCAGGATGGATGAGCTGATTAGTGATGGCAATATAGCAAAGGATGCCGTTTAATTTGGGGCGACCATAAGGAAATAGTGGTGGTAAAGACCAGTACAGTGAGCAGGATTGACTCTCTTTTCCATAGCAAGGAACATGGGTCCTGGCTGTTACCTGACAAGTACCAAGGTTCAGAACATCTTTTCAGTGCTGGAGAGGAGCTTGCAGTACGAGGGGGAGAATCCAGTGATTCTGGCCCGTGTAGATACCAATGACATCGGCAAGATGAGGAAGGAGGTTCTGCATAGTCACGTGCACCAAACTAGCCAGGCACCAAACAAGATACAGAGGTCATAAAATCTGGATTATTACCAAGACACGTGGAAATTAGCAAAGGACAAATCCGATTAGGGAGGACGAGTGAGCGGCTCAATGACTGGTGTGGAGGAAATGGGTTCATGGGACACTGGCACCAGAATTAGAAAAAGCAGGGGATGCACAGTCACACCTAAACTCCTGCTGGGGCTGATATTATAGCGAGCCATCTAACTGGGGAAATAGTGAATTTTAAACAGAATAATCAAGGCAAGGGATCAAATTTGGAAAGATGAGTTATACTAAAGATTAGAGACAAGGCAAGAAAGGAAGCTAGTAATGTGGGAAATGATAGGATGGGATAGAGAGTACTAATCTCAGTAAGTCAGCAGATAAGACCAGATGCTACAAAAATAAGAAAAGAACAGAACTAAAGGTTCTGGCCTGATTCTCGCTTGAGTCTCACAGTGGACTGGTAACATCAGAGGGGGCCCTCGAGCAGGATTTGAGATGGTCTCCAACCGATCATGAATCTCCCTGGTCCCTTTTTTTCCTGAAACCGACACCGGATGATTACCATATGGAAATCACTATATCTGTTCGGTTGGCAGGCCCAGAGAAATCCCCCTGCCCCAGGAGAGGTTCCCACCAATGGTAGTGACAACTTTTCCCCACCACGGAGGACAGGCGTCTTAACACTGCTGGTGGGGAAAGGTCTTTGGGGTCCCTGGGAAGTTGAGGACAGGAAAGGTAGCCTGGCATCCTGGCACTGCCTGCCAAGCACTGGGCAGTGGCAAAGAGTCAGCGACAGAGCCAAAAGTGTATTTTGGGAACAGGGCTTACTGGGGTACAATTGGTGGTGGAGAGTGGGGGACCAGCAGCGTACTCTGCAATAAGATCGATGGAGGACAGTGGGAGGGAGCAATGGGAGCTATGCACGGAGCAGTGAGGGGACCAGGGCTGGTCACGTGGGGCGAAATCCAGGCTGTCCATGGGAGGTGCTAACAACTGGCCATGAGGCAGGGGGAGATGATTGGGGCTGGCCAATGGGGGGGAAATCCAGGCCAACAATTGTGTAGGCGTGGGTGGGGTTCTGAAATAATATCAGGGAGGCCAGAGGAGGGGGGTGGGAGTGGGCAGTATACTAATATCCCTTTTGGCCTGATCAGCACGCTGGTGGCAGCCTCTCAGGTGGGAATAGGCTCCCGCCCCTCCCACAAACTCCCCACCCTCTTGCCTGCATTTTCTCCTCTGGATCTCCCTGAGGCATTCTATGATAGAGATGCCAGCATTGGATTGTAAGAACCGTCTCTCAACACCCAGGTTAAAGTCCAACCGGTTTATTTGGCAGCACAAACTTTTGGAGCAGTGCCCCTTCATCAAGTGAGCGGGAATTGTGTTCACATTCAGAGCATTTGGAGACGCAAACTCAATTTACAAGATCATGGTTGGAATGCAAGTCTTTACAGATAATCAAGTGTTAAAGATACAGACAATGTGAGCAGACAGTGGGTTAAGCACAGGTTAAAGAGGTGTGTATTTTCTTCAGCCAGGAGACTTTGCAAGCCCAAGCAAGTCATGGGGGTTATGGATAATGTCATGAACCCAAGATCCTCAACAAGAGGTTGAGGCCATCCTTACTTGTGCGGAACTTGGCTATGAGTTTCTGCTCAGTGACTCCTGCGCTGTCGTGTGTTGTGAAGGCTGCCTTGGAAAATGCTTACCCGAAGATCAGAGGCTGAAAGCCCATGACCGCTGAAGTGTTCCCCAACAAAGAGATCACTCCTGCCTGGTGATTGTCGAGCAGTGTTCATTCATCTATTGTCGTAGAGTCTGTACGGTCTCCTCAGTGTGCCATGCCTTGGGACATCCTCACACCACCACTTCTTCTTTATCTTCAAACAACTGTGTAACCTCAAACAGAGCATTGTCTTCAGCAAAGTACCAGCCTTCAGGAGAATAGTGACCATGACACCACACAATCCTGTCACGGTAACTTCTGCCGGATCACCGACGTGGATGCATCATCTCGCGTGAAATCAGCATCCGCCAGGTATACGGTACCCTTGCGACTTGACCAACATTGTCTACCTGATACTCTGCAGGAAAGGATGTCCCAAGCATGATACACTGGGGAGACCACCAGATACTACAACAACGAATGAATGAACACTGCTTGACAACTACCAAGAAGTGTTCCACTCCTGTCGGGGAACATTTCAGCAATCTAATCTTCGGGTAAGCATTCTCCAAGGTGGCCTTCACAATACACAACAGTCACTGATCAGAAACTGATAGCCACGTTCCGCCTATGAGGACAGCCTCAGTGGGAATCTTGGGTTCATGTAACACTATCTGTAATCCCCACAGCTTGCCTGCGTTTGCAAAATCTCACTAACTGTCCTGGCTGGAGACAATACACATCTCTTTAACCTGTGCTTAACCTGCTCTCCACTCACATTGTCTATTCCTTTAAGATTTGATTAACTGTAAAGACTTGCATTTCCAACCATGATCTTGTAAATTGAGTTTTTGTCGTATATGACCTGTTTGTGAACACAAGTCCCACTCACCTGATGTAGGAGCAGCAGTCCAAAAACTTGTGCTACCAAATAAACCTGTTTGACTTTAATCTGGGGTGTTATGAGACTTACTGCACTCCGTGATGCACAGAGAGCTAGAGATTCTGAAACTAAAGAAGTCCAAAACACAGAAGGCAACATCTCCCATTTTCCCAACTGTTTGACACTTTTTTTTTTGGGAGAATCTGGACTTTATTTAAATACACAGCATTCAAAACAAACAAATGAACTGTTAACGTGAAGGAAAGTTACGTATGATCTGGTAGCCCTGAAAGGGACATGGCTACAAGATGACCCATATTGGGATCTGACTATTGTTGGGTATTTAGAAAGTTGAGAAAAGGTGGAGGGGTGACTCTTAATTAAATGTTGATTTCAGTACATTGGAGAAAGAACAACTAAATTCAGAGGACCAGGATGGAGAAGCAGTTGGGTTGAGTTGAGAAACTATGAAGGCAAAAAGTCACTTGAGGGAGTAGTGCACATGTCCCTGAATTATAACTACACGGTCAGACAGAATTCAAAAGAACAGATAACAGGACCTTGCCAGAAACGTGCAAGGATACGGTTAGCACTGCTGCCCCACAGCGCCAGGATGTCGGTTTGTTTCTGGCCTGGGTGACTGTCCATGTTGAGTTTTCGTGTTCCCTCCGTGTGGCAGACCGGTCAGAATAGAATCATGTAACAATCCATCCTGACTTAGAAATCTATTGTTGTTCCTTCACTATCACTGAAGATCCTGACATTCCCTCCCTAACAGTACTGTAGGTACACCTACACCTCAAAAATTGCAGCTTTTCAAGAATGCAACTCGCTGTCATCTCTCGAGGGCAACTTGGGGTGGGAATCAATGCCACCCTAGCCTGTAACACCTGCAAACAGAAAAATATGTTTGAAATTGTTTTCCATTTTGGGAAAAAAAGCATCAACTTGTTTCCTGTCACTGAGCCAATTTTCAGTCCAAAAGTATTTCCTACCACTTTCACTTGTATCCCACAAGATCTTGCTATTCTGACCAATCAGCCATGTGGGATCTTGTTAAAATTCATGTAGACAACATCCACTGTATTACCCTCAATGATACCCCTTGTTATTCCTTCAAACCATTCTATTGATTTAGAAAAATAGATGTTCTCCCTAAATCCATTCTAACATTCCCTGATCAATCTGTGCCTTTCTAAATTCATCCAATTTTATTGGCATTGTTTCCAATAACATCTGAGCAGTCAAGTTAGCTTGACAAGTTTATAATTTTCTGGCCAGTACATCACACTTTTCAAATTAAATTTAAAAAAATACTCTCCGATCTCTAACCTCTGGTGTCGTGCCTGTATCTAATGAAGATCGGAAAACAATCCTCCGAGCATCTGTTATTATTTCCTTTGGATAGCCTGAGATACCTGCATCTGGCTCGGGTGAATTATTCACAGTTATGTATGCCAATTCCTCTCTTCTTAATACACCAGCCTGTTTGTTTGATGCAATATTTCAAACCTCATCATTAACTGGAACGTGTCAATCTGTATTTCACTCTGTGGGAGTCGGCTGAAACATTCTCTCTATTCACCTCTGAGCGCTTTTCCAGCAGTTGGTTCTATCCATGAACTGCAGCGATGGAAAAATTAACCTTTTTCCAGCAATTTACACTCCTCCGATCACTAATCTAGCAGGACAAGGACGTGGGGCACATTAAAATGTCACCACCTGAGAGTTCATCTCCAAGTCATAGACCATCCTGATTTGGAATCTAATTGTCATTTCTTCACTGTCACTCAGTCAAATCCAGTAACTTCCCTAAACTGCAGGGCCAGCAGGAACAAGTCGTCAAATATTGCACTCAAGAACGTCCCCTATGATTCTCTCTGTCTCTGTTATTTGTAAGTATGTGTCCTCTGTGTCCGTATCTGTATCACATTCTCTTTGTGTCCCTGTGTGTATCTGAGATTCTCTGGTGTGTTTGGTTTTCTCTCTGCCCCCATGTGTCTGAGATTCTGTCTCTGCCCCTGTGTGTATCCAAGATAGCCATTCGCTCTTTTGTCCCTGTTTAGTGTTCTTGAAAGCACAGCTAACTTAGTGAACACTCGGGTATCATCTTAAACATTTTCTCTATTCATCTCTGCACAGCTTTCTAGCAGTATGTACATCTACAAGCAGTGATGGAAAATTTAAATCCTCTGCCATTCTCTGTCTGTGTCCCCCTGTGTATCTGTGATTTTCTGTATCCCTGTTTGTATGTGTGATTCTTTCTGTGTACCTGTGATTTTCTCCCTATGCCCTATGTTTTTTCTGTAATTCCATGTCTCTGCATATCTGATTCTTTCTGTATCTCTGAGCAGTTTAGTCTTTCCCTCTCTCTCTCTCTGTGTCCCTATGTGCATCTATATGCAGCAGCCTGCCTAATTAGCAACAGAAATAACCCCAAATAAAATTCACTTTCTTCATCTTATTTCAAACCGCAATTTGTAACAATTCAGCCTCCTCCGATCTCAATTCCTAAACCTCCAGTCGGTAACTTAAAAGGACAAAGACATGAGGAACGTTACAACATAATCATCTGAAAGTTCACCTCTGAGTCACACCATCATGACCTGGAATCTACGGAGTATTCCTTCACTATCGCTCAGTCAAATCCAGTAACTCCCTCCTGAACTGTAAGGCCAGCAGGAATGAGCCATCACATATTGCCCTCGAGAATGTGATGGTGAGCTGCTTTTTGACGTTGCTGCTGTACGTTGGGTGTTGGGGAGGAAGTGTCTGGATTTGACTCAGTGACAGCAACGGAACAGTGATATTGTTCCAAGTCAGCTTGGTGTGTGTATTGGAGGTGATGTTACTGATGGTAATGTTCTCAGTTTCTGCTCCTCTTCTCTCTTTAGGAATAGTGTTTGTTGGTGAGGAAGGTGCGGTTGAAAGAGTCTTGGTGAGTTTCTGCAGTGGATCTTATTAGTGATCCAATGGTGATGGAGAAATTCATGATTATGGTACGGGATGGGAATTCACTAATTCCTCTCTGTACCTGTTACCTATGTTTACTTTTCTCTCAAATACCCTTTCTTTCTAGGTACCATTGTTTCCCTCACCAGCATCTCTCTAATTCTATTCCTGTTCTGTGTATAAATATAATATCCACGCATTGTTTCTTTTACTTGAATACTGTTTTTGTCCTTTTTTTTGTATCATTTTCACTCTTGCCTCTGTGGGTCCCGTATGTGTTCATTCCAATGCCTCTGTATCTGAGGACATTTTCACATGCCTATTGTGTCTACTTGTGTTAATGTTTCACTCTGTTTAATTGTGGATCTGGTCTGCAATCACTTTGTTTACCTCACATTCTGTATCTCTGTCTTTTTGTTTTTGTGATTCTCTTGATTTATTTCATTAATATTTTTCTTCAGCTCTGTCTGTAACTTTGTTAGATGTGTCAGTGATTCTCTTTCTATCTCTCTGTCCATGTAACTATCTGTAGTTCTGTGTCTCTGTGTCTATCTGTGATTCCCTGTGTCTTTCTGTGATTCTCTGTGCCTCTATGTAGCTGTGACTCGTGTGCTCTCTCTGTTCTGTGTATCTGTGATTTTCTATCTCTGGCTCCCTCTGTGTATCTGTGATTTTCTATCTCTGGCTCCCTCTGTGTATCTGTGATTTTCTATCTCTGGCTCCCTCTGTGTATCTGTGATTTTCTATCTCTGGCTCCCTCTGTGTATCTGTGATTTTCTATCTCTGGCTCCCTCTGTGTATCTGTGATTTTCTATCTCTGGCTCCCTCTGTGTATCTGTGATTTTCTATCTCTGGCTCCCTCTGTGTATCTGTGATTTTCTTCTCCCTCTGTGTATCTGTGTCTATCTCTGGCTCCCTCTGTGTATCTGTGATTTTCTATCTCTGGCTCCCTCTGTGTATCTGTGATTTTCTATCTCTGGCTCCCTCTGTGTATCTGTGATTTTCTATCTCTGGCTCCCTCTGTGTATCTGTGACTTTCTATCTCTGGCTCCCTCTGTGTATCTGTGACTTTCTATCTCTGGCTCCCTCTGTGTATCTGTGACTTTCTATCTCTGGCTCCCTCTGTGTATCTGTGACTTTCTATCTCTGGCTCCCTCTGTGTATCTGTGACTTTCTATCTCTGGCTCCCTCTGTGTATCTGTGACTTTCCTATCTCTGGCTCCCTCTGTGTATCTGTGACTTTCTATCTCTGGTTTGTTTTGGTGGTTTGTGTTGTTGGGTTTGTTGTGTTGTGTTTGGTTTGTTGTGGTTTGTGTTTTGTTGGGTTGTGTTTGTGCTCTGGCCTGGCTCCCTCTGTTACTGTGACTCTGGCCTGGCTCCCTCTGTGTATCTGGACTCTGGCCTGGCTCCCTCTGTGTATCTGTGCTCTGGCCTGGCTCCCTCTTGTATCTGTGACTCTGGCCTGGCTCCCTCTGTGTATCTGTGACTCTGCCTGGCTCCCTCTGTGTATCTGTGACTCTGGCCTGGCTCCCTCTGTGTATCTGTGACTCTGGCCTGGCTCCCTCTGTGTATCTGTGACTCTGGCCTGGCTCCCTCTGTGTATCTGTGACTCTGGCCTGGCTCCCTCTGTGTATCTGTGACTCTGGCCTGGCTCCCTCTGTGTATCTGTGACTCTGGCCTGGCTCCCTCTGATTTGATTTATTATTGTCACAATGTTAATATGTGAAAAGTCTTGTTTCTTGTGTGTTTATAGAGGCAACACATCTCAATCATAAAGAAGGAAATGAGAGAGTGTAGAATATAGTGTTACAATCATAGCTAGGGTGGAGAGAAAGATCAGCTTAATGCAAGGTAAACCATTTAAAAGTCTGACAGCAGCAGGAAAGAACTGTTTGAGAGTCGTTTACTACATAACCTCAGGTTTTTGTACCTTTTTCCTGATGGAAGAAGGTGGAAGAGAGAATGTCCAGGGTGCGTGAGATTCTTGATTATGCTGGCTGCTTTGCAGAGGCAATGGGACGTGTAGACAGAGTCAAGGAATGGGAGGCTGGTTTGCATGATGACCGTCTCTTTCTGCAATTTAGACAATTCCAACCAACAATCCAACAGGACAAGGAAATGGAAAACTGTAAGATATCACTACCTGAAGGATAATCTGCAAATCTCACACACCATCCCAATTTGGAATTTCTATGGATGGGGGGCTCGTTGATGTGATGGATTGGGCATAGCGTGCAAGTGTGCAAATTCCCTTTCCCTCTCTGTTCAGTATCCTTGAAAGCAAAACTAATATAGTGAACCACTCAGATATCACCTTAAACATTCTTTCTATCAATCTCTCTGCAGGTTTTCAGCAATGTGTATACTATGTGCAAACTGCAACAATAGAAAATTAAGTCTTTTATAGCAATTTACATACGTCCAATCAGCAATCTCAATACTTGTTCCTTTAATGTTGCCCAGTTAAATCCAGTAACTTGCATCTGAATGCTTTGTCTCTGTTTATCTGTAATTTTCTCTGTGTCCTTATGTGTATCTGTGATTGTTTGTGTCCTTTTGTGTCTCCATAATTTTCTCTGCCCCTGCGAGTCCTATTAATCTGTGTATCAATGAAGAAGGAGCCAGTGTAATCCAGCAAATGAGTTAACCCCAATCAAAATTCCTTTCGAATCATACAATTCTGAAGGGTTTCTTCTGCATTTTTTGTATTTTGTGTGAAATGAGAAGATATTTCTGTACAACTTCAACATGACTTCCCTGCTGTTGTAATCTTTACCTCAAGTGTCCCAGATGCCACTTTCAAAAATATGTGGAAAAACATGCCAAGGTCCCTTGGTTCCACAGAACTTCCTAATGCTCAATGAATAGTAAGCACTTCCTTGTTAAATTAGTCCCTCATGCCACGTTTCAGGGTTAAATTCCATCTGCCACCTATTTTCCCACTTGATGTCTAATATCTTCCTGTAGCCCAGAACACACAGCCTCACTGTTAATCGCCCAGCCAATCTTGCAATTATCCATAAATTTACTAAACCCACTTCCTACAGTCATCTGTCATTTATATAAATGATGAATAATAGGGGACCCAGCATGGATCCCTGTGTTACACCACTGGATGTTGGCTTCCAGTGACTGATGTAGAGATGCTAGCATTGGACCGGGGTAAGCACACTAAAAAAAAACTCTCAACATCAGGTTAATGTCCAACAAGTTTATTTGGTAGCAAAAGCCACTAGCTTTGAGTGCTTGCTGCTCCTTCAAGTGAGCAAGTGCTCTGAAAGCTAGTGGCTTTTGCTCCCAGATAAACCTGTTCCAGTCACTATAGCAGACTTCTGTCATCACCCTCTGTCTCCTACAACTATACATGCCCCTATAATCTTGTTCAACTGAATCAGGTAATTTTGATTCCACTTTGTCAAATTATTCTGTACCCTATGTTCATTTACCTTCTTTCCAAGGCTCCCATTTGGGACCTTGTCAAAGGTTTTGCTGAAGTCCATGTAACCTACATCAACTGCACTACCCTCATCTATATATCTGGTCACCTTCTCAAAAAATTTGATTTAATTTGTTCGGCATAATCTCCTTCTGACAAAACCATGTTGACTCACCGGTGTGTGATCCCCTGACTTATCTCAAATAGTGGAACCACTCTAACTTTTCTCCAGTCATCTGGCACCTGCCCTACAATCTCTCCCCTTGTCCTCCACAGCAGCCTGGAACACAAAAGTGGATAGATCTATAATTCTGGAGGAATCAAGGCTGCCAACATCTCCAAAACCTTATCTTTCCCTTTGTCAATTGCTCAAGAGCCTCGAATTCCACATCATTTTCTCTTTCTCTTAGGCGGAGATGGTTGTGAAATATTTGTTCAACATTCTACCACTGTTTTCTGACTTCACTCACATATTTTCCATAACTTTCCCTGGTTATCCTCTTATCACTAATATACTTAAAGAATATCTTGTAAATTTTCCTCGTTTTGACGAGCCATACCTTTCTTGTATCTCCTCTTTGCTTTCTTAATTGCTTCTTAAGCACAACTTGGCATATTCCACACTTCATTAATGCCTCCGCTAATTTGCTCCTCTTCTACCTTCCAACAGCAGGCACAAGGTGCATCTTGGGCACACTGACAGCAGGGCTACATCTGTATAAACATGGAGAATTAAGCTGCCTTTGGCTGCAATTTACACACTTCTGATCACTAACTTAGAAGGACAAGGACATGAGAAACATTACAACATCATCTCTGAGTCGCACACCATCCTGACTTGGAATCTATATCGTCGTCCAGTCAAATCCAGCGACTCCCTCCTGAACTGCGAGGCCAACAGGAATGAGCCATCACATATTGCCCTCGAGAATGTGATGGTGAGCTGCTTTTTGACATTGCTGCTGTCCATTGGGTGTTGGGAGGGAGTGTCTGGATTTGACTCAGTGACAGCAATGGAACAGCAATAGTGTTCCAAGTCAGCATAGTGTGTGTATTGGAGGTGATGTTACTGATGGTGATGTTCTCAGTATCTGCTCCTCCTTCTCTGTCTAGGAATAGCGTTTGCTGGTTAGGACAGTGTTATTGGAGTCTTGGTGAATTCCTGCAGTGGATCTAGTTAATGGTACACACTGCAATCCCTGCCCAATAGTGACGGAGGAAGTTAATATTAATGGTATGGGGTCATTCACCAATTTCCCTCCGTACCTGTGGTTACTTGTGTTTGCTTTTATTTCAGTCCTCAGTGACCAGGTGACATTCTGTCTCTCTAACCATATGTGTGTCAGTCATTCTCCCACACTTCCTTGCTCTGGATGAAAATACAGTTCCAACACATTGCTCCTTCCTTCATGTGATTCCTGGTTCTGTCCCTGGGCGCCTCTCTTTTTGGGTTTCTGTGTCTATCTGATTTCCTCTGTGTTCCTGTGCATTTCTGTGATTCTTTCTCCCTGTATCCCTGTGTGTATCTGTTGTTCTGTATTCCTGTGTGTATCTCTGACTGTGCCCCTGTATGTACCTGATTCTGTATCCCTATGTTGTTCTGTCTGTGTCCCTCTGTGTATCCGAGATTTTCTGTGTTCCTTTGTATATTTTGATGCCCCCAGTGTCCCTGAGTGAATCTGTTTCTGTGTACCTACATCCCTCTGATTCTCTCCATGTCCCTGTGTGTATCTATGATTCTGTGTCCCAGTTTGTATCTGTTCTTTTCATGTGTGTATTCCTCTGTGTATCTATGATTCTCTCCATGTTTTCCTGTGTGAATCTGTGATCGTTTTTTAGTGTCCCTCTGCATATCTGTAATTCTCCATCGGTGCCCCTGTTTGTACCATCGCTTCTCTCTGGGTCTTTGAGTATATATGTGATTCTATCCCTCTGCACCTGTCCCTATCTGTGATTCGCTCTCCTTGTGTCCCCATGTCCACCTCTGGTTCCCTCATGTTTGTGTATATCTGAGATTATCACTGCATCATTGAATATATTTGTGATTCTCTATGTCCCTGTGTATATATCTGATTCTCTGTGCTCCCGTGTGCACAGGGAGGGAAAGGGTGTACAGGTTCGACTTTCTGCCCTGTAGCGTAGAAGAATGAGGGGAGATTTGATAAGTGTGTATAAAATTATGATGAGTATGGATAGTGAATGCAAGTAAGCTTTTTCCACTGAGGCTAGGGGAGAAAAAATTGCTAGAGGACATGGGTGAAGGGGGAAAAGTTTAGAGTTTTACAGGGTGCTGCCTCAGTGGTGGAAGTGTGGAATGAGCTGCCAGATTAAGTGGTAAATGTGGGGTCACTTAACCTTTTAAGAAAAACTTGGACAGGTATATGGATGAGAGGTGTGGAGGGATATGGTCCAATTGCAGATCAATGGAGATGGGCAGAAAAATGGTTTGGCACAGCTAAGAAGGGCCAAAAGGCCAGTTTCTGTGCTGTAATGTTCTATGGTTCCTGTGTGTATCTGTGACTCTCTCTCTGTACCTGTGTGTTTCTCTGTTTCATTTTCCCATCTTCTCTGTATTGTATCTTTGAAAACAAATCTAACTTGATGTACTTCTCAGATCACCTTAAGCATTCACTCTGTCTGCCTCTGTGCAGTTTTCCAGCGGTGTGTTCTTTGCACAAACTGCATTGAAGGAGCATTTTCCCTCCTGTTACAGCCGCTCACACACCTCCAATCAGTAACCTGGAAGGACAAAGACATGAGAAGCATTATAACAACATCACCTGAAAGTTCATCTCCAAGTCACACTCCATCCTGCCTTGGAATTGATATCGTCATTCCTTCACTGTCGCTCAGTTAAATCCAGTAACTTCGTCCTGATCTGCAAGGCCAGCAGGAATGAGCCATCACATGTTGCCCTCGAATGTGATGGTGAGCTGCTTTTTGACGTTGCTGCTGTCCATTGGGTGTTGGGGAGGAAGTGTCTGGATTTGACTCAGTGACAGCAATGGAACAGTGATAGTGTTCCAAGTCCGCATGGTGTATTGGACGTGATGTTGCTGATGGTGATGTTCGCAGTATCTGCTCCTCTTTGTCTCAGAATAGCATTTGCTGGTTAGGACGGTGCTGTTGAAGGAGTCTTGGTGAATTGTTGCAGTGGATTTGGTGGTATACACTGCAATCCCTGTACAATGGTGATGGAGGAAATTAATGTTAATAGCATGGGATGGTTCACCAATTTCCCTCCTTATCTGTGGTTAATTGTGTTTGTTTTTATTTTCCCACACATTGCTCCTTTCGTTCATATGCAATTCCTGTTTTTGTCCCTGTGTGTACCTGCCTTCTCTCTTTTTCAGTTTCTCTCTGTCCATCTGATTCGCTGTCTGTGTCCCTGTGTGTATCTGTGATTCTCTCTGCGTCCCTGTGTATGTCTTCTCCAATGTCTGTATATACATGAGAACATGTTCACATTTCTGTTGTGGTGCATCTGTGATTCTCTTATGTCCTTGTGTGCATGGCGCGCTGTCTGTGCCCCTCTGTGTGCATGGCGCGCTGTCTGTGCCCCTCTGTGTGCATGGCGCGCTGTCTGTGCCCCTCTGTGTGCATGGCGCGCTGTCTGTGCCCCTCTGTGTGCATGGCGCGCTGTCTGTGCCCCTCTGTGTGCATGGCGCGCTGTCTGTGCCCCTCTGTGTGCATGGCGCGCTGTCTGTGCCCCTCTGTGTGCATGGCGCGCTGTCGTGCCCCTCTGTGTGCATGGCGCGCTGTCTGTGCCCCTCTGTGTGCATGGCGCGCTGTCTGTGCCCCTCTGTGTGCATGGCGCGCTGTCTGTGCCCCTCTGTGTGCATGGCGCGCTGTCTGTGCCCCTCTGTGTGCATGGCGCGCTGTCTGTGCCCCTCTGTGTGCATGGCGCGCTGTCTGTGCCCCTCTGTGTGCATGGCGCGCTGTCTGTGCCCCTCTGTGTGCATGGCGCGCTGTCTGTGCCCCTCTGTGTGCATGGCGCGCTGTCTGTGCCCCTTGTGTGCATGGCGCGCTGTCTGTGCCCCTTTGTGTGCATGGCGCGCTGTCTGTGCCCCTCTGTGTGCATGGCGCGCTGTCTGTGCCCCTCTGTGTGCATGGCGCGCTGTCTGTGCCCCTCTGTGTGCATGGCGCGCTGTCTGTGCCCCTCTGTGTGCATGGCGCGCTGTCTGTGCCCCTCTGTGTGCATGGCGCAAAACAAAGCTAACTTAATCAGCGTCTCTGGTATCACCTTTAGCATTTGCTCCATCCACCTCTGTGCAGCTTCTCAGCAGTGTGCACTATCTACAACCGGCAGTGATGGAGAATGAAGCCTCCTTTGACCACACTTTTCAATCAGCTGTTCACTAACCTGGAAGGACCAGGACGTGAGAAACATTACAACAGTGCCACCTGAAAGTTCATCTCCAAGTCACGTTCCCTCCTCACTTGGAATCAATACAGTCATTGCTTTGCTGTTGCTAAGATAAATCCAGCGACTCCTTCCTGAACTGCAAGGCCAGCAGGAATGAGCCATCACATGTTGCCCTCGAATGTGATGGTGAGCTGCTTTTTGACATTGCTGCTGTCTATTGGGTGTTGGGGAGGAAGTGTCTGGATTTGACTCAGTGACAGCAATGGAACAGTGATAGTGTTCCAAGTCAGCACGGTGTGTGTATTGGAGGTGATGTTACTGATGGTGATGTTCTCAGTTATCTGCTCCTTTTTGTTTTGGAATAGTGTTTGCTGGTTAGGACAGTGCTCTTGAAGGAGTCTTATTGAGTTCCTGCAGTGGATCTTGTTAGTGCTACACACTGCAATCGCTGTACAATGTTGATGGAGAAAGTTAATGTTATTGGATATGATGGGATGACTCTTTAATTCCCCCTCTGTACTTGCATTTCCCTCAGCTGACTTTGTGACTCAGTAAAATGATGTCTCTCTATCCAGAAAGTATCCCTGATTGTCCCACACTCCGTTTGTTGTAAATATAATTTCTACACATTGTTCATTTGTTCACATGATTCATGTTTCTATCCTTGTGTGTATTTGTGATTTTCTCTCTGTATCCTGTGTGTATCTGTGATTCTGTGTCCTGTGTGTATTTATAATTCTCTCTGAATATAGCTGTGTGTATCTGTGATTCTGTGTCCTGTGTGTATTTATAATTCTCTCTGAATATAGCTGTGTGTATCTGTGATTCTGTGTGTCTCTGTATATCTGTGATTCTCTTCCTGTATCTCTACACGTAACTGTGATTCTATCTGTATCCCTGTGTTTCTGTCATTCTCTGTGTCCATCTGTGAATCTGTGTCCCTGTGTATATTTGTAATTCATTGAGCCCCTCTTAGTCTATCTATGATTTTTGTCTCTGTGTACCTGTGGGTATGAGTGAATCTCTCCATGTCCCTCTGTGTAACTGTGATTATGCCTGTGTCTATCTGTGAATCTCCATCCCGTTGTCCTGTGTTTCTATTATTTTCTCTATTTGTGTGTTGCTGTGACTCCATCTTTGTTTCTTTCCACACCTATGATTCTCTCTTTATCCCTATCTGGATCTCTGATTTATGTCAATTTCTGTGTGTATCTGTGATTCTCTGTCCCTGTGTTTATCTATGATTCTCTCTCTATACCTGTTTTTCTCTATTTCATTTTCCCATTCTTTTTGCTCCTGTATTGTATTTTTGAAAACAAATCTAACTTAATGTACCTCTCAGATCACCTTAACCACTCACTCTGTCCACCTCTGTGCAGTTTTTCAGCGGTGTGCTCTTTGCACAAACTGCAGAGAGGCAGCATTTTCCATCCTGTGACAACCCCTCACACACCTCCAATCAGTAACCTGGAAGGACAAGGACATGAGAAACATTATAACATCATCACCTGCAAGTTGATCTGCAAGTCGCACTCCATCCTGCCTTGGAATCAATATCGTCGATCCTTCACTGTTGCTCAGTTAAATCCAGTAACTTCGTCCTGATCTGCAAGGCCAGCAGGAATGAGCCATCACACATTGCCCTCGAATGTGATGGTGAGCTGCTTTTTGACATTGCTGCTGTCTATTGGGTGCTGGGGAGGAAGTGTCTGGATTTGACTCAGTGACAGCAATGGAACAGTGATAGTGTTCCAAGTCAGCATGGTGTGTGTATTGGAGGTGATGTTGTTGATGTTCTCAGTATCTGCTCCTCTTCTCTCTTTAGGAACATTGTTGGTTAGGAAGGTGCGGTTGAAAGAGTGTTGGAGAGTTCCTGCAGTGGCTCTAGTCACTGATACACTTTGCAATTCCTGTAAAATGGCGATGGAGCAAGTTAATGTTAATGGTATGGGATGGTTCACCAATTTCCCTCCATACCTGTGGTTACCTGTGTTTGGTTTTATTTTAGTCCCTCAGTAACCCCAGGTGACATTCTGTCTCTCTAACCGTGTGTGTGTCAGTCATTCTCCCACACTTCCTTGCTCTGTATAAAAATACAGTTCCAACACATTGCTCCTTCCTTCATCTGTGATTCCTGGTTCTGTCCCTGTGTGTACATGGGTGCCTCTCGTTGGGTTTCTTTATGTCCATCTGATCTCTGTGTGTCCCTGTGTGTATCTGTGTCTCTGTGTTGTCTTCTCCACTGTCTCTGTATCTGTGATTTGTTGTCTGTGTTCCTGTGTAGAATCTTGGAAAACAAAGCTAACTTAATCAGCCTCTCTGATATCACCTTAAACATTTGCTCCATCCACCTCTGTGCAGCTTCCCAACAGTGTGTACTAAACCAACCTGCAGCGATGGAGAATGAAGCCTCCTTTGACCTCACTTTTCAAACAAAGTTCACTAACCTAGGAGGACCAGGACATGAGAAACATTAATTTTCAGGTGATGTTGTAATCTCCAAGTCACACTCTCTCCTGATTTGGAATCAATATATTCATTCCTTCACTGTTGCTCAGTCAAATCCAGTAACCCTCTCCTGATCTGCAAGGCCAGCAGGAATGAGCCATCACATAGTGCCCTCGAATGTGATGGTGAGCTGCTTTTTGACATTGCTGCTGTCCATTGGGTGTTGGGGAGGAAGTGTCTGGATTTGACTCAGTGACAGCAATGGAACAGTGATAATGTTCCAAGTCAGCATGGTGTGTGTATTGGAGGTGATGTTACTGATGGTGATCTCAGTATCTGGCCTTTTCTCTGTCTTGGACTAACATTTGCAGGTGAGGAAGGTGCTATTGAAAGAGTCCTGGTGAGTTCCTGCAGTGGATCTTGTTGGTGGTACACACTGCTGTCCTTGTACAGTGATGATGAAGGAAGTTAATGTCATTGGATATGATGGGCTGACTTTTTAATATATCTTTGTACCTGAGGAAACCTGTTTGATTTCCCTCTGCCGACTTTGTTTAGGTAAAATCCTATCTCTACCCAGAGAATATCTGTGATTCTTCCACACCCCATTTCTCTCTGAAAAAATGTAATTTCCACATGTTCCTTTATTCATATGATTCCTGTTTCTATCCCTCTATGTATCTGCAATTCTCTCCATGTTCCTACGTGTATCTGTGATTCTTTGTGACACAATGTACCTGTGATTTTCTGTGCTCCTGTCAGTAACTATAATTCTCTCTCATGTTCCTGTGTGTATCTCTGACTGTGTCCCTATATGTATCTATGATTCTCTGTCCTTGCATGTTGTTATGTCTCTTTTTGTTCCTGTGTGTGAGATTTTCCACGTGTTCCTGTGTATATTTTGATGCCCTCAGTGTTCCTGTGTGAATCTGTTTTTCTCCCCTGTACACCCGTGTCCCTCTGATTCTCTCCATGTCCCTGTGTGTATCTGTGATTCTCTTTTGTGTCCCTGTTTATGTATGTTCTTTTTGTGTATGTATCCCTGTATGTTTCTATGATTCTCTGTTTTCCTGTGTGATTCTGTCCCTCTGTATATCTGTAATTCTCCATCTGTGCCCCTGTTTGTATCATCGTTTCTGCCTGGGTCTTTGCGTATATATGATTTGATCCCTCTGTGCCTGTCCCCATCTGTCATTCAGTCTCCTTGTGTCTCCATGTCCACCTCTGGTTACCTTGTGTCTGTGTGTGTCTGATATTCTGCATCATCGAATGTATCTGTGATTCTCTGTGTCCCTGTGTATACCTCTGATTCTTTGTTCTTGTGTGCGCAGGGAGGGAAAGGTTATGTAGCTTAGGACTTTATTCCCTGTAGCAGAGAAGGATGAGGGGGAATTTTATAGAGGGGTATAAAATTATGATGGGTATAGATAGAGTAAATGCAAGCAGGCTGTTTCCGCGAAAGCTGAGGGAGGCAAAAAAAAGGACATGGGTGAAGGGGGAAAAGTTTAAAAGGAATATTACAGGGTGCTGCCTCAGAGTGGTGGGAGTGTGGAATAACTGCCAGATGAAGTGATAAATGTGGGTTCACTTGTAACATTTTAAGAAAAACTGAGGTACGTGGATGAGAAAGGTGTGGAGGGATATTGCAGGTCAGTGGGACTAGGCAGAGAAAAAAGACCTGTTTCTGTACTGTAATGTTTTATGGTTCCTGTGTGTATCTGTGATTGTCTCTGTACATGTGTGTAGCTGTTCTTTCTCTCTGTCCCTGTGTGTCTGTGATTCTCTCACTGTGTGCCTGTATGTGTTTGTGATTCTCTGTTTCTGTGTGTACC
Source organism: Sphyrna mokarran (assembly GCA_024679065.1). NCBI lineage: Eukaryota > Metazoa > Chordata > Chondrichthyes > Carcharhiniformes > Carcharhinidae > Sphyrna > Sphyrna mokarran. The sequence goes on along the minus strand of JAGIQG010000014.1, from coordinate 4,964,504 downwards.
TGTGATTTTTGTCCCTATGTCACTGTGTGCATCTGATCATCTTGCTGTGTTCCAGTGTGTATTCTGTGATCCTCTCTCTTTGTCCCTGTGTATATCTGTGATTCTGAGTGTGCCCCTATCAAATGGAACACAGATAAGAAAGAAGCCTTCGGCTCATCGAGTCTGAACAGAACACAATCCCATCCATGCCCTACCCCCATATCCCTACATATTTTATCCACTAATTCCTCTAACCTATGCATCCCAGGATACTAAGGGGCAATTTCTTAGCATGGCCAATCAACCTAACCCGCAGACCTTTGGACTGTGGGATGAAACCAGGGTACTTGGAGGAAACCTATGCAGACATGAGAATGTGCAAACTCCACACAGACAGTGACCCGAGCCAGGAATCAAACCCAGGCCCTTGGAGCTGTGAAGCAGCAGGGCTAACCACTGTTGTATCATGCTACTACATGTATCTGTGATTTGCCTTCTGTGTCCCTGTGTGTATCAGTGTTTCTCTATTACATTTTCCCATTCTGTGTCCCTGTATTGTAGCTTTGAAAACAAATCTAACTTAATTTACCCCCTCAGAGATCACCTTAAGCATTCACTCTGTCCACCTCTGTGCAGTTTTCCAGCGGTGTGTTCATTCCACAAACTGCGGTGAAGGAGCATTTTCCCTCCTGTGACAGCCCCTCGCACACCTCCAATCAGTAATCCTGGAAGGACAAGGACTCGCAGTATTACAACGTCAACACCTGAAAGTTCATCTCCGAGTCACACACTCCGTCCTGCCTTGGAATCGATATCGTCATTCCTTCACTGTCGCTCAGTTAAATCCAGTAACTCCCTCCTGAACTGCAAGGCCAGCAGGAATGAGCCATCACACATTGCCCTCGAATGTGATGGTGAGCTGCTTTTTGACATTGCTGCTGTCCATTGGGTGTTGGGGAGGAAGTGTCTGGATTTGACTCAGACAACAATGGAACAGTGATAGTGTTCCACGTCAGCATGGTGTGTGTATTGGAGGTGATGTTACTGATGTTCTCAGTTTCTGCTCCTCTTTGTCTTTGTCTGTTTCCTGCATAGTTGAAGGAGCCTTGGTGAGTTCCTGCAGTGGATCTTGTTAGAGGTACACACTGCAATCCCTGTACAATGATGATGGAGGAAGTTAATGTTATTGGATGTGAAGGGGTGACTCTCTAATTCCTCTCTGAACCTGCGGAAACCTGTGTTGGCATTTGTCTCAGCCAACTTTGTATTTAGGTAAAGTGCCTGCTGACTGTCGGTGATTCTCCCACATCCCACTTCTCGGTGTGTAAGTATAATTTCCACACGTTGTTCCTTTGTTCATATATGACTCTCTCTCTCTCTCTCTCTCTGTGTCCCTGTGTGTATCTGTGATTCCCTCTGTGACCCTGAGTGTCTGTGATTCTCTGTCTTAAGTGTTTGAGATTCTCATTTGATCTGTGTGCATCTGTGATTCTCTGTGTCTCTGTGCATCTGTGATTTTTTTTCCCTGTACCCCTGTGTGCAACTGTGAATTTTTGTGTCCACGTGTGTTTCTGCGATTCTGTGCCTGTGTATAGCTGTGATTTTCTGTGCCTGTGATTCTCTCTATTATCCTGTTGTGTATCGGTGATGCTTTGTGTCCCTGTGTGTATATGTGATTCTCTTCCTGTGTCTGTGTATCTGTGATTCTTTGTGTCCCTGTGTATAGAACAAAGAAAAAAGCAGCATGGGAATCAGGCCCTTCGGCCCAACGAGCCCGTGTCGCCACCCCAATGTTCCCACCTCTCCCCGCAATCCCTGTCAGTGTTTATAGATCTATGGATTAAAAACCAAATTTGAGAGAATTTAGGGAGGATTTGTTTTGCCAATTAGCTTAAGAGCACATCTTTGGGATGTGGGAGGAAACCGGAACACCCGGAGAAAACTCACGCAAGCACGGGGAGAATGCGCAAACTCCCACAGACACAGGCCCAAATGTATCTGTACAGCACAGCGATTGTCACTGAGGTGTCATGTTGCCCATCAAATGGTCCAGCTCATGCGTACACTAACAACGTGAAGCACTAGGATACTCTCGGGGAAAAAAAAAATCCAAGAGCAGCCCTCTCACGACCCATCGCGTGTATGCCCCTCATTGGACAACAAGGTGGACCAAAGCACCTGTGGGATAAAAACAATTACATCAATATCATCATCTATTTACACACTTCCCAGGGACTCCCAAGGCTCATGATCCCTATTTTAAATCAGTTTTCTATATCCCTCCATTCTCATTATGTTCATGTGCCCATCTAAGTATTTCTTAAATAATTCCAGACTACCTGCCTCCACCACTTGGCAGCGCATTCCATACCCCCACCCCCCACCCTCTCTATGAAAAAACTCCCTCTAGCATCCAAATTATACCTTACCCCCCTCACCCTAAGCCCGTGACCCCTCATGCTATTTGAGTCCATCCTAGGAAAAAGCTTAACCCTGTTTACTCTATCTATATTCCTCATTAATCTTGTACACCTCTATCAGATCTCCTCTATGTCTACGTCTTTCTAAGGAGAACAGTCCCAATTTGCCTAACCTCTCCTTGTAACTCAGACCTTCCATACATATGATTCTGTGTCCTTGTGTATATCTGTGATTCTGTGTATCCCTGTATATTGTTCTGTCTCTTTGTCCCTGTGGATATCTGAGATTTTCTGTGTTTCCCTGTGTATATTTTGATGCCCCTGTGTCTCTCTGATTCTCTCTGTCCCTCTGTATATCTGTAATTCTCCATCTGTGCTCCTGTTTGCATCATCACTTTTCTCTGGGTCTTTGAGTATATATGTGATTCTATCCCTTTGCATGTGTCCCTATCTATGATTGACTCTCATGTCCCCATGTCTACCTCTAGTTCCCTCGAGTCTGTGTGTATCTGAGATTATCGCTGCATCATTGAATGTATCTGTGATTCTCTCTGTGTCCCTGTGTGCTCAGGGAAGGAAAGGTGTTGTACAGGTTAGGACTTTATTCCCTGTAGCATAGAAGAATGAGGGGAGATTTTATACAAGGGTATAAATTTATGATGGGTATAGATAGTGAATGCAAGCAGGCTTTTTCCACTGAGGCAAGGGGTGGGAAAAAAAAACTAGAGGACATGGGTTAAGGGTGAAGGGGGCAAAGTTTAAAGGAATACAAGATGCTGCCTCAGAGTGATGGGAGTGTGGAATAACTGCCAGATGAAGTGATAAATGCAGGCTCACTTGTAACATTTTCAGAAAAACTTGGACAGATACATGGATGAGAAAGGTGTGGAGAGATATCGTCCGATTGCAAGTCAGTGGGACTAGGTAGGAAAAAGGCCAGTTTCTATGCTGCAAAGTCAATAGTTCTATGGATCCTATGTGTATCTGTGATTGTTTGTGCATGTGCATAGTTGTTCTTTGTGTCCCTGTGTGTATCTGTGATTCTGTGTCCCCATGTATGTCTGTGATATACTGTGTTCCTGTGTGTTTCTGTGATTCTTTGTTTCTGTATATGTGATTTTGTCACTGTGTGCATCTCTAATACTCTCCCTGTATTCCTGTGTGTATTCTGTGATTCTTTGTCTGTGTCCCTCTGTATCTATAATTCTGTGTCCTTATGTGTATCTGTGCTTCTCTGTGTCTCTCCCTGTGTCTCTGTGATTCTCTGTGTCCCTGTGTAGAATGTAATGGGGAGGTATATCATAAAGGGTAGACCTATTAAGATATAGAAATGCAGAGAGATCTGGGGGTGTAGGTGCACAAGTCTCTGAAGGTGGTAGAGCAGGTGGAGAAAGTTGTGAAGAAAGCATACAGTATGCTCGCCTTTATAGGAAGGGGTATAGAGTGTAAGAGCTGATCTTTAATGTTGCAGTTGTATAAAATGTTGGTTAGACCTCATTCAGAATACTGCGTTCAGTTCTGGTTGCCTTTCCACTGGAAGGACGTGGAGACTCTGGAGAGAGTGCAGAGTTTTACCAGGATGCTGCCTGGTATGGGAGGTTTGAGTTACAAGGAGAGGTTAGGCAAATTGGGGCTGTTTTCCTTAGAAAGATGTAGACTGAGGAGATCTGATACAGGTGTACAAGATTGAGGGGTATAGATAGAGTAAACAAGGTTAGGCATTTTCCTAGGATGGACTCGAATAGACAAGGGGTCACGGGCTTAGGGTGAGGAGGGGTAAAGTATAATTTGGATGCTAGAGGGAATTTTTCACACAGAGGGTGTTTGGGGGTATGGAACGCGCTGCCAAGTAAAGTGGTGGAGGCAGGTACTCTGGAGTTATTTAAGAAATACTTAGATGGGCACATGAACAGAATGGGAATGGAGGGGTATAGAAAACTGATTTAAAATAGGGATCATGAGCCTTGGGAGTCCCTGGGAAGTGTTTAAATAGATGATGATATTGATGTACTTGTTTTTATCCTACAGGTGCTTTGGTCCACCTTGTTGCCTAACAAGGGGTGTACACGTGATGGGTCGTGAGAGGGCTGCTCTTGGATTTTGAGTGTATCCTAGTGCTTCATGTCGTTAGTGTATGCTTGACGTGGACCATTTGATGGGCAACACGACAGCTCAGTGACTACAGCTGTGCTGTGCAGATACATCAATTTTGGGCCTGTCTGTGGGAGTTTGCGCATTCTCCCCGTGCTTGCGTGGGTTTGCTCCGGTTTCCTCCCACATCCCAAAGATGTGCTCTTAGGCTAATTGGCGAAATAAGTTCTCCCTAAATTGTCTCAAATTTGGTTTTTAATCCATAGATCTATAAACATAGGGATCACGGGTAGAGATGGGAACATCGGGGTGGCAGCGAGGGCTCGTTGGGCTGAAGGGCCTGTTTCCCGTGCTGTTTTGTTCTTTGTTCTATATCTGAGATTTTCACTCCATTCCTCTCATTCTCCATGCAAATATATTTCCCACGGATCATACAGTTTTTCACATGCAATTCCTACATGTACGTGTTATTCTCCTGTGTGCATCAGTAATTCTCTCTCAATATTCCTGTGTGTATTTGTGGTTCCATCTCTCTTTTTGGTGCTGTGTATCTATGTTTCTTTCTTTGTCCCTGTCACTGCCTTTGATTTTCTTGCTGTGTCCACGTGCATATCTCTAATTCTATCTGTCAGTATGTGTATCTGTGATTCTCTGTGTGTCTTTGTATGTATCTGTCCTTCTATCTGTGTTCCTATGTATATTTGTGATTCTTGCTTTGTGTGTATGTGATTTTCTGAATATCTGTGATTTACTCTCTATATTCCTGTATGTATCTATGATTTTCCATCTATGACCCTATCTATTTCAATGATTTTTGTATGCCTGTAAGCATGTCTGAAATTGCCCTTCTCTATTTCTGTGTGTATCTGTGGTTCTTTCTCTGTCACTGTCTGTATTGTGATTCTCTTTGTGTCCCTCTATCTGTGATTCTCTGTGTCCTTGTGTGGATCTCTGACTCTATTCTGTAATCTGTATGTATCTGTGATGTGCTGTGTCCCTGGGTGTATCTGTGATTCTCTCTCCATGATCCTACATGTAACTGGAGTTCTCTCTTTCTATGTACCTGTGATTCTGTCTGTCAACCTGTGTGTATCTGTTATTCTGTTCCTGCGCCCCTATTGTATTTGTGATTCTTTGTCCCTGGATATACTTGTGATTCTCTGTCTGTGTCCCTGTTTGTATCAGTGATTCTGCCTGTGTCCCTGTGTATTTGTGATTCTCTCTCCATGTATCTGTGGTTCTCTCTGTGTCACTGTATCTGTGATTCTTCCTGTGTTCCTATTTGTAACTGTCATTCCTTCTGTGTACCAATGAGTATCTATGATTCTTTCTTTGTTTCCCTGTGAGTATGTGATTCTTTCTGTGTCCCTGTGAGTATCTGTGACTCTCTCCCTCTTTTATCCCTGTATGTATCTGTGACTCTGTGTCTGGGTGAGTGTCTTTGATTCTCTCTGTCCCTGTGTATATTTGTGATTCTCTGTATTTGTGTTTGTTTCATTTTCTCATTTCTCTCTCCCTGTCCACTATCTTTGAAAACAAATCTAACTTAATGTACCTCTCAGAGATCACCTTAACTACTCACTGTGTCCACCTCTGTGCAATTTTCCAGCTCTATGTTCTTTCCACAAACTGCAGTGAAGGAGCATTTCCCTCTTGTTGCAGCTCCTCGCACACCTCCCATCAGTAATCCTGGAAGGACAAGGGAAGAGGAAACATTACAACATCATCACCTGAAAGTTCATCTCCAAGTCACACTTCATCCTGACTTGGAATCGATATCATTGTTTCTTCACTGTCACTCAGTTAAATCCAGTAACTCCCTCCTGAACTGCAAGGCCAGCAGGAATGAGCCATCACATATTGCCCTCGAGAATGTGATGGTGAGCTGTTTTTTGACATTGCTGCTGTCCATTGGGTGTTGGGGAGGAAGTGTCTGGATTTGACTCAGTGACGGCAATGGAACAGTGATAGTGTTCCAAGTCAGCAGAGGTGATATTACTGATGGTGATGTTCTCAGTATTTGCTCCTCTTCTCCGTCTTGGAATAGTGTTTGCTGGTCAGGGAAGTGCTGTTGATGAAGTCTTGATGTGTTCTTGCAGTGGATCTTGGTGATAAACACAGCAATTTCTGAATCCCAGCCTGTGATTCTCCCATGTTCTCTTAATCTGTGTGTAAGTCAAATTCCCAAGTATTGTTCCTTTGTACGTATGTGATTCTTTTTTGTCCCTGTGTGTGTCTGTGATTCTCTGTTCCTGTCATTGTCTCAGTGTGTGTATGAATGAGCATTTCTATTGTGGTGTTTATCCTTGCTAATCTTTCACAATCTGTGTTTAATTGTGATTCTATTTCACAATTGCTTTGTTTACCTCTGATTCTCTGTGTCCCTGTGTGTGCCTGTGATTCTCCCCTTGAACCTGTGTGTATTTGTGATTTGTTTCTGTGTTCTATTTGTGTATCTTGATTCTGTGTTCCTGTGTGGATCTGTGATTATCTCCCTGTGCCCATCTGTGATTCTCTGTATCATTGTCTTGGACACTCCTTGCCAGTGTCTGGGTGACTTCCTTCCTCTACATCACTCTCTTTCTGTCTTGGCCACTTTCTCCCTCTGTCTTGGTCACTCACTATCTCTCTCTGGGACACTCGCTCTGTATCTGTTTGTCATTTTCTTTCTGTGTCTGTCATTATTTCCATCACTGCCTGGATTATTCTGTCTCATTCAGTCTGTAACACTTTCACTCTTCCTACATTTGGGTCATTTTCCTTCTATGTAAGTCACTTACTCTCTGCCTTGGTTGCTGCTTCTTTCTGCCAGAGTCTCTCACTCTGTCTCTCTCTCTGTCTCTCTGCCTCAGTCACTCTACTTCACTGCCTTGGTCTCTCTCCCTCTCTCTGGCTGGTCACGCACTTCCTTGCTGTGGGTTACTCCTTCACTCTGGGTCACTCTGTCTCTATCTGGGTGACGTTGTCCATCTGGGTGTCTCAGTTGTATTTTGGTCTCATTCTCGATCAGTCTGTCTGCTCTGCTTCTGTCTGCAAGTGTGTAATACTTTCTAATTCCTATTTGTTATCTGAAAAAAATGCTACACAGTAATGGAGGTATGCTGAAATATTGCATTTTATTTTCCACAACGGGAAATATATTCTACTGTTTTAAATGTCATGTATTTTGTATAACTTGAGTGGGGTGTGAGAGGGGTAGGCAAAATCTTTAATTAGTTTTAAAAGGTGGGCCATTTCTACCACAATTATTATCTGAGCTATACTGGAGAATGTCGATAAAGGGAAAGTAGTTTTAGAAACTACCTCATTCCCCCTCTTATTCTCTGTCTGGGTGTATCTCTGTCTGTCTCAATCCATGTCTGACTCTCTTTGGCTTAGTCTGGATCTCTCCAGTATCTCTGGCTGTTTCTATTTGAATGAATCAGTTATAGGAAGGAGTATAGAGTACAAGAGTTGGCCTTTAATGTTGCTGTTGTATAAAACATTGGTTTGACCTCATTTGGAATACTATGTCCAGTTCTGGTCGCCTTACTACCGGAAGGACGTGGAGACCCTGGAGAGAGTGCAGAGGAGGTTTACCAGGATGCTGCCTGGTATGGAAGGTCTGAGTTATGAGGAGAGATAAGGCAAATTTGGACTGTTTCCTTTAGGAAGACGTAGACTAAGAGGAGATCTAATAGAGGTGTACAAGATTATGAGGGGTATAGATAGAGTAAACAGGGTTAAACTTTTTCCTAGGATGGACTTGAATAGCACGAGGGATCACGGGCTTAGGGTGAGGGGGGTAAGGTATAATTTGGATGCTAGATGGAGGTTTTTCACACAGAGGGTGGGGGGGTATGGAATGTGCTGCCAAGTAAAGTGGTGGAGGCAGGCACTCTGGAGTTATTTAAGAAATACTTAGCTGGGCACATGAACAGAATGGGAATGGAGGGGTAGAGAAAACTGATTTAAAATAGGCATCATGAGCCTTGGGAGTCCCTGGGAAGTGTGTAAATAGATGATGCTATTGATGTACTTGGTTTTTATCCTACAGGTGCTTTGGTTCACCTTGTTGTCTAACAAGGGGCATACACGCGATGGGTCGTGAGAGGGCTGCTCTTGGATTTTTTTCGAGAGTATCCTAGTGCTTCACGTCGTTAGTGTACGCTTGACCGGGACCATTTTTTGGGCAACACAACAGCTCAGTGACTATCGCTGTGCTGTGCAGATACATGGATTTGGGCCTGTGTCTGTGGGAGTTTGCACATTTTCCCCGTGCTTGTGTGGGTTTTCTCCGGGTGCTCCGGTTTCCTCCCACATCCCAAAGATGTGCTCTTAGGCTAATTGGCAAAACAAATTCTCCCTAAATCGTCTCAAATTTGTTTTTTAATCCATAGATCTATAAACATAGACAGGGATCATGGGTAGAGGTGGGAACATCGGGGTGGCTTTGTGGGCTCATTGGGCTGAAAGGCCTTTTTCCCGTGCTGTCTTGTTCTTTGTTCTTTGTCTCAGTATGGTCCCTGCTGCTTGGGTCACTCAGCCTCTGTCTGCTTCTCAATCACTGTCCCTGTCTGGGCTTCTCTATTAATTTTTTGGCTCGTCCAGTCTGCTTGATTGAGTTAGTGTCTGCCTAGTTTGTTCCACAGTCTGTCTGTTTGTTTGATTTAGATATGTATCTGATTCATGCGCGTCCCTGTGTGTATCTGCGAATCTCTTATCCAATTGTCTCTGTGATTAAGATTCCGTCTCTCTGTCCCTGTATATTATCTTTAGAAGCAAAGCTAACTTACTAAACCACTCAACTATACTTTGAGGAAGTTAATAATTATGCTTTAGGATGGGTTAACTGTTTAACTCCCACTGTACTTGTGTCACGGTAATGTTCTATCTCTCTACCCAGCCTGTACCTATAATTCTCCTGCACTCCCTTATTCTGTGCGGAAATATAATTCCGAAGCACGATATTTTGTAAATATGTGATTCTTGTTTTTGTCCCAGTGTATAGCTGTGATTCTCTCACTGTGCCTCAGTGGGTCTGAGAGTCTGAATCTGTGTCCCTGTGTGTGTCTGTGATTCTGTGTTCTTGTATGTGTGAGATTCTTTCTCTGTGACTTTGTCTCTATCTGTGATTGTGTCTGTATTCCTATTTGTAACTGTCATTCTCTGTCCCACTGAATGTGATTTTTTTTTCTCTCTGTCCCTGTTTGTATCTGTGATTGTGTGTCCTGGTGTGTATCTGTGACCCTCTGTCTGTATCCCTGTGTGCATTTGTGTTTCTCTGTGTCCAAGTGAGTATCTGTGATTCTGTTTCCTGGTGTATATCTGTGACTCTCCTGTTTTTCTTTGTGTTTCTTTATTTGATTTTCCCATCCCTCTGTCCCTGTATAGTATCTTTGAAAACAACTCTAACATAATGTATCTCTCCTTAACCATTCACTCTGTCCATCTCTTTGCAGTTTTCCAGCGGTGTTCTTTGCACAAACTGCAGTGAAGGAGCATTTCCCTTCCTGTGACAGTTCCTCACACACCTCCAATCAGTAACCTGGAAGGATAAGGACATGAGAAACATTTACAACATCACCACCTGCAAGTTCATCTCCAAGTCACACTCCATCCTGACATTAATCCATATCACTGTTCCTTCACTGTCACTCAATCAAATTCAGTAATTCCTTCCTGAACTGCAAGGCCAGCAGGAATGAGCCATCATACATTGCCCTCGAGAATGTGATGGTGAGCTGTTTTTTGACCTTGCTGCTGTCCATTGGGTGTTGGGGAGGAAGTGTCTGGATTTGACTCAGTGACAGCAATGGAACAGTGATAGTGTTCCAAGTCAGCACGGTGTGTGTATTGGAGGTGATATTACTGATGGTGTTGTTCTCAGTATCTGCTCCTCTTCTCTGTCTCGGAATAGCATTTGCTCATCAGGGAAGTGCTGTTGAAGTAGTCTTGAAGTAGTAGTACTTGCAATGGATCTTGTTGACAATAGACACTGCAGTGTCTCCCAAACTCCTGTAATCTGTGTGTAAATAGAATTCCCAAGCATTGTTCCTTTGTACATGTGATTTTTGTTTTTCTGTGTATCTGTGATTCTGTGTTCCAATGTGTGTATTTGTGATTCTGTGTCTGTCTCCCTCTGTGTATCTGTGGTTCTCTGTGTTCCTGTCAATGTCTGTGTGTACATGGGTGAGCATTTCTGTTGTGGTGTTTTATCCATGCTAATCTTTCACAATATCTGTGTTTAATTGTGATTCTATTTCACAATTGCTTTGTTTACCTCTGATTCGCCCTGTGCCCCATGTATACCTCCTGATTCTCCCCTTGCCCCTGTGTGTATTTGTGATTCTCTGTCTGTGTCCCTGTGTGTATCTGTGATTTATCTCCCTGTATCCCTGTGCCCATCTGTGATTCTCTCTGTGTCACACTCTTGGACACTCCTTGCCTGTGTCTGGGTGACTTCCTCCTTCTATGTCACCCTCTGTCTTAGCCACTGCCTCTCTCTGTCTTGGTTGCTCACTCACCTTTCTCTGTCTGGGTCCGCTCGCTCACTTGCTCTGTCCAGGACACTCACTCTGTATCTGTTTGTGTCATTCTTTTTCTGCCTCTGTCATTATCTCTGTCTCCATCACTCTCTCGCTCTGTCTGGAACACTGTCTGTCTCTGGGTCACTGTCTACGTTTGGGTCGCTTTCCCTCTATTGTGTCACTCACACTCTCTGCCTTGGTTGCTGTTTCTCTCTGACCAAATCACTCGCCCTCTCTCTGCCTCAGTCACTCTAATTAACTGTCTTGGCTTCCCCCCCACCTTCCTTCCTTCCCCCTTCCCCCCCCCCCCTTTCCTTCCCTTCCCTTCCCTTCCCCCCCCCTTCCCTTCCCTTCCTTCCCCCCTTCCCTTCCTTCCCTTCCCTCCCCCCCCCCCCCCCCCCCCCCCCCCCCCCCCCGTGTGTCTCTCTCTCTCTCTCTCTTCTCTCTCATTCACTGTCTCTCTGTTGTATTTTGGTCTCGTTCTCAATCAGCCTGACTTGAGCAAGTTAATGATTATGCTTTAGGATGGGTTAACTGTTTAATTCCCATGTACCTGTGGTTACCTGTGTTTGCTTTTCTCTCGATCGATTCTTGGGTCACAGTAACAGTGTCCCTATAATTCTCTCTCTCTTCCTTATTGTGTGTGGAAATATAATTCCCAAGCGTCATATTTTGTAAATATGTTTCTTGTTTTTCACCCTGTGTATCTGTGATTCTCTCTCTCTCTCTCTCTCTCTCTCTCTCTCTGTTCCTTGTGTGTTTGTGATTCTCTCTTCATGTCCCTGCGTGTATCACTGAATCTCTGTGTGCTCCAATGTGTTTCTTCATTTCATTTTCCCACCTCTCTGTCCCTGTAAACTATCTTTGAAAACAAATGTAACTTAATGAACCTCTGAGATCACCTTAAGCATTCACTCTGTCCACCTCTGTGTAGTTTTCCAGCGATGTGTTCTTTCCACAAACTGCATTGAAGGAGCATTTTCCCTCTTGTTACAGCCCCTCACACACCTCCAATCAGTAACCTGGAAGGCCAAAGACATGAGAAACATTTACAACAACACCACCTGAAAGTTCATCTCCGAGTCGCACTCCATCCTGACTTGGAGTCGATATTGTCGATCCTTCACTGTTGCTCGGTTAAATCCAGTAACTGCCTCCTGAACTGCAAGGCCAGCAGGAATGAGCCATCACATATTGCCCTCGAGAATGTGATGGTGAGCTGCTTTTTGACATTGCTGCTGTCCATTGGGTGTTGGGGAGGAAGTGTCTGGATTTGACTCAGTGACAGCAATGGAACAGTGATAGTGTTCCAAGTCAGCTTGGTGCGCATATTGGAGGTAATGTTTTCAGTTTCTGCTCTCTTCTCTGTCTAGAAATGTTTGCTTGTTACAAAGGTGCTGTTGAAGGAGTCTTGGTGAATCCCTGCAGTGGATCTTGTTAGTCGGATTGACCACGGTCCCTTCACAACGGAGATGGGAAAGGTTAAAGTGTGTTAGATGTGATGAGGTGAATCTCTAATTGCCCTCTAACTGTGGTTAGCTGTGTTTGCTTTACTCTCAATTTATCTTTGCAACTTGGTTATATTCTGTCTCTCTCCCCTGCCTATTTCTGTGAATCTCCCACATTCCCTTCTCTCTGTGCAGCAATAATTCCCAAACATTACAAATTTGTTCATGTGATTCCTGTTTCTATCACTATGTGTAGGTGTTAATCTTTCTCTATCACTGAGTGTATCTGTGACTGTCTCTTTGTCCCTCGGCATATGTAATTCCCTCTATCTCCCAGTATGTATCTGTGATTTCTATCACCGATCTATTTGATCTGTATAGTGCATTTCAAAGCAAAGCTAACTTAATGAACCATTCGAATATCATTTTAAACATTCCCTCTGTCAACCTCTGCAGTTTTCCAGCCGTGTATACTATCTACATATCACAATCCCTCCTGTGATGGCCCCTCACACACCTCCAATCAGTAACCTGGAAGGACCAGGATTTGAGAAACATTATAACAACACCACCTGAAATTTCATCTCCAATTCACACTCCATCTTGACTTGGAATCGATATTGTCGATTCTTCACTGTCGTTTAGTCAATTCCAGTAACTCCGTCCTGAACTACAAAGCCAGCAGGAATGAGCCATCACGTATTGCCCTCGAGAATGTGATGGTGAGCTGCTTTTTGACATTGCTGCTGTCCATTGGGTGTTGGGGAGGAAGTGTCTGGATTTGACTCAGTGACAGCAATGGAACAGTGATAGTGTTCCAAGTCAGCATGGTGCGTGTATTGGAGGTGATGTTACTGATGGTGATGTTCTCGGTTTCAGCTCCTTCTCTCTTTTGGAATAGCGTTTGCTGGTTAGGACGGTGCTGTTGAAGGAGTCTTGTTGAGTTCCTGCAGTGGGTCTTGTTAGTGGTACACACTGCAATCCTTGTATAATGGTGGTGGACACAGTTAATGTTTATGGTATGGGTAACACTCCTCCAATTTCCATCAATACCTGTGGTTACCCATTTTGTTTTTCTCTTAATTCATTTTTTCATCTCGATTTATATTGTCTCTCCCCAATCTGTATCTATGATTCTTAACACTCCCTTATTCTCCATGCAAATATATTTCCCATGCATCATACTGTTTTGACATGTGATTTCTATGTGTGTGTGTTATTCTATCTTTGCGTCTGTGTGTATCAGTGATTTTCTGTGTCCCAGTGGGTATTTGTGATTGTCTCTGTGTCCCAGTGGGTATTTGTGATTTTGTATGTGCCTCTGTGTGTTTCTGTGGTTCTCCTTCTGTGTTCCTGTTTGTATCTGTGATTCCATCTCTTTGGTGCTCCATGTATCTACGATTCTTTTTGTCCCTGTTGCTAGATTTAATTATGTTCCTGTGTATATCTGTAATTCTGTGTCCCTATGTAGATCTTTTGTGTATATTTAAACGTTTACGTTTCTGTTGTGCTATCTATCCATGCTAATCTTTCACAATCTGTGTTTAATTGTGATTCTATTTCACAATCACTTTGTTTACCTTGGATGCTTCTTGTATCTGTGTGTGTAAGTGTGATTCTCTGTTGATGCCCCTCTCTGTATCTGTGATTCTGTCTGTGTTCCTGTGTATATCTATGATTTTCTCTGTCATTGTCCAGTTACTCTCTGATCTGGCTCACTGACTTATTTTCTTTTCTCTCTCTGCTTCTCTCTGCTTTTTGCTTCTCTCTTCTCCTCTCCTCTCTGCTTTTCTCCCCTTCACTGATCAACAAGGTGGAGCTTTGCATAAATTATGACCAATTATCAGAGAGTGAGCTGAGGTTCGCATGCTTCAGGAATGCCACGCCAAGTGACAAAGGCAACTGGGATCTGTTTGGTAAATATTTGGAGGGGGGAGGTGGGTGCTTCAGTGTTGGGAATACGCAATAAGCTGCCAGATGAAGTGATGAAAGCGGGTTCACTTATCATTTAAGTAAACCTGGACGGGTTCAGGTATGAGGGGGGTGCGGAGGGATCTGGCCCAGGTGCAGGTCAGTGGGACTGGGCAGAAAGATGGCTCTGCACAGCCAAGAAGGGCCCAAAGGCCTGTTTCTGAACTGTAAAGTTCTATTCCTCAAATTTTGTTTTGGATTGATCAGTTTCTGACGCTGAAATGTCAAAACAAGCTTGTCAAGGGACTGAGTGAACACAGGCTGCATGGGCAGTGATAGTTAGGTGATCAGCTGGAAATGGCTGTGAGAATATGTGCATATGAGGTAGAATCGGGAGGAGGCCGCTTTGCCCCTTCCAGCCTGCTCCACCATCCGATGAGATCTGGGTCGACCTGCTCTGTGGCCAGTCAGTTAGATCGATTGGGGAGCTGGCTCATGACGCAGAGCGATGCTAACGGTGCCAGTTCAATTCTGTGCCAGCTGAAGTTATTCATGAAGGCCCCACTTTGTCAGCCTTGCCTGAGCTGTGCTGACACTTGGGTTACATCAGCACCAGTCAGTTCTCCCCCTCGCAGGAGAAAGCAGCCTAGGATCATCTGGGACTATGGAAACTTTAGAGAAATCCTACAGTACAGAAAGAGGCTCAATTCAGCCTATTGAGTGAGCGCTGACCCTAATCCCATTCAGGCCCCACCCCATATCCCTATATATTTACCCGCTAATCCCCCTAACCTACGCATTTCAGGACACTAAGGCCAAATTTTTTTTAGCACAGCCAATCAACCTAACCCTCTAGTTTTTGGGCTGTGGGAGGAAACCGGAGCACCCCAGGGCAAACAGGAGGAGAACATGCAAACTCCACACAGACAGTGGTCCAAGCCAGGAATCGAACCCAGGTCCCTGGTGTTGTGAAGCCGCAGTGCTAACCACTGGGCTACCGTGCCGCCCATTACCCTATCTGGTCTGATTTGTAACCTGAACCCTATAATTCTGCTGACTGCCAATAACCTTTCATCCATTGTATTCATCAAGAATATATTCAGCTTGACTTTAAAAGTATTCAACACTCTGCTTCCATTGCCTTTACGTAGAAGGATAGAGTCCCTCTCGTACAGAAGGAGGCCATTCGGCCCCTGTACTGACCACACTCCCACTTAGGCCCTATTTGTGTAACCCCCACACACTTACCCTGTTAGTCTCCATGACACTAAGGGGTAATTCAGCCTGGCCAATCCACCTAACCTGCATATCTTTTGAGGAAGAGAGTTCCAGAGTCACACCACCCTCAGAGAATAAATTCTCCTCATCTTCATCTTAAATGAGTGACTCTTATTTTTAATCAGTGACTGTCTAGTTCTACACTCTCCTGGATGTCTGCGCACTTAGAGCGTTGCGATCTGATTCGGGATACACAGCATGGCTTTGTTGAGGGGAGGTCGTGCTTTATGAATCCAGTAGAATTTTTTGAGGAAGTGACAAAAATGGTCAGTGAAGGACAACTGTTGATGTTGTCTACGTGGATTTCAGTAAGGCATTTGACAAAGTCCCTTATCCCAAGTAAGATGGTGGAGGCAGGCATGCTGGAGTTACTTGAGATACTTAAATGGGCACGTGAGCAGAATAGGGATGGAGGATTATAGAAGACTAATTTAAAATGGGGATCTTGAGCTTTGGGAGTTCCCTGGGAAGTGGGTAAATTGGCAATGATATTGATGTGTTTCTGTTTTAGCCGACGGGTACTTTGGTCTGCCTTGTTGCCCTACAAGGGGCGTACATGCGATGGGTCGTGAGACAGCTGCTCTTGGATTTTTTTTTCAAGAATATCTTAGTACTTCACGTTGTTAGTGTACGCTTGACCTGGACCAGTTGATGGGCAACACAACAGCTCAGTGACTATCACTGTGCTGTTCAGATACATGGATTTGGGCCTGTGTCTGTGGGAGTTTGCACATTCTCCCTGTACTTGCATGGGTTTTGTACAGGTGCTCTTAGGCTGACTGGCAAAACAAATTCTCCCTAAATTGTCTCAGTAGTTTGATTCCAATGCAGATTTCTATAAACACAGAGGAATCATATTTGGAAGAGGGAATTCGAGATGGCAGTGCAGGCTCATTGGGCCGAAGGGCCTGTTTTCTGTGCTGTTGTTCTTTATAAGGAAGTATCCTCTCAACGTCCACCTGTCAATACCTCTCAGGATCTTAAACACTTTGAAGTCACCTCTTCTTCTCTGTATCCAAAAGACACCCCCACCTCTTCCTCTGTGTCACAGTAAGCTACCTTAACATAGAACGTAGAAAGTAGAAGCAGGGGAAGGTCATTTGGCCTTTTGAGTTTACTTTGGCATTCATTTTCATCATGGTTGATTGTCAAATCCTGGTCCTTTTTCCGCTCCTATCCCTCGATTGCTTTAGCCTCAAGAGCTATATCTGATTTCCTCTTGAAATCAGGTATTTTGGCCTCAACTTCACTCTGATAGTGAATTCCATACATTCACCACCCTCTGGGTAAAGAAATTTCTCCTCACTTCAGTTCTAAAAGATTTATTCCATATCCTCAAGCTATGACTGAGTTCTGCACTCCCCCATCATTGGGAACATTCTTTCTGAATATACCCTCTGAATATTTTAAAAGTTTGTATGAGATCCCCTCTCATGCTTCTGAACTCCAATGAATGCCATCTAACCAACTTAATCTCTCCTCAAATGATAGATCTGCCATTCCAGGAATCAACCTAGTAAACTTGCTGTACTCCTCCTCCTCCTCCTAATGGAAAGCACATCTTTGCTTAAATAAATGCACAATACTCAAGGTGTAGTCTCAGCAATGCCCTATTTAATTGCAGCAAAACATCTCAATCCCAATACTCAAATCCTCTTGCTCTGAAGGCCGACAGACCATTTTCCGCCTTTACTGCCTGCTCTACCTGCGTGAGTGCACTTTCAGTGAGTGATGCACCAGGGCGCCAAATACTCACTAACGATCCACCTCTCTCAATTTACACCCATTCAAATATTAGCCTGTCTTCCTATTGTTACTACCAAAGTGGATAACCTCACATTTTTCCCTGTCAAACTGTATCTGCCATGGATATTCCCACTTAGCCCATCCAAATCATGCTGAAGCATCTCTATATCCTCCTGACAGATCACCTTCCCACCTAACTATCTTCTCAAATTTGGAGATAATACATTCAGTTCCCCTCTTCCAAAGCATTTGTATATAACGTGAGCAATTATGGTCTGAGCGCAGATCCTTGCAGAGCCCCAATTGTCAATTGCCAATCAAAAAAAAAAGTCTCATTTGTGCCAATTCTTTGCTTCCTATTTACAATGATGTGGAGATGCTGGCGTTGAACTAGGATAAACACAGTAAGAAATCTCTCAACACCAGGTTAAAGTCCAACGGGTTTGTTTGGCAGTACTAGCTTTTGGAGTCTCAGACTCCTTCATCAGATGAGTCAGACTTGTTTTCACGAATGGGTCATACATGACAGAAATTCATTTGCAAGATAATTGTTGGAATGCAATCCTTGGCAGGTGATCAAGCCTGAAAAGTATAGACAATGTGAGTGGAGAGGGGGCCATTCTCCAGGTTAGATGTATGTATTGTCCCCAGCCAGGACAGTTAGTGAGATTTTGCGGGCCCAGGCAAGTCATGGGGGTTACAGACATTGGGGTCACATCACACTATCCCAGTTGAGGCCATCCTGTGAAACTTGGCTATCCATTTCTGCTCAGTGATTCGTTGTGTGTTGTGAAGGCCACCTTGGAGAACGGTTACCCGAAGAACAGAGGCTGAACGCCCATGACTGCTGATCCCAGACTGGAAGGAACACTCCCGCCTGCTGCTGTCGAGTGGTGTTCGTTCATTCGTTGGGGAGATCGTGCAGATGCTATGATGACGTACCATACCTCAGGACAACCTTTCCTGCGGTGCATCAGGTAGACAATGTTGGCCAAGTTGCACAAGTAGGTACCGTGTACCTGGTGGATGGTGTCACTCGAGATGATGGCATCCTTGTCGATTAATCTGGTACGTTTTGCAGAGGTTGCTGTGGTAGGGTTGTGTAATGTCATGATCTCTCTCCTCCCGAAGGCTGGGTAATTTGCTGCGAACAATGATCTGTTTGAGGTTGTGGTTATTTGAAGGCAAGAAGTCGGTGTGGGGATGGCCTTGGGGAGATGTTCACCAATGACATGTTGAAGGCTCCAAAGAAGATGTCGTAGTTTCTCTACTCCAGGGAAGTACTGGATAATGAAGGATACTCTGTCTGCCATCTCCCGTATTTGTCTTCTGAGGAGATTGGTGCAGGTTTTCATTGTGGTAAGTTGGAACTGTCCATCAATGAGTCGAGCAACATATCCTGCTCTTATGAGGGCATCTTTCAGCATCTGTCGGTGTCTGTTGGGACCCTCCTCATCTGAGCAGACCCTGTGGATATGGATGGCTTTTGAGCCCAGGCAAGTTGTGGGGGTTACAGACAGTGTGATGTGAACCCAATATTCCCAGTTGAGGCTGTCCTGTGAGACTTGGCTATCAATTATCCACACAGGATGGCTTCTTCAACGTCTTTAGGATGGAAGCTGGAAAAGTGGAGTATTGTGAAATTATCCGTGGGCTTGAGGTACAATGAAGTGCTGAGGAGACCGTCCCTGATGGAGATGCATGTGTCCAAGAATGCAACTGATTCCAAAGAATAGTCCATGGTAAGTCTGATAGTGGGATGGAACTTATTGATGTTATATGGTTGTCCTAGTAATCGTTCATCATGAGACCAAAGGAAGAAAATGTCATTGATGTATCAAATGTATAGCATCGGTTGAAGGTCCTGTGCAATGAAAAGGTATTGTTTGAACATATTGTACATAAAGATGTTGGTATATTGAGGTGAGAATTTGATCCCTATGGCTGTCTCCTGTGTCTGGATGAAGTTGTTGAAAGTGAAGTCGTTGTGGTGCAGAATGAAGCAGATGAGTTGTAGAATTGCAGCTGGAGATTGGCAGTATTTGGCGTTGAGTACTGAGGCAGTTGCAGCAATGCCATAGTCATGGGGGATGTTGGTGTAGAGCGCTGAGACGTCCATTGTGACGAGGAGTGCTCCTGGTGTGCTGAGTTTCTGTAGGAAGTCAGTAGTGTCACAACAGAAACTGGGGGTTCTTTGGACAATGGGTTTCAGGATGCCCTCAAAGTAGCTGGAGAGGTTGTCGCACAGGTTCCCATTGTCCGATACAATGGGACAGCCGGGTGTGTTTGCCTGTGTACCTTTGGGAGGCAGTAGAGATCTCCAAGGTGGGCAGTGCGTGGGATGAGAGCACAGAGGATGCTCTCAAGGTTTGAATCAAAGGTCTCGATTGGAGTGTTGAGTTGATGGGTGTGTTCTTTGGTCAGTTTTGCAGGTAACTGTCTGTAGTGTTCCTCATTGTTCAATTATGGGTACACTTTGCAGTAATCCATTCTGTTCAGTATGACAATAGCCCCTCCTTTGTTTGCTGGTTTGATGACAATGTTGCGGTTGGTCTTGCAAAAGCAGATGGCATTGTCTTGTTCTTGGGTGACTTTCAGGGCTATCTTGAGTGCGGATAATGAACTTGGCATTGACGCACTTGCTGATGGCTTGGCATACATGTCGAGTAGAGGGTAGTGGCCTTCTGGAGGAGATCAATTCAACTTTTTCCTCTTTGGTTGCTGCATAGGTCCCTGTGTCAACTGTTTCCTCATTCAGCTATACACTCGATACATCAATGACTTTCTTTGGACTCATGGTGAACAATCACTGAAACAACTATATGATGACATCAACAAGTTCCATCCCACCATCAGACTCACCATGGACTACTCTCTGGAATCAGTTGCATTCTTGGACACACATATCTCCATCAAGGACGGTCATCCCAGAGCTTCACTGTACTGCAAACCCATGGATAACCTCATAATTCTCCTCTTTAACTTAAACATGTTAAAGAAGCCATCCCCTATGGCCAAGCTCTCCGCACACAGTATCCACTCAGATGAGAGGATTGCAACAGATCCCTCCACTAGCTGGAAGATGCCCTCATAAGAACAGGATATGGCACTTGACTCATTGGCATTTTTGACACATCACAGTGAAAAACCCCACCGACCTCTTCAGAAGATGAGCACAGGACATGGCGGACAGAGTACCCTTCACCGTTCAATACTTCCCTTGAGCGGAGAGGCTACGACATCTTCTCCGGAGTCTTCAAACTGTCATCAATGAACATGAGCATCTCACCAAGGCCACCCACACAACCTCAAACAGACCATTGCTCGCAGCAAAGTACCCAGCCTTCAGGTAAACAGTGACCATGACACCACACAACCCTACCACATTAACCTTGCAGGACGTGCTGGACCATTGATGTGACTAAGGAGGTGGATGGGGGTAAGGCGGTTGATGTGGTATATATGGACTGTAGTAAGGCGTTTGATAAGGTGGCCCATGGAAGACTTCTGCAGAAAATGCAGATGTATGGGATAGAGGGTGATTTTAGCTAATTGGGTTAGGAATTGGCTAGCAGATAGAAGACAGAGGGTGGTGGTTGATGGGAGATATTCATCGTGGAGTTCGGTGACAAGTGGTGTACCTCAGGGGTCTGTTTTGGGGCCCCTGCTGTTTGTAATTTTTATAACTGATCTGGATGAGGGTATTGAAGGATGGATTAGTAAATTTGCAGATGACACTAAAGTCAGTGGAGCGGTAGATAGTGAAGAGGGGTGTTCTAGTTTGCAGAGAGACTTGGACAAGTTGCAGAGCTGGGCTGAGAGGTGGCAAATGGAGTTTAATGAGGAAAAGTGTGAGGTAATGCACTTTGGCAGGAATAATAAATGTATAGAGTATATGGCTAATGGTAGGATTCTTAATAGTGTTGATGAACATAGGGATCTTGGTGTATTTGTGCATAGATCCCTGAAAGTAGGCAGTCAAGTCGATAAGGTTGTTAAGAAGGCATATGGAGTCTTAGCTTTTATTGGTAGGGGGATTGAATTTCGGAGCCGAAACGTCATGTTGCAACTGTACAAAACTCTAGTGCGGCCGCACTTGGAGTATTGTGTGCAGTTCTGGTCCCCACATTATAAGAAAGATGTGGAGGCATTGGAGAGGGTCCAGAGGAGGTTTACCAGGATGTTGCCTGGTATGGAGGGCAGGTCTTATGAGGAGAGGCTGAGGGATTTGGGGTTGTTTTCGTTAGAAAGGAGGAGGCTAAGAGGGGACCTGATCGAAACATATAAGATGATTAGAGGTTTAGATAGGGTGGACAGTGATAGCCTTTTTCCTAGGGTGGAAAAAGCTAGCATGAGGGGACACAGCTTTAAATTAAGGGGTGATAGTTATAGGACGGATATCAGAGGCAGGTTCTTTACCCAAAGGGTGGTTCGGGAGTGGAATGCCCTGCCTGCAGCGGTTGTAGATGCGCCAAGTGTGGTGGCGTTTAAGAGGGTAGTTGATAAGTATATGGAAGAGAAGGGAATGGTTTAGTTTGGAGGGGCATTGCTTTTTATATTGGTCGGCGCAACATCGAAGGCCGAAGGGCCTGTTCTGTGCTGTAATGTTCTATGTTCTATGATGTGGATGCTATCATCTCACGTGAGAACACCATTCCCCAGGTACATGGTATGTACTCTTGCGATTCTGCCAACATTGGCTACCTGATGCACTGACACAGGGATCTCACTGGAATGTTACTATGTGTATTATCCTGGGATCACTCTGGAATGTTACTGTGTGTATTAACCTGGGATCTCTCTGGTGTGTTACTGTGTGTATTATCCTGGGATCACTCTGGAATGTTACTGTGTGTATTATCCTGGGATCTCTCTGGAATGTTACTGTGTGTATTATCCTGGGATCTCACTGGAGTGTTACTGTGTGTGCTACACTGGGATAACTTTGGAGTGTTACTGTGTCTATTATCCCAGATTATTCTGGTGTATTTCTGTGTGTATTATTTTCGGATCAGTCATGACTGTTCCTGGGCATCTTTTTAAACATTTACACTTGCACCTTGGAAACTCTGAGGTAAATTAAGGTAATATAACATTAAATATGGTGACCACAGGAAGTTGGGGGTTGGGGAATCTGGTTGAGGGTATATATTGCGAGTTTGTTCAGAGCACACCCAAGTAATATTAGTGAGTAGATGTCACACATTTGCCAGCAGAATCTGGATCTTTTAATGGAAAAGGTGGAGGACTCTAGGGTAAAATTGCAATTTTTCTTGGCTGAAGTTTTAGATTTTTTATTAGACAGATTATGGAGCTGTGAGATGTAACTGGGAATCAGTAACAGGTACGCCGAGGGGCATTACAATAAGCACACATTTCTCTGTTCCACATCACATCTTTCTCACGGTGAGTTTTGAAATTGGAGCAAGGATGGTTCACCAATCCAACTTGAACAGCAAAGTGCTTCAGTGAAGGAGGGAGTGATGGAGAGGTGTCATGAAGAAATTCTCAAGTTTTTAACTGGCATAGCTGAAGGCATGGCTGTCTTGTGATGGGGTGTTGAGGTGGTACTGGTGGGTGGCATAAGCAACACAGAATCATGAGGGATCGTGAGGAGATAAATCTAACATGGGATAAAGTGACAGATTTCAGGTGAGGAGGGGATTGATTCCTGTTGGCGGCAGGAAGAAGGGGTTAATTTAAACAGTCCTGACCGCTCTCCCTCTCATAGCCCATTCTTAAACGTTTTATATGTGATGCCGTGCATTCCCCAACGTTTAATTTTTGAAGAGTTTCTAGCCTCTGAATAACTCCCACCGTAAACTTGATGTAAAGGAGAATAAAAGGGGTTTATTCTCTCACACAGACACACACATAATGGAGAGGAATTTCTGACCATCTGCTCTGTTATGCACACATATGGTATAAAAAGGGGATGGGGGAAATATAGTAAAACAGGAATATGTTGGGTCAATTAGCTGGCTCGTGACAAGAAGCAACACCAGCAGTGTGGGTCAATTCCTGTACCAGCTGAGGTTATTCACAAAAGCCCTGCCTTCTCGACCTTGCCTCTTGCCTGATGTATGGTGACCCTCAGGTTAAATCACCACCAATTAGCGCTCCCCCTCAAATGGGAGAGTATTTATGGTCACCTGGGAGTGTGGCAAAATTTGCATTACAATAAAATGCAAATTGGGCTGTGTGTGCCTGGAGCCCTGAGTCAGAATTCTAACGGAGTCTCTCCTTGGGAAGAGAGACCAAACTATATTGGCAGGTTGATCCGCCTTTCTAGAATGGATACTTCAACCAGGGGAGAAGTCACATCAAGTTGAGTTAATCTTGGAGGCACAAGTTCTCAGGGGAACATGGGATACGGAAAAAAAAATTAACCAGGAGATGACCATTTTAAAACAGACACAAGATGTTTCATGTGGGAAATAATATGGTGTGATGCATAGGTCATAAAACATACTCCCGATTTAATGATCCAAAGATGGGAAATGACAAAAATGCAGGAGAGTTGCTGGCTGCGAATGAAGGGCTGCATGCAGAATGAGCTGAGTAATCTCTGTGGAACGCTGTCAAACATGAGGTGGGCAATGAGGAGCTGGCATCAAGCAACACAACTGCTGAAAAGGAGGAAGCGGGTAATTCTCCATCACAGATGGCATCATTCACAGTCACATCCATTCCAGATGTGCCTATTTCCATTTCCAGCTGGGAATAAGACCCTCTCCCCTCCAGCTGTGAGATTAAGTCCCCTCCCAATTATGACGGTGAGGTTTGCTAAGCAGCTGTAAATCAGGCCATTTCCTTTACATTAGACTGTGTGTGTTTGTGTGTGTAATATTCCACCTCCTGTCCCTTTTCTATCTCAGATCCTTCCAAGCCATGTATGATTCTCTGCCCTGTAAAGCTGTACCTTTCGCTGGCACAGCAGTGAGTGATTTTTGTTCCAATACCAGATTCAAGTGGGACTTTGCCCTCATCAGATTTGTGTGAGACAAATCCCAGCAAAAATGTCAACCCTCCAATTTGAAAATGCATAACCTCCCAAAGAAGATTTGAGATTCTAATGAATAGGAACAGAAATAGGCTATTCAGCCCTTTTGAGCTTTCCCTCCTATTTAGCGAATGTTAGATCAGCCATGATCTTATTAAAATCCACTTTCTTGTCTTATCTCCTGTAATCCTTAACTCTCTGACTGATTAGCATTTCTAAGGCTGAGATTAATAAGTTTTAAAGTCCACAGCCTCCACCTCTTCCTGGGGTAAGGAATTCCAAAGATTCACCACTCAAAGAAGAAACTCTTCCTCAAATGCATCCCCTTATTCTGAGATTATGCCCTCTCGTCTTCTATTTCCCAGAACGTGGGAATCCCAACATTTACCTTGTCTAAGCCATCCTAAGAACTTTACATATTTCAAGTATATCAAAATTAATTCTTCTGGATTCTGAGTAGTACAGACCCAACCTGTTTAATCTTTCCACATGCAGCAGTCCCCCATAACCAGGATTATCCAAGTAACTGTCCTCTGTACTACCTCTGATGGCAATATATTAAATAAGGAAAAAATGAATTGTGTATGGTATTGGTCCCCTTACCAGTACCTTGTATAGTTGCAGCAACTTCTTTTACTTTCGTATTCCAACTCCCTGGAAATAAGAGCATTTAAAAGCCGCACTTGGATTATTGTGTGCAGTTCTGGTCCCCACATTATAAGAAAGATGTGGAGGCATTGGAGAGGGTACAGAGGAGGTTTACCAGGATGTGCCTGGTATGGAGGGCAGGTCCTATGAAGAGAGGTTGAAGGATTTGAGGTTGTTTTCGTTAGAAAGGAGGCGGCTAAGAGGGGATCTTATTGAAGCATATAAGATGATTAGAGGTATAGGTAGGGTGGATAGTGATAGCCTTTTTCCTCGGATGGAAAAGCTAGCACGAGGGGACACAGCTTTAAATTAAGGGGTGATAGTTATAGGACGGATATCAGAGGTAGGTTCTTTACCCAAAGGGTGGTTCGGGAGTGGAATGCCCTGCCTGCAGCAGTTGTAGATGCGCCAAGTTTGGTGGCGTTTAAGAGGTTGGTTGATAAGTATATGGAAGAGAAGGGAATGGTTTAGTTTGGAGGGGCATTGCTTTTTATATTGGTTGGCGCAACATCAAAGGCCGAAGGGCCTGTTCTGTGCTGTTATGTTCTATTCATTCCATATGCCTTTCCTGTTGCTTTTTGCATCTGCACTAGCTCTGAGTTCCGTGAACACTGTCACTTCCTGTTGTCCCAAATTCCACTGCATCATAGCAGAATACCACTGTCCTGCCTATTTGAGAGATCTGGTACACCCACAGCTAATGAAAACAGAAATTGGATTCTATCATTTTCCAGGTTGAAGTGTGAAGTTACACTGTCCCAATGTCAGTGGGTCAATTCGTTTTCCAGACTGAGTGTGACATTAGCCTGTGTTGTTGTGAGGGGTCTGTTCACTACCCAGATGTGTGTGTAAGGTTACTCTGTCCTACTTGGAGTGGATCAGGTCACTACCCCAGCTTTGAGTGTGATGTAACTGTACTCTTTTGTGAATTATCCTCTCCCACGGTGAGTGTGTCTGCTCACTATCTGACAAGTGCAATTGGGTCAGCTCGGCCTCCATATTTGAGTGTGAAATTACCTTTTCCTTTTGAGTGGGCCATTCCCTGTCCATGTGTGTGTGAGATGTTACCCTGCCCTGGTGTGAGTGTGGGTCAAGTCAAAACACAGTTGTGACTGTGACACAACCCTGTCTCGTTTTCCATGTGTATGATCACTTCCCATATTTGAGTGTGACCTTACCCTGTGAGTGAGTCAGTTTGCTATACAGGTGTGAGTGTAAAGTTGTCTTGTCCCATATTGAGTGGATGAAATCACTGTACCCTATTTTGGTGTGTGTGTGTGAGCACTGTTTTAAAATTGAATGTGACATTACCCTGTCTTGTTGTGAATGAGTCAATTCACTATTCAGATGTGTGTGTGATATTATGCTGTTCCATTTGCTGTCAATCAGTTGGTTCATTCTCTAGAGTGTGTGTGTGTGTGTGTGTGTGACATTACCCTGTGTAGTAAGTGGATCCTTTCACCAGGGCAGTCAAACCTTTCACTATCCAGATGTGAGTATAAAGTTACCCTGTCCTGTTTTGTGTGACATCAGTCTATGCCTTGAACATAGAACATTACAGCACAGAACAGGCCCTTGGGCCTTCGATGTTGCGCCAACCAATATAAAAAGCAATGCCCCTCCAAACTAAACCATTCCCTTCTCTTCCATATACTTATCAACTAACCTCTTAAACGCCACCAAACTTGGCGCATCTACAACTGCTGCAGGCAGGGCATTCCACTCCCGAACCACCCTTTGGGTAAAGAACCTACCTCTGATATCCGTCCTATAACTATCACCCCTTAATTTAAAGCTGTGTCCCCTCATGCTAGCTTCCTCCATCCTAGGAAAAAGGCTATCACTGTCCACCCTATCTAAACCTCTAATCATCTTATATGTTTCAATAAGGTCCCCTCTTAGCCGCCTCCTTTCTAACGAAAACAACCTCAAATCCCTCAGCCTCTCTTCATAAGACCTGCCCTCCATACCAGGCAACATCCTGGTAAACCTCCTCTGTACCCTCTCCAATGCCTCCACATCTTTCTTATAATTTGGGGACCAGAACTGCACACAATACTCCAAGTGCGGCCGCACTAGAGTTTTGTACAGTTGCAACATGACGTTGCGGCTCCGAAATTCAATCCCTCTACCAATAAAAGCCAAGACTCCATATGCCTTCCTAACAACCTTCTCGACCTGACTGCCTACTTTCAGGGATCTATGCACATACACACCAAGATCCCTCTGTTCATCTAGACTACTAAGAATCCTACCATTTGCCCTATACTCTACACATTTATTATTTCTGCCATAGTGCATTACCTCACACTTTTCCACATTAAACTCCATTTGCCACCTCTCGGCCCAGCTTTGCAACTTGTCCAAGTCCCTCTGCAAACTATAACACCCCTCTTCACTATCTACCACTCCACCGACTTTAGTGTCATCTGCAAATTTACTAATCCATCCTTCAATACCCTCATCCAGATCATTTATAAAAATTACAAACAGCAGGGGCCCCAAACAGACCCCTGAGGTACACCACTTGTCACCGAACTCCACGATGAATATCTCCCATCAACCACCTCCCTCTGTCTTCTATCTGCTAGCCAATTCCTAATCCAATTAGCTAAATCACCCTCTATTCCATACATCTGCATTTTCTGTAGAAGTCTTCCATGGGCCACCTTATCAAACGCCTTAATAAAGTCCATATATACCACATCAACCGCCTTACCCCCATCCACCTCTTTGGTCACTTTTTCAAAAAACTCAATGAGGTTAGTAAGGCACGACCTACCCTTCACAAAACCATGCTGACTATCCCCAATCAATTCATTTCTCTCTAAATAACTATAAATCCTATCCCTAATAATTCTCTCCAATACCTTGCCCACAACAGAAGTAAGACTCACTGGCCTATAATTCCCTGGAAGGTCTCTCTTCCCCTTCTTGAACAATCGGACCACATTCGCTATCCTCCAGTCCTCCGGAACCACACTCGTAACCAACGACGACCTGAAGATCAGAGCCAGAGGCTCTGCAATCTCCTCTTTTGCCTCCCAGAGAATCCTAGGGTAAATCCCGTCCTGCCCAGGGGACTTATCCAACTTCAAACCCTCGAGAGTATCTAGCACATCCTCCCTATCTACTTTGATACTTTCCAGTTTGCTACCCTGTACCTCAGTGTTCTTCATAACTACATTTACATCACCCTGCGTGAATACCGAAGAGAAATATTTATTCAGTGCCTCTCCAATCTCTTTAGGCTCCACGCACAACTTCCCACTGCTGTCTATGACTGGCCCTAATCTTGTCCTAACCAATCTTCTATTCTTAACATATCTAAAGAAAGCTTTAGGATTCTCCTTAATCCTATCAGCCAAAGTCTTCTCGTGTCCTCTCTTAGCTCTCCTCAATTCACTCTTTAGCTCCCTCCTGGCTAATCTATAGCTATCCATTGCACTAACTGAGCCTTCAAGCCTCATCCTGTCATAAGCCTCCTTTTTCCTTTTAACCAGCAAATCAACTTTTTTCGTACACCAAGGTTCTCTTACTCGACCATTTCCTCCTTGCCTGACAGGGACATAGTTATCAAGGACTCGCAGCAGCTGCTTCTTGAATAAGCTCCACATTCCAGATGTGGTCTTGTGAATGGGTTTGTCCCTGTAACAGATGTATGTGGTGTTATCCTGCCCAAGAGTGTGGGTCAGTTCACCGTTTGGATTTGAGTGAGGTGTTACCCTGTCTCGTTGCGAGTGGGTCCATTCACTATCCAGATGAGTGTAAAGTTGTCCTTTCCTGTTTGGAGTGTATCAGGTCAACTCCCAGGTTTGAGTGGGATGTAACTCTAGCCCTTTATCAATGGGTGCCCCCTGTCAAGATCTGAGTGTGTTGTTACCGTCCCATTGTGAATGAGAGAGTTTATTGACCAGATCTGAGTGTATCGTTCCCCTTTCCTGTTGAGTGGTTCAGGTCACTATCCAGGTTTGAGTGTAACATCATCACATTCTGTTGAGTGGGTAAATTCCCTGTAGAGAATTGTGTGACATCACCCAACCCGATTGTGAGTGGGCCAATTCATTGTCCATACTTGAGAGTAAAATTACTTCTTCCCCATGATGAGTGGGTCAGGTCACAGCCCAGTTTTGAATGTGATGTAAATCTGTCCTGTTGTGAATGGGTTTGTTCCCTGCCCAGATAGAAGGGTGACATTTCCCTAGCCTGGTGTGAATGGGTCAGTTCAGAGTACTGATCTCAATGTGATGTGACCTGTCTCATTGTGAATGGGTCAGTTCATTCTCTAGACGGAGTGTGAAGTTAGCTTGTGTCCAGATGTAAGTGTAATGTTACCCTATCCTGTTTTGAATGTGACATCACTCTACACTTTATGAATGGGTTTGCCCCCTATCCCGATGTGTACGTGACATTATCTTGCCCTGGTGTGAGTCGGTCTGTTCAGTGTTTAGGTTTGAGTGTGACATAACTCTGTCTTGTTTGAGCAGTCCATTCACCATCCAGATGAGTGTGATGTTACCCTGTCTGGTTTGAGTGGTCAGATTGTTGCACAGTTTTGAGTGTGACATTTCCCTGTTCTGAATTGGTTTGTCCCCTGTCTAGATGTGAGTGCGATGTTACCCCTCAACAGGATGGAGAGGGTCAGTTCAGAGGACAGATGTGATTGCCACGTTATTCTCTCCCATTGTGAGTGGGATAGTTCAGGCTCCTTATTTGAGCATGACATTTCACTCCCCATTGTGAGGGGCTCAGGTCACTCTCCGGATATGCATGTGATGCTAAAGTGCCCTAGTTTGACTATGGGGTTATCCTGGCCTAATGTGAGTGGGAGAATTCCCAAATGTGTTTTGAACATGAAGTCACCCTGTTGTGTGACTGCATCCACTTGCTATCCAGATGTGTGAAAAATTGGCCTGTCCCATTTTGATTGGATCAAATAAATGTCCAGGTTTGAATGTGATGTTATTCTGTTCTGTTTTGAGTGCATCAGGTCACTATCTGTATTTGTGTCTTGCGTTACCCTGTCCCATTGAGTGGATCTGTTCCCTGTCAAGATTTTGAGATTGACATTATCCTGTCCCATTGTGAGTTGGTCACTTCACCAGTTTTGAGCATGACATAACTCTACCCCATGGTCAGTGGGTTTGCCCCCACTCCAGATGTGTTATGATGTTATCCTGCCCCATTTAGTGGGGGAGGGGGGTGCTGAGAGTACAGCTGTTTATTGTGATGTTATCCTGCCTCATGAGGGGATCCAAATTTGTGTGATGTTGCCCTGCCCTGGTGTGAACGGGTCTATTAATTATATCACACACATCTGGATATCTGTGTCCTCTTTCAAATGAATATTGTCACAGTCCAGATGTGAGATGTTATCCTGCCTAGTTGAGTGGTGAAGAGATGCTGGTGTTGAACTGAGGTAAATAGAATAAGAAAAAGCTTTGACACCAGGTTAAAGTCCAACCAGTTTATTTGTTGGACACTAACCTGGTGTTGTGAGACTTCTTGTTGTGAGTGGGTCAGTTTGCCGTACGTGTTTGTACTGATGTTTCCTTATTGTGAGAGGGCATGATTCCTGTCCAGATGTAAGTGTGACATTACCCTATCCCAGGATCACTTCCCAGATTTGGGCATAATGTTACCACATCCCATTGTGAGCAGGTCTGCTCGCTATCTTGACGTGTGTGCAAAACTATCCTCTTCCAATTCACTGTCCAGAATTGAGTGCAATGTTATCCCGTCCAATTGTGAGTGGGTCTGTCGCTGATCAGATTTGAGTGTGACATTTACCTTATGTTGTGAGTGGATCTATTTATTATCCAGATGTGTGTAATGTTAGGCTGTCCTGGTTTGAGTGTGAAGTAACTATCCTGGTTTGAAAAGGTTTGTTCCCTGCAGAGATTTGAATGCAAAGTTTCCCTGCCCCTGGTGCCAATTGGTCAGCTCAAAATCTAGATTGAGTTTGATGAAACTCTGCTGAATGAGTGGGGCAGTTCACTGTCCATATTTGAATTGATTTTATCCTGCCCCACTGT
Organism: Sphyrna mokarran; assembly: GCA_024679065.1. Taxonomy (NCBI): domain Eukaryota; kingdom Metazoa; phylum Chordata; class Chondrichthyes; order Carcharhiniformes; family Carcharhinidae; genus Sphyrna; species Sphyrna mokarran. Next base: position 4,933,436 of record JAGIQG010000014.1, on the reverse strand, counting down.
GTATGAGTGGGTCAAATCACTGTCTGGATACAAGTGTGACATTACCCTATTCTGTTACACGTGGACCAGTTAACAGTCTTGATTTGAATGTGAGCTTTCCTAGCCCGATATGGGTTGCTCTGTTCAGCATTTGAAGTTACACTCTCTCGTGTGAGTCAGTTCACTATCCAGATGTGTGTAAAGATACCCTATTCAGTTTTGAATTGTGAATGGGTAGATTCTCTGTAGAGATTTGAATGTGACATTATCTTGCCGGATTGTGAGTGGGTCAGTTCATTGTCCGTATTTGAGTGTGAAATTACACTTCTCCCAAGTGGGTATGTCAGTTTTCTGTCCAGATGTGTGTGAAATTACCCTATCCCAATGTGAATGGATCTATCACTGTTCAGGTTTGAGTGTGATGATATCCTGTCTTGTTGTGAATAGGTCAACTCACTATCCAGATGTGAGCGCAATGCTCTTTTGTCCCATTTTGAGTGAGGCTGTCACTGCCGAGTTTTGAGTGTGGCATAACTGTACCCCTTTGAGAGTCGATTTGTTTCCTGTCCAGATATGCTTGTGATGTTATCCAGCCCTATCACAGGTGGGTTAGTTCATTGTCCATATTTGGTTGTGAAATTTCCCTTTCCCATGGCGAGTGGGTCATGTCACCGTCCAGATGTGAGTGTAAAGCTGCCGTGTCCCATTTTGAGTGAGTTAGGTGTGTGTCCAGATTTGGGTGATGTGACTTTTCCCTGGTGGGAGTGGATCAGTTCAGAGTACAGATGTGCTGTTACCCTGTTCCAATGTGAGCGGGTCACATCAGTATCTAGATTTGAATGTAGCCTTGCTTGTAAGTTTGTCCATTCTCTAGATTTGAGTGCAATGAGAGGGTCAGCTCATTCTCCACACTGAAAGGACATCACCAATGATCTGATTCATTCACAACAGGACAGGGTAATGACACACACATATCTGGAGAGTGAAAGAACCCACTCATGACAAAGGCATCATCACATTCAGTCTAGAGAATGAATTGTCCCACTCACGCAAGGGCAGGGTAATTTTGCATGCACATCTGGACAGTGAGATGGGCCACATTGATTGGGTCCACTCACTATCCAGATGTCTGTGTAAAAAATACCGAGTCCTGTTTCAAGTGTATCAGGTCACTACCCAGTTTTGAATGTGATTTGGGTAAAATCCCTCTTGAGCAGTAAATGGTAATGTTACCCAGCCAATTGTGTGTGGGTCAGTTCACTGTTCATATTTAAGGTGTGAAATTATCCCTTCTGATGATGAGGGGACTTCTCACTTATCACTTCTCTGTCCAGATGTGCTTGTGGCATTACTCTGCCCTAATGTGAGTGGGTCTGTTCACTGTTTAGAATTGAATGTGACATTACCTTTTCTTGTTGTGAAAAGGCCCACTCAATATGCAGATGTGAGTGTGACATTATTCTATTTTATTGAGTCAGTTCATTCATTCTCATGATTTGTGTGTGGTATTATCTAGTGTTGAAGTGAGTGGGTCCATTCACTATCCAGATGTGAGTGTAAAGTTAACCTGTGCTATTTCGAGTGGATCAGGTCACTGTCCAGATTTGAGTAAGTTCTTTCCCATGTGCGTGGATAAATTTCCGATTGAAAATTGAGCGTAATGTTGCCCAGTTGCCAGTAGACCAGTCCCTTGTTCATATTTGTGTGAAATTATTATTTCTTGTGGTGCATGGGTCAATTCTCTGTCCAGACATGTGTGTAAAATTATTGTGCCCTTGTCTGAGTGGGACAGATCATTCTCCTAAACTGAATGTGATGTTACCTTTGTCATGAGTGGGTTGTCTCTCTTGCCAGATGAGTGTCATTACCCTGTCCTGTTGTGAACGAGTCAGACCACTGAGATTTGTGTATAAAATTTACCCTGTCCTGTTTTGTGTGGATGATGTGAGTAGGTAAATTTCCCTTAAAGAATTGAGTGAAATGTTACTCAGCCTAGTTGCAAGTGGGTCAGTTTATTATCCATATGAGGGTGTGAAATTACCCTTTTCCGTGGTGAATGGATCACTTCTCTGTCTAGATGTGTGTGTGACGTTGCTCTGTCTGGGTGTGAGTGGGTCTGTTCAGATACAATTGTGATTGTAATGTTCCTTTGTCCTATTGTGAGTGGGTCCGTTCTCTATGTAGATGAGTGATGTTACCTTGCCCTGATTTGGGAGGTTCAGGTCGCTGTCAGTATTGGAATGCAATGTAAATCTACCCTGTAGTTAATAGGTTTCTTCCCTATCTGGATGTGTGCACATTGTTTTGCTGCCCTGTTATGAGTGAGACAGCTCACTGACAAGATCTGACTGTGTCACTACCCTCTCTTGTTGGGAGTAAGTCAGTTCATTATCCAGATGTGATTCCATATTCCATTGAGTGGGTAAATTCCCTATTGAGAATTAAGTGTGATGTTTCCCAGCTCAGTTGCAAGTGGGTCAGTTCCTTGCCCATATTTAAGTGTGAAATTACCCTTTCCCATGATGAGTGGGTCACTTCTCTGTCCAGATGTGCATGCAACATGATGTTGCCTTGATTTGAGTGGGTCAATTCACAGCACAAATGTGATTGTGACGTTGGATTGTCCCGTTGTGAGTTCATTGACCAGATTTGCGTATGCCATTAGCATTTCCCATTGGGAATGGGGCAGTTCACTATCCAAATTTGCATGTGACATTACCTTTTCCCATAGTGAATGGGTCAGTTCTCTGTCCAGAGGTGAGAGTCCCTGTTCTGGTTTGAATCTGTTCACTGTTTAGATGAGTGTGTCTTGTGAATGGGTCCATTCACTCTCCAGATGTGAGTCCAAAGGGTACCCTGTCCTGTTTTGAGTGTTTCAGTTCACTTCCCAGTTTTGAGTATGATGTAGCTTTACTCTGTTGTGAATGAGTTTGTTCTGTGTGAAGATTTGAATGAGACATCACCCTGCCCTGGTATCAGTGTGTCTGTTCAGAGCACAGATTTGTGTGATGTTACCCTGTCCCGTTGTGAGAGGGTCAGCACATTCTCCATACTGAGTATCATATTACCTGACGTTGTGAGTTGGTCCATTCGCTATCCAGATAAAAGTGTAAAGTTACCCTGTTCAGCTCTGAGTGGATTAGATCACTGACCGTTTCTGAATGTGGTGCCACTCGACCCATTGTGAATGGGTTTGTCCCCTGCTCAGATTTGTGTGCGAGGTCTCCTTGCTCTGGTGTGAGTGGTTCAGTTTAGAGTACAGATGTGTGTGTGTGTGACATGTTGCTATCCTGGGACACTTGACTGACCAGATTTGTGTGACACTACCTTTTTCTGTTGTAAGTGAGTCAGTTCATGATCCAGATTTAAGTGTGACATTACCACATCCAATTAAGAGTTGATAAAACTGTTGTAGAGAATTGATTGCGATGTTATCCAGCCCGATTGCGATGTTATCCAGCCCAATTGCAAGTGGATCAGTTCATTGCCCAAACTTGTGTGAAATTTCTCTTTCCCATTAATGAGTGGGTTACTTCTCTGTCCAGTGGTGTGTGTGTGTGTGTGTGTGTGTGTGTGTGTGAGATGTTATCCTGCCTCCTTGTGAATGGGTCAGTCCATCGTCCAGATGTGAATGTGATATTATCCTGTCCCATTGTAAGTCGGTCAGTTGATCCTCATGATTTGAGTACAATGTTATCCAGTTTTGTTGAGTGTGTCCAATCACTAGCCAGATGTGACTGTAAAGTTATGCTGTCCGATTTTGAGTGGGTCAGATCATTGTCCAGATGTGAGCATGTTCTTTCCCTTCCCCAACTGGGTGGGTAATTTCCCATTGAGATGTTACTCAACTAAATTGAGTGGGTCAATTCCTTGACCATATTTGAATATGAAATTTCTCTCTTCCGTGTTGGGTAGGTCACTCCTCTGTCCAGATGTGTGTGTGTGTGTGTGTGTGTGTGAGAGAGATGTTTCTCTGCCCTAGTGAGAGTGGATCAGTTCAGAGTCAAGTTGTGATTGTGACATTACCGTGTGTAGTGTGAGGGGGTCAGTTCACTCTCCATACTCAGTGTGACATTACCCTGTGTGCTGAGTGGGTCTGTTCACTATCCAGATGTGTGGTGTTAGCCTGGCCTGTTTTGTGGGGTTCAGGTCACTTCCCGGTTTTGGGTGTAACATGACTGCACCCATTAGTGAATAGGTTTGTTCCCTGTGAAGATTTGAGTGAATTTCCCTGCCGTGTGAGTGGGTCTGTTTGTTATCCAGATGTGTCTAAAATTATCCTGGCCTGTTTTGTATAGATCAAATCACTGTCCAGAATTGAATGTGATATTAACCTGTTTAGTGGTGATTCTGTCTCTATCCATCTTTGAGTTTGATATAACTCGACTCCACTGTGAATCGGTTTGTTCCTTGTCAAAATTCACCTGTCATGTTACTCTGCCCTGGCTGGGTGGGTTAGTTCACTGTCCAGATGTGTGTAAAGTTATCCTATCCTGTTTTGAGTGGATGAGGTGGTTGGCCTGTTTTGAGTGTGACAATACCCTGTCCCATTGCAAATGGAGTAAAGTTTCACAACACCAATTTTCAATCCAACCAATTTATTTGATAGTAAATTCGCGAGCTTTCGACACTATGGCCTTCGTCGGGCAAATGCAGCGTTCTGGTCTGTAATAGCACTCATACCGACACAGACAGTCATACTTTGCTGATTAGAATGCAAATCCTTACATCAAACCTGCTATTCAAGTGTTAAAGTGGCTAACAACATGTGTGAAGGGAATCCTGAGCATTGGTTAGAGAATTGTGTATTTTCTCCAGACAGCACAGGAAGTGAGGTTTTTTGCTAACCCAGGCAAGTTAAGGGGGTTACAGATAGTGTGTCATGAAGCCATCAGTCTCTGCTCAGCGACTCTGCGCTGTCGTGTGTCACGAAGGCACCCTTGAAGAACTTTTACCTGCAGGTCGGAAGCCGAATGCCCATGACTGCTGAAGTGTTCGCCCACAAGAAGGGAACTGTTTTCCCTGGTGATTGTTGAGTGATGCTCATTCATCCGCTGTCGTAGTGTCTGCATGGTCTCCCCAATGTACCATGCTTCGGGATATCCTTTCTTGCAACGTATTAGGTAGACAACGTTGGCCGAGTTGCAAGAGTGTGTACCGTGTACCTGGTGAATGGTATCCTAACATTTGATGTCGTCCATGTCTATGATCCGGCATGTCTTGTAGAGGTTGCTGTGGCAGGGTTGTGTGGTATTGTGGTCACTGTTCTCCTGAAGGTTGGGTAGTTTGCTGCAAACAATGATCTGTTTGAGGTTGTGCGGTTGTCTGAAAGCAAGAAGTGGGGGGTGGGGATGGCTCTAGCGAGATGTTCAGCATCATCAATGATATGATGAAGACTCCAGAGAAGATGTCGTAGCTTCTCCGCTCTGGGGAAGTACTGGACAACAAAGGGTACTCTGTCCACTGTGTGCCATGTTTATCTTTTGAGGAGATCAGTGCGGTTTATTGCTGTCGCACGTCAGAACTGTCGATCGATGAGTCGAGCGCCATATCCTGCTCTCACGAGGGCATCCTTCAGCGTCTGGAGGTGTCTGTCACGATCCTCCTCATCTGAGCAAATTCCGTGTATACGGAGGGTTTGTCCATAGGGAATGGCTTCTTTAACGTGTCTAGGGTGGAAGCTGGAGAACTGGAGCATTGTGAGGTTGTCTGTCGGTTTGCAGTACAGTGAGGTGCTGAGGTGACCGTCCTTGATGGAGATGCGTGTGTCCAAGAATGCAACTGATTCTGGAGAATAGTCCATGGTGAGTCTGGTGGGATGGAACTTGTTGATATGATCATACGGTTGTTTCAATGATTGTTGACCATGAGTCCAAAGGAAAAGATGTCATCAATGTATCTAGTATATAACCTTGGTTGAAGATCTCGTGTGGTGAAGAAGTCTTGTTTGAACCTGTGCATGAAGATGTTGGCATACTGAAGTGCATATTTGGTCCCCATGGCTGTTCCATGTGTCTGGATGGAAAGCTGATTGTTGAAGGTGAAGACATTGTGGTCCAAGATGAAGCGGATGAGTTGTAAAATTGCATCCGGAAACTGGCAGTTGGCATTGAGTACTGAGGCAGTTGCAGCAATACCATCGTCGTGGGGGATGTTGGTGTAGAGCACCGCAAATGGGACAGTTCAATGTCCATTTTTGAGGATGATGTTATCCATTCCCATGGTAAATGGGCCAACTCACTATCTATGTGTTCAAAGCTTCCCTGCCCTTATGCTAGTGGATCAGTTCATTCTCTAGACTGGGGTGACGTTACTCTTTGTCATGAGTGGGTCCTTGCACTCTCCAGATGTGAGTATCTTATTATCTTGCTGTGAATGAGTGAGATAATTGGCCAGATGTGTGTGAGAAATTACTCTGATTCGTTTTGCATGGAACAAATGATTGTTCAGAATTGTGTGATGTAATCCTGCCCTATTGTGAGCGGGTAAATTCCCTGTAGAGAATTGAGTGTGATGTTAGCCAGTCCAATTGCAAGTGGGTCAGTTTATCATCCATATTTGAGTGTGATGTTAGCTTGTGTCATTGTGAGTGGATCAGGTCATTGTCTATATTTGGGTGTGCCTTTCCACAGTCCCGTTGTGAGCAGATTCCTTGTGATGAATTGAGTTTGACTTTTCCCAGCCCAGTTGTGAGTGGGTCAGTTTATTCTCTATATTCAAATTTGAAAATAGTTTTTTCATGCTGAATGGGTCACTTCTGTGCCTAGATGTGTGTGCAACGTTACCCTGCTCTGGTGTGAGTGGGTTCAGTAGAGTTGTGACTGTGATGTTGCCCTGTTCCCCTCTGAACGAATCTGATCACTTCCCAAATTTGAGCATAGTTTTCGCCTGTCTCTGTGTGTGGGTCTGTCCACCATCCAGATGTGAGAGTAAAGTTACTGTCTTGTTTTGAGTGAATCGGATCAGTGTCCAATTTTTAATGTGATGTCATTCTAACTTTGTGAATGGGTGTGTCCCCTGTCCAGATGTGAGATGTTACCCTACCTTTGTGTGAGTAGGTCAGTTCAGAGCATAGATACCATTATGACATTACTCTGTCTCATTGTGAATGCATTAGTTCAATGTACCTATTTGAATTGATGTCACCCTGTGCCATGAGTGAGTCCATTCGCTATCCAGATATGAGTGTGATGTTGTGTTGTCCCATTGTGAATGGCTGAATTCCCTGTTGAGCTGTGAGTGTGATGTTCCTCAGCCCAATTGCAAGTGGCTCAGTTTCTTGTCTATACCTGAGTGTGAAATTTCCATTTCCCATGGTGAGTGGGTCATTTCTCTGTCCAGATGTGTGTAAAGTTACCCTGCCCTGTTTTGATTAGACAGTGATCTGATCCAATTTCTAATTTGACACAAGTTTACTCCCATTATGAATGAGTTTCTTTCCTGTGAAGATTGGAATATGACATCCTAGTGTTGTGGATCACTATCCAGATGAGTGCAAAATTACCCTGTCCTGTTTCAAATGGATCAGATCACTGTCCAGATTTGAATGTGACGTTATACATTCTGTTGTGAGTGGGTAAATTCTCTGAGAATTGAATGTGACGTTATTCATCCCAGCTGTGAGTGGATCAGTTCATTATCCATACCTGAGTGTGAAATTACCCTTTGCCATGGTGAGTAGGTAACTTCTCCATCCAGATCTGAGTACAACATTACCTTGCTCTGGTACGTGAGCTAATTCAGTGTACATTTTTGACTGTGACTTTACCTTCTTCTGTTCTGAATGGATCCGATCACTGCCCAGATGTAAGTGTGATGTTATTCTGTCCTGGTGTGACTGGCCAGGTTACAGTCTCATATTGCACTCGGCATCGCTCGACCTCATTGGGAATGCTTTTTTCCCCTATCCAGGTGTGTGACATTACCTTACCCTGGTATCCACGTGTGTAAAGAAAGCCTTTCCTGTTTTGAGTGGATCAGGTCACTCTTGAGATTGGAGTGCTATGTAATTCCACCCCAATGAGAATCTGTCCCCTGTCAAGATGAATGTGTGACATTACTCTGTCCTGGTGTGAGTGGGTCAGTTCTGAATACAGATGTGGTGTTACACGCTCCCATTGAGTGGATAAATTCTCCATAAAGAATTGAGTGTGATGTTATGTAGTGAGTGGGTCAGTTCATTTGTTCATATTTGAGTGAGATACTACCCTTTCCCATGGTGAGTAGGTCCCCTCACTATTGAGATTTTTGTGTGATGTAACCCTGCCCTGGTATCAGTGGGTCAGCTTAGAGTACAGATCTGAGTAATTTTATTCTGTCTTATTGAGTGTGGTTTGATTCACACTCCAGATGTTTGTCATTATCCTTACCTGTTGAGTGGGTCTGTTCGCTATCAAGATGAGTATAAAATTACGCAGTCCATTTTGCAAGGAACAAGTCATTGTCCAGAATTGAGTGTGATGTAATCCTCTCTCATGTGGAGTGGGTCTGTCACTGCCCAATTTTGAAAGTGAGGTAACTCTAGCTCATTGTGAATGAGTTTGTTCCTTATCCAGGTGTGAGTGTGACATTACCCTGCCCTGATGTGAGTAGATTAGTTCAGAGTACAGACATCAGGAAGATGTGACCCTGCTCATTGTGAGTGGAATAGTTAATTATTTAGACAGATTGTGACATTAATCCTTGGTAATGAATGGGTTGGCCCATTCATTATCTAGATGTGAGTGTTAAGTTACCCTGTCTTGTCTTGAGTGTAACATCAGTCTGTGCCTTGTGAATAGGCTTGTCCCCTATCCAGATGTGTGCAATGTTACCCTTCCTTGTATGAGGGATCACTTGAGATTCGAGTGTGATGTTATCTTGTCCCGGTTTGAGTTGTTCAGGGTACTGCACAGTTTTGAGTGTAATGTTACCCTCGCTCATTCTGAATGGATTTATCCCCTGACCAGATGTGAGTATGATATCTTGCTCTGATGTGAGTGGGTCAGTTCTGAGGTAAAGTTTTGATTTGTGACGTTATCTAGCCCCATTGTGAATAGATCTGATCTCTTCCCAGATTTGTGTGTGATGTTACCCTGTGTCATTGTGAGCGGGTCAGTTCTCTGTCCAGTTTTGAGTTTGATATAACCCTACCCCATTGAGAATGGATTTCTCCCCTCTTAAGACTTGCATATAAAGTTACTCTGCCCAAGGGTAAATGGGACAGTTCAGAGTAAAGCTGTGATTTATTATATTAGTCTGCCTCATTGTGAATGGATCTGATTACTTCCCAGATTTGTGTGGCATTACCTTGTCTTGTTGTGAGGGAGTTTGTTCACTAGCCAGATGTGAGTGTAAAGATGTGTGGTTTGTGTCACTGCCCAACTTTGAACGGACTTAACTCTCTCTGATTTTTGAATGGGTTTCTCCTTTGTCCAGATGTGCACGTGACATTACCCTGTCCCATTGTGAGTGGGTAAAACCTGTGTAGAGAACTGTGTGTAACATTACTCAGCCCAAGTATGAGTGGGTCAATTCATTGCCCAAATTTGTGTAATGTTGCCCCTTCCCATGACGACTGGGTCACTTGTCTGTCCAGATGTGCATGTGACATTATCTTGTCTCCTTGTAAGTAGGTCAGTTTACGATCCAGATGTGCGTAAAAATACGCTGTCCCGTTTAGAGAGGAGCAACTTAACGTCTGTTTTGAATGTGACGTTACCCTATCCCATAGTGAGTGGGTCACTTCGCTGTACACATTTGAGTTGATGTTACCCTGCCCTATTGTGAGAGGACCTGCTCCCTGTCAAGATAGAAGTATGATGTTATACTGCCCCGCAGTGAATGGATCACTTCCCAGATTTGAGTGTGATGTTAGCACATCCCGTTGAGCGGGTAAGTTGGCAATCCTGGTCTGTGTGCAAAATTACCCTGTACCATTCTTACAAAAACAAATCACTGTCCAGAATTGAGTGTGATGTTAGCCTGCCCAATCGTGAGTGGGATAAATTCCCTGTAGAGAACTGAGTGTAATGTTACCCAACTAAATTACGAATGGGTCAGCTCATTGTCCAGATTTGAGTGTGGCGTAACTCTATCTGTTATCAAAGTGTTTGAACTGACCCTCTCACAGCAGGACAGGGTAATATCATACTTAAATCTTCACAGGGGACAGAGTACAGATACGACTGTGACTTCTGTTCTGAATGGATCTGATCACTGCCCAGATTTCAATCTGCATTTACCTTGTCCCATTGTCAATGGGTCGGTCACTGCCCTGTTTAGAATGCGACACAATCTTTCCCAGTTATTAATGTGTTTGTTACCTGTGAAGATTTGAGTTGCTGTTACGCTATCCCATTGTGAGTGAAGTTTCCTTGTCCTGTTAAGTGGGTCTGTCCACTGATTAGATTTAATTGTGACGTTACCCTGTCTCATTGTGAATTGGTCACTATTCAGATGTCAGCGTCCAGTTTCTCTCCTGTTACAAGTGAATCAGGTCACTATTTGAATTTGTGTAATGTTACCCTATCTCGTTCTGACTGTGTAAGGTCGTTATTCAGATTTGAAAGTGAGGTTACACAGTCCCATTGTAGGAGGGTAAATACCTTGTTGAGATTTGAATGTGATGATACCCAGCCCAATTGAGAGTAGATCAGTTCATATCCGAATTTGTGTGAAACTGTCCTTTCCCGTGGTGACTGGGTCACTTCCCTTTCTAGATCTGTGTGCAATGTTACCCTGTCCAGGTGTGAGTGGGTCAGTAAAGTTCTGACTGTGATATTACCATGTTCCATTCTGAATAGGTCTGATCACTTCCCAGATTTGAATGTGCTGCTACTCTGTCCCGATATAAGTGGGTCCATTCACTATCTAGACGTGAGTGTAAAGTTATCCTGTTCTATTTTCAGTGGCTCGGGTCACTGCGCAGTTTTGAATGTGACGTCGCTCTATCCACCTTGAAAATAGGTTTGGTCCATGTCCAGATTTGAGTGCATTGTTACCCTGTCCTGGTGGGAGTTGGTCAACACAGTAAGAAGTCTCACAACGTCAAATTAAGTCCAACAGGTTTATTTGGTATCACAAGCCACTAGCTTTCAGAGCACTGCCCCTTCAGGTAAGTGGGAATTCTGTTCAGAACTCCCAGAGCAGAATTTCCACTCACCTGATGAAGGAGCAGCACTCTGAAAGCTAGTGGCTTGTACTACCGAATAAACCTGTTGGACTTTAACCTGATGTTGAGAGACTTATTACTGTGTTTACTCCAGTCCAACACCGGCATCTCCACATCACGAGTGGGTCATTCCAGAATACTGATGTGATTGTTACTCTGCCCATGTTGTGAATGCATTATTTCGCTGTGTATACCAGAGTTGATGTCACCCTGTGTTGTGAGTGGCATCACATTCAATATTTGGCAGTGATCTGATTCACTCAAAACGGGACAGGGTAACTTTATACTCACATCTGGGAAGTGATCAGGTCCATTCAGAACAGAACAGGGTAACATCACAATTCATTATCCAGATGTGAGTGATGTTCTGCTATCCTGTTGAGTGGGTAAATTGCCTATAGAGAATTGAGTGTGATATTGCCCAGCTCAATTAGGAGTCGGTTAATTCATGGTCCACATTTGAGTATGAAACTATGTTTTCCCACGGTGTGTGGGTCACTTCCTGTCCAGATGTGACGTGACCCTGTCTCGTTGTGAGTGGGTCAGTTTAGAGCACAGAGCCCTGTCCTGTTTGGAGAGGGTCAGGTCACTTCCAGATATTGAGCGTGATAGCAATCTACTCCATTGTGAATGAGTTTGTCGCCTGTCCAGATGTGTGAGCAACGTTACCCTCTCTCTCATTGTTAGTGGGTCCATTCGCTATTCAGATGTGAATGTAAAGTTTTGAATGGATCAGGTCACTGTCCAGATGTGAGTGTGCAGTTATGTGCAATAATAAATGGTCTGCCACTGCCCAGTTTTGACTGTTACGGGACTCTACTCTTATCAATGGTTATCCCTGTTAAGGATTGTGTGCAACATTACCTTGCCCTCAGTGTGAGTGGGTCATGATGTGGAGATGCTGGTATTGGACTGGAATAAGCACAGTTTAAAAGGCTCTTACTGTGAGTGGGTCAGCTCGGAATATAGGTGTGATTGTGACAGCAGACTGTCCCATTGCGAATGGTTCTGGTCAGTTGCGTTGTGTATTTAGTCTGTGTCATTGTGAGTGGGTCAGTTCATTCCAGATGTGAGTGAAAAGTCTCCCACTCCAGTTGGGAGTGAATCAGGTCATTGCCCAATGTTGAATGCAACATCACTTTACTCCTCTGTGAATGGGTTTGCCCCCTATCCAGATTTGAGTGTGACATTACCTGTCCTGGTGTGAATGGGTCAGTACAGAGTACAGAAATAATTGGAACATTAGCCTGTCTTGTTGTGAATGCATTAATTCACTGTACATATTTGAGTTGATACCCTGGTGTCAAAAGTGGGTCCATTCACTATTGTGTGTGTGTGTGAGATGTAATGCTGTCCGAGTGTGTGGGTCAATTCACTCTCCAAATGTGCACGTGATGTTACCCTGCCCGGGTATGAGTGGGTCTGTGCACTGTTTAGATTGTAGTGCAATGTTACCTTGTCTTTTGTGAATGGATCTATTCACTAGCCAAAAGTGAGTGTGATGTTATGCTGTCACATTTTGCGTGGGCCTGTCACTGCCCAGTTTTGAGTGTGATGAATCTCTGTCCCATTGCAAATGGGGTTTGTTCCCTTTCCAGATGAGTGCAATATACCCCTTCCCTGGTGTGAGTGGGTCAGTTCAGAGTGCAGGATGATGTTACCCTATCTCATTGTGAGTCAGTTCATTCTCTAGACTGAGTGTAACGTTACCCTGTCATTAGTACATCCTTTCAGTATCCAGATGTGAGTATTAAGTCACCCTGTCCTGTTTTGAATGGATCAGGTCACTGCCCAATTTTGCATATGGTGTCATTCTACCCATTGTGGATGGGTTTGTCCCCTGTCCAGATGTGTGTATAACATTACCCTGCTGGTGTGAGTGGGTCAGTTTAGAGTACAGATGTGATTATACCACTACTGTTTTCTGTTGGGAGTGGGTCAGTTCATTATCCAGATTTGTGTGTGACACTACCACATCCCATTGAGTGGGATAATATCTTGTAGAGAATTGTGATGATGTTATCCAGCCCAATTGTAAGTGGATTAGTCCATTGCCTGTATTGGAGTGTGAAATTATCCTGTGCCATGATAAGTGGGTCACTTCTCTGTCCAGATGTGTGCAGCTGCCCTAGTGTGAGTGGGTCTGTTCTCCATTAAGATTTGAGTGGGATACTGCATGTCCATTCACTATCCAGGTGTGTGGTGATAGCTTATCCTGTTTTGAGAGTATCTGTCACTGTCTAGCTTAGTGTGTGATGTCACTGTACCCCATGGTGAATGGATTTCTCCCCTGTGAAGATTTAAGTGTGACATTATCCTACCCTGGTGTAAGTGGGTCGGTTCAGAATACAGATGTGCATGTGGCATTGCACTGTACCATTAAGAGTGGGTAAAATCCCTGCACAGAATTGTGTGTAATGTTTCCCAGCCCAATTGCAAATGGATCAGTTCATTGTCCATATTTAAGGGTGTTTGAAGTGTGATATTACCCTGTAGTGTGAGTGGGGCTTTTGGATATTGAGATATGAGTGTGATGTTTCTCTGTCTGACCTTGAAGGAACAAAACACTATTCGGAATTTAATGTGATGTTATCGTGTCCCGTTGTGAGTGAGTTTTGAGTGTGGCATTTTCCTGCCCCATTTTCAATGAGTTTGTCTGCTTTCCTATTTTGAGTGCAGTAAGGAGTCTCACAACACCAAGTTAAAGTTCAAATAAACCTGTTGGACTTTAACCCGGTGTTGTGACACTTCATACTGTGCTTACCCTAATCCAACACCAACATCTCTACATCACAGCTACCATCGACACTGCAACACTCCAAAAGCTTGTGCTACCAAATTACCCTATTGAACTTTAACCTGACATTGTAAGACTTCTTACTGTGCTTACCCCAGTCCAATTCCAGCATCTCCATAACATGTTTTGAGTGGGTCAGGTCACTGCCCAGTTTTGTGAGATATAACTGTACTGTGTTGTGAATGGGTTTGTTCTCTGTGAAGATACAAATGGGACATTACCTTGCCCTGGTATGAGTGGGTCAGTTCATTGTCCAAATCTGAGTGTGAAATTACCCTTTACCATGGAGCGAATCACTTCTCTGTCCAGATGTTACCCTGTGACATTACCCTGTGAGTGGCCAGTTCTGAATAAAGTTTTGATTGTGATGTTATCCATTGCATTGTCAATGGATCTGATCGCATCCCACATTTGTGGGTGATGTTAGCCTGTCCCAACGTGAGAGAGTCAGTTCAGTGTCTCGATTTGAGTGTGATGTTATCCTGTGTCATTGTGAGTGGTTCTACTTGCTAGGTGTATGTAAAGTTGTGCTGCCCTGTTTTGACTGGATCAGGTCGCTGTCCAGTTTTGGTTGTGAGTGGATTAGTTCATTATACAGATTTGAGTCAACGTTACTCTGATCTGGTGTGAATGGATTACTTCAGAGTATAGCTGTGATCATGACATTAGCCTGTCCCATTGAGTGGGGCAAGTTGTCATCCTGATTTGTGTGACATTACCCTGTCCTGATTTGAGTGAGTTACTTGTCTGTCCAGTTCTCAGTATGATCTTGCCCTAGATCAAGAATAGATCTGTTGCCCGTCATGAGTGTGATGTTACTCTCCTCGTGTTAGTGGGACAGTTCAGAGCACAAATTTCATTGTGACATTATCCTACCCAATTGTAAGTGGGTCAGTTCACTATCTAGATGTGAGCGTAATGTTTGCCTGTCTTGTTTTGAGTGGAGCAAATCACTCTCCAGGTGCGAGGATGATGTTATTCTGTCCCTTTAGTAACTGATCCAATCACCAACTAGTTTAGAATGCAACATTACACTATCGTTTGAGTAGGTGGGTTCGTGACTGCCTGTAGAGAATTGAGTGTGACATTACCCTGTCCTGTTGTGAGTGGATAAATTCCCTTTGGAGAACTGAGTGTGAAGTTCCAACCCAATTGTGAGTGGGGTCAATTCCTTATCCATATTTAAGTGTGAAACTACTCTTTTCCCATGGTGAGTGGGTCGCTTCCCTGTCTAGATGTGCATGCAACATTACCCTGACCTGGTGTGAGTGGACACAGTAAGAAGTCTGACAACACCAGTTTTAAATCCAACCGATTTATTTGATAGTAAACTCTCAAGCATTCGGCTTTATGGCTTTCATCAGGTGAATGAGGTGTTTTGGTCTCCAAAAGCACATGTAGCTAGTGTGAGTGGGTCAGCTCAGAGGAAAGCTGAGATTGTGACATTAACAACGGGACTGTGTAATGGATCTGATCACTTCCCAGATTTGAGTCTGAGAACATAGAACACTATGGCACAAACAGGCCCTTCGGCCCACAAGTTGTGCCGAACACATCAAAACCTACCCAGCCATAGACCTATCTATAACCCCCAATCCCATTGGATCCCATATACTCATCCAGAAGTCTTTTAAAAGACCCCAGCGAGTTCGCCTCGACCACCACCGACAGCAGCCAATTCCATTCACTCACCACCCTCTGAGTGAAAAACTTTCCCCTAGCATCCCCTCTGTACTTGCTTCCCTGCACCTTAAATCTGTGCCCTCTCGTCGCGACCATTTCAGCCCTGGGAAATAGTCTCTGAGAGTCCACCCTATCTATTCCTCTCAACATCTTGTAAACCTCTATCAGGTCGCCTCTCAACCTTCGTCTCTCCAGGGAGAACAGTCCCAGCTCCCTCAACCTGTCTTCATAAGGCATGCCTCCCAATCCAGGCAACATCCTTGTAAATCTCCTCTGCACCCTTTCAATAGCTTCCACGTCCTTCCTATAGTGAGGCGACCAGAACTGCGCACAGCGCTCCAAGTGTGGTCTAACAAGGGTCCTATAAAGCTGCAGCATTACCTCCTGACTCCTGAACTCAATTCCTTGATGAATGAAGGCCAGTACACCGTAAGCTTTCTTAACCACATCCTCCACCTGGGAGGCCGATTTGAGAGTCTTATGGACCCAGACCCCAAGATCCTCTGCTCTTCCACACAGCTAAGACTCCTACCTTTGATAGTGTACTCATTCATCCCGTTGGATCTGCCAAAATGGATCACAACACATTTATCCACATTGAAGTCCATCTACCACTTCTCTGCCCAGTCTAGCATCCTGTCAATGTCATGCTGCAACTTCTGACATCCCTCCAGACCATCCACAACACCACCGACCTTCGTGTCATCGCGAACTTACTCACCCATCCCTCCACTTCCTCATCCAGGTCATTTATGAAAATGACAAACAGCAAGGGTCCTAGAACAGATCCCTGGGGCACTCCACTGGTGACCGACCTCCATGCAGAAAAAGAGACATCCACAACCACCCTCTGCCTTCTGCAGGCAAGCCAGTTCTGGATCCACAAGGCCAAAGCCCCTTGGATCCCATGGCCTCTCACCTTCTCAAGAAGTCTTGCATGTGGGACCTTGTCAAATGCCTTGCTGAAGTCCATGTACACCACGTCCACTGCTCTTCCTTCGTCAATGTGTTCAGTCACATTTTCGAAGAACTCAATTAAGCTCGTAAGGCACGACCTGCCTTTTACAAAACCATGCTGACTATTTCTAATCAACCTAAACTTCTCCAAATGCTCGTAAATCTTGTCCCTCAGAAGCCTCTCCATCAGCTTACCAACCACTGAGGTCAGACTCACTGGTCGGTAATTTCCAGGACTATCCCTGTTCCCTTTCTTGAAAATAGGGACCACATCCGCAATCCTCCAGAACCTCTCCCGTCTCCATCGATGACGCAAAGATCATCGCCAGGGGCTCTGCAATGACATCCCTCACCTCCCACAATAACCTGGGGTACATCCCATCTGGTCCCGGAGACTTGTCTATCTTGATAGCATTTAAAAGTTCTAACACATCCGCTTCCTTAATATCTACGTACTCAATCTTTTCAGTCTGCCGCAAACTTGTAGTGCATCCTCCCAGATCACTTTCCACCGTGAATACTGAGGCAAAGTACTCATTAAGCACCTCTGCCATTTCTTCCGGTTCCATACAGACTTTTCCCCCTTCATCTTTTATAGGTCCTATCCCTTCTCTTCTCATCCTTTTACTTTTCACATATTTGTAGAAGGCCTTGGGATTCTCCTTAATCCTACCAGCCAAGGCCTTCTCATGACCCCTTCTGGCTCTCCTAATTTCCTTTTTAAGCTCTCTTCTATAAGCCTTATACTTCTCTAGATCCCCAACATCTCCTAGCTCTTTGAACCTTTTATACACCTTTCTTTTCTTCCTGACTATGTTCACCACAGCCTTCGTGCACCACAGTTCCCGCGTCCTACCAAAACCTCCTTGTCTCACCGGAACGTTGTCGTGCAAAGCTCCAGGCAAGCATTCCTTGAATATCTGCCACCTTCCTTCTGTGCTTTTCCCCAAGAACACCTTCTTCCAGTTTATTCGCTCCAACATCTGCCTGATGTCTTCATATTTCCCCTTATTCCAGACAAACACCTTCCTAGCCTGCCTGATCCTATCCTTTTCCAATGCAAGGGTGAAGGAGATAGAATTATGATCTCCATCCCCAAGATGCTCTCCTACCGAGAGATCCATCACCTGTCCTGGTTCATTAGCTAGTACCAGGTCCAGTACAGCCTCTCCTCTCGTAGGCTTGTCCACGTGCTGTGTCAGGAAACCCTCCTGAACACACCTAACAAACTCCTCCCCATCCAAACCCCTTACCCTTGGGATATTCCAGTCGATGTTTGGGAAATTGAAGTCTCCCATCACAACAACTCTGTTATTTCTACATCTCTCCAGTATCTGTTTCCCTATCTGCACCTCAACTTCCCTGTCACTATTGGGCGGCCTATAGAATACACCCAGCAATGTCACCGACCCTTTGCTATTCCTAACTTCCACCCACAGAGACTCCGTAGACATTCCCTCCTCGGTATCCACCTTCTCTGCAGCCGTGACACTGTCCCTGATCAACAGTGCCACTTCATCACCTCTTTTGCCTCCCTCCCTGTCCTTCCTGAAGGATCTGAATCCCAGGACCTGTAGTACCCAGTCCTGTCCCTGAGACATCCAAGTCTCTGTAATGGCCACCACATTACAGAGATTACCCTATGTCACTGTGTATAGACTGAGGGTGAAAATACCTTGTTCAGGTTTGTGAATCATGTTCACTGACCAGATGTGTGTGTGGTTACCCTTTCTCATTGGGAATGAGTCAGTCCACAATTCAGAGTTGAGTGTGACGTTACACTGTCCTGTTGTGAATGGATTTGTTCCCTGTCTTGATATGTGCTTGACATTACCATGTATCATTTTAAATGGGTCAGTTCACGATCCAGATGTGCACGTAAAGATCCAGATGTGGGACAGGATAACATGACACTCAATTCTGGACAGTGATAAGTTGAGAATTGAATTTGATGATGTCCTATTTTAAATGGGTCTTTTCCCCACCTATTTCTGAGTATAAGGTTACCTTGTTCCATTATGACTGGATCAGTTTAACATCCAGACATGTATTAAAATATCCTCTCCCATTTTGAGTGGATCCAAAATCACTGCCTAGATATGAGTGTGACCTTAGCCTGTCGTGTTGTGAGTGGGTCAGCTAATTGTCCCAATTGGAGTTTGACACTGCCCTATCCAATGTGACTCGGTCTGTTCAGTGTCAGAATTTGATTGTAACATTACCAGTCCTGGTGCGAGTGGGTCAATCCATTATCCGGATGTTTGCGTAAAATTACCATGTCCCAGTTTGTGTGGATCTGATCGCTATCCAGATCTGAATGTGGCCATACCCTGTACCATAGTGACTGAGTTAGATCAGTGCCTGAATTTGACTGTGAGGTTACCCTGTTGGCCTGTATGTAGTCTGACAGTGATAATGACAGTATATAGTTCACTGCCTGGATGTGACTGTGATGTTTCCCGTCCCATTGAGTCAGTCAATTCCCTGAAATGATTTGATTGTGCTAAATTAACTGGCCCTGTTTTGAGTATTCCAATCACTGTCCAGATTGGAGTGTGATATTACCTTTTTTCAATGGGCAGTTCATTTTCCAGATGTGCTTGTGATGTTACCCTATGTCATTGTGAATGAGTCGATCACTATCCACATTAGTGTGTAAAAATACACTGTCCTGGTGTGAGTGGTTCATTTCAAAGCACAGACGTGCGACGTTACCCTGTATCATTGTGAATGAGTCAATCATTATCCACGTTTGTGTATAAAATTACTTTGTACAGTTGAGTGGATCAGATCACTGTCCAGATGTGTGTGATATTAACCTGTGTTGTGAGTTGGTTCATTCATTGCACAGAAGTGTGTAAAATTACCCTGTTTCAATTTGGGAGAGCAATTTGATCCACTCAAAATGAACTTGATGTTACCCTGCTGAGCTGTTGTGAGCTGACTCACACAATACAGATGTGATTGTGACTTTATCCAGTCCTGTTTTCTGAGGAGCAGGGAAGGGTAACTTCATATCACATATTCACACATGGATAGTGAACTGACCCACTCACTAACTGGATGTGAGTGTGATATTCCCCTGTCCTGTTGAAAGTACATCAGTTAAGCGTCCCAATTTAAGTATGACTTTATCCTGTCTCGTATTGAGTGGAGAGGGGAGGAGAGTCAGTTCACTGTGCAGATCTGAGATCCACTCACTAAAGATCACTATCACTGTCTAGAATTGAGTTTGACGATGCTGTGTCCTGCTTTGAGTGGCTCTTTTCCCTGTCTATTTTTGGGTGTGACAATCCCTTCTCTTGAGATGAGTGGGTCAGTTTGATATCTAGATGTGAGTATAAAGTTACATTGTCCCCTGTTGAATGGATCAAAGCACTATCCAGAATTATGTGATGACATCCTGTTTGTATTTGAGTGTGTATTTTCCCTGTTTTTAAAAATTAGATAAAATTTAAAAAGTGCAAAGTAAAAGCAGGAGGTTGATTTAGAGGCAGATGGCTGGAGAAATTGAGATGCAAATTTGCTTATTAGTGGGAGACAAATATGTTACAAATGTAATGAGAGAAAACAATGGGGGTTATAGGAAAGCTAAAATCTAAGTGGAGAAATGAGGAAGTTGACACATTACTGCCCAAAGCATATGCCGCAGGAGAATAAAATCAAAGGGGGTAAAATGGTATAATTGTAGGAAGAAAGAGGAATCATTGAATTATAGAACCCTACAGTGCAAAAGGACGTCTTTGGCCCATTGAGTTTGCCTTAAACACAATCCTATCCACGCTCTACTCCCACATCCCTACATATTATACCCACTAATCCCTCTAATCTATACATCCCTAGACTCCAAGGGGCAATTTCTTAGCATGACCAATCAACCTCACCCACACACCCAGAAACCAGAGCACGGGGACAATGTGCAAACTCCACGCAGACAGTGACCCAGGACCCTAGAGCTGTGAAGCAGCAGGGCGAACCAGGACATACACCAGCCACCAGAGAGTAGTTAGGTTCCAAGTTTTTGGGATACTCTCGCGTTTAACACGGTAACACAATGGTTAGGACTGCTGTCTCATAGAGCCACGGACCAGGTTCAATACCCGGCTTAGATCATTGTCTGTGTGGAGTCTGTACGTTTTCCCCATGTCTGCACAGGTTTCCTCTGCATGCTCCAGTTTCCTCCCACGATCCAAAAGACGTGCATTGAGCATGCTAAATTCGCCCCCAGTGTACCCAAACTGGTGCTGGAATGTGGCGACTACAGGTAATTTCACTGCAGTGTTAACGTAAGCCTATTTGTAACACTTACAAAACAAGTAAACATCAGGGTGATTTGGAAAACCTGTCCAAGTTTGATTGTGTTTTTCACTCTGTCCAGTTGTGCGGCTCAGTTTTCTGACCAGAATTGTGTATGACTTTACTCTGTTCAGCTGTGGGTCGACATGATGTGGAGATGCTGGTGTTGAACTGGTGTAAACACAGTAAGAAATCTGACAAAGCCACGTTTAAGTCCAACCAATTTATTTGATAGTAAACTCACAAGCTTGTGAGTTTACTGAGTTTGTTATCAAATAAATTGGTAGTAAACAGTTGTCAGACTTCTAACTCTGGCTGGGTCAGTTTCCAACATTTTCCAGTCTGGATGTGTGTGTCATTATCCTTTTCAGTTGAGAAAGGTTCAATAAATTGGCTTTCCCAAGCCAGTGGTGAATGGGCTAGTTCACTACCTAGATTAACGTCTCTTTCACCAGTCCCTTCTTTCAATGTGCTGATTTGAGTGTGATGTTGTTCTGTCCGTGTGTGAGTTCACACTGTAGATCACTCTCATGATTAGAGTGTATTCTCTCTCTGTCCTGTTGTGTGTGGGTCAGTTTCTTGTCCAGATTTTGAATGTCGCTTTACTCATTTAAAGTTTTTAGTGGATCAGTTTCAGATTGAGATTTTAGTGTGTTTTTCCCCCCTGTTCAGTCACGAATGGCTTTGTGTTTTTGTACCCTGTCCAGTTGAGTGGGTCAATCTCTGTTGTATGCCAAAATGGTCAGTACATTTTAACAGCAAAGATAAAAGATTAAAAAGGTTGCCACATGGTGAGTTCCTTAACCAGTTAGTTGAGCTTTATTAGTTGGGAGCTGCTTGCTTACAGCCCCAAGACCGAGAGATAGGAAAATCTCCCAAAAACTGCAGTTAGTAACGTCAACTAACCATGTGTCACAATACATAGAAACATTGGTTTACAATACTATAGCATCCTTCCTCCTTTACCCCAATAGAACGACAACTAACATTAATGCTTACTCACTAATCATTATTTGAATAACTATCATTATATACAGCCAGGATTCTTCGATACCGTCTGCCCGTCACTTGTCAGCGAGAATGGAGAATTTGGCACTCAGCCAAAATTCCACTTACTGCAGCGGGACTGGAGAATTCCAGCCACAGTTTGATATAAGCAATGGGAGTGAGGATCTCTTAGATTGATGTCAGTTCTGCTTTGGCAGAATCTGTTGTTGGCGAGTCTGTCTTCATTGTCTCGTAAAACCAAGTGTATGAAGACAAACTCGTCAACAACAGATTCTGCCAAAGTGGAACTGGCATCGATCTAAAAGATTCTCACTCCAATTGCATATACCAAACTGTGGCTGGAATTCTCCAGTCCCGCTGCAGTGAGTGGAATTTTGGCTGAGTGCCAAATTCTCCATTTTCGCTGATGACACTGACGGGGCAGACGGTATCAGAGAAATCTTGTTCACCCACTTGGCTCAGACACATCAACTGATAAAGTTAGTTGTTCTTCAGTTTCTACTGATGTTGGTGCAACTGGCGTAGAATCTGAATTCATAGAACACTACAGCACAAACAGGCCCTTTGGCCCACAAGTTGTGCCGATCATGTCAGTACCTACCAGGCCGTAGAACTATCTGTAACTCCCAATCCTATTAAATCCCACATACTCATCCAGAAGTCTCTTAAAAGACCCCAGCGAGTTCACCTCTACCACCACTTACAGCAGCCAATTCCATTCACTCACCACCCTCAGTGAAAAACTTACCTCTAACATCTCCTCTGTACTTACCCCCCAGCACCTTAAACCTGTGTCCTCTCGTAGCGACCACTTCAGCCCTGGGAAATAGTCTCCGAGAATCCACTCTATCTATTCCTCTCAACATCTTATAAACCTCTATCAGGTTGCCTCTCAACCTTCGTGTCTCCAGGGAGAAGAGATTTAACTCTCTCAATCTATCTTCATAAGGCATGCCCCCCAGTCAGGCAACATCCTTGTAAATCTGCTCTGCACCCTCTCAATAGCTTCCATATCCATCCTACAGTGAGGTGACCAGAATTGCGCACAGTACTCCAAGTGGGGTCTGACAAGGATCTTATAAAGTTGCAGCATTACCTCCCCACTCCTAAACTCAATTCCTCTATTAATGAAGACTAGTACACCATATGCCTTCTTGACCACATCCTCCACTTGCGGGACTGATTTAAGAGTCGTATGGACCTGGACCCCAAGATCCTTCTGCTCCTCAACACTGCCAAGACTCCTCCCCTTGATATTATACTGCTACATCGCATTGGTCCTGCCAAAATGGACCACCACACATTTTATCCACATTGAAGTCCATCTGCCATTTTTCTGCCCAGTCTTGCATCCTATCTATGTCTCGCTGCAACTTCAGACACCCCTCTGGACTACCCACAATACCACCAACATTCATATCATCAGCGAACTTAGTAACCCATCCCTCCACTTACTCATTGAGGTCATTTATGAAAATGACAAACAGCAAGGGTCCTAGCACAGATCCCTGGGGCACTCCACTGGTGACCGACCTCCATGCTGAAGAAGACCCATCCACAACTACTCTCTGCCTTCTGCAGGCAAGCCAGATCTGGGATTCACAAGGCCAAAGTCCCTTGGATCCCATGCCCTCTCACCTTCTGAAGAAGTCTTGCATGGGGGACGTTATCAAACACGTTGCTGAAATCCACAAACCACGTCCACTGCTCTTCCTTCGTCAATGTGTTCAGTCACATTTTCGAAGAACTCAACTAGGTTCATAAGGCACGATCTGCCCTTAAAGCCGTGTTGACTATTTCTGAACTTCTCCAAATGCTCAAAGATCCTGTCCCTCAGAATCCTCCCCATCAACTTATTGACCACTGAGGTCAGACTCACTGGTTGGTAATTGCTCACGCTATCCCTGTTCCTTTCTTGAAAATAGGCACCACGTCCGCAATCTTCCGGAGCCTCTCCCGTCTCCATCGACGACGCAAAGATTATCACCAGGGGCTCTGCAATCACTTTGCTCACCTCCCACAGTAACCTGGGGTACATCCCATTCAGCTCCAGCGACTTATCTACCTTGATGGAATTTAACAGTTCCAACACCACCTCTCTCTTAATGTCCACATACTCAATCTTTTCAGTTTGCCGCATTGCTGTAGTACAACCCCCCCAGATCACACTCCCCTGTGAACACTGAGGCAAAGTACTTATTAAGCACCTCCGCCATTTCTTCCAGTTCCACACAAACTTCCCCCTTCACCTTTTATAGGTCCTATCCCCTTCTCTTCTCGTCCTTTTACTCTTCATATGTTTGTAGAATGCCTTGGGATTCTCCTTAATCCCACCCACCAAAGCTGCCTTGTGATCCCTTCTACAAGTTTATATGCCTCTAGATCCTGAGCATCCCCTAGCTCCCTGAACCTATTGTACAACTTTTTTTTTCTTCCTAACTATTCTTCTCAGTTGGGTTCATAGATTCAGGAATTCCAAATCTTGAGTGCTGGATGTTGGCCTTTTAGATACCAATTCTGCACCTTCTCTTTTGGAAGTGAGGTGTGTGTGTGTGTACTTGCATGGTTATTATTGCAAACTCTCTCATCATCCAATTGCACAGTACACGAAATGGGGTCCCATCTTTGTGAGCATTGTGGGAGATACCCACTTCTCACTCAGAGTGATCAATGCAGACTCGATGGGTCAAAGGTTTGATAGTTTGATTTGCATTATTATTGTCACATATTTTAGTATACAGTGAGAAGTATTGTTTTTGTGCATTATAGACAAAGCATACCATTCAGAGAAGGAAATGAGAGTGCAGACTGTACTGCTACAGTTGTAGCTAGGGTGTAGCGAAAGATTAGATTAGAATGATTAGAACATTACAGCACAGAACAGGCCCTTCGGCCTTCGATGTTGCGCCGACCAATATAAAAAGCAATGCCCCTCCAAACTAAACCATTCCCTTCTCTTCCATATACTTATCAACTAACCTCTTAAACACCACCAAACTTGGCGCATCTACAACTGCTGCAGGCAGAGCATTCCACTCCCGAACCACCCTTTGGGTAAAGATCCTGACCAGAATTGACTTGGCAATCCTTTCCTCAACCTCTCTAGAACTTTTAGGAGGTCTATAAAAGACTCCCAACAGGGTGACCTCTCCTCTCCTGTTTCTAATCTCAGCCCATACTACCTCAACAGACAAGTCCTCATCAAACTTCTTTTCTGTCACTTTGATACAGTCTTTGACTAATAATGCCACTCCTCCCCCCCCCCCCCCCCCCCCCTTCTACCTCCTTCTCTACTCCGACTAAAGCATTTGAACCCCGGAACCTGCAACATCCATTCTTGTCCCTGCTCTACCCAAGTCTCTGAAATGGCCACAACATCGAAGTTCCAGGTACTGGTCCAAGCTGCAAGTTCCTCCCCCTTATTGCGAATACTCCTTGCATTAAAGTATACGCATTTCAAACCATGCCCTACCCCACCCGTATGCTGCTGTGTTTTACAGCTTTCCTCTATGACCCCCTTACTCTCATCCCTCTTAGCACCCCAACTACTCAGGATCCCACCCCCCCCCCGAATCAGTTTAAAGCCCCCTGCATAGCCTTAGCAAATTTTCCCCCCAAGATATTAGTTCCCCTCTGGTTCAGGTGTAGACCATCTCTCTTGTAGAGGTCCCACCTATCCCAGAATGAGTCCCAATTGTTCAGGAACCTGAACCCCTCCCTCCTGCACCATCCCCGCAACCACGAGTTCAAACATTCCCTCTCTCTATTCTTCTCCAAACTATCCCTTGGCACAGGCAAGAGTCCAGAGATAACCACTCTGCCAGTTTTGGCCCTAAGCTTCCACCCCAACTCCATAAATTTCTGTTTAATATCCCCTTCCCTCGTCCTTCCTATATCATGTGTCCCTACATGAACTATGACTTGGGGTTGACTCCCCTCTCCCTTAAGAATCTTAAAAACCCGATCTGCGACGTCCTGGACTCCATCCCCTGGGAGGCAACACACCAGCCCTGAGTCACTTTTATTACCACTTACTCTCCTATCTGTCCCTCTAACTATGGAGTCTCCAATTACTAGGCCCAATCTCCTATTCCCCCTACCCACCTGAGCATTCTCAGCAGGCTCACCCCCAGAGACCTGCTCCCTTTGGTCATCACCAGTTGATTCTTCCTCAGCTGTAGCCTCCAAGACAGAAAATTTGTTTCGGAGGGGAACAGCCCCAGGGGATTGTCTACCCGATTGCTTCTTACCCCTCCTCCTAATAGTTACCCATGAATCACTTATAGGAGTGACTATCTCTTTGTCACTCCTGCCAATATCCTCCTCAACCTCTCGGATTATCCTGAGTTCCTCTAATTCCAGCTCCAGCTCCTTAACACGATCCTCAAGGAGCTGCAAATGGGCACACTTCCTGCAGGTATAATCAGCAGGAACACTACTGGTGTCCCTCACCTCGTACATACTACAGGAGTTGCAACGGACTGCCTGCACTGCCATCCCTCTGATCTTATAACTCAAGATGATCTTATAACTCAAGATGATCTTATAACTCAAGATGATCTTATAACTCAAGATGATCTTATAACTCAAGATGATCTTATAACTCAAGATCAACTTGAGTTATAAGGAGAGGTTGGGTAGTCTGGGACTCTTTTCTCTAGAGCAAAGGAATGATCTTAGAGGCCAATAAAATAATGGGGGGCACAGATTAGCGAGATAGCCAATATCCTTTCCCCAAGGTAGGGAAGTCTAAAACAAGAGGATGTGGGTTTAAGGTGAGAGGGGAGAGATACAAAAGGGTCCAGAGGGTCAATTTTTTTTGAGGGTGGTGAGTGTCTGGAACAAGCTGCCAGAGTTCAGTAAAGGCAGGTACATGTCTTTCAAAAAACACTTAGACAGTTACATGAGGAAGATGGTTAATGAAGGATCTGGGCCAAACATGGGCAATTGGGATGAGCTTAATGATAAAAACTGGGTGGCAAGGACAAGTTAGGCCAAAGGTCTGTGTAAACCTCAAAGACTCTCTGACTCTGAGTCTCTCTGTGCTCCCAAGTTCGCAGTCAACTAACACTATATATTAACTAAGAGTCCTGAGTGCTGCTTAGTAATTTTAAAATTAATGTACTCCCCTTGGCAAAGGTAAAAAAGATCCCTTCATTCCAACAGCCAAATTTACTGCAGTTCAATCAATGCTGAAATGGTCTCCTGAAAAGTGATCCTTGACTCGATGCCCTGGCCTGAATTGATTCTTAAAGTCATAGAGTAATATACCCTGGAAACTAGCCTTTTGGTCGAACCCATCTACGTCAACCATGGTGGCTTTGTGGCGAGTCCCATATGGCCCGTATCCCTCTAACCCTTTCCCATGTACTTATCCAAGTTCTGTTTAAATTGTATCTGCCTTAACCATTTACTCTGGGATCTCATTCCATATAAGCACCACCCTCTGCATGAAGAAGTTGCCCCTCGGGTTCCTTTTTAAATCTTACCATTCTTGCCTTAAACCTTCAATTCTTCTTCCCTAGGGAAACAAGGATATGGGCAGGATAATAAGCTACGGACTTGCACTGCTAGGTCCCTCAGTCTCGCCTGGCGCTCCCCCGCCATTCAGGGTATAAGTCCTAACCTTTTTTGACTTTCCAAAAGTCAACCCCTCACACTTACCTGTTATCCTTTGAAGAATTTGACAAATCTTGTCCCACTTCTGTAACTGATCAAGACCCCCCCTATAATTTTTGTGGATGATGCTAAATTAGGAAGTAGCACTGATAACGAAGAACATTAACAAAGTTACTACCCTTGCCTTGTACTTTGACATCCAAATCATTTATATAAATAACAATTAACTAGAGTCCCAGCATTGACCCCTAAGGAATCCCAATAACCACGGGCCTCCAATTCAAGAAACAACCTTCGACCATTACCATCTGCTTCCTACCATCGAGGCAATTTTAAATCCAATCAGCTAGCTTTCCCTGGTTCTTATGGGACCTAAGCTTCTAACCTAGCCTGTCATGCAGGGGGACCTTATCCAAGGTCTTGCTAATTCTTCCAATCCCCCCCCAATTCTTCTAACTATATTTACTGGAAAAGCATCCTTGTTGCCATTTGTCTTTCACTATCATGTTCTACAGTGCTCAGCTCACTTTGCTGTAAATGTAAGGTTTGCCACAGGGTGGGTTACTTAACCAGTTCATGGAGCTTCATTAGATAGATGCTGCTTGCTTACAGTTCAAGATGGAAGGAAGGGAAAATCTCTGATATCACCAATTAATTGGGTGGGATTTCAAGCAAGACTCTAAATTCTTGCCTGAGGGAAGGTTCTGTTTTTGGACGTTGTCTGCTCTAAATCCATAGCAAGTGAGGTGATAAATTCTGGCAATTATGATATTAGACAGAGATATGTTTACAATACATTTCAGTTTCCAGTGCAGTTTTTAGTGTGGCTTTGCCCTGTCCAGTTTTGCATGTGTCAGTTATCAGTCCAGATGTTTTCCCCTGTCCAGATTTGAATGTTTTTAGCCCGTCATAGAACATAGAACATAGAACAATACAGCACAGAACAGGCCCTTCGGCCTTCGATGTTGTGCCGACCAAAATAAAAAGCAATGCCCCTCCAAACTAAACCATTCCCTTCTCTTCCATATACTTATCAATTAACCTCTTAAACGCCACCAAACTTGGCGCATCTACAACAGCTGCAGGCAGGGCATTCCACTCCCTAATCACTCTTTGAGTAAAGAACCTACCTCTGATATCCGTCCTATAACTCATACCCCTTAATTTAAAGCTGTGTCCCCTCGTGCTAGCTTTCTCCATCCTAGGAAAAAGGCTATCACTGTCCACCCTATCTAAACCTCTAATCATCTTATATGCTTCAATAAGATCCCCTCTTAGCCGCCTCCTTTCTAACGAAAACAACCTCAAATCCTTCAACCTCTCTTCATAGGACCTGCCCTCCATACCAGGCAACATCCTGGTAAACCTCCTCTGTACCCTCTCCAATGCCTCCACATCTTTCTTATAATGTGGGGACCAGAACTGCACACAATACTCCAAGTGCGGCCGCACTAGAGTTTTGTACAGTTGCAACATGATGCTGCGGCTCCTAAATTCAATCCCCCTACCAATAAAAGCTAAGACTCCATATGCCTTCTTAACAACTTTATCCACTTGACTGCCTACTTTCAGGGATCTATTGACACATACACCAAGATCCTTCTGTTCCTCAACACTATTAAGAGCCCTACCATTAGCCCTATACTCTACACATTTATTGTTCCTGCCAAAGTGCATTACCTCACACTTTTCCACATTAAACTCCATTTGCCACCTCTCGGCCCAGCTCTGCAACTTGTCCAAGTCACTCTGTAAACTAAAACACCCCTCTTCACTATCTACCACTCCACCAACTTTAGTATCATCTGCAAATTTACTGATCCATCCCTCAATACCCTCATCCAGATCATTTATAAAAATTACAAACAGCAGGGGCCCCAAAACAGACCCCTGAGGCACACCACTCGTCACCGAACTCCACGATGAATATCTCCCATCAACCACCACCCTCTGTCTTCTATCTGCCAGCCAATTCCTAATCCAATTAGCTAAATCACCTAATGGTGAGCCATTAGTTTTCTGTATAGAATCGAGTGTCCTGTGCTTTTTCAGATTGTGGGTCAGTTCCCTATGCTGATTTGTGTATCTTTAACCTGTCCAGTTATGAGTGTAAGTACTTTTATAGATGAGTGTGACTTTACCATGCCTAGATGTGCGTGTGTCAGATACACTCTTGTCCATAAGTGAAAGGGTCACCTTCCCGTTCTGATACAAGTGAGCAATTCCCTTGTCCAGATGTTTATAAATACTTCCCCTTTCCAAATTTTGAGTCTGTTTTTACCCTGTCTAGTTGTGAATGGGTCACTTACTTCTCCAGCTTTGTGTGTATTTATATAGCCCAGTTGTGAACATGTTGCTTTCCTTTAGAGATTTGAGTGTGTTTTAAGCTTGCCAGTTGTGAGTCAGTCAGTTTTCTGTCAGATGTGAGTCTGTCTTTACCTTGTTCAGTTGTGAGTGCTGAGGAACCCATCCACATTTAGGAGTTTTGACCCTATCCAAATATCAATGGATCAGTTCACTGACCAGATGTGGAATTGTATTTATTGAGTTCAGTAGTGAGCACGTGAGACCCTTATACAGAATCGAGCGTGTTTCTTCCCTGTTAAATACCGAGCGGGTAACACTCTGTCCAGATGGGAAG
Organism: Sphyrna mokarran; assembly: GCA_024679065.1. Classification (NCBI taxonomy): domain Eukaryota; kingdom Metazoa; phylum Chordata; class Chondrichthyes; order Carcharhiniformes; family Carcharhinidae; genus Sphyrna; species Sphyrna mokarran. Next base: position 4,903,304 of record JAGIQG010000014.1, on the reverse strand, counting down.
ATCCCTTTTATCTTGTCCAGTTGTGCGTGCTACATTTCCCTGTCCAGATGTGTGGTTTCACAGGTGTGGATTCATCAGTTTCCTGTCCAACTATGAATGTGTCTCTTCCCTGTCCAGTTGTGAATGTTCAAGTTCCCTATCCTGATTTGAGTGTGTCCCTCTGTCCAATTGAAACTGATGTGGAGATGCTGGTGATGGACTGGGGTAAACACAGTAAGAAGTCTCTCAACACCAGGTTAAAGTCCAACAGGTTTATTTGGTAGCAGAAGCCACTAGCTTTTGGAGCACTGCCCCTTCATCAGGTGAGTGGGAGTTTTATTCACAAACCGGGCATATAAAGACTTGCATTTCAACCATTATTCTGTAAATTGAGTCTTTACGTATCCTGTTTGTGAAGTGAAATCCTACTTAACTGATGAAGGAGCAGTGCTCCAAATTTTAGTAGCTTTTGCTATCAAATAAACCTGTTGGACTTTAACCTGGTGTTGTGAGACTTCTTGCTGTGTGCAACTCAGACGGAAATGTCCCTTCATTCCCTCCAGGTATGAGTGCTCAGTTTTCTGTGAAGGTTTGAGTGTATGTTCCTCCTGTCTGGTTTTAAGTTTTCCAGTTCCAATGTGACTGGGACTGTGCCTTGTTTACACTTTTACCAAGTCTCTGCCTCAGCCAGTGTTTGAAGGTGTCCGTTCTCTTTCTAGATATACCTATCTTTCTCCTTCCCAATTGTGAGTCGAACAGTTACCTGTCCAAGTTTGGAGGGTGCATTTACCTTCACAAGATTCAGAAAAAAGAGTTTTGGGTTTGGGGAGAGATTTTAGTAAAACAAGGCAGGATCTGGCCAAGGTAGACTGGGAAGGGGTATAAATGGGGAAACCTATAGAATGACATTTGGCAGTGTGGTGGAGTGCTCAAAAAGGAAATGAGGAGAGCACAAACCCAACACATTACCTCTAGGGTGATAGGAAGGAGTAGGAAGTTCAGAGAATTATGAATGACCAGAGTTACTCAGGGTAAGATTAGTAGGTTGACGCTGCTGCCTCACAGGTCCAGGGACCCAAGTTCAATTCCAGCCTTGGATCACTGTCAGTGTAGATTCTGTACATTCTCCCCATATCTTCTCTAAACTGTTACTGTTGTAATTACTGTTTGTAATTCTTATAAATGATCTGGATGAGGGTATTGAAGGATGGATTAGTAAATTTGCGGATGACACCAAAGTCGGAGGAGTGGTAGATAGTGAAGAGGGGTGTTATAGTTTGCAGAGAGACTTGGACAAGTTGCAGAGCTGGGCCGAGAGGTGGCAAATGGAGTTTAATGTGGAAAAGTGTGAGGTAATTCACTTTGGCAGGAACAACAAATGTGTAGAGTATAGGGCTAATGGTAGGACTCTTAATAGTGTTGATGAACAGAGGGATCTTGGTGTATATGTGCATAGATCCCTGAAAGTTGGCAATCAAGTCGATAAGGTTGTTAAGAAGGCATACGGAGTCTTAGCTTTTATTGGTAGGGGGATTGAATTTCGGAGCCGCAACGTCATGTTGCAACTGTACAAAACTCTAGTGCGGCCGCACTTGGAGTATTGTGTGCAGTTCTGGTCCCCGCATTATAAGAAAGATGTGGAGGCATTGGAGAGGGTACAGAGGAGGTTTACCAGGATGTTGCCTGGTATGGAGGGCAGGTCTTATGAAGAGAGGCTGAGGGATTTGAGGTTGTTTTCGTTAGAAAGAAGGCGGCTAAGAGGAGACCTTATTGAAACATATAAGATGATTAGAGGTTTAGATAGGGTGGACAGTGATAGCCTTTTTCCTAGGATGGAGAAAGCTAGCACGAGGGGACATAGCTTTAAATTAAGGGGTGGTAGTTATAGGACGGATGTCAGAGGTAGGTTCTTTACCCAGAGGGTGGTAAGGGTATGGAATGCCCTGCCTGCTGCAGTTGTAGATGCGCCAAGTTTGGTGGCATTTAAGAAGTTAGTGGATAAGTTTATGGATGAAAAGGGAATGGTTTAGGTTAGAGGGTCATTGCTTTTTCTTAATTGGTTGGCGCAACATCGAAGGCCAAAGGGCCTGTTCTGCGCTGTAATGTTCTATATCTGTGTGGGTTTCTTCCACTTGCTCCAGTTTCATCCTACATTCCACAGATGTGAGATTGGCTGGACTGGCCATGCTGAGTTGCCCCTTTAGTGTCAAGGGAATTAGCAGGATAAATACATGGGATCATGGGGATAGGATCTGGATTTTTACTGGTGTAGGATCAATGGGCCAAATGGCCAGCTTCTATACTGTCGGGAACAAGAAGGAAAAGAGGGATTTTTTAGCAGGTACAAGAGGAGCTAATCAGGCGAGGCATTAGTGAAGTGCAGAAAGTACAGGAAGGAGCTTACAAGAGCAACAAGAGAAGCAAAGAGAGGATATGAGAAAGCTCTGGCTGGTAACAGTAGGGAAAATCCCAAGGTATTGTATCAGTATGTGAAGAAGATAACTAGGGGAAAAATAGGGCTAATGAGTGACTACACTGTTCCTTTAAGATATATATTTTAAACTTGTTTTTCTGCAAGTCTTTTAAACAGGCCCTGGGACTGTATTGGAACTGATGTCTGTAGCCCCAGAGTCCTTGAATTGTTCCTGAAGCATTATAATGGCCATCTTGTTTATGGTTAATCTGCAGTATCGTGGGGATTTTATAGTCCTTTTGGAATTGTTGGGTGGAGGATGGTTGACACAGCAGGTGCTGCCAAGGGGCCGTCTTATTTTCTCTCAAAGAAAATTCAAGGTTTTAGTTTCATTTTCCTTGAATGCTGTTTGGACATCAAACAGCAAGAAATGGCCCTTGTTTTTCCCTATTGGAAGTAGGCCCTCGCTGGTTCTTCCAGGACTGGGAAGGCTCAGACTTTGAATCCAACATTGAAAGGACCAGTTCACAACACGTGCTTTAAAAAAAGCTGCAAAGTTCAGCATCATGTCAATATACTTTGTGCCGACAATGGGGTGTTTGAACAAAGAACAAAACAGTACGGGAAACAGGCCCTTCGGCCCAACGAGCTTGCGCCGCCATCCCGATGTTCCCACCTCTACCCGCGATCCCTGTCTATGATTATAGATCTATGGATTAAAAACCAAATTTGAGACAATTTAGGGAGAATTTGTTTTGTCAATTAGCCTAAGAGCACATCTTTGGGATGTGGGAGGAAACCAGAGCACCTGGAGAAAACCCACGCAAACACAGGGAGAATGCGCAAACTCCCACAGACACAGGCCCAAATCCATGTATCTGCACAGCACAGTGATGGTCACTGAGCTGTTGTGTTGCCCATCAAATGGTCTGGGTCAAGTGTACACTAATTATGTGAAGCACTAGGATACTCTCAAAAGATCCAAGAGCAGCCCTCTCACGACCCATCGCATGTATGCTCCTCATTAGACAACAAGGTGGACCAAAGCACATGTAGGATAAAAACAAGTACATCAATATCATCTATTTACACACTACCCAGGGACTCCCAAGGCTCATGATCCCTATTTTAAATCAGTTTTCTATATCCTTCCATTCCCATTCTGTTCATGTGCCCATCTAAGTGTTTCTTAAATAACTCCAGAGTACCTGCCTCCACCACTTTACTTGGCAGTGCATTCCATACCCCCACCACCCTCTGTGTGATAATAAACTCCCTCTAGCATCCAAATTATACCTTACCCCCCTCACCCTCAGCCTGTGACCCCTTGTGCTATTGGAGTCTGAGTCCATCCTAGGAAAAAGCTTAACCCTGTTTACTCTATCTATCCCCCTCATAATCTTGTACACCTCTATCAAATCTCCTGAGTCTACGTGTTTTTAAGGAAAACAGTCCCAATTTGCCTAACCTCCCTTCGTAACTCAGACCTTCCATAGCAGGCTGCATCCTGGTTAACCACCTCTGCACTCTCTCCAGAGTCTCCACGTCCTTCCGGTAGTAGGGCGACCAGAATTGGACACAGTATTCCAAATGAGGTCTAACCAGCGTTTTATACAACTGCAACATTAAAGGCCAGCTCTTGTACTCTATTCCCCTTCCTATAAAGGCTAACATACTATATGCTTTCTTCACAACCTTCTCCACTTGCTCTGCCACCTTCAGAGACTTGTTCACCTGCACCCCCAGGTGTCTCTGTTTCTAGACTTGGAACATAGACTATAAACCTTAGCACTAGCTGTCATGGTTATTGTAATTGATAAAAGTTGCACCTTTTTTCTTGTAACATTTTAATTGTGATCTTAAATAAACATTGTTTGATAAAGCTTTCCAGTGGGTCACTTGTATCATACTGGAGTGAAACACCACCCATTGCTGAAATCAAATGTAAAAATTTAGGATCTAAATTCATAAGACACCTTGGAGTTTCCAGGCTGGGTCTTATCAGACTAAGGGGATGATTTGTCCCAGTGAGTATTGTTTGAATGTTGAACGAACACTTCATGTATGTCTTGACCCAACAGAATGCAGATGAAGCTCTGGAATTGCAGGAGAGAGACTGCGAGGTTCTTAAGCAAATTGACATGAAGAAGGACAATGTATTGGAGGTGTTGGCAGTTTTAAGTCAGCGGATGCCCAGGTCCAGATGAATAGTGTCCAAGGCTGCTGTGAGAAGGCAGGGAAGCAATTGCAAGAGTTCTGAGCCCATTTTTAAAGTTCTTCTCTCCATGGTGGAAGTGCCAGAGAACTGGAGGAATGTGCTTCTGCTAGTTAAGACAGGTTGTAGAGAGAAGCCAGGGAACTACAGACCAGTGGGATCCACATCAGTGATCGGAAACTATTAGGAAAAAGTGCTGAAGGAAAACACATTTCTCTGCTTGGAGAGACCTGATCAGGGATAGTCAGTGTGGCTCTTTCAGAGGGAAGTCACCACACAAATTGATTGCATTTTCTCAGGAGATGACCAGTTGTGTCGACGAGGGTGGTACAGTTGATGTAGTTTATAAATCTCCCATGTGGAACCTTAGCAAAGACTTTGCTGAAATCCATGTAAAAGTGAATTCACGTGGGATACAGGGTAAATTGATAAAGTAGACGCAAAATTGACTCAGTTGTAGGAAACAGAGTGATGACAGAAGGTTGTTTTAGCAACTGGACAACATTGTTTAGTGGTGTACCACAGAGATCAGTGCTGGGGCTCCTATTATTTGTCAATTCTATAAATGACATAGATGACTGTGGGGAGGGGGGTGGGTATAAGTTTGTGGAGGGCACAAAGATTGGCTAGATGGTCAGAGTTCCATCTTTATTAGCATCACAAATAGGCTTACGTTAGCACTGCAGTGAAGTTGCTTCAAAATCTCCTCATCACCATGCTCCAGTGGCTATTCAGGTACAATGAGGGAGAAATTAACACGGCCAGTCCACCTAAGCAGCACATCTGTCACACTGTGGGAGGAAACGGGAGTATCTGGATGAAACCCACACAGACACACTGAGAACGTACAGCCTCCTCATAGACAGTGATCCAAGCCAGGAATCGAACCCGTGTCTCTGCCGGTGTGAGGCAGGGAATTCTAATCACAGGTTAACAGCAAGACTGAGTATCTTGGGCTTCAAGAAATAACAGACGGGATGGTCAATTGGTAAGGTGTCAGATGGAATTTAACCTTAAAGTATGGGATGATACACTTTGCAAGTAGTAATTTGACAAGGCAGTACTCAATGAACAGTAGGAGACTAGGAAGTTCTGTGGAACAAAGGAATCTTGACGTGTTTGTCAACAGATCTCTGAAGGTGGAAGGACATGTTTGTATGGTAATGAAAAAGACGTATGGGACACTTGCCTTTATCAGGGACCGTTGAGGGATAAATGATGAGAGCAAGGAAGTGGTGTTGGAGTTGTTTCGAACTTAGGTGAGGTCACAGCTAGAGTAGCAATTTGGTCACTGTTTTAGGAAGGATGTGATTGCACAGAGGAGATTGACCAGGATGTTGCCTGGGATAGAACATTTAAGAAGAGAGGTCCAATCCTCCACACCCCATGTCCAATTCTCCTTCTCCTTCCCCTTCCCCTGCAGTCTCAGGAGATGTAACACCTGCCTTTTACCACCCTCTTCCTCGCTGTTCTAGGCCACAGAAATCATTGAAATGTAAATTCATAGAAGAATCATAGAATTGCTACAGTGCAGAAGGAGGCCATTTGACTCATTGAATCATCTGATAGTCTGTCTACCCAGGCTCACTTCGTACCTAATCCCTGTATCTCCACAAATTTACCCTGCTAATTCCCCTTAACTTGCACCTCCTGGGACACCAAGGGACAATTTAATATGGCCAATCCATCTAACCTGCACATTTTTGTACTGTGGGAGGAAACCCATGCAGACACAGGGAGTACATGCACACTCCAAACTCCTCATGGCAGACTGGTATAGAAGGTGAAGTTGGATGAGATCAAACATGAGCTGGCAAGATGGATACAGAACTGACTCAGTCACAGAAGACAGAGTAACAGTGGAAGGGTTTGTTTCAGAATGGAGGGTAATGTTATCAGGGATCAGTGCTATATAAATGTTTTGGAGGAAAATGTAATTGGTTTGATTTGTAACTTTGACATTCCTCGTTGCTATCTGCAAATCCTCTAACCTTTGTGTTGTCTGCAGAGGATACAGCTAGATATAGATCAATTGAAGATTTTAGCAGAGAAATGGCAGAGCAGAGTTTAATCTGCATAACTATGAGATGATGCATTTTGGAAGGTCTAATGCAGACAGGAAATTTACAGTAAATGGCAGAACACTTAAGAGTATTGATAGTTAAATGGATCTGGGTGTACAGGTCACTGTACACAGTACAGTACTCAGGTAACTGAAAGTAGCAACACGGGTGGAGAAGATGGTCAAGAAGGCATACAGCATGCTTGCCTTCATTGGCTGGGGCATTGAGTTTATAAATTGGCAAGTCATGTTGCAGTTTTATAGAACCTTAGTTAGAACGCACTTGGAATAGAGTGTTCAATTCTGATCGCCACACTACGAGAAGGATGTGGAGGCTTTGAAGAAGGTATAGAAAAGATTTACCAGGATGTTGCCTGGTACAGAGGGCATTAGCTACAAGGAGAGGTTGAAGAAACTTGGTTTGAAGAAACTGGAACGACGGAAGTTGTGGGGACTTGATAGAGTTCTACAAGATTATGATAAGGGCATGGAGAGAGTGGCAGAAGCTTTTTCCCAAATGGAAGGCGATTATTAGGGAGCACAGGTTTAAGATGCGAGGGGTAAGGTTTAAAGCAAATGTACGAGGCAGATTTTTTACAGTTGAAGGTGGGAAGTGCCTGGAACTCAGTGCCGGGGAAGGTAGTGGAAGCAGACGTGATAGTGACTTTTAAAGACTTGACAAATACATGAATTGGATGGGAATAGGGAATCACATCCTTCTGGTAGTGATCCCCATAAGGAATATGATCCCCATAAGTTTTAGTGCAGTCGGAAAGCATGGCCAGTGCAGGTTTGGAGGGCCAAAGGGCCTGTTCCTGTGCTGTAATTGTCTTTATTCTTTGGTTCACACAGACAGTGACCCGAGGCCAGAATTGAAGCCGGGTCCCTGATGCTGTCAGGCAGCAGCGTTAACCATTCCTTTCAACTGAGGCAGCATTTCACTTGCACGTCATTTAATTTTATCAACTGCTCCCAGTGCACCAGGGAGACTCGTCTAGACTGGGTGACAGCTTTGTGCGACAGTCTGCCCTGTAAGCACGATCCCAATCTTTCTATTCTTGTAACTCCCCACCTTGCTGTAAGGCCCACAGGTCCATCCTTAACCTGCTGCATTGCCGCAGTGAATCCCTCCGTAAGCTGCAGCTCATCTTCCGGTTACAGTCTTCTGGACTCAACACTGAGTTCAACAACTCGACACTTTTTTTGTCTTTCTTCTCCATCACGCAGCCTCTTTTTTAAGTCACGTACATTTATTCCCCCCTCATTCTCCCTCCCCCCCACCCCCCAAATCATTCCCCCTCTCTCTCTCCCACACAGAGTTATTTTTCTCTTCTTAAGACTGCTGCTTCTAGTTGCATTCCCACTCTCTTCCCAGTTACAGTTTAACATCCAGCTCATTCCTCCCACTCTTTGATTCTGATGAAGAGACAAACAGACTCAGCACAGTGGTTAGCACTGCTGCCTCAGTGTTAAGGACCCGGCTTTGATTCCTGGCTTGGGTTACTGTCTGTGCAGAGTCTTTACTTTCTCCCCTCGCCGTCTACGTGGGTTTCCTCCAGATGCTTCAGTTTCCTCCCACAGTGCAAAGAGTGTGGGTTAGGTGGATTGGCCAGGCTAAATTGCTCCTTTGTATCAGAGGGACTAGTGTAAATGTATAGATGATGGAGATAGGGCTTGGGTGGAGTTACAGTTTATTCAACATGCCTGTCACAAAGAAATCATGGGTGAATATATTTGACAAATCAACTCAGTAAACCATAGGGACAATAATATTCTGATGGATGAACTCCTGGAGTTGTTTTGAAACAGCATGTTGGGAAACCAACTAGGGAACAGGCTAAACTAAATTTAGAATTCTGTAATGGGAAGGGATTAATTAATAATCTTAAACGATAAAGGAGAACGCAGAAAAATACAACAGGTCTGACAGCATAAGAACAAACCGCTGAAATTTTGAATCCCTACAGTGCAGAAGAAGGTCATTTCAGCCTGTCCCAGCTTGGATCGCTGCCTGTGTGGAGTTTGCACCGTCTTCCTGGGTCTGCATGAGTTTCCTCTGGGTGATCTCTCACAGTTCAAAGATGTGTGGGTTAGGTGGACTGGTCATGTTAAATTTCCCCTTAATCCCCCTGACACTATCAGAGTAAATACTGACCACAATCCCACCCAGGCTCTACTCCCACATATTTACCCTGCTTGTCCCCTAACACTAAGAGGCAATTTAAGATAACTAATCAACCTAACCCACACAGCTTTCTCACGACTGCGCTGATTTAATTCTGTATTAAGTCTGCCATGTCGCTACCTTTTTTTTGTCTGTTCTCCCTAAAGAATGAATATCCTTGGATATTCAGTTCCCAGCTTTGGTCACCCTGCAGCATGTTTCTGTGCAAAAGGGAGCTGTTTGGCCCATCGAGCCTGCAATGACAACAATCCCGTGCAGGTCCATTTTTTTAAAAGTGTATTTATTAATGTCACAAGTAGGCTTACATTAACATTGTAATAGAGTCACTGAAAATCCCCTACTTGCTACACTCCAGCATATGTACACGGTCGGAGAATTTAGCATAGCCAATGCACCTAACCAGTGCACCTTTTAGATTATGGGAAGAAACCAGAGTAAACCCACGCTGACATGGAAAACATACAAGTTCCACACAGACAGTAACTCGAGCTGGAAATCGAACCTGCCACTAAGGCAGCAACGCTAACCAATATGGCACTGTCTGTATCAGAGTATTTACTTTGATGATCCCCTGATACTAATGGGCAGTTTACCATGGCCAATCCACTAACCTGCATATCTTTGCAGTGTGGGAAGAAAGTGGAGCACCCATAGGATACCCACGTAGATGTGGGGAGAATGTGCAGACTCTGCAGTCAGGCTGGAATCAAACTTGGGTCCCTGGCAGTGTGAGGCAGTAGTGCTAACTGCTGTGACACAATCGTAACCATAACATATCTATTCATAACCACTTTTGCTGACAATTAATTCACCTTAGAGGAAATGCTCTATCCAGATACAACACCTTTATTTCTGTCTTTTTCTAATTTTACCGCATAATTATTTTACTGTGGCCCTACTTATGCTACATTTTGTTTCCTCTGCCTTCCACTTTTGCTTTCTACTTCTCTATAATTCTTTTCTACACTTCTTTCCCTCTCTTGGGCCAGCATGGTAGCTCAGTGGTCCAAAGATGTGTGGCTTAGGTTGATTGGCCATTCTAAATTGAGCCTAGTTTCAGGGTGATTAATGGGGTAGATATGTGGGATTAGGGGAAGAGGGTGGGATTGTGGTCAGTGCAGTCTTGATGGGCTGAATGGCCTCCTACAGTAGGGATGCTAAGATTCTTGGGTCGTCTTGCTTTGGATCCCGTTAGATTTAACCCTCGCCAACAGCACCCGGCAAATATCCCTTGTGAGAATATTTGTCTCGCTGCTGCTGGGGTCAGGCTTATACAGAATCGATCATCTCCAGAATGGGCTCAGTGAATCCAAATCCCTTCAGACTACACCTCCAGCCACACATTCATTAATCTATTCATCTGTGTGATTGCTCTAGAATGTGGCAATGATGTAAAACAGGCCCTTAAAGTTTGTAATCTCTGGTTTGCTAGGATGATGAAGGGGACAGACAGAATGGATGTGCAGAGACTATTTCCTCAGGTGCTTGTAGCTGTTAATAGGGGGGCGTAACTATAAGGTTCATGATGGGAGATATAGGACCGATGTTCAGCGTCGATTCTTCACTCAGTGGTTGGGGTGTGGAATAGACTTCCTGTTGCGACAGTGGAGTCAGATGCTTTAGGAACTTTCAAGCGGTTATTGGATAGGCACATGGAGCACACGGGAATGATAGGGAGTGGGATAGCTTGATCTCAGGATTGGACATAGCTTGGCACAACATTGAGGGCTGAAGGGCCTGTACTGCGCTGTTATGTTCTGTTTTCTAATTCATGTCTTCATTCTGTTTGCAGGACCTCGTCCCTCTTCTTAATGATGTCATTGCCACCAACAAGGGCCAGACTGGCAAACCCCTTCAGGTTAACCTGCAGCTGTTCAGTGATGCCCTTGAGGGGATCTGTTGAAGCCTTCCATACCCGCTGGGCACCACAACAATTCGGGTGGAGTATCGATTTCTTTAGTCACATTTTAGTTTTGATGTTATACATTTCCTTGGTCTTTTGTTTCAGGCTTCTTTTGGGGACCACCCCTTTTAATTTGACCCTCGGTCAATTTGATTTACTTTAATTGTTTTGGCAAAAAAAATTGACACCAATTTTGCCACCCAGTGTCCATTTTTTTGATTCACTTACTGGAGGGCGGAGAGTCGCTGGCTGGACCAGCATTTAACCCTCCATCCATCGATGCCCTTTAGAAGGTGGTGGTGATCCGTCTTCAACCACTGCAGTCTGTAGGGAGGGAGTTCCAAAACTCTGACCCAGTGACAGTGAAGAAACAGTGATATATTTCCCAAATCAGGAAGGACGGTTTGGAAGGGAAGTTCCAGATAGTGGCCTTCCCAGATATCTTGCTGCTGATGTCCTTCGAGATGATTACAGTTATGAGTTTGGACGTTGTTGTCAGAATTGCCTCTGAGTTTCACAGCGCATCTTGTACATACGGCTGCTACACTATCAGGGGTGGGGGAAATCAATGTTTGTGGATGGGTGCCAAACAAGTAAAGTTTATTTTTGTCCTGGATGGTGGTGTTGGAGCTGCACCTATCCAGGCAAGTGGGGAGTATTCCCATCACACTCCTAACTTGTGCCTTGGAGATGGGTGAACGGTTTTTGGCGAGTCAGGAATTATTTGTTGAAGTAATCTGAAATTATAACATTGTCTTGCAGCCACAGTATTTATATGGTGAGCCCAATTCAATATTTGGTCAATGGTAACCCCAGGATGTTGGATTCAGTGACGGTAATGCCATTGAATGTTATGGGATGATAGATCCGCTCTCATTGGGGATAGCCATTACCTGGCACTCTGGTGTGAATGTTACTTAACAACCTAGTTTAGGCTGACAAGTGGTATCCAGGTCTTGTTCATAACATTGTCAGAGTCCACAAAAGGTGGATTGGCCATGTTAAATATCCTTTGAGTGTCCCAAGATGTATACGAGACCTGAATTGGCCATGTTAAATTCTGCTTTGTGTCCCAAAATGTGTATGCGAAGTGGATTGGCAATGCTGTATTGCCCCTTTAGTGTTCCAAGGTGTGTATGAGAGGTGGATTGTCCATGCCAAATTCCTATTTGGACATGAGCTACTTCTGTTTCTGAGGATTTGCAAATGGTGTTGACATTGTGCAATCACCAGCAAACATCCCCACTTCTAACCCGATGATGGAAGGAAAATGATTGATTGAAGCAGTTGAAGATGGTTGGGCCACTGACACTACCCCGAGATGTCTTGGAGTTGAGTGATTGACTTCCAACCACAACCATCTTCTTTTTGTACCAGGAATGACTCCAACCAAGCGGATTTCTCCTGATTCCCGTTGACTCCAGTTTTGCTAGGACTCCTTGATTTCACACTGAGTCAAATGCCGCTTTGTTGTGAAGGACAGTCAATCTCACCTCACTTCCATCACTCAGTTCTTTTGCCCGTGTTGGAACCAAAGCTGTAATGAGGTCAGGAGCTAACACAACTCAGTTATTGCTAAGTACTGCTCGGTAGTGCTGTTGATGAACCCTCTCCATTTTACTGATGATCGAGAGCGGATTAACGGGCAATAATTTCCAGGGTTGGATTTGTCCTGCTTTTTGTGTACTGGGCATACTTGGGCAATTTCCCACATTGTTCAGTTGTAGCTGTATGGGAAGAGTTTGGCTGGGATTGTGACAAGTTCCAGAGCACAAGTCTTGAGTCCTACTGCCGGAATGTTACCGGGTCCCATTGCCTTTGCAGTATGCAATGCCTTCAACTCTTTCTTGATGCCAGGTAGAGTGAATCAAATTGGTTACAGACTGGCATCTGAGATGCTGGGGACCTCCCGAGGAGAATGAGATCGATCAAACACTCAACGCATCTGACTGAAGATTGTTATGAATCCTTCAATGTTATCTTTCTGAGTGAACTTTTTAATGCCAAACAAGGCTGTGTGGCAGGCCTCAGAGCTTGGTTCGAACTCAATAGTTGTGGGATGGCTTAGTTCTGTCCATCACTTGGTGCTTATGCTGTTTGGTTCCCAAATAATTGTGTTGTAACTTTGCCAGATTGATCCCTAATTCCATCCTATTTCATAGAATCCTACAATACAGAGGGAGGCCATTTGGCCAATTGAGTCTGCACTGATTACAATCCCACTCAAACCCTATCTCCGTAACCCCATGGATTTACCCAAGTTAGTCTCTCTGAAATGAAGGATTAATTTAGCATGGCCAACCCACCTAACCCACACATCTTTGGAATGTGGGAAGAAACCGGAGCACCTGGAGCAAATGCACACTGACACTGGGAGAATGTGCAAACTCCTAATACAACCTCCAAAGACCTAATACAAATAGGAAGTATACAGTAAATAACCGAACCCTTAAGAGTATTGGTAGGTAAAGGGATCTGGATGTACAAGTACATGGGTCACAAAGTGGCAACGCAGGTGCAGAACGTAGTCAAGGTGGCATATGACATGCTTGCCTTCATCGGCCAGGACACTGAGTTTAAAAATTGCCAAGTCATGTTGCAGTTTTATAGAATCTCAGTTAGGCCGCACGTGGAATACAGTGTTCAATTCTGGTCACCACACTACCAGAAGGACGTGGAGGCTTTGGAGAGGGTACAGAAAAGATTTACCAGATGTTGCCTGGTATGGAGGACATTAGCTATGATAAGTCGGAGAAACTTGGTTTGCTCTCACTGGAGTGACGGAGGTTGAGGGGAGACCTGATAGAAGTCCACAAGTTTGAGGGGCATGGAAATAGTCAGAAGCTTTTTCCCAGTGTGGAAGAGTCAATTAGGGTGTGTAGCTTACAGGTGCAAGGGGCAAGGTTTAAAAGAGATGTACGAGACGGATTTTTTTTACAGAATAGTGGGTGCCAAGAACTCGTTGCGAGGGAAGGTAATGGAAGCAGATACAGTAGTGACTTTTAAGGGGCATCTTGACAAGAACATGAATAGGATGGGAATAGAGGGATCCAGTCCCCGGAAGGATAGGGGATGTTAGTTAAGTCCGGCAGTATGGTCGGTGCAGGTTTGGAGGCTGAAGGGCCAGTTCCTATGTTGGAATTTTAGTTGATCTTTGTTCCACCAGACTGTGACCCAAACCAGGAATGAACCCAGGTCCCTGGCACTGAGGCAACAGTGCTTTAAAAATAATAACTCGCCTGTATAGTAGAGGTGATTTTTTTTTTTTCCCCGCTTCAGGCGTCAGTGAGCCTCTGGAAACCTCTTCCTCAGAAGGCACTGCAAGCAAAGCCTTTGAATGTTTGTAAAGCAGAGAAAGATGGATTCTTGACAAGCAAGGTGGTGAAAGGTTATTGGGAATGAAAAATTATCAGGGGTATTCAGGAATGTGGTGTCAAGAACAAAACAGATCCTGAGTAATGCTAAGCAGGATTGATGCACTGAGTGGTCTAAGCTTGACCCCATTCAAATTGTTGTTAGTGTTTTGCAGCTAACAGTCTTTGGAAATTATTCAGAGTTCCAATCCACCAACGCAGCAATATGTCCAGATATGTGTGGATCAGTTTAGCGTGCAGGTTTCACAGTGTGATTTTCTGTTCTAGTTGTGATTGTGACAATTAGCTGCAGGTTTTTTACTCTATTTTTATTCCGTCTTTCCTCCACTTTCAATGCAAAGGCCAGTATCTTCACAAACTCAAATGTCCTCGTACATTATGCTGCTCTGAGTGGACTTAACTTTTTTGGTCAGAGTCTGTCGTTACTGTCCAGACCTGACTATATCATTGCACTGTATCTATATCTGTGTGTGTCTGTGCCCTGTGTGTGTGTCTGTGCCTTGTGTGTGTGTGTCTGTGCCCTGTGTGTGTGTGTCTGTGCCCTGTGTGTGTGTGTCTGTGCCCTGTGTGTGTGTGTCTGTGCCCTGTGTGTGGTCTGTGCCTGTGGTCTGTGCTGTGTGTGTGTCTGTGCCCTGTGTGTGTGTCTGTGCCCTGTGTGTGTGTCTGTGCCCTGTGTGTGTGTCTGTGCCCTGTGTGTGTGTCTGTGCCCTGTGTGTGTGTCTGTGCCCTGTGTGTGTGTCTGTGCCCTGTGACATACTCAGACATGAACAGTGTGTGACTTTGCATTGTCCATAGCTGAGTGTGTGTTCACATGGAGCATGTCTGCGTGTGTGTTTGCACTGCCCAAACTGGAGCATGTCTCCACACTGTCAATATCTGTGTGTCCTCCTCATGACTGTATGAGTGTGTCCTTAAACATGGACAGAAGAAAGACACACTCTGATTTGGACACTGTAAAGACACATTCAGATATCTACTGTTTAAGTGTGTCGCTGCACTTGACATATCTGAGTGTGTCTTTATTCTATCCATGTTGGAGTGTGTTTTTCTCTTGTCAATATCTGAATGTTTCTGTACACTGTCCAAAATTGTATGTGTCTTTACACTCTCTGTATCTGAGTATGCCTTTGCCTTGTGCATATCCAAGTGTCTTTGCACTGTTCATATCGGATTGTGTCTTTACCTGTTTTACCTGTTAATTCTCAGATACTTTGTCCATCTTCTAATTAAAGGCACTGGAGTAAAACCTTGGAGTAAGCAAACTGAATCAAAGGGCCAACACCAGTAACGTTTCAAAAGTTTATTAATAATAACACTATTAACCCTTAAATTACCCACATAAAGTATAGGGATACCCCAGATTCAAGCATAGTATTCACAAAGATAATTTGGTTAAACTTCAGGCACGATTCTGAATCCCTATGGTCCGTTATTATAAAGCTGAATTTCAATGGCAGCTTCTTCCTTTATTCCCTCTCTGTTAAGTCTTCCAGATGATTGAGATCCCCTGTTGGAAACCTCGTTGAGGTTTCACTCCTGGTATTCTGAAATGTGTCCCTTTATCCCCCTGCCTGCTTGCTTTTTGAGAAATTTCTCTGGCTTCCAACCTATGAGGTCTCAGGAGGGGATTCCAATACCCAGTGTGTTTCTTGATATCTGTCTGATCGGACACCAGGGTCCATCTCTGTGCTGTTTACGTGTAACCTGTTATCAGATAAGGTAACTGGAGGAACCCTTGGTGACAGAATGTCAGGCCTGATCTAGGCTTCTAACAATAGGTCGTAGGTGCATTTCAATAGGGTGCAATGGTCTCCTGCTAAGTATCATTAGTGTGCAATGACCTTTGATAGATGATTGATGGGCTAGACCCAAACATGCTTGTGTATTTGGACAATTGGCTTACCTGAGATTTGACTGCTTGATAAGCCCAATTCTTTAATTTAGGAGATCCAATTTAATCAGCCTCAAAACTAGGGCCTGATCATATTATCACAGTCCGTATCTGTGTGCATCTTTACACTTCATATCTGATTGTTAAGCCACACTCAAAAGGACAGTGGAAAGACAACTCAGTTATGCTTCTTTACACTGTCATGTTTGAGTGTTTCCTTCACCTGTTCATGCCGGACTGTGTCTTTGCAGTGTCCATACAAAGTGTATTTACACAGTGCAAATCAGAATGTTTACACTGTCCAGATCTGAGTGTGTCTTTGAACAGTGCAACAGCACACTCATATATATGAACAGTTTATGTCTGACTGTGGCTTCACACTTTGCATATGTGTGTATTTTTACTCTGTGCATATCTGACTCCGTCTTTATACTATCGAGGTTTCAGTCCATCCTCTTGCCTGCAGTTAGAAGTGAATCTGCCTCTTGTCCAGCTTGACATGCATCTGTCCACTGTGGGCTGCAGAATGAGTGACAGTGAGCACGAGGAGATATCGATTCTCTGACAGCAGCCTTGTCACTGTAACTGTGTAACTCTCCGTAGCCACTGCCAGGTCTGCTTGAATGTTCATTGCTTTTGTAATGTTTTCATTTATTTTGCATTTGGAAGATCTACATTTGAGATTGGAGCGAACACCCATTTGGACTGGTCCTGGGTGAGAGGATGCAGGGATTAAGCTGTAAAAGGAGAGGGATGTGTTGGTGGGGATTGGATGCTCTGGTAAGAGGGAGATTGTCGTTATTCAAAATATTGAATATTTTGCCATTTTGGAATGAGTCTGAGAGATGGGGGGTAGGGGGATGAATTTATTTCCAATTGGACTCTTGAACATGAGGTGGGGGGGGGGAAGATATGGTGGAATGGTATTGTCTCTGGAGAATATTGATCCAGAGACTCCGCAGAATCTTGTGGAAACCTGGGTTCAACTCCCACCACAGCAGATAGTGGGATTTAAACTCAACAGCAAAAGACAGCAGAAATGTATTGAAGAACATGCTGTTGTCTGTATCAACGGGTACAAAATAAAAATGGTCGAGAGCTTCAAGTTGTTAGGTGCCCAGAACAACCTATCCTGGTCCTGTCATGCCAACACTATAATTAAGAAAGCCCACTAATGCCTCCACTTTCTCGAAAGACTAAACAAATTTGGTATTTCAGCTATGACTCTCTCCATTTTTTTTTTTACAGGTGCAGCAGAAAAAGCATTCTTTCTGGTTGCATTACAGCTTGGTACGGCTCCTGCTCTGCCCAAAACCGCAAGGAACTACAAAGAGTTGCAAGAATAGCCCAATCCATCGCTCAAACCAGCCTCCCACCTTGACACACTCAAGAAAAGCAGAAATAAAGGATCCCCAAGCACCCCAGACGGTCCTTCTTCCACCAAGGAAAAAGATACAAAATCTGAGAACACATACTAACCAACTCAAGAACAGTTTCCTCCCTGCTGCCATCAGACTTTTGAATTAGCCTTTCTTAGAATGTAGAGAAATATCAACTTAATCTATCAGTAACTGCAACACTGCTTTCTGCACCCTCCTTCTTCCTTCTCCTTTATGAACTCTATGAACTGTATGCTTTGTCTGTATAGTGTGCAAGAAATTATACTTTTCACTATCCCAATACAAGTGAAAATAATAAATCAAGTCTGAAATCAAAAGACCTATGATTAATTGTTGATTGTCATTAAAACAAATCTGTTTTAAAGTTTATTTATTTGTCACAAGAAGGCTTACATTGACACTGCAATGAAGTTACTGTGAAAATCCCCTATTTGCCACAATCCAGTGCCTGTTCGAATACACTGAGGGAGAATTTAACATGGCCAATGCACCTATCCAGCCTTTCTTTCAGGATCTGGTTCACTAACACTCTTTAGGGAAGGAAATCTGCCATTCTTACCCTGGTCTGGCCTACATGTGACTCCACGTAATTGACTTTTAACTACCCTCAAATTATCTAGCGATTCAGTTCAAGGACGATTAGTGGTAGCAAGCAAATATTGGTCCAGCATTGCCCACATCCCACAAACAAGCTTGGAAAGAAAAAAAATGGATCTTTTAGTGTGTAAGAATTCAGTGTCGATGGGGGCCTTGCTTTTTCCAGGTGATGATCCAGAAGGTGTGAGGTTCACTGGAGCGTGTGATGGGATTTGAGAGGCAGTGGGAGCAGGCAGTAATCGGAACTGCCAGCCATTCATTCGATCAGTGTGGGAAAGGTGACTGGTAGCACTCCCAGAGCAGCCAGCATCAAAGGAGCTGGAAGTGATCAGAGAGCGGCATAGGAGATTAACGTGGAATAGAAATGCAGAAAGTGGAGGGGGGTGGAGAGGAGAAATTGATGAGAGAGATGGGGGGGGGGGGGGGGGAGAAGGATGTGGGAATCAAAATCCATCCAACATGAGGCTGAGAGAGAGAATGGGATGTGGGATAAGCCCTCTGTACTGCTGGGAATACATTACTATTTCCCGAGCTGTGAGTGTGTGTCGAAATGTGAATTTATTCACTGGGTGGCTGTGTAATTTTCATTCTTAGCAATGAAGCTGATATTTGGGAATGCAAGGCAGAGGAACGTATGTAGGGGAGACTGTCTCTTGAAAATGCTCTAATAATTAAAGATAATTGTGGCCGAAACATCGCATCAACTGTACTTTCCTGCTGATTCTGCGTAATATCACAAAAAAATTAAAAACCATAAAAACAGGAGGAAGCCGTTCAGCCCTTCAAGCTGCCTCCACTGTTCATTCTGATCATAGCTGACCATCAAATTCAATATCACCTCTCCCCTTCCTATATATCTTGGTCCTTTTAGTCTCAAAAGTGATATTAAAAACATAGAAACTAAAATCTGTTTATTGGACTAATGAAGTAAGAAGTCTCAACACTCGATTAAAGTGAAACAGGTTTATTTGGTAGCCGCTAGCTTTCGAAGCACTGGCCCTTTGTCAGGTGAGTGGAGAATTGTCACTCGTTCAGTAGATCAGGACTTTTCTAACAAAAGTCTCTGCACTCACCTGACAAAGGGTCAGTGCTTCAAAAACTAGTGGTAGAGAGATTCTTCCTGCTTAGAAAGGATAGCACAGCCTCAAACTGAGGGGGGGGGGAGGGGTGCAGTTTTGATCGGAGTTGAGGAGGAACTTCACTCAAAGTGTGGTGAATCTTTGAAATTCTGTGTCCTCCTCCGTGAAGACAGACACAAAATTTGTTTAAAGCCTCAGCCATTTCCTCATTGCCCCCTGCTAAATCCCCCCTCCCATCCTCCAAGGGTCCGACGTTCACTCCAGCCGGTCTCCTCCTCCTTTATATATTTGTACAAACTTCATTTTTTATATTTAGAGCTAGTTTAGCCTTATACTCGATCTTTCCTTCATTGCATGCTTAGTCATTCTTTGCTGTTGTTTAAAACTTCCCAATTTTCTAATCGCCCACTACTTTTCGCCACTCTGAACACATGAGCTTTTAATTTAATATCTTCTTTATTTTCTGCCACCAGGGCTGATTTTCCATTCTCCTACAGTCCTACTTTACCATCGGAACACATTTCTGCTGAGTACTGAAAAAGATCTCCTTAAAAATCCTCCACAGTTCCTCAGTAGTCCTACGAACCAATCTGCACCCCCAATCGACATTTGCCAATTCCGTGCTCATCCTATCATGCTCCCTTGTGCTCAAACAGAGGACACAGGTTCAGGACATTACTTTCTCATCCTCCTCCTGCATCAGAAATTCAAACATTATGATCACTCATCCCAAGAGGATCCCTAATTCGATCTGCCTCGTTACACAGTACCGGATCTAAGAGAGCTCGCTCTCTTGTAAGTCTTGTTACATACTGTTCAAGGAAACTATCCCAACAGCGTTCCAAGAACTCTTCCTCAAGCCCACCATGTCCGACTTGGATCATCAAATTAAGATGCAGATTGAAATCTCCCATAATTATTGCCATTCCATTTTTTTCATGCATCAATCACAAAAAGCCTGGGAGCTACAGGCTGATGAGTCTTGCATCTGTGGTGGGTAAATTTTTGGAAGGTATTTTAAGAGACAGGATCTATGGGCATTTAAAGATGCAAGGACAAATTAGGGACAGTTAGCATGGCTTTCAGTGGAAAATCCTGTCTTGCAAATTTGACTGAGTTTTTTGAAGAGGTAACCAAGAGGTAGATGAGAGCAGAACAGTTGATATTGTCCACATGGACTTTAGCAAGGCCTTTGACTAGATACAGCATGGTAGATTATTGCATTATTAACAGAAGGACGTGGAGACTCTGGAGAGAATGCAGAGGAGGTTTACCAGGATGCTGCCTGGTATGGAAGGTCTGAGTTACGAGGAGAGCTTAGGCAAATTGAGACTGTTTTCCTTAAAAAGATGTAGACTTAGAGGAGATCTAATAGAGGTGTACAAGATTGAGGGGTATAGATAGGGTTAAGCTTTTTCCTAGGATGGACTCGAATAGCACAAGGGGTCACAGGCTTAGGGTGAGGGGAGTAAAGTATAATTTGGATGCTGGAGGGAGTTTCTTCACACAGGGTGGGGGGGTGTGTGGAATGCGCTGCCAAGTAAAGTGGTGGAGGCAGGTACTCTGCAGTTATTTAAGAAATACTCAGATGGACACATGAACAGAATGGGAATGGAGGGGTGTAGAAAACTGATTTAAAATAGGGATCATGAGCCTTGGGAGTCCCTGGGAAGTGTGTAAATAGATGATGATATTGATGTACTTGTTTTTATCCTACAGGTGCTTTGGTCCACCTTGTTGTCTAACGAGGGGCATACACGCGATGGGTCGTGAGAGGACTGCTCTTGGATCTTTTTCAAGAGTATCCTACTGCTTCACATCGTTAGTGTACGCTTGACCTGGACCATTTGATGGGCAACACGACAGCTCAGTGACTATCGCTGTGCTGTGCAGATACATGGATGTGGGAGTTTGCGCATTCTCACCGTGCTTGCGTGGGAGTTCTCCGGGAGCTCCGGTTTCCTCCCATATCCCAAAGATGTGCTCTTAGGCTAATTAGCAAAACAAATTCTCCCTAAATTGTCTCAAATCTGGTTTTTAATCCACAGATCTATAAACGTGGACAGGGATCGTGGGTAGAGGTGGGAACATCAGGGTGGCGGCGTCGGCTTGTTGGGCGTGTTTCCTGTGCTGTTTTGTTCTTTGTTCTCTCCCGCTGCAGGGGTTCTCTGCTCCCGCCGCGGGGGAAATTCTGGTTGTAAAATGATTACAGGAGGTTCGGGCAAACTTAGTGGCTGGAATTCTCTGGCTGATCCCACCGGAGGATCTTCCAGTCCCACTGATGGTGCACCACCATGGGTGTCCGGGCGGAATGGGGTGCTGTCGATGGGAAATCCTATCGACAGTGATGGGGTTAGAAGATCCACCATGGACAAATGGTATGCCACATCCTGCCATGAGGAAAACATCAGGAGTGGCTAGAGAATCCCAGCCAGTGAGCAAGAACATGGCAGACGGGAGAACAAGATGAAGTTGTCCACTTTGGGTGGCACAATGGCAGTGTGGTTGTCCCTCACAGTGCCAGGGGCCTGGGTTCTATTCCAGCCTCAGGTGACTGTGCAAACTCCATCCAGACATTGTCCCCATGTCAGCATGGGTTTCCCCTCCAGTTTCCCCTCAGTCTCCAACAATGTGTGGGTTAGATCAATTGGCCATCCTAATTTGGCCCTTAGAGTCAGAGAATCAGGAGGGTAAATATAAAGGTTTTACAGCTCATTTATGAGTGTCACAAGCAGGCTTACACGCACACTGCAATGCGGTTACTGTGAAAATCTCCTAATTGCCATACTCTGGTGCCTGTTCAAGCACCGAGGGAAGATTTAGCCCAAGCAACACACTGAACAGCAGTGCAGGAGGAAACGGGAACACACACGTGGGGTTACACTATAGGACCTGTTGTTAGTGCAGTCTGATGGGCTGAATGGCCGCCTTCTGTACTGTGGGATGCTATGATTCCAGCAGGAACAGACGTGTGGAGTATTTGTTGAACAGTAAGCTCATCAGTAAGTCGCTGGAAGTTAATATGCCGACGCACTGAGTAACAAAGTCTATGTTGCCTGGACAAAGCCTTGCTTCAGTTGTATAGAATTTTGTTTCAACCAAGCCTGGAATACTGAGTGTGGTTTTGGTTCCCTTATCCGAGAGAAAATATTTTTGCCACGGAGGGAGACGTACATTCTCCAGAAATGTTCGGGGGACTTTCTCGAAGAGGAACTTGCATTCTCTGAAGTTTGAAAGAAAGAAGAGTTCTCTTTGAAACATATAAAACGCTTACGACAATAGATGGGGTAGACACAGTTGAGATGTTTTCTTTGGCTGAGGAGTCTACGTATGGAGGTGCTGGACTGGGGTAAACACAGTAAGAAGTCTGACAACACCAGGTTTAAGCCCAGCTAATTTATTTGATCGTAAACTCGCAAACTTTGAGGACTATCCTCGTTTCTAAAGGATCGTCCTTTTTGTCTGAGGTTGTGTCCACTGAATCCAGTTTTTCCTACTAATGCAAACACTTTCTCCACATCCACTCGATCCAGGCCTCGCAGTATCCTACTAGTGGTTTAAAAAAGAGAGAGCATGGACAAGGTGGGCCAAAGGGCCTGTTTCCATGCTGTAAACATCCATGATTCTAAACCTTCATAAAAATGTAAGTAGTAGGAAGATGATTAGACTATTTACTCCTTCGAGTTTGTCCTTCAATCGGTCAGATCAGAGCTGATCCAACATTCCTCACATCCGTCTTCTTTCCCTGGAACCTCTGTTCTGTTATTGATCAAAAATCTATCTATCTCAGCCCTAAAGGGCAAACCCCAAAAGATTGAGTTTACTATCGAATAAATTGGTTGGATTTAAACCTGGTGTTGTCAGACTTCTTACTGAGAAGCCTAGAACCAGCGGACACCGTTTCAAAAAAAGGCAGATACTGCTTGGGACAGAGATGAGGAGAAATTTTTTGCGGAGTGCTGTGAATCTTTGCAATTCTCTATCCCAGACGGCTGTGGAAGCTCAGTCATTAACCCAGTCATTGTGGGCAGCACGTTGGCACACTTGTTAGTACTGCTGGCTCACTGTGCCAGGGACCCGGGTTTGACTCCCAGCTTACGTCACTGTCTTTGTGGAGTTTGCACATTCTCCCTGTGTCTGCATAGGTTTCTTCCAATTGCTCCGGTTTACATTCTGTCCAAAGATAGAGTCACGCAATCATACAATGTAGGAGGAGGCCGTTCAGCCCATCATGTCTGAACTGACCACAATCCCACCCAGGCCTCATCCCCATAATACCATATATTTACCCTGGCTAATCCCCCTGACACAAAGGGGCAATTTAGCATGATTAATCTGCACATCTTTTGACTGTGGGAGGAAACTGGAGCATTTGGAGGAAACCCATGCAGACATGGGGAGAATGCACAAACTCCACTCTGGTCACCCTCTGAGAATCAAACTCAAGTCCCTGGTGCTGCCTGGCAGGAGAGCAAACCATTGTGCCACTGTGTATGGGTTAGGATGATTGGTTATGCTAAATTGCCTTTAGTATCCCACATTTAGGGGGATTAGTGGGATAAAGAATGGGATTAAAGTGTTAGCCATCAGTGCAGACTGGATTTTACACTGTGGAATACTGTAAAAGGAGCCTTGAAAGTTGCATTTCCCAGGTGATAATCCGGATGGTGTGCAATTTACTGGAGCGTGGGATGGGATTTAAGAATCAGTGGGAGTAGACTGGTAATTGGAGCTGTCAATCATTGATTAGATCAGTGTGGGAACGGTGACTGGTACCAGTCCCAGAGCAGGAGGTGATCAGAGAGCGGTGAGGGAGATGCATAAGAATATAATAATGTAAGAAATAGACCATTTGGTCGCTCAATTCTGTCCTCCATTCAGTCACATTATAGCTGATGTGCCATTCCTCACATCCACCTTCTTTCCCTGGAACTTCTGTTCTGTTACTGATCAAAAATCTATAAATCTCAACTTTAAATATACATGAGATCTCCACCCTCAGTGCTCTCTGTGGCAAGAAATATCGAAGACAACCCTCAGAGTTTTGTCTCGTCTCATCTCAGTCTTAAATTGGGGCCTTTTCATTCTGATACTATTCTTTTTCTGGTCCTAGATTCTTCCCTGGGGGCAAACATCCTCTCAGCATTAACCTTGTCAAGTTTCTTTGGAATCTTATATGTGTGGAGTTTGCACATTCTCCCCGTGTCTGCGTGGGTTTCCCTCAGCTGCCCTGGTTTCCTCCCACAATCCAATGATATGCAGTTGATTGGCCATGCTGAATTGCCCCTAACCTCGGGGTGGGGGGATTAGCAAGGTGAATATGTGGCGTTATGAGTAAGGTGTAGGCTTGTCAGCGCAGACTCGATGGGCTGACTGGATTCCTTCCGTACTGTAGGGATTCTATGATTCAATTTGGAACAGTGTCCCTTTCTCTCAAACACTGCACCTCCCTTCCCTGTTCCTCACTGGACCTCCCTGCTCACTTTCCAAACCATCAGTGGACTTTTTTCTCCCCCCACTTTCCCTGAAAGCATCCCTTTCTCCCCAACAGATCCATAAATTCCTGGTGCACCGCCCTCACTCTGAATAAAGATGCTCACCTTCTGACCGTTTGCCAGTTCTCTAATCCCACACTGTTTTCCTCCCTCATCAGAGAGTCTTTCAGCCACAGGTAAGTTTGTAGTTGATACTAAAATTGGAGGTGTCAAGGATAGTGAGGAAAGTTATTTTGGATTGCAACAGGATCTTGATCAACTGGGCCAGTGGGCTGACAAATGGCAGATGGAGTTTCATTCAGATAAATGCAAGGTGATGCATTTGGTAGATTAAACCATGGTAGGACTTAGTCAGTTAATGATAGGGAGTTACAGAACAAAGATTGAGGGATACATGCTCATAACTCCTTGAAAGTGGAGTCACAGATGGACAGAGCAGTGAAGAAGGCATTCAGCATGCTTGGTTTCATTGGTCAGAACATTAAATACAGGAGTTGGGATGTCTTGTTGAAGTTGTACAAATTTGTTCCAAGACCACACTTGGAATACTGTGTACAGTTCTGGTCACCCTATTATAGAAAGGATATTCTTCAACTAGAAAGAGTGCAGAAAAGATTTACTAGAATGCTACTGGGACTTGATGGATTGAGTTATAAGGAGAGCCTGGATAGACTGGGACTTTTTTCTTTGGAGCATAAAAGGCTGAGAGGTGATCTTATAGAGATTTATAAAATAATGATGGGCATTGATCAGTCGTCAATATTTTTTCTCAAAGGTAGGGGAGTCTAAAACTACAGGGCATAGTTTTGAAGTGAGAGGGGAAAGAAACACAAGTGACAAGAGGGGCAATTGTTTCACAGAGTGGTGAGTGTCTGGGACAAGCTGCCAGAGATAGTGGAAGAGACGGGTACAATTTTGTCTTTAAAAAGCATTAAGATGGATAAAACGTGTATAGGGGGATATGGGCCGAATGTGGGCAATTGAGACTAGCCTAAGGGTTTAAAGAAAAAGATGGCAGGAACAAGTTGGGCCGAAGGGCCTGCTTCCATGCTGAAAATCTTTGACCATAAGCATGGGAAAGAAACAGCTTGTGATTGGAGACAATTAGGGAATGAGATAGCATTAACCAGAAACTGAGTGGTTCCAGCCACATAAATACTCTGGCTACAGAAGCAAGTCTAGGACTTCAACAGTAACTCACCTCCTGACTCCCCAAAGATGTCCAACATCTACAAAGCACAACTCAGTATGAATGGATTCTCCCCATTCGGGTGGGTGAAGCACCTACACGCTCAAGAAGCTCAACACCATTCAGGACTAAGCATCCCTCTTGATTGGCACCGCATCTACAAACATTCGCTCCCGCCACCATCGACTCTCAGTAGCAGCAGTGTGTACCATCTACAAGATACACTGCATCAAATCACCAAAGATCCTTAGATATCAAAGCCACAATCACTTCCATTTAGCAGGACAAGGGCAGCAGATACATGGGAATGCCATCAATCACAAGTTCCACCCATTTTAACTCTCCATCCTGACTTGGAAATATATCAGTCATTGCTTCACTGTTGCTGGGTCAAAAACTTGGAGTTTCCACCTAACTGGATGTATCTGCACCTCACAAACTGCAGTGGCTCAAGGTGGCAGCTCACCCATCACTTTCTCAAGACGTAATCAATGATGGGTAATAAATATTAGCACGTTCACATTCTGGAAAACTGCCAGGAAATGGAATTGATTTTGCAACTTGTGTGGTAGCGATGTCTCCTGCACAGTATAGAACATTACAGCACAGAACAGGCCCTTCGGCCTTTGATGTTGCGCCAACCAATATAAAAAGCAATGCTCCTCCAAACTAAACCATTCCCTTCTCTTCCATATACTTATCAACTAACCTTAAATGCCACCAAACTTGGCGCATCTACAACTGCAGCAGGCAGGGCATTCCACTCCCGAACCACCCTTTGGGTAAAGAACCTACCTCTGATATCTGTCCTATAACTATCACCCCTTAATTTAAAGCTGTGTCCCCTCGTGCTAGCTTTCTCCATCCTAGGAAAAAGGCTATCACTGTCCACCCTATCTAAACCTCTAATCATCTTATATGTTTCGATAAGGTCCCCTCTTAGCCGCCTCCTTTCTAACGAAAACAACCTCAAATCCCTCAGCTTCTCTTCATAAGACCTGCCCTCCATACCAGGCAACATCCTGGTAAACCTCCTCTGTACCCTCTCCAATGCCTCCACATCTTTCTTATAATGCGGGGACCAGAACTGCACACAATACTCCAAGTGCGGCCGCACTAGAGTTTTGTACAGTTGCAACATGACGTTGCGGCTCCGAAATTCAATCCCCCTACCAATAAAAGCTAAGACTCCATATGCCTTCTTAACAACCTTCTCGACTTGACTGCCTACTTTCAGGGATCTATGCACATACACACCAAGATCCCTCTGTTCATCAAGACTACTAAGAATCCTACCATTAGCCCTATACTCTACACATTTATTATTCCTGCCATAGTGCATTACCTCACACTTTTCCACATTAAACTCCATTTGCCACCTCTCGGCCCAGCTCTGCAACTTGTCCAAGTCTCTCTGCAAACTATAACACCCCTCTTCACTATCTACCACTCCACCGACTTTAGTGTCATCTGCAAATTTACTAATCCATCCTTCAATACCCTCATCCAGATCATTTATAAAAATTACAAACAGCAGGGGCCCCAAAACAGACCCCTGAGGTACACCACTTGTCACCGAACTCCACGATGAATATCTCCCATCAACCACCACCCTCTGTCTTCTATCTGCTAGCCAATTCCTAACCCAATTAGCTAAATCACCCTCTATCCCATACATCTGCATTTTCTGCAGAAGTTTTCCATGGGCCACCTTATCAAACGCCTTGCTAAAGTCCATATATACCACATCAACCGCCTTACCCCCATCCACCTCTTTAGTTACTTTTTCAACAAACTCAGAGGTTAGTAAGGCACGACCTACCCTTCACAAAATCATGCTGACTATCTCCAATCAATTCATTTCTCTCTAAATAACTATAAATCCTATCCCTAATAATTCTCTCCAATACTTTGCCCACAACAGAAGTAAGACTCACTGGCCTATGATTCCCTGGAAGGTCTCTGTTCCCCTTCTTGAACAATGGGACCACATTCGCTATCCTCCTGTCCTCCGGAACCACACGACGCTCTGCTGCTGTAATTATACTGATGTGCTGTGCTTTAAATATTGTTAATGTGATTTCTGTGGCAAAGTTGCAATGGGGTCAATCGTGATGGTATTCCATCAGGAAGTTGTATTTTTTAAAGTTCATACGCAGGACATGGATATTGCTGGCTGGCCAGCATTAATGGTTCAGGATGCCAATAATTCGGAGGGCAATTGCGAGTTAATCACATTACTGTGGATTTGGAGTCACGTGGCCAGACCAGCTAAGGACGGCTAATTTCCTTCCTTGAAACATATTAATGAACCGAATCTGTTTCTCTGACTATGGTTTCATGGTCATCAGTAGATTCTTAACTCCAGAATTTTTTATTATTGAATTCAAATTCCACCATCTGCTGTGGCTGGATTCGAACCTGGGTCCCCAGAACAGTTTTTGGGTTAATAACATAGTGATAATACCAGTGGCCCATTCCCCAGCCTTGTGAAATGTAGGAAATATGGACTATTGGTTAAGCGGGGGGGGAGACATTACTGCTGATATAGAATCCTAGAATCTGTGGTGCAGAGACATGCCCTTCAGCCCAAACTGGTCCATGCTGAACAAAAAACTCATCAAAACTAACCCCATTTGCCTGCATTTGGCACATATAAAGCTGCAACATTATCTCCTGACTCTTAATAGAAGGATAAGACCCTAGTCAGGCCCCACTTGGAATACTGAGCTCAGTCCTGGTCACCTCATTACAGGAAGGATGTGGAAGTTATTGAAAGGTGCAGAGGAGATTTACAAGGACACTTGCCTGGATTGGGAGGAATGCCTTATGAGGATAGATTTAGGGAGCTCCGTCTTTTCTCCTTGGAGAGACGAAGGATGAGAGGTGACCTGATAGAAGTGTATAAGGCGTTGAGAGATATCGAGAGAGTGGATTCTGAGGCTTTTTCCAAGGCTGGAATGACTGCCACAAGAGGACACAGATGCTGGGGACTAGCGACAGAGGAGATATCAGGGGTAAGCTTTTTACTTAGAGATTGGTGGATGAGTGGAATCGGCTGCTGTCGGTGGTGGTGGAGCAAATTCTGGATGAGTACATGAGATTTAATAGAATTGAGTGTTATATGTAAGCTTAGTAGGTAAGAATATTATTGGTGTAACTTGTGGGCCGAAGGGCCTGTTTGTACTGTAGTTTTTCTACGTCCAATGTTTTTATGTTCTAAATCTTTCCTGTCCGTGTATCTGTCCACATGCCTTTTAAACATTATTCATGTACTAGCCTCAACCACTTTCTCTGGCAGCTCATTCCATGCATGTAGCACCCTCTGAGCAAACAAAAATTGCTCCTCAGGTTCCCATTAATTCTTGCTCCTCTTAACTTAAACCTATGCCCCTCTTGTTCTCAATTTCCCAAACCTGGGAAAGGGACTGAATACATTCACCCTATCCATATCCCTGATAGAGGTATATAAGATCATCCTTATCTGCCAAAGAAAAGGCCCCAGCCTGTCCCTCCCTACCTCTTCCCTATAAATCAGTCATTTGAGACTTGGCAACATCCTTGTGAATCTTTTCCACACGCTGTCCTGTTTAATAACATCTTTTTTATATTACAGCAACCAAAACTGAACACAGTACCCAAGGAGCATCCTCACTAACATCCCATACAACCGCAACGTAACTCCCCATTTAAGTGAGCACTTAAAATACTATAACAGACCAGGCTATGAACCAAATGTCAGTGACTGGGATTACAATGGATAAATACTTCATGTCTGGTGCAGTCATAATGAGCCAGAGAGTCTCTTTTTGAGCCTACAATTCTACCATCCTTCTGTAAGAAGGACACAATAAACAGACTTGGTGGCATAGCGGCATTATTGCTGGACTGGCACTCCAGAGGCCCAAGGGATAATGTGCTGGTGATGCAGGTTCTATCCCACCGTGACAGATGGTGAAATTTGAATTCAATTTTTCAAAACATTCTGAAATCGAAAGTCCAATGATAACAACTGTCGTTTTAAAAAAAAAACCTCACAGGTTTACTGAGGAAATCTGCCATCCTTGCTTGGCCTGGTTTACTTGTAAGCGATCCTGGAAATGGCCGGCGAGCCATTTAGTCAGGGGCAGTTAGGGATAGGCACCAAATTTTGGGCCTTGCCAGTCATGCCAACATCCACAAAATAATACATTAAGAAGTAAAGAATGTCCAGCTGCTGTGGCTAAAACAGATTTTCCAGTCTACCTGTTCAGGCAAATAAGAGAGGGCGGCTATTCCTTGTTATGAAACAATCCCTTTTTGAACACATCTCGACCACAGTGCTGGTGATCAGTCACATTTATTCTTTTTCAAGACACTTTCCTTAACGTATATACGGCCAAACATTGGCAGTAATTTGTTTTTATTCAATGCTGGAATCTGAAAAGAGAAAATGCTGGAAAATCTCAGCAGGTCTGGCAGCCTCAGTAAGGAGAAAAAAAAAACTGATGTTTCAAGTCAGCTTTGACAAAGGATCACGTGGACTCAACATCTGCTCTTCTCTCCTTGCAGATGTTGTCAGATCCATAGATCACTCGTAGGATCATGCGGTGCAGAAGGAGGCCATTCTGCCCCTTGAGTTTGTACTAACCACCATCCTCGTAGCTAG
The DNA here is from genome assembly GCA_024679065.1 of Sphyrna mokarran. Classification (NCBI taxonomy): domain Eukaryota; kingdom Metazoa; phylum Chordata; class Chondrichthyes; order Carcharhiniformes; family Carcharhinidae; genus Sphyrna; species Sphyrna mokarran. The sequence goes on along the minus strand of JAGIQG010000014.1, from coordinate 4,872,874 downwards.
TCCCCTGTCACTAACGAGCAATTGAACATGGCCAATCCATCCTGCACGTTTTTTCAACTGTGGGAGGAAACCGCAGCACCTTGATGAAACCCACAGAGACCTGGGCAGAATGTGCCAACTCCACACAGACATGGACCAAAGCTGGGAACCAAACTTGCATCCTTGGCACTGAGGCCGCCATGCTAATCACCAAGCCACTTGCTGAGATTTCTGAGCATTTTCTCTTTTGTGCCACATATTGATGATCTGACTTTATCTTTTTGTGTGGGATTTCTGATTGAATGTCTGATTTCATTAACACAATTGTATTTATGAGGGCTGTGGGATGATTTCAGTTGCTTACTGGATTCACACAAAGGTAGACTCACCTCACTGGCCCCTCATCCCACTTCATTGCTGGTTTTGAATTATCTGATCAAATCTACGCTATTTGATCAAATCTGGTCGCTGTTTGCAGGTTACAGCATCCAACAAATGAAGGGTATTCTTCCTTTCCACATGTTTCTGAGTCGTGCTCAAGAATTGATGACTCTTTGAGAGGACTAATTAATCTAACCGCGAGTGTGATATTTGCAAAATGCTGTAACAGTTCAATGTCCAACATTGTTCCGGTCACACGTGATGTTAAATTTGCACAGTGGAGATGAGTAGAATTGGAGATATGACATTTCACTGCTGTCAGAGAGTGAGATTTGCTCCGGAATGTCCGCGTTATTGTTCCTGGAATCAAATTTTACGTCTGATGCATCTGTCTCTACTTTATGGGAAACAAACAAGGTTGTAATGTGAGGACTTAACTTTTATTTATCTGAATCTTCTTAAAGGGAGAAGGGAGAAGCATCTGAACTATAACATGGTGGCACAGTGGTTAACACTGCTACTTCTCAGCGCCTGTGATTAGGTTTGACTCTGGTCTCCAGTGGCTGTCTTTGTAGACATGATATGGAGATGCCAGCTTTGGACTGGGGTAGGCACAGTAAGAAATCTCAACACCAGATTAAGTGGAATAAACCAAATAAGTTTATTTGGTACCACCAAGGAGCAGTCTCTGAAAGTTTGCGCATTCTCCCCATGTTTGTGTGGGTTTTTTTCTGGGTGCTCCAGTTTCCTCCCACATCCCAAAGATTTGCTCTTCGGCTGATTCTCTCTAAATAGTGTCAAATTTGGTTCCAATGCATAGATCTATAAACATAGACAGGGATCAGGGGTAGAAGCAGGAACATCAAGGTGGCGGTGCGGGCTCATTGGGCCGAAAGGCCTGTTTCCCATGCTATTTTGTTCTTTGAAAGCTCGTGATACCAAGAAAACCTGTTGGACTTTAACCTGATTTTGTGGGACTTCTTACTGTGTCTGTGTGGAGTTTGCACATTCTCCCCATGTCTGTCTGGGTTTCCACCAGATACTCTGGTTTCCTTCTACCATCCAAAGATACGTGGGTTAGGTGCATTGGCCACGCTAAATTGTCCCTTAGTGTCAGGGTATTAACAGAGTGAATATGTGGAGTTACAGAAATGGGGCTGAGTGGGATTCTGGTCAGCACAGACTTCTCTACTGTAGGTATTCTATGATTATGTAGTGCCTCATAGTGCCAGAGACCCAAATTGAATTCCAGTCTTGTGAGACTGCCTGTGCGGAGTCTGCGCATTCTCCCCATGTCTGCGTGTTTCCTCCAGGTGCTCCAGTTTCCTCCCACAGTCCAAAGATGTGCAGTTTAGGTAAATTGGCCATGTTAATTGCCCCGTTGTGCCTGAGATGTCTTAATTAGAATAATCAGCCATGGTTAATGTGTGCGTTACAGGAAGAGGGATGAGGAAAACTTTGTCAGAGAGTCAGTGCGGACTTGATGGGCTGAATGATCTCCTGCACTGTAGGGATTCTATGGTTCTTAATAAGCAGCCCGATTATCCCTTACTTTATTCATCTTTAAATTGAATAGTTTACAATCCTGTGCTCCCGAAACTGACTGCATTAACTCGGCCAAGATCCATTTCCTGTCACTGGACATCCTTTATAGGGAACCAGAGAGAGAGCCACTCCCGCAGCTTATAGCGAGCAAGTTTGCAGCCTCGGACGTGTTATATTTCTTCTAATACTTAATCCCAAATCCACCAGGCCTGGCAGCTTTATCATTAGGGAAGAATTTTATAATGTCAAGTGTTTCTTGAGTTGTAAAGTCTTCATTTTCAGGACCCGTCCATTTGAATCATCTAATTTTGGCAGCTTGAGCTGAAGTTGTTTGTAATATTTGTTGCAGTCACTTTGGGTGTGTTCAGCTCCATGCAATATTCTCTGAAGCATTTATTAATGTCTCTCGGGCCTGTCACAAATACACCTCTTTTTTTCAAATTAATTTTATGTATATCTTGGTAGCAGTATAGGCAAAATAGACTGGGAAGTAGGTCACATGAGTGAACCTTCTTCACCTCAGCACAGTGGTCAGCTCTGAGACCCCACAACGCCAAGGACCCAGGTTCAATTCCAGCCTTGGGTCACTGAGAGAATCTCATCTGTACAGCCAAATTAAAAATCTGGGATTTAAAGGTCTTATGATGACTGTGGTAATACGTCTTAAGGGAAGGAAATCTGCTGTCCCCACTTGGTCTGGCCTACGTTTGATTCCCAATCCACAGGCAAGACCCTCGCTCAGGATAAGGGCGATAAAGATGGCAAAATTCCATTTGTAAGAAGTTGGTTTTCAAGATGTTATGGGAACTGATAGAAACACTATTCACTTTTTGTGCGGCTACGTGTTAGTGCCATCTTAGGAGGAATGTTAAAAAATAAACGCACAGAATTATTGATGGTTACAGGACAGATGGAGACAGTTCAATTTGCCAGGTTTGTACCTGTGCACTGCAAGAGCAACCTTATCATTCCTGGACCCCAATCCTTCCCTGTAACAAGACACTTTGTTTTCTTGCTCCCCTCAGTGCATTATTGTGACTCTATTCTACCTTTATTTAAGAAAAATGTATTTCTTAATGCTCTCTATAGTTTGTAAACCATCCTTTTTTTTTTAATGTGTGGTGCTGGCTGCCAGTTTTGCCGTCCCTTTGTTGTTTGAATGGTACGGTGGATCTCTTGCAGTGTGACCAATGGTAACAAGCTGTAAGAGTCAACTGACCCAAACAACTAAGCAACCAATGGCAAAGTGATGATCAGCTGACTCAGTAAAAATAAGAATTTGTTGGAAATTGATAAATTGCTTGGAGTGGCCCAAGGTGAGGCTTCGTGTTGGAGTAATGAAGTTTCTTCATTAAACCTTTTTTATAACTTTGTGTAAGTTTTGTTATATTTTATTGCCTACAGCTGTAGTGTTCTTTCTGGAGGATCAACTTTATTGTTGTTCGAGTGTTTTAAATGAGGGTTTCTTTATTTTTACTCTGGGCCTAATGCAGTGCGCAGGATTTTCATAATCCTGAATTCATTCAGAAAGAATGATGGATAGGTCAGGTGCCTGTGAACAGTTTTTTTCCCCAAGAGTTCTTTCACTTTGGGTGCTGTGGATGTTGTTTTAATTAGAAGGGTTTTTTTTAATTCAGCCTGGATGCACTGTTTTCACTTTTTTTTTTCCCTGGTGTTTTGGGAAACTGTTAATTCCCAGCTTGTTTGTGTGTGTGCTGAGAAAGGTGTTGAATCCAAAAGCATCACGTGAGCATCTTTGTTTTCTGTGTTAAATCTGTGGCAGGTATACTTCATAAGGAGGTTTGTTTGATTGGAACATTTTATTTAATTAAGGTTCATGCAATATCATGCTCATTTTTGTTTCTTGTTTGCAATTGGTGAAAGCTATTGCTAATTTTCTTTCAAATGCACTTTATTTGATTAAAAGCTCCCTAGTGAATCATTTAAGTCATACCTGCAGTGAAACATCTTATCTTACCCATGCCAAATTCAAATTTCAAAGCTTATATGCTAGAATTGTACTGAATCAGAGTGGATGAGGGGAAGACAACAGAATAATCTGACTTTGGGGGAGAAGTTCTGGTCTTGCTCGAGCAAGGCTGACTTCATAAAATACCTTGGAGTTTCTGACCCAGATTTTAACATTTCAATTTCTTTTTGAATCTGCCTGCATCAACCCTTTGGTAGAGTATTCAGGATCCAAAACACCTGCCGCACAAAAACAATGCTATTTCGTGTGTCATGTCAGTTGCCTTAAATCAACATCCTCTGGTATTTGACCCTTCCACCACTTGAGTTTCTCCCTATCCAGTCTGGGCCCTTCCTGATTTTCGGGCCCTTCCTGATTTTCAGCACCTTCATCAAATCTACTCTGAACCTTCTTCTGTGAGGACAACAATCTCAGCAAGATTGCTAATCTTTTTTGTTTGAGAGTTGCCAGTCCATATCAAACATGACAGGCCAGGACAAACTCCTGCTTTTCCTGCCACTGGCATGCTTCGAAGGATTTTGCAGGTTGACATCCTACCAGCTTTGGCCATGTTACAAACGTGTCTTCTTTGGCCATCAGGTCTTGGGATGGGATTCAAACTCAGGGCTTCTGGCTCAGAGGGAAGGACGTTACCATTGCATCAAAAGACCTCCTTAAAACTCTTCTATATCTACTTGAAAGCCTACACATTCTTGATCAAATGCAATGCCCAAATGTGGGCATTCGAGTTGAGGAGTCCAGCATTCTGTAAAGTTTCTTCCCAATTGTCCTACCTTTCAATCTTATGACCAAAATGTTGGATCTTGAGTGCTCTTTTTGAATTCAAAGTCAACCTTCCTGCTCATGTTTGACCCCAGATTGTTCTGTACCTCAAATTATTTTCTGTCTTTAATATTGATACCTCTCATTATTCTTTCTATAATGATTTCTGGAGTTGGTGATGAAGGAACTGTGCTTTTATTGTGCAAAGTGAAAATAAATAATAGCTCCAAACTGAACGCGACAGGTTCAAGACAGAATTAAAAGGTTAATGGATCCTCTCAGGGTCTTGCTTTACATAGTGCTCAGTACAAGAATACCATCAAGTTGGCTAATTACCAATCCCAGGGAGCTCACATTTAATGAACCCAACCAGGGAGCCAATTAGTGATTTCCCCATTCAGATCATGGGAGCTATCAAATTTGAAAATGCAGATATAATTTTGGATATTTTGTGGTGAAGGTTCATAAGTTGGTCGCTGGGATGAGCTGGTTTTCCAATGACGAGAAACTGTGTAAATTGGATCAACGTTCACAGGAATTTGGAAAACTGATGAAGTGATCGCATTGAAATGTAGGGATTTGAAATATAGTAAATCTGAAGAGATGAAAGCAAAATCTTCTGGATGCTGAAGATCGGAAATAGGCACAAAAAGTGCTGGGAAAAGTCAAATTGATCTGGCAGGGTCTGTGGAGCAAGAAACAGATTTGGCAGATGTCCTGAACTCGGGCTCATAGTCTAAACATACATGGTGACCTTTTTAGCACTGAGATGATGTGACATTCCTTCACCGAGAGTGTGGTCAGCCTGTGGAATTCACTCCCGTGGAAGGCAGTTAAGGCCAAAACATTGTACGTTTTCAAGAAACAGTTCGATATAGCACTTGGGACGGCACAGTGGTTAGCACTGCTGCCTCACGGTGCCAGGGACCAAGGTTTGATTCTAGCCTCAGGTGACTGTTGCACATTTTCCCTATATCTGCATGGGTTTCCTCCGGGAATTCCAGTTTCCTCCCACAGCCCAAAGGTGCGGGGGTTAGGTTGATTGGCCAGGCTGAATTGATTTGACTGCCCGGGGCTTAGCAGGATAGATAGATGATGGGAATAGAGCCAGGGTGGGATTGTGGTTAGGGCTGTCTCAATGGGCTGAATGGCCTCCTTCTGCAGTGTAGGGATTCCATGATTTGAAAACAACAATCCCTCCCAGCTCCTATCCCTGTAACACCAAATATTTACCCTTCTAATCCCCTGACACTAGGTAGATTTCCATGCCAAATTACCCCCTAACCTGCACATCTCTGGTCTGAGGCTGAGATAGATGGATTTATGATCAGTAAGGTAATCCATTAGTGTTCCTGACTACCTACTGACAGATCTGTGCTTGTTTTGTGTTTCATGGGCAGGGTACCCACCAAGTCTCTTATGTTGCCTTATTAAACCAGCTCCTATTTATGGTTCATGTATTACAAGTAAGCTTACATTAACATTGCAATGAATTTACTGTGACAATCCCCTCGTCGCCATACTCTGGCTCCTGTTAGGCTACGCTGAGGGAGAATTTAGCATGGCCAACGCACATAACCAACACGTCTTTGGGGAGGGAACCCACACAGAGTGTGCAGAATCTGCACAGATAGTGACCCGAGGCTGGAATTGAACCTGGGTCCCTGCAATATGAAGCAGCAGTGCTAACCACTGTGCCACCCCACCACCCACTGGCTGAAGAAAATCCTCCTCATCTTAGACCTGAAGCGTGGTCCCTTTACTTGGAGGCTGTGCCCTCTAATGCTGGTCCCTCCTACTAGTGAAAATATCTTCTCCATGTGAATTTGCAAACTCCGCTTAGATGGTGATGTAAGGCCGGGAATTGAACCCAGGTCCCTGGTGCTGTGAGGCAGCAGTATTAACCACTCTGCTACCTCTAAGAGTTAAATGGATTGAGCTATTTTTTACAGTAAATGATAGTAAAGTTTACAAAGGTTCCAATCTGTATGGATTGAGACTCACAGCACCTTTCCCTCCGGTCTCAGAGAAGCAGTTGGTGTTGGGTTTCCCAATTCTTTTTCAATCCCCAAGCAGTTTAATTGTAAGGTAGAGAGAGGTAATTACTGACTGAAAAGAAAGCAGTAATTGGATCGGCAGCATTGGAGGCTGTATTGGAGTATTCCCACACATGCACACCGATCATTAACACCCACTAATGGGACAGAGTAAGAACCACTGACCTCTACTGGGGAACATGTACTTCAGTGATTGTGACAGAGAATTTGAAAGTACGTGTGTGTGTGGATGTATGTGTCTGTGTATACATGTGAGTGTGTGTGTGTGTGTGTATGCACGTGTACACACAGGCTCTACAAGGGAGAGATGGGTCATCAGGTAAGACTGGTGTACATGAAGGACATTGGCAAAGGACAGGGCAGTGAAATAGATTTCAGCTTAATACATGACTATGGAGAGCGTGTGGGGCAGAGAGTTTAGTTCAGGATTGATACAGAGCTATGAGGAGAGAGCAGGGCAATAAGGTTAGTTTGGGATTGAAGCAGAGCTATGGGGAGAGAGTGAGGCAATAAGGTTAGTTTGGGATTGATACAGGGCTATGAAGGGAGAGTGGGGCAGTAAGGTTAGTCTAGGATTGATACAAGGCTATGGGAAAAGAGTGGGGCAGTGAGATTAGTTTGGGATTGATAGAGGGAATTGGGGAGAGAGTGAGCAATTGTTACTCTGCTGGAATTGGCCATGGCACTGGGGAAGAGAGCAGTAGATTGGGACTGATACAGGACTATAAGGAGAATGCAGGGAAGTACAATTGGTTTGGGGGCGGATGGCTTAAAATATTAAGTTCAAATATTTAGTTAAGGGAATGGAGTGTTGCTGGCTTGACCAGTATTTGCTGTTCATTCCTAACTCTCCAGGCAGGTAATTAGCCTGGTTGAACTGTTGCAGTGTGAAGTGTAGGCATTCCGATAGTGCTATTAGTGGGAATTCCGGGATTTTGACCAGGCAACGGTGAAGGAATGGTGAGTGACTTGGAGGGAAATTGCAGCTGGTGGTGTCCCCAAATATCTCCTGTACTTGTCCTTCTTGATAATACTGGTCTTTGGTTTAGAAGATGCTGCCAAAGGAGATTTGCTAAGTTCTTGCAGTGGATTGTTCGCTGGCGCAACTATGCGGCAGTGGTGGAGGAGCTGAATATTTGTCGAAAGGGTAGCTGTGTCCTGGACGGTATCGAGCTTCTTGAGTGTTGTTAGAGCTGCACTCATCCAGGCAAGTGGAAAGTATTCCATCACACTCCTGATTTGTTAATGGTGGATTGGCTTCTGGAATTTTAGAAGTGAGTTACACACCACAGGATTCCTACCTCTGATCTGCTCTGGTATTTATTTACAGGATTTATCTGGCTGGTCCAGTTTTTGGTTTCTGGTCAATGGTACCTCTATGATCGTTGGGAATTCATGATGCCAATCCCATTAAACATCAAGGGGCACTGGTAAAATCCTCTCATGTTGGAGATGGTCATTGCCTGGCACTTGTGTGGAGGAAGCAAGCAGCGAGATTAGTGTGGGATTGGTGCAGAACTATAGGAAGAGACTGGGACAATGAAGTTAGTTTGGGAATTGGTGTGTGGCTTTATGGCCTGATTGGGGAATAGAAATTATCCAATGTTGACAGTGCACAATGAACAAAGAATTATAGTGTAAGAACAGGCTCTTGGGCCACCCAAGCCCACACTGACCATGTGCCTGACTGAATGAAAACCCCCTACCCTTCCGGGGAACAATATCCCCCTATTCTCATTCTATTCATGTATTTGTCAAGACACCCCTTAAAAGCTACTACCGTATTTACTACTTCCACGACCTCCCTCCAGCAAAGAGTTCCAAGCACCTACCACCCTCTATGTAAAAAAAAAATCTATCCCATGCATCTTATTTAAACCTTGTCCCTTGCACCTTTAGTCTATGCCCCTAGTAATTGACTCTAACGTCCTGGGAAAATACTATCCACTCTGTCCGTGCTCTCATAATCTTGTAGACTTCTATCAGTTCACCTCTCAATCGCCACCATTCCATTGAGAACAAATCAAGTTTCTCCAACCTCTCCTCATAGCTAATGCCCTCCATACCAGGTAACTCCTGGTAAACCTTTTCTGTACTGTCTCCAAAGCCTCCACATCCTTCTGGTAGTGCGGCGACCAGAACTGAACATGATATTCCAAGTGCAGCCTAACTAAGCTTCTATAAAGCTGCAACTTGACTTGCCAATTTTTAAACCCAGTGCCCTGGCCGATGAAGGCAAGCATGCCGTATGCCTTCTTGACTACCTTCTGCACCTGCGTTGCCATTTTCAGCGACCTGTGTACCTGTGTGTCCAGATCCCTCTGCTTATCAATACTCTTAAGGATTCTGCCATTTATCGTATACTTCCTATTTGCATTAGACATTCCACAACATATTAACTCACATTTTTCCAGATTAAACTCCATCTACCATCTCTCCACCCTAGTGGGTGGCACAGTAGCACTGTGATTAGCTTCGTGCCTCTGGGGACCTGTGTTTGATTCCCGGCTTGGGTCACCAGCTGTGTGGGGTTTACACATTCTCCTTGTATCTGCATGGGTTTCCTCTGAATACTCCAATTTCCTCTCTCAGTCCAAAGATGTGCGGGTTAGGTTGATTCGTTGTGCTAAAATTGTCCCTTGGGGATTAGCAGGTAAATATGTAGCAATATCGAGCTTTGTGGTCGGTGCAGACTCGATGGGCCAAAAGGCTTCTTTGCTCATTGTAGACTTTCTATGATTTCCAAATCTCCAGCCGTATCCCCTGTCCTCATTGCTATTTGCAAATCCACCAACCTTTTATGTTGTCCACAAACTTATTAATCAAACCAGTTACATTCTCCTCCAAACCATTCATATATTATTACAATCAGCAAAGTTCCCAGCACTGATCGCTAAAGAATGCCAATTGTCACAGCTCTCCATTCAGAAACACACCCTTCCACTGCTACCCTGGATCTTCTATGTCTGAGCCAGTTCTGGATCCACTTTGCCAGCTCATCCCTGATCCCATGTGACTTTACCTTCTGCACCATGAGGGACCTTGTCAAAGTGAGTGGGCAATTTACAAATAAAATCTGTCTACAGGGAGAGAGCAATGGGATTAGTTCAGGATGGACTTAAAGCTGTGGGAAGAGAGGAGCAGTGTGTTCAGTTTGGAATTGATACAGAACGTTAGGGAGAGAAAAAAGCAGTCAGATTAGTTTGGGATTGATGCTGGGCTATGGGAAGAGAGACTAGAGTATTGGGAATAGTTTGGAATTGATGCTGGGCTATCGGGAGAGAGCAAGGTGTCGGGATTAGTTTGGGATTGATACTGAGCTGTGGGAAGAGGGAACAGGGTATTGGGGTTAGTTTGGGATTGATACTGGGCTGTGGGAAGAGGGAGCAGGGTATTGGGGTTAGTTTGGGGTTGATTCAGGGCATTGGGGAAACCCTGCAGAATTAGTTTTGGATTGATGAATTGAGAGGAGAGCAATGCTTTGATTTGGCTGAGACTGATACAGGACTTTAACAGGAATGAGGGGTCTAGTTGTGCAGGTTTGTGTCAGGGCCATGGGGGGAGTTTCAGGGGGTTAAGTTTGGAGCTGATGCAGGGATATGGTGAGAGGCCAAGTGACACCTAACTCAGCACTATATATTGACCGATTATTAGTGTTAGATTAAGAATGGCTTTGTGATGTTGTGACGTGATTAATAATCCATTGTAATGATCTGGTGACATGGATTCAAATCCCACTAAGGCAGACAGTGAAACCTGGAATGACAAGTCTAATGACAACCAGGATATGATTCTTGTAAAAACCCATCTCATGCCCTTTAGGGACATAGTGTGACTCTGGATCCCACAGCAATGTTGTTGAATCTTGAATGTCTTCTGAAATGGCAACCCAATTTCAGGGCAATTAGGGATGGACAATAAATGGTGGTCCAGCCAGTGAGACCCACATCTCCTGAATGGAAAGGATGAGCAGAATGAACTGAAACACCTGTCACTCCGCCTCAGCTCACATACTGTTGAAACTTCTATCATAGATTTGTTACATCCAAGGCTCATCTCTCCCAAACCAGTCCCACATTGTAAACTCCACTGTTGCTCATGACCAAACTACCAAGCTCTGTTCCCTCGCTCCTAAACTTACTGACTAACACTGGCTCCCATTTGAGCAATGTTTTGATTTTAATATTTCACCGTTGCTTTCAAACTTGTCGCAGTAATCTCCGCCAGCCCCTCAACCCTGCTAGCATTGGGTAAATCGCCCTCCGACCCCCCAAAACCTGTCCTCCATCTACAATATACAAGGCGGGAGTGTGATGGAATAGTCTCCACTTTCTGGATGAGTACTGCCCCAGGAACACTTAAGAAACTCAACACCATTCTGGGCAAACTTGATTGGCAACCCATCCACAAACATTCATTCCCTCCAACAATGACACACAGCAGCAGCTTTGTGTACCATTTACAAGATGCACTGCAGGAACTCACTAGAAATTGGAGCACTGGAGGAAAGCCACACACAGAACGAAAATGTGCAAAATCCACACTGACAGTAACCCAAGCTGGGAATTGAACCAGGGTCCCCGGAGCTGTGAGGCAGTTGTGCTGATCACTGTGCTACCGTGCCAGATCCAATTCCTCTGCCCTTTCCCCAGAACTTTGCACACTCTCCCTTTTCAGATAACACTCCAATTCCATTTTGAATACCTCGACCAGATCTGCCTCCCTCTCAGGAAGTTCGCTCCAGATTCCAGTCACTCTTTGGCTGAAATCATTTGCCTAATTTCTACAATAATTCCCATTATTTTGAATCCGTCTCCTTTTGTTTTTGACGTACTCTTAAGAGGGAACGGTTTCTCATTTGTTCAAACCATCTTGAAAAGAGATGTAAAGGATCATGGAAACAGAATTGAAGAATTGTTAGAGTGCAAATGGAGGCCATTTGGCCCATTGTGTCTGTACTAGCTCTCCAAATGTGCCTTTCCCCTGCCATCTCCCCGTACCTCTGAATATTGTTTCTATTCAAGCAACCATCAAATATATCCTCTCCAGTTCCTTGATTGAAGCGGCCTCCACCGCACTTCTGGGCAGTGCATTCTGGATCCCAGCCAGGAACTGAGCAAAAAATTTCCGTCTCAGATCATGATTTTTTTTTTTTCTGATCACCTTCAATCTGTGCTCATTCATTCTTGACCCGTTTACAAGCAGCTTTTCCCTATCTATTTTTTTCAGCCACAACAGCACCTCATGATTCTGAAAGTCTCTATCAAATCTCCCCTTGACCTTGTCAACCTCCTCTGCACTCTCCAACGTGTTGACGTCTTTCCGACAATGTGGTGACCAGAATTATACTGTAAATTAAACAGAAATATACAGTACTGCAGCTGAGGTCTGGATAGTATCTCGTAAAAGTTCAGCATAACTTTCTTGTTCTTGCGCTCTGTGGGGCAAATTTTCCCATCCTGCCTACCAGGGGAAACACAGTGGGTGAGGGGCAGACCAACATGTGAATGTCCGCTGACCTCGAGCAAAGATTTTCTGGTTGTGGGGCAAGCACAGAAGGAAAATCGCACCCAGTGCTACTATTAATAATGCCCAGAATACTATTTGTTTTATTAGCTGCTCTCTCTCTCCACCTTCCTTCTTGCCTCAATGATCAATGCACATAAACATGCCTCTGCTCCTGCACCCTTTTAGAATTTTACCCCTTATTTTATATTGTCTCTCCTTGTTCTTTCAGCCAAACTGTATCACTTTACTCTTCTCTGTGCCAGACTTCATCTGTTACCTATCTGCCCACTTCACGAACTTGTCTAAATCCTTTTCACATTATACACTGTCGCCCTGACAATTGACAAGAATTCCATGTTTGACGACATCAAACACACCAGGATCTAGCTCATTATTATATCAGGAAAAGTAATGTTTCCATACTGTTCCTTGAGGAACATTACTGCAAACCTATCTTCAACCTGAAAAATATCCATTGGCCGTTACTGTCTGCTTCCCTATTGTTTTAGCAAAAAAGACAGGAGCAACAAAACTGCTCCGTGAGTTGTAAGTTTTCTTACAATAACTCTATCAAGTCTCCCCTCTATCTTTTCTCCTAGAAAGACAGACTAAATCTCTCCCATCTATCCTTATAACTATTGTTGTTTATCCTTGGAATCAGTCTCGTGAATCTCCATTTGATTACATATGATGATAATGGAAAGTGAATGGAAAGATCACCTTAATATGTGATAAAACCATTTAAAATCTGATGACAGCAGGGAAGAAGCTGTTCTTGTTGTTTGCTGTGTGTTTTCAGAATTGTGTATCTTTTCCCAATGGACAAATGTGGAAGAGAGAATGTCTGGGATGCATGGGGTGTTTAATTATACTGGCTGTTTGAGTCAGCAGAAAGAATCAATGGACGGGAGGCTGGTTTGTATCATGGACTGGCTTTGTTTACAACCCTTTGTAGTTTTTTGCTGTCTTGTGCAGAGCAGGAGCCATACCAAGCTGTGATGCATCCAGAAAGGATACTCCCTATGATGCATCTGTAAAACTTGGTGATGTTGTGGATTTCCTTTTTCTTCTGAGAAAATAGAGGCATTGGTCAGCTTTCTTAGCTATAACGTAACAAGACAGGATGTTGGTGATAAGAAAACCGAGACACTTGAAGTTCTCAACCATCTCCACTTCATCACTGTGACAAGGGGCATGACCTCCACTACATTTCCTGAAGTTGATGACTATCTCCTCCATTTTACTGATATTGAGAGAGAGGTTATTGTTACTGCATTTGTTCACCAGATTCCCTATTCTTTCCTGTACTCCGTTTCGTTGTTTGAGATCTGGCCCACTACACTGCAGCAAACTTAAACTGCATTGGAGTGGAATTTGGCCACGCCATCATCAGAATCTTTCGAGGATCTTGGGGCACAGCTTTGTGGGACATGGATGTTGAAGATAATCATGAAGCAAGTGGCGTTGCCTATCCTTACAGATTGGGGTCTTTAGCGTCTTTGCATAATTTCTCAATATGGCATGCAGTTAAGGGTGTATATCCTAGATGGTGCCTCACTAAAGTCTGACCGTGATGGGCAATAAATAGTTAGCGGATAAATCCGAGTTGATGATATTTTAGGATGTGGCCATTTCATTAGTTTGGGATTGTTACAGGACAATGAGAAAAAAACATAGAGACGTAAGAATTAGGAGTGAGAATTTCTGTACAATAGGAATTCATCCCAAAGAGGAGGAAACGTGCTAAAGAGAGAAGGAGACATTTATGGGTGATGAGAGGAGTCAAGGTCAGCAAAAATGCAAAAGAATACAAAATGCAAAGACTGGTGGGAAGCCTTTAAAAGCAAGCAGAGGATAACTAAATAAGCAATAAGGGGTGTGGGGGGGACATGAAATATGAGCATAAGCTAGCTCGTAATATAAAAGAAGATAGGGACAATTGTTATTTTTAATAAATAAAAGGTAAGAGAGAGAGAACGATAATGATTGGACCATTGGAAAATGAAGCTGGAGGGATAGTAATAGGAAATAAAGCAATGGTAGAGGAACTGAATAGTTACTTTGCATCGGTCTTCACGGTGGAAGACACCAGTGGGATGCCAGAGCTCCAGGAGAAGCAGGGGGCAGAGGTGAGTGTAGCGGCTATTACAAAGGACAAGGTTCTGGGGAAATTGAAAGGTCTGAAGGTGGAGAAATCACCTGGACCAGATGGGCTACACCCCAGGGTTGTAAAAGAAGTAGCTAAGGAAATTGTAGAAGCATTGGTGATAATCTTTCAGAAATCACTGGAGGCAGGGAGGGTACCAGCGGACTGGAAAGTAGCAAGTGTAACACAGCTTAAGGGAGGAAGGCAGCAGACAGGAAATTATAGGTTAGTTAGCCTGACTTTGGTCCGTGGCAAGATTTTAAATTCCATTGTTAAAGATGAGCTCTCAAAATTCTTGGAAGGGCATGATAAAGAAGGACCAAGTCAGCACAGCTTTGTCAAGGGGATTCACATCTACAAAGCTAATAGAGTTCATTGAGGAAGTAGCAAGGAAGTTAGATAAAAGAGAACCACTGGATGTGATTTATTTAGATTTCCAGAAGGCCTTTGACAAGATGACGCATAGAAAACTGTTAAATAAGTTAAGCGCCCATGGTGTTAAGGGTAAGATCCTGGCATGGATAGAAGATTGTTTGACTGGCAGAAGGCAGAGATTGGGATAAAGAATCCATCACAGGATGGCAGCCAATGACTAGTGGTGTGCCTCAGGGGTTGATGCTTCGATCACAACTTTTCACAATATACATTAATAATTTAGAGGAAGGAACTGAAGGCAGTGTTGATAAGTTTGCAGATGATACCAAGATATGTAGAGGGACAGATAGTATTGAGGAAATGAGGGGCTGCAGAAGGATTTGAACAGGGTAAGAGAGTGGGCAAAGGAGTGGCAGATGGGGTATAATGTTGACAAGTGTGAGGTTACGCACTTTGGAAGGAGGAATGGAGGCATAGACTATTTACTAAATGGGAAAATGCTTAGGAAATCAGAAACACAAAAGGATTGAGTCATTGGTCAAGATTCTCTTCAGGTTAACGCGTAGATTGAGTTGGAGTTAAAAAGGCAAAGGCAACGTTAGCATTCGTATCCAGAGGGCTGGAATACAAGTGCAGGAATGTACTCCTGAGGCTATATAAGGCTCTGGTCAAACCCAATTTGGAGGATGGGGAGCAGTTTTCCACCTCTCAGGAAGTATGTGTCAAGAGTAAGGGTCAAGAGGAGATTCACAAGAACGATCCCAGAAATGAAGAGCTTATCATTATGAGGGACGGTTAAGGACTCTGTGTCTGTACTCATTGGAATTTAGAAGGATGAGGGGGATCTTATTGAAATTTACAGGATACTGTGAGGCCTGGATAGAGTGGATGTTTACTAGTAGGAAAAACTAGAACAAGAGTGCACAACTTCTGGCTAAAGAGATGAGAGTTAAAACACAGGTGAGGAAGAATTTCTTCAGCCAGAGAGGAGTGAACCTATGGAATTCTATACCACCAAATGTTATGCTATCATTGAGTATCTTTAAGACAGAGATAGATAGGTTTTTGATTAATAGGAGGATCAGAGATTCTGGGGAAAAGGAAGGAGAATGGAGATGAGAAAAAAATCAGCCATGACTAAATGGTGGAGCAGACTCAATGGGCCAAGTGGCCTACTTCTGCTCCTGTGTCTTGTGATCTTATAGTCTAAGCAATTTAGCCCTTCAAGCCCACCCCACCATTCTATATGATAATGGGCTGATCTCCATCCGATCTAACTCCATTTCCCTGCCTTTTCCCCCGTAGCGCTTTATTGTGCTTCTGTCCAAATATATTTATCTATTTCTTTCCTGAAGCCATTGATTCTCCATCCACTGCGCTCTGAGGCAGTGAGTTCCACAGATTCACAACTCTCTGTGAGAAATAGCTGCTCCTTATCTCTGTCTTCAAACCTACCCCCACCCTTACTCCAAAACTATGACCTCTTGTCTTAGACTGATCTGGAAGGGGAAACATTTGGTTAACATTTATTTTATTAATCCTGTTGAATCTTTAATATACCTCAATCAAATCACCCCTCATTTTTCTGTCCTCTAGCAAGTACAAGCTTAAGATACTCAATCACTTCTCATACAACAGCCTCTTCAATCCTGGACTCAATCTCGTGATTGGGAGAGAAGGGGAATGGGATTAGGTTTGGGTTATACAGGGCTCTAGGGAAAGAGAGTGGCAGAAGGGTTGACTGAAATTATAGATCATAAATTATACAACCCTACAGTGCAGAAAGAAGCCCTTTGGCCCATCAAGTCTGCACTGAACACAATCCCACCAGGCCCTACCTCCATATCCCTACATATTATACCCACTAATCCCTCTAATCTATGCATACTTGGACGCTAAGGGGCAATTTTAGCATGGCCAATCAACCTAACCCGCACATCTTTGGACTGTGGGAGGAAACCCATGCAGACACGAGGAGAATGTGCAAACTCCACACAGACTGTGACCCAAGCAAGGACTCGAACTCGGGACCCTGGAGCTGTGAAGCAGCAGTGCTAACCACTGTGCTACCGTGCCACCCTTAAATTCTTAGACAGTTATAGAGGAAAGTGACAGAGTGATTAGATTTGATTTGATACAGTGCAATGATAACAGAAGGCAGTGGGGTTCATTTGAGATTTATTCATGAGAATGAAGAGAGAGAAGTAAAGTGCAAGTAATTTCTGATAGACAAGGAGATATGGAAATCCTGAGGGATATTGACAGGGTGGATATGGAGAGGGTATTTGCTGTCGTGGGGGAATTTAAAACTAGGAGGGTTAAAGGGATCAAGTTGAGGAGAATGCTTTTTTTTATCTCGAAGGATTGCACATCTGTGGAAGCCCTTCCCTAAAGGGGCAGGGTAAGCAGTGATAGATAGAAGTGTTGTCGGGAATAGACAGAAGGTCACAATCAGATTGGCCATGATCTTAATATCTTATTTTCAAAATTTATTCCTGGGAATATGAGTATTGCTAGCTGGCTAGATTTACTACCCACTCATCGTTGCCCTTAGAGGGCAGTTGAAAGTCAATCACATTATTGTGGATCTGGGGTTACAGGTAGGCCAGACTAAGGAGGAACAGCAGACTTCTTTCGCTAAAGGACATTAGTGAACCAGGTGGGTTTTCCTGACAATTGACAATGGGTTTCATGGTCATCTGTAGTTTTTTTAATTCCAGATATAGAATCATACAGAGCAGAAGGAGGCCATTTGGCCTATTAAGTCTGCATTGACCACACTCCCGTCCAGACCCTTTCCCCATATATCTGCCTAGCCAGGGGTAACTAAGGGTCAATTTAGTATGGCCAATCCACCTAACCCTCTCATTTCTGGAGTGTGGTAGGAAATGGGAGAGTCCATAATAAACTTACACATACGTGGGGAGGACTTGCAGACAACACACAGACACAGTGGCCTAAGCCAGGAATCGAACCTGGTTCCCTGGTGTTGAGGGCGCAGTGCTAACAATGCCACCATGCTGTCCTTTATTGAATTGTTTTATTGAATTCAAATTCCACCATCTGCTGGGGTGGGATTCGAACCCCAGACCCTCCCCCTTCACCCCACCTTCCCCCCCCCCCCCCACTTCCCCCCTTTCCTTCCCCTCCCCCCTTCCCCCCCCCCCTCCCCCGGACATTAGCTGAGCTTCTGGATTAATAGTCTAGCGATAATACCACTGAGCCACCTCCTCCCCTTGAACAGTGGAGTGGCTCAAGAAGCTGAGTGGCCTAATCCCTACGTTTATAAGTTGGAATGAGAGGGTATGAGGCACAAACATGGGCTCTGATTGAGTCAGGACTGTCTGAATGTGGGCAATGGGGTTAGTTTGGGATTAATACCGGACTGTTTGCAATGTTTGCTGGACTGGATTAAACGGATTGATGAAGAGCATTGGGAAAAGTACGTTATGGTGTTAGGCTGGGTTGGTAGAGTGCATTTCCATGAGTATGGAATAGTGAGATTAATTTTCAACTGATACAAAGCTACAGGGAGAGTGCTGGACAATGTGAATCATTTTGGATGGATATCTAGTTTGGCTGGAGGACTTGTGGTGCAGTGGTAGTATCCCTGCCTCTGAGCCAGACGTTCTCAACATGAATCCCACCCCAGGATTTGATCTCCAAGGACACCCAGTGGCATTCGTAACGAGGCTACGAGGAATGGTGGTGTCAGTTCGGGATTGATGTCTGGCTATTGAGAGAAACTGAGGAAAATATGAGGCTTTAAAGAGGGATATTTATATCTACCCCTTTTTCAAAAAAAAAATCATTTATGGGATATGGACATTGTTAGCTGGGCCTGCATTTATGCCCATATTTATGTGCCCTTGAGATGTTAGCTGTCTCCTTGAGCCTTGACAGTCTATCTGGCAAAGGAATACACACACAGTGATAATAGGGAGGGAGTTCAGATTTGGACCCAGCAATGGTGAAAGAGCGGTGGATATATTTCAAAGACAGGATAGTGAGTGGCTTGGAGGGGAATCTCAAAGTGATTGTGTTTTGCAGTGGAACTGTTTGCTAGGGTAGTATAGAGGAAATTCTTGCCTTATATCTAAGGTAGTGGATAATGGGGAAGTGCAGGATTGGGCATGGAGTGAGAAAGTGAAGTGAGATATCCTATTGAATGATATGGCAAGCTATGGATTGAATAGGGCCAGTTCCAGATTCCAACTTGAATGTTTTTATTTTGAAACCTGTGCTGTATGTGCCCAGGTAATATTTAATCGGTCCAAGCGCGTGTCGTAGACCAGTGCAGAGGAAACTAAACTCAAACACAACATTTGAATTTTACTGATAGCATTTACAGATACAAAAACCCCTACTTACATTAACAGTGCTTATAAATTTTGGTGTTTTAGCCCAATCACAGTTAATAAAAAGGTGTTATTTTTCAGATCACAGCATTGTTGACCGTCTGGAAAAGAATCTTATAATATTGCAATATAATTTTACATTAAACAGCACATAAAAATCATAAGGTTTGGATATCTATTTGAAATACAGGGAAAAAGTTGTAACGGGCTCAGCTGTTCTCTCTTCTCAAACTTTCACACGTCAACATGTTTGTCTCTCTGTATTCCTTCCCGCAGGGAATCGCGCACTCAGTTCCCAACAAATGTTTCTGATAGGCTGCTGCATCTCCGAGTCCGGGTCCCCGATGGGATTGCCAACTCTCAGTCGGCCTGTTAGCTAACGATGATGACACCATCAGGGAGGCTCAGTGCAGGTTTTAACCAGATAACTGCTGGATCTCAGCCACGGCCTGATAGGATGCAAGGCCTAAGTCTTGAAGATGTGAGATTGTACAGTGGCTGTGTGTCAGTAGTTCCGACCGAGCCTGGCCGTCCGCAAGTGTAATTCGCTCATCCCTCAACTCGCAAATCCTTCCTTTTGGACCCACGCAATTATAACTTTTTCCTCCTTCAAAAGTAGTCTCACTGCCCTTTGATTGAATCAGCCTCCAATACGCTCTGAGGCTGCCCCTTCTAATTCCCAACTCACCCGCAACATTGATACATCTGTAATATGTGTTGACTGGCTGTGCTAAGTTCTCCCTTAGTATACCCAAGTAGGCAACAAAGTGTGGCAACAGAGGATTTTCACAGTAACTTCATTGCAGTGTTAATGAAAGCCTAATTATACATAGAATATAAAACAGTACAGCACAGTATAGACTGTTCGGCCCTCAGTGTTGTGTCAAACTCTGTCCAAATCCAAGATCAAGCTATCCCACTCCCTATCATTCTGGCGTGCTTCATGTGCCTATCCGATAAACACTTGAAAGTTCCTAAAGTGTCCAACTCCACTGTCACAGCAGGCAGTACATTCCACAGCCCATCCACTCTGAGTAAAGAACCTACCTTGGACATCCTTCCTATAATTTCCCACCATGAACCTTATAGTTATGCTTCCAAGTTAGTAACAGCTAAATCCACCCAAGGAAAAAGTCTCCATGTCCATTCTATCTACCCCCACCCCCCCACTTATAAGATAAGGTTCATCTTATAAACCTCTATTAAATCACCTCGCACCCTTCTCTGCTCCAAAGGGAAAAGCCCCAGCTCCCTCAACCTTTCCTCATAAGACCTACCCTCCAAACCAGGCAGCATCCTGGTAAATCTCCTCTGCACTCTCTCCAATGCTTCCACATCCTTCTTATAGCGAGGTGACCAGAACTGAACACACTATTCCAAATGTGATCTCACCAAATTCCTGTGTAGCATATCCCTACAACTCGAATCCCCTGTTAATTGTACTCAAATAAATAAAAGGCAAATAACAAATAAAATATATAAAAATCAAAGGTTTTCTCCTCCTATCATCTTTGCTTTCCTCACTATATGTACTATCAGGTAGTAAGAGGGATATTTACATCCAGCTCTTTAAAAAAAAAAATCATTTACAGGATGTGGACAATGCTGGCCGAGTCAGCGTTTATTGCCCATACCTATTTCTCCTCACGTGTGTCCTCAGCATTCATGAGCTTTTGCATGTCTGTGCTCCATGGCTTGCACCTGACTCGGTCTGCTATGGCCTTGTCTTGACTCTCGAGCCTTCCTCCAGATGGTGACACCAGAGAACTCTGCCTCTGGCTGTTGCGGGGTGGTGGTGTGACGGGATGTGAGGGGCTCCAGCCCTTCGCCAACACATGGTGAGCTATCTCTTTGAACCTTGACGTTCTGTCCGGTGAAGGAATATACACACAGGGAGGGAGTTCAGGTTTGGACCCAGCAACAGTGAAGGAGCGTTGGATATATTTCAAAGTCAAGATGGTCAGTGGCTTGGAGGGAAACCTCAGGCTGGTTGTGTTCTGCTGTGGAACTGTTTGCTCAGGCAGTATAGAGAGAGCTCTTTTCCTGTATCTAAGATATTGGATAATGGGGAATGCAGGATTGGGCATAGGGTGAGAAAGTGAAGTGAGATATCTCAGCCATAATCCTATTGAATGATACGGCAAGCTGTGGATTGAATAATGTTGACCTGACACTTATTTGGAATAGATAGATAAATATGGTGGCTGGCAAAGCAGATCATGGCTCAGAATTCTGCAGCAAGTTATCACTTTCCGACCTCTGTAAAGCATGCCCTCCATCTGCAAGACACAAGTCAGGAGTGTGACGGAATATCCCCACTTGCCTGAATGAGTGAATCTCCACAACACACAAGGAGTTTAACTCTATCCAAGACCAGGCAGCCCATTGATTGGCACCTCATCCCCAAACATTCAGCAACGCGCCCCCCTCCCCCATGCCACACAGTGCCAGTCAGTTGTCCTCTCCGATAAGAGAGAATCTAACCCTTGCCCCTTTGCAGTCAATTCATTTCCTTCACTGAATCCCTACTGTCAACATCTAGGGGGTTACCGTTGGCCAGAAATTGAACTGGACCAGCCATATAAATAGTGTGGCTACCAAAACAGGTCAAAGGCTAGGAATCCTGCAGCGAGTAACTCACCTCCTGACTCCCCAAAGACTGTCCACCATCCTCAAGGCACAAATCAGAAGTGTCGTGGAATGCTCCCCGCTTGCCTGGATGAGCTTCAACAATACTCAAGAACCTGAACACCATCCAGGACAAAACAGCCCTTTGTCACCCCTTCCACCAACATTCACTCCCTCCATCACCGGCACTCAGTAACAGCCATGTGTAGCATCTGCAAGGTGCACGATGGAACTCGCCAAGGCACCTTCTGCACTTTCTACCAAACCCACGACCACTTCCACCTCAAATGGCAAGTGCAGCAGACATATTGCAACACCACTCCAAGTTACTCTCCAAGCCACTGACCATCCTGACATTGAAATATATCTGTTGCTGGGTCAAAATGCTGGAATTCCCTCTCTAACAGTATTGTGGCTCTAATATACAACACATGGACTACAGCAGCTCAAGAGGGCAGCTCACCACCACTTTCTGAAGGGGCAATTAAGGAAGGGTGTTAGAGACTTGGGCTTAGTTTAGCCTTTTTGAATGAATTAAAACAATAACAACTGAAAGGATGTGGTAGACAACAGGTTTAGCCATTCCCTGCCACATCTGGTCAAACCCACAAGCACTATTGTGTCTGCTGAAACAGCTTAATTTTCTCGGAAGACACTGGACTGCAAAGATAACTCCTGGTTTCTTTGATGATCTTAAAAACTTCTCCTCTGTCATAGGGCCATAAAGATATGCGACACAGAAACAGGCCCTTCCGTCCAACTTCTCCATGCCAACCAGGTTTCTAATTGGAATCAGTCTCATTTGCCTGCGTTTGGCCCTTTATCCCTCCAAACCTTTCCCATCCATGTACTTATCCAAATGTTTTAAATATTGTATCCATCTCTACCAGGTCTCTGGTAGCTCATTTTATATATGCACCACCCACTGTGTGAAAAAATTGTCCCTTTCAAATCTTCTCTATCACGCTGGATGGTGACGAGCTTAGTGCTAACGTTCACAAAGCTCAATCTCTCAAGGTGGGGAGTCATTCGTCACACTCCTGACTTGAGCCTTGCAGCGAGTAGACATGTTTTGGGGAGTCAGGAGATGATGTACTCGTTAAGGACTTTGAGTGACATAGAATCATAGAATCCCACAGTGCAGAAATAGGACATTCAGCCCATCCGCATCAACCACAATCTCACCCAGGCCCTACCTCCACATACGGTTAGCGCTGCTGCCACACAGCACCAGGGACCTGGGTTCGACTCCCGGCTTGGGTCACTGTCTCTGTGGAGTTTGCACATTCTCTCTGTGCCTGTTTGAGTTTCCTCCAGATGCTCTGGTTTCCTCCCACACTTCAAAGATGAGCCTGTTGTGTTGATTGGTCACGTTGAATTGCCCCTAGGTTTCAGGGGGTTAGTGGGATAAATGAGTAGGGTTATGAGGATAGGCCTGGGTGGGATTGTGGGCATTGCAGACTCAATGGGCCAAATGGCCTCCCTCTGTACTGTAGGGGTTCTATGATAGGTTGATTTTGGGGGCTTCAGCAATGGTAATGTTATTGAATGTGAAGGGGAAATGGTTCTATTCTCTCTTGTTAAAGATGGTCATTGCCTGGCGCTTGCGTGGCCTGAATGTTACTTGCTATTTATCCATTTGGAAAGATGCAGCTATATCTGGAATAGTAAGCATGGTTTCATGTGAGGTAAGTCCTGCCTCTCAAATTTGGTTGAATTCTTAGTTACCTCCTCAAAGTGTGTAGACAAAAGTAGAGCAATTCATGTCGTACACATGGATTTTAGTAATGGTAGGCTCATAAAGAAAGTAAGGAGGTGTGGGATAAAAGGAAATTTGGCCGACTGGATAAGTAATCAGTCGTAGAAGACAGAGGGTGGTGGTGAAGGGAGAATTTTCAGACTGGAGGCCAGTTACCAGCGGTCTAACACAGGGATCGGTGCTGGGTCCTGTGCTATTTGTGAGTTTTATCAATGACCTGGCATCGTCGGCAAACCCACCCTTCAGCACCCTCTTCCAAGATTAGTGGGGTGATGGATGAGATGGAGGGCTCTTGCAGGCTGCAAAGACACATTGATAGAATGCAGAGTTGGGCCGAGAAGTGGCAGATGGAGTTTAACACTGATGAGTGCGAGGTGATTCATTTTGGTAAGACAAACTTGAATAGAGATTACAGGGTCAACGGCAGGGTTCAGAGGAATGGGAGAAACGGAGTGATCTTGGGGTTCATACCCACAGATCTCTGAAGGTTGCTATTCAAGTGAATAGAGGCATGAAGAAGGCTTTAAGTGTGTTAGTGTTTATTAACAAGGGATTTGAGTTTAAAAGCCATGGGGTTACACTGCAACTATACCAGACCTTGGGATGAGACTATATTTTGAATTTTGTGTGCAGTTCTGATCATCTCATTACAAGAAAGATGTGGAAGCATTGGAGAGAGTGCACAGGAGATTTACCAGGATGCTGCCTGGTTTGGAGGGTAGGCCTTGTGGGGAAAGATTGAGGGAGCTGGGGGCTTTTCTCCTTAGACCAGAGGAGGATGAAAGGTGACTTAAGAGGTTCATAAGATGATGAGAGGGTTAAGTAGAGTGCATGTGCAAAGACTATTTCCTCGGTTGAGTGTAGCTATTACTAATGGGCATAACTATAATGTTCATAGTGGGAGATAAAGGAATGATGTCCGAAGTAAATTCTTCACTGAGAGTGGTTGGGGTGTGGAATGGACTGCCTGCTGTGATAGTGGAGTCGGACACTTGAACTTTCAAGCAGTTATTGGATAGGCACATGGAGCACACCAGAATGATAGGGACCGAGATAGCTTGAGCTTGGGTTCAGAGAGAGTTCGGCACAACTTCAAGGGCCAAAGGGTCTGTACTGTGCTGTACTGTTCTATGTTCATCCAAGTCCCCTTCCAGGCCAGCTCCTGGAGGTTGACCCAGACTGCTTGCAAGCTGGGTGACCTTAATGTGAACTCCAGCAGAGAAAACCAAGCCTGTCCAACCTCTCCTCATAACAACCTGCTCATTCCAGATATTAACTAAGCTTTTCAAGTTTATTTATTAGTATCACAAGTAGGCTTACATTAACACTGTACTGAAGTAACTGAAAATCTTCTAGTCATAACAGTCCAGCGCCTGTTGCATTGCGCTGAGGGAAAATTTAGCATGGCCAATTCACCTAACCAGTACGTCGTTCAGTCTGTGGGAGGAAACCAGAGCACGCGGAGGAAACCCATGCAGACACGAGGAGAACGTGCAGATTCTGCACAGATAGTGACCTAAGCTGGGAATTGAACCCTGGTCCCCAACGTTCTCAGGCGGCATTCTAATCACTGTGCCAACCACTGTAAATCTTCTCCGAATTGTTTCCAACACATTTAAATCTTTCTTTAACACTAACAAAGGCATGAATTATTTAAACTTCATAGTAAGTGTGTCGAAGACTCTGTGCCAAATCTGTATGTTCCCCACCTGGAAACCACGGATGAACAGGGATATTGACTGCTTGCTGAAGTCCAGGTCTGAGACATTCGAATCAGGTGCCACTGATCTACCCAAAAAAGCCAGATACGATCTAAGGAGATCCTCAGAAATGCCAAAAGACAGCACCAGGTCACGGTTGAGTCCTAGTCTAGCCACACCGACCCTTACTCCTTATACACCTCGTGTGGCCAAATTCCCCTCCAATTCAATTTTCAAGGTCTCAAACAATGATGAGACAATGTCAGAATGAGAGAGAATCTGGTGCGGCAACAATAATCTCTCCCTCAATATCAGCAAAATGAAGGAAATTGTCAGTAGCTTCAAGAAGCATAGGGGAGAACTTACCCTTATCTACATCAAAGGGGTGAAGTAGAAAGGATTGAGTTTTTAGGTGTCCAGGTGACCAACAACCTGTCCTGGTCGCCCCATGCCAATCCATCATCGATGAGGACCTCGACACCATTGGTCAGTTTGAGGCTGGTTGCGGTGTGTCTGAAGATGTGATCAGGCCAATTCAGACATGGAATATCCTGGCATATATTGGACAGACTTGTGTAGACACTGTTGTTGTTCTGGTGGCTCTGGACTTGTGCAGCTCGTGATTAAGTTGTGCTTCAGCAATAAATCTTGCTTCATGAGCTTTTGTGGGTGAGACAGCGCCAGGTAGGGCAGTTTGGTGCTAGCGTTTCCCAGGTGGTTGTGTCAATGTCAAGCAATTTCAGGAAGGCCTTGAGTGTGTCTTTGAAACATTTCTTTTGTCCTCCATACGAGCGTTTTCTAGCGGAGAGTTCCCAACAAGGAGCTGCTTGGGTATGCACTCGTCTGACGTACGGATAACAAGACCTGCCCAGTGGGTCTGAGCTCTCGTCAGCAGTGTGCACGCTGATGGTAGACTTACGCTAGGGGGAACTTCAGTGTCTGGTACTTGGTCTCACTTTCAGATGCGTAATATTCTCCAAAGGCAAGTCATGTGCAAATGATAGGCTGTCTTGCATACCTTCAATACTCAGTCCACATTTCACAGGCATACAGGAGGGTAGTGAGCACCACGGTGCTGTAGACTTTCAGTTTTGTTACTGGACTGATTCCTTGACGTTCCCATATAGTGGAGCCCAGTCTACCAAAAGCAGAACTTGCCTTTGCTATTCTGCAGTTAACTTCTGTGCCAGTAGTCACTGCTTGGGAGAGGGTATTGCTAAGTGAACTGGTTCACAGCCTGTAGTCTTTGCCCTTGGATTGTGATTATGGGTTCTGTGTGCAGTGCATGAGGAGCAGGTTGGTGCATGACTTCTGTCTTTTTAACGTTGGTGAGTCCAAAGTTGTCACAAGCCGTGGAAAATTTGTCCACGCTGACTTGCATCTCTGGCTCTGAGTTAGCACAAAGGGCACAGTCATTGGAAAGAGGAAATCTCCCACCACAGTCTCTTGCCAACACAACAGCTAAGAAAGCCCACCAATGCCACCACTTTCTCAAAAGAGTAAAGAAGTTTGGCATATCAGCTATGACTCTCGCCAACTTGTTCGGATGCATCGTACGAAGCACTCTTTTTCTGGTTATATCACAGCTTGGTATTTCTCTTGTTCTGCCCAAGACTCCAAGGAACTACAAAAGGTAATGAATGCAGCCCAATCCATTACACAAACCAGCTTCCCGTACGTTGACTCTGTCTACACTTCTCACTGCCTCGGCAAAGCAGCCAGTGTAATTAAGGACCCCATGCACCCTGGATGTTTCTCTGAAAATTTATTTATTCCCCACAAGCGAGACTACATTAACACTGCAAAGAAGTTACTGTGAAATTTCCTTAGTTACTACACTCTGGCACCTGTTCAGGTCAATGCACCGAACCAACACATCCTTTGGAGTATGGGAGCAAACCAGAGCATCCAGAGGAAACCCACACAAACACAAAGAGAATGTGCAAACTCCACACAGACGGTGACCCAAGCTGGGAATTGATCCCAGGACCCTGGCGCTGTGTGGCAGCAGTGCTAACCATTGTGCCATGATGCCACCCAATGTGCCACTGTGTCTTCCGCAGGAAAAAGGATACAGAAATCTGAGGTCACAAACCTCAACGGACATAAGAACTTCTTCCCTGCTGCCATCAGACTTTTGAGTAGACCTACCTTGCATTGAGTTGATCTTTCTCTGCACTCTAGCGATGTCTGTAAAATATTCTGAAATCTCTTATTTCTTTCCATATGAATGGTATGCTTTGTCTGTATAGCACACAAGAAACAATACTTTTCACATGTGACAATGATGAATCAAATCAAATCTTTGGACTGAAGGGATACAAATTTTTGAGACCTTGTGAGCAGAACAGTGGCACAGTGGTTAGCCTCAGCACCAGGGACATGGGTTCAATTCCCAGCTTGGGGATTCCTGTCTGTATGGAATTTGCACATTTTTGCCGTGGGTTTCCTTTGGGTGCTCCAGTTTCCTTCCACAATCCAAAGATGTTCAGGTTAACTGGTTTGGCCATAGTAAATTGCTCCTTTAGTCTCAGGGGAACTAACGAGGGCAAATAGATGGGGTTATGGGGATAGAGCCGAGGTGGAATTGTGGTGCAGACTCAATGGGCCAAATGACTTGCTTCTGCACTGTAGGATCCTGAAGAGGAGCCTGAGTAAGGAATACAAATGAACCTGAGTTGAGAGATCAATCCTAATTGCTACAAAGTTTCCAGTTTGAAGTGTAGCTCTAGGAATGGGTTCATCAGCCACTCTAACACCCACAGATGCCATGAGCAGTGACATTGAGTTTGTTAGATCAATGTTCATACTCACGACTAAGTGATCGTTGAAAAAAGGATATACCCTTAATGTGGACTGGACTCCAGCAGGTGAAGAAAGTGGGTCACCACCACCATCTTCACCAGAACAGTCAGGAATGGGCAAGCCTTTCATGTCCTGGCAAAACAACGTAAAAACTATTGGTCAAGTGGATGAACAAGGACGTTGCTAGATTAGTATGCATTTGAGTGGCACAGTGGTTATTGAACCTAACAGTGTCAGGGATCTGGGTTCAACGCCAGCCTCGGCTCACTGTTTGTGTGGAGTTGGTACATTCTTCCCATGTCTGCGTGGGTTTCCTCTGGGTGCTCCGGGTTCCTCCCACATTTCCAAAGATGTGAGGATTAGATGGATTGGCCTTGCCAATACAGTGTCAGGGGATTAGCAGGGTAAATTTGTGGGGTTACAGAAATAAGGCCTAGATGGAATTGTGATCCATGCAGACTCAATGGGCCAAACCGCCTCCTTCTGGATGTAGGGATTCAATGATCGGGGACAGGGGGGGTTTAGCACGGCCAATTCACCTAACCTGTGTATCTTTGGAGTGTGTGAGAAAAGCGGAGCACCCAGGGAAAACACACATATGACGAGTGGGTACTGGAATGGATAAAGGGTTAATGTCATATCTCTAGGGTGTTGAGGTGCTGTCTGTACATAGTCCAAGACAGATTTGTATGTGGGAGTAAAATGTGACAGATCCAGATGTCACTTTGCCACATTTTTTTTTTGAACTAAGAAAAGACATTTCAGTCACCCCATCACAAGAGAACTCCAGGAGTTCAGCAACTGCAACAGGACATCTGACAGCACTGCCCTTTAATGAAGGGAAGGGATGATGGAATGGTGGCACAGTGGATCTGGATTAAATTCTGGCCTGGGGTCACTGTGTGTCGAGTTTGCATGTCCTCCCCGTGTCTGCAGGGGTTTCCTGCGGACGCTCCGATTTCCTCCCACAGTCTGAAACATGTGCAGGTCAGCTTGATTGGCTACGCTAAATTGTCACTTAGTGTCAGGGGGATTATTAACATGTGAGGTGGCACAGGATTGAGCCTGGCTGGGCTTATTGTCGGTGCAGACTCAATGGGCCAAATGGCTTCCTTTTACACTGTAGGGAATCTGATTTAATTTCTCAACTTGAAGCATTTGTCTCAGTAAAATATCAGAGAGCCTGTTAGAAAGTTGAAGTCCATCACCAGACAGTCAAGGAAAGGCAGTGATGATCTTGAAACCATTAGGGAATGTGTTCCAGAAGGTTAGAGATGGTAGGCAATGGAATGTTGAAAGCACAGCAAAATACTGCAAAAACAAAGTTTTGGGGGATAGGCAAAGCTGGAATTGTTTAGGAAAAAAGCAAAGGCTGGCTCTGAGTTGTTCTTTACAAATAAACCCACTACCAGAAACAGGGACAATACAATCAATTTACATTTCTGTAACAAATATCACCTCCATAATGTTAGCGAAAGGCCACGTTAAAAATGGAGGTAGACGTGAAAATTGCTGCCTCTGAACTGGCATTTAGCTCCTGAGCTTAGAAAACACAGGCTAGTCAACTACACAGAGGAACCTTAACATAAAAGGGACAAAGTGATGATGCAATGGTTAGCATTGCTACCTCACAGCGCCAGGGACTGGGGTTCAATTCTGGCCTTAGGTGTCTGTGGAGCTTGTACGTTCTCCCCTTGTCTGCATGGGTTTCCCTCACACTTCAAAGATGTGCAGATTGGCCAGACTAAATTGCCCCTCAGTGTGCAAGTAAAGTGGATTAATTATGATGGATGTGCTGGACTGCAGGGATGGGCCTAGGTGGGATGCTTCTTGGATGGTCAGAGCAGACATGATGGGCCAAATGGCTTCCTCCTGCACTGGAGAGATTCTATGATTCTACGACACCATGTTGACCCGGGTGAGTACAGGCACTGATCAGCTCAACTCTTATTTATTGTATATGAACAAGGACCCAGCCACGAGGGGTTGGCTCCAACACGTGAGGCTAAGCTGGTTGGAGATCTTCCAGCTGAGTGCAGGGGTCTGTACAAAATCATCAATAAACACCCTGAGATTTTCCAGGCAGGTCTTGGAAGAATGAATAGATCAAAGGCAAGACTTGCATCTACCCCGGTGCTGCACCTAAGTATTATAGATAATAATAGAATCTCTGCAGTATAGTAGGAGGCCATTCAGCCCATCAAGTCTGTACTGATCACAATCTCATCCAGGCCCAATTCCCCTAAATCCATATATTTACCCTGCTAAAACTCTTGACATTGATGTCAATTTAGCAACCAAACCCACACATCTTTGGACTGTGGGAAGAAACCAGAGCACACAGAGGAAACCCACGCAAATACAGGGAGAACGTGCAAACTCCACACAGGCAGTGACCCAAGGCCGGAATTAAAGCTGAGACTCTGCAAGACCGCAGCGCTAACCACTGTGCCACGATGCCATTTGCAATTTTACAGCAAGATTTGTTACCCTTTGCCGGAAAAAGTGGAGACTGAACTTCAACTTCTGAAAAGTCCAGGCACAATAAGGCCCCTACAATGTGCTGAGTAAGTCGCACCTGTCCTGAAGCTGGAAAAGTCTGATTTTTGTGGAGACTCTCAGTTTATTGTCCATTGGAGTTCTAAATGTGATAGACACCTCATGCTCTCTGGTATTGGGGAATGAGCCCAGCAGATAGTTCATGTTTCAGTAGGACAATAGTTCAGGAATGGTGGCTGCAATTCAGTAAGCTTCAAGGTACTAGTGGGTAAAGATGAGTGTAGTCCTCAAATGAATGTGCTAAACTGGGGGAAGACTAATTACAGCAATATTAGGCAAGAATTCAAGAATGTAGATTGGGGCAGATGTTTGAGGGCAAATCGATATCTGGTATGTGGGAGGCTTTCAAGACTAAGTTCACCAGGTTGATTTCGGAGACGAGGAGGACAGCTCATGGGGAGAGATTGAGTAGACTGGGCCTGTACTCATTGGAGTTTAGAAGGCTGAGGGGAGACCTTATAGAGACATAATTAATGGGCTAGATAGTGTAAAAGCAGATAGATTATTTTCACTGAGAATGGAAACAAAAGCTCGGGGACACAGCCTCAAAATATGGGGGAGTCAATTTAGAACAGAGTTGAGCAGGAACTTCTTTTCCCAGAGGGTAGTGAATCTTTGAAGCAGTAAAAGCTACTTTGTTTAAATCATAGATTTTTAACCAATAAAGGCATTATGTGGAGCAGGTGGGTAAGTGGAACTGAACCCACTATCAGATGAGCCATGACCTTATTGAATGGCGGAACAGGCTCGAGGGGCTAGATGACCTATTCCTGCTCCTGTGTCATATCTTATGAATTCAGGACCAGCACGTTCCTGTACGGAAGAAGGATAAGTATGGCAAGTTTGGGGATCTTTGGATAGCGAGAGATATGATGAACGTCGTTACGGGGAAAAGAAGTGTTTGTCAAGGCTAGGAGGCTGGGGATGAAGCAAGTGTGGAATACAAGGAAAATAGATAGAAACTTAAGCACAAAAAGTCATTGGCCAGAAGGATTAAGGAAAATCCCAAAGCTTTGTATACATATATGAAGAGCAAGAGGGTAGCCAGGCAAAGGGTTGGCCCACTCAAGGTCAAGGGAGGGAATCTATGCGTGGGGCCAACGGGAAGTGGACGAGATATTAAATGAGTACTTTTGTGTCAGTATTCAGCAAAGAGAAGGATTTGATAGATGATGAGTCTGGGAAGAGTATGCAGATAGCTTGAGTCATGTTAAGATCAAAAAGGTGGTGGTATTGGGGTTCTGAAGAAACAATAAGGTAGATAAGTCCTCACAACCTGACGGGATATCCCCCAGAATACTGAGAGGGGAAAGGAAAGAAATTGCTGGGACCTTGAGAAAAATCTTTGTATCTTCACTGCCTACAGGAGGGGCCCCAGACGAAAAGCCAATGTTGTTCCTTTTGTTTAAGAGGGTTGCAAAGAAAGTCCACGTAATAAGGCAGTGGGCCTTATGTCAGTCGGGAAATTATTGGAGAGGAGTCTTCGAGACAGGATTTATTCCCACTTGGAAATAACTGAATGTATTAGTGAGAGGCAACGTGATTTTGTGAAGGGGAGGTCGTGTCTCGCCAAGCTCTACAAAGTTGTTTGAGGAAGTGACAATGATTGGTGAGGGTAGAGTAGTGGATATTGTCTACCTGGACTTCCGTAAGGCCTTTGACAAGGTCCCCCATGGCAGACTGGGATAGAAGGAAGTCGTTTGGGATCAGAAGTGAGCTGGCAAGGTGGATACACAACTGGCTCGGTCACACAAGACAGAAGATAGCAGTGGAAGAGTGTGTTTCTGAATGGAGGACTGTAACAAGTGGTATTCCTCAGGGATCAGTGCTGGGACCTTCGCAATTTGTAACATATTTAAATAGTTTGGAGGAAAAAGTAACTGTTTCGTCCACAAACTTACTAATCAAACCAAAGTTTTGGATAGAATTTCAGATTGTGATTAGGACCATCAGATAGATTAGTTGGAGTCTTGGGTGGAGAGATGGCAGATGGAGTTTAATCCAGACAAATGTGAGGTAATTCATTTTGGAAGGTGTAATACAGAGGGAGATTTACAGTAAATCACAGAATCTTTGAGTATTGATAAGCAGAACAATCTGGAGGTATAGATTCATGGGTCACTGAAAGTAGCAACACAGGTGGAGAAGGTAGTCATGAAGGCATACAGCATGTTGGCTTTCATTGACCAGGGCGTTGAGTTTAAAAATTGGCAAATAATGTTGCAGCTTTATAGAACCTTAGTTAGGCCACACTGAGAATATAATGTTCAGTTCTGGTCGTCATTA
Organism: Sphyrna mokarran; assembly: GCA_024679065.1. Taxonomy (NCBI): domain Eukaryota; kingdom Metazoa; phylum Chordata; class Chondrichthyes; order Carcharhiniformes; family Carcharhinidae; genus Sphyrna; species Sphyrna mokarran. The sequence continues at coordinate 4,840,036 of JAGIQG010000014.1, read as the reverse complement.
TTGCCAGAAGGATGTGGAGGCTTTGGACAGGATACAGAAAAGATTTACCAGGATGTTGCCTGGTATGGAGGGCATTAGCAATGAGGAAAAGTTGGAAAAACTTGGTTTGTTCTCACTGGAGTGACGGAGGTTGAAGGACGATCTGATAAAAGTCTATGAGGGGCATGGACAGGGTGGATAGTCAGAAGCATTTTACCAGGGTGGAAGAGTCAATTGCAAGGCAACATAACTTTTTAAGGTGTGAGGGGTAAAGTTTAATGGGGATGTACGAGGCAGGCTTTTTACACAGATTGGGGGCCTGGAACTCGCTGCTGGGGAAATCATGGAAGACGATACGATAGTGACTTTTAAGGGACAAGTCCAGGAATAGGATGGGAATATAGGGATATGATTTCCAGAAGGGTACAGAGTTTTAGTTAAGTTGGGCAGCACGGTCAGTGCCGGCTTGGAGGGCCAAAGGGTCTGTTCCTGTGCTGTAATTTTCCTTGTTTTTCTTTGCGAAGGTGATTCGCTGTGGCTTCAAGTTTCGAAGGCTTTCTAACCAACAATATTTGTATCTGTATAAACAAGGGTCTGGCAGAACTGGAATGGCTCGCTTCTCCTTCCTGTCTCCAACTGAGGATTCTCCCTGACCCAGGAACTGGCTTGGCTTCTCACGCTGCCTCTGCGTAGTGTCTGATCCCATCAAGTGCCCCTTGGGATTGCTCCCTTAAAGGGGTCATGCTGCCACACCCTATATTGCCTGTACCCAGACACAGCACTGGGCCTTGGGGCAGCATAATGATCAGCACTGCTGCTTCACAGCACCAAGGGACCCGGCTTTGATTCCCGGATTGGGTCACTGTTTGTGTGGAGTTTACACGGCTTTCCTGAGTCTGGTGGGTTTCATCCGAGTGCTCCGGTTTCCTCCCACGTTCTGAAAAACATATTGGTTGGGTTTATTGACCCGAACAGGGACTGGGCTGTGGCAACTACAGGAATTTGACAGTAACTTCACTGCAGTGTTAATGTAACTTGAGACTAATAAATTAATAAATACTCTTTAACAAGTGTATTTAATTTAAGTGTATTTATTTTAATGGCGGCCAATAGATACAACCCACAAGGCAGATGGCTAAGGCCGATGCATCGAGTTATTGGCCACAAGTCCATCTTCCTTAGTGGCACTGGAAGAGTTTGTGATGACCCTAAATTTATCGGAGCCTCTGACAAGTGTCTGCAAAGCAAATCAAGACCTGAATGCAAAAGGATTTGACTTTTTCTATACGAACATTTCTGGGGGGAAGGAAGAGGGGGAGCGAGGCAATTTCCCAGTTACAGTCGTGCAGTGGGCCCGAAGATGGAAGCAGAGGCCTTTAGGGGAATTTCCTGCTGGGCACCACAGCCTGCTTATAGTGGCCGCAGTACTTCCAGCGCTATCGGCTCCTCAATCGAAGCGAAGCCGGATAAAGTAAATTGGGATTTGCATCCTATTAACAGGTCCGGTAGTGAACCAAACGTCTCTGCCGTGACAAGAGTTGATCATTGCAGTGAAATGTATAATGCTGGCTCCTGGCTCCACTGGAATGAAGTGAGGGAGCATCTCCCAGGAAGTCAGGGCAAGGAGTGATTGTGCCCCCTGGGCATTGTCAGCTTGGCATTGGCAGCCTTGGCCATTGACACAATCCAAGGGGCAAAATGGCAAGGCTCAGAGGGCACCTTGGCGCTGCCCCACCAAGGATCAGAGGGGGTGGGACCTACTGGGGACAGTGCCTCTGCGATCGGTAATGTGTTGGGGGGGGGGGAGGGAGTTCCTGCTGCCAACCTGCACTTAGGATCATAGGAAGAAGGAGGGAGGCTGGTGACAAGGGTGGCCATTGGGGCTGGGTGGTGGGGAGAGGCCTGGGTTCAGCCTACCAAGTGGGGGCTGCTGGTGGGCGGGGGTTGGGGAAGGTTGATGGCACTGCAGGGGGCAGGGTCAGGCGTCCCATCGAGGGAGAATGAAGGGGTTGAGGGTGGAGGGAAGTCTGTGGATTGGGGGTGGGGCGGGGAAGGGGGTGGAGGGGCAACATGGAGGGTTGGGGAGAATCTCAGTGACTGACAGCACGGGGCCACTGTGCGTGCACACACAATGATCCTGGCACTGGCAGATTGGCATGTGCACAGTGACCACTCAGTGCTACACTGCTGGATTCCCCAGCAGAAACATGCTCAGGTTTTCAACGCGATTCATGTGCAGAGTGTGCGAGATTCATTATTGAAAATCTCACGGAGAAAAGCAGCCTGATTTACTCCAGTTTTTATACAAGTTGGGCACTTGGGATATTTTTTGAGAGAATCACCCTCCTGCCCCTGAATCACTTCCACAGTACCTTCATTGCAGCGTTAATTATTTGTAACGCTAATAAATAAACTGTAAAACTGAACTGCAAATTTTTATGGTTCCGAATGGGAGGTTTAGAGGACAACCCTCAGGGGAAAGAGAACCGCACTGAACAAAGAAAGTGAGGCTCAGAATTGAGGGTGGTTTCATTCTCTGGAAGTCCTGCCGTAGATAGAGGACAGATATCAGAGGTTGGCTCTTTACTCAGAGTTGTTGTTCGTCTACCGTCATCAATGAGGACCTCGACACCATTAGTCAGTTTGAGGCTGGTTGCGGTGTGTCCAAATATGGATGATCAGGCCAATTCTGGCATGGAATATCCTGGTACATATTGGACAGACTTGTGTAAACACTGTAGTTGTTTGCTGGTGGCTCTGGACTTGCGTAGCTCGCCCTTAAGTTGTGCTTCAGCAATAAACCTTGCTTCGTGAGCTTGATGGCCTTTGTGGATGAGGCAGCGCCAGGTAGGGCAGCTCTGTGCCAGTGTTTCGCAGGTGATTGTGTCAATGTCAAGCGACTTCAGGGAGGCTTTGACTGTGTCTTTGAAATGTTTCTTCTGCCCCCCTGTGCGCGCGTCTTCCAGCAGAGAGTTCCCCAAAAAAGGAGTTGCTTAGGTATGCACTTGTCTGATGTATGGATGATATGACCTGCCCACTGGGTCTGCGCTCTCATCAGCAGTGTGCGCACTGATGGTAAACTTGCTCTAGACATAGGGTTAAACTGAGGGGTGATAGATGTAGGGTAGATATCAGAGGTATGTGCTTTACTCAGAGAATAATAAGGGTGTGGAATGGCCTGCCTGCAACAGAAGTGGATTCGCCAACATTAAAGGCATTTAAATGGTCTTTGGATAAACATAGGGATGATATGGGAATAGTGTAGGTTAGATGGGCTTTAGATTGGTTTCACAAGTCGTATAACATTAATGGTTGAAGGGCCTGTACAGTGCTGTAATGTTCTATGTGTAATTCTTTCTTGTTGGACTTTTATTGGTTGGACTTTAACCTGGTGTTGAGACATTTCTTCCTGGGTTTACCACAGTCCAGTGCCATATCTCCACGTTCTTGCTCATCCAGGGCAGTGTTTAATACTCACGGAATTCCGTCACCCTGGAATTTCCAAAATGAAATTGCTAGCCATAAGCTAGATGTGGTAGCCCTGTCTTGGTGCAGAGATTACATATCTGGTCAGACAGTGTCAGTCATGCCAAGGGAACCAAAAACTCCCCCACCCTCAGTTGCCTTACGTCCATGGGAGTGCACTGCAGGGTGAGAGAGCACGTGGACTCGGCTGGGCTTCTACAAACTCCACATTTTTGATTCTGGTGGTCACACTCCAAATGGTTGGCGATACGTCGCATGAGTTCTACTGTCTCTTTCGTTATGATTGGGAGACTGAGAGTTTCTGCGTTTACAGGATACCTGAAGAACTATTCTCACCACAGCAGCTCCTTTATAAGCACTGAGATCCAGACTCGCGTAGAGTCTACAATGCAGAAGGAGGCCACTTGGCCCATCAAGTCTGCACTGATTACAATCCCACCAATATCCTGTCACCCCACCCCCATACATTTACACTAGTTTCCTTGACAATTGACCATGGCCGATGCACCCTAACCTGCAGTCTTTGGACTTTAGGAGGATTCTGGAGAACCCAAAGGAACCCATGCAGATATGGGGAGAATGTACAGGCTTTGTACAGACTTTGTGTAGACTTTGTACAGATGGTGACCCAGGGAATCAAACTTGTCTTTCCAATGACATCTGACATACTCAAACAGCATCTTATCACTCACCACCAAGTGGTTTGGCTGAATGGGCACTGCAACTTTTAAGCTTGTCATGATGAAGCTTGCTATAGTATCTAAACAGGCCAAGCTGGCATGGTTTCTGTCAACTACAGGACTACTTCTCACACAACAACAGGACTTATGCCAGTTGAACTGTTAATGGGATGACTCTTCCAGTCAACATTAAGCCTAGTTTTGCCAAACCTGGCAGGGAGGGTGGAATCCCAACAAGAAAACCCGAAGAACTATGATTGTGTATGGCCAGAAATAAAGTTCCAGCCCGTGTGAGGAACTTTGAGACAGTTTCAAATGAGTTCCTGAGATTATAGTGGAGAAAACAGGGCCCTATGTGGTGGACTGCAGGGTAATATAGTGAAAGATTTGGACCACCCCAGGAGTAGGGAGGCCGAGCCAGTACAGGGCTCATTACCAGTCTGGAGACAGGCAATGGTATGAGGCCAAACTATGCCTGCCTCTCAGGCTGAGGAGGACATGGATTCTGCTAATACCCACATCCCATCCATATCAACACTAACCCCCCTGTATACACCCAAACCCCATCCACATCTACAATAACTCCCTGATAATGTCCTGATTTTATCCATATCTAACTAAACCCTGTTATTATCCATATCCCAACTATATCTACACTAACCCCTTGTTAATACTCAGACATCATCCATATCTACACTAACCTCTATTAATACCCAAACCCCATCCATATCTACACTAACCCCCTGTTAATATCCAGATCCCATTCATATCTACAATAACCCCTATTCATACCCAGACCTCATTCACTGACCCCTGTTAATATCCAGACCCTATCCATATCTACACTAACCCCCTTTAAAACCCAGACCCCCATCCAGCTTTACTTTTCACTTAGACTAATACATGTGGCAATCATAAGCAAATCAAAATGTATTGTGTCTTGTGCTATGCAGACAAGCCAAACTTGCACACAGAGAAGCAAAGTGCAGAATGTAATGTTACAGTCATTGCTAGGGTGCAGAGAAAGATCAATTTAATGAGGTAGTTCCATTTAAAAGTCTGACAGCAGCAGGGAAGAAGCTGTTCTTGAGTCAGCTGATACGTGACCTCAGATTTTTGTACCTTTTTCCGGCAGAAGGTGGAAAAGAGAATGTCCAGGGTGCTTGATTGTGCTGGCTGCTTTTCCAAGGCAGTAGGAAATGCAGACAGAATCACTGGATAGGAGATTGTTTTGCGTGATGGATTGAGTTACATTCACGAGGTTTTGTAGTTCCTTGCGGACAGAGCAGGAACCATACTGAGCTGTGATACAACCAGAAAGAATGCTTTCTATGGTGCATCTGTAAAGGTTGGTGAGAATTGTAGCAGACATACCAAATTCCCTTAGATCCCTCCACATTTACCTTCACTGCCTCTTATTTCCTTGACATTATTCATGTCTGAACTAATTCCCCCCCCTCCCAAAAACCCTCATTGATAGACACCATCCATATCTATTTTAATCCTTTAAATATGTTTACCCCATCAGCCTCTATGCTAGATATTCCCATTAATAGGACAAGTACCTCAATTATTGCAATACATACAGTGATAATGTTAATATCCAGACTACTCCCGTCTCCCATATCTACTCTCACCCCACCCCTCCTGTTTAATAACTAAACTTCACCATGTCTACATTGAATCCCCAGTTATTAAGAGGTTTTACATATCTGCATTAACCTCCTGGTATTAACCAGTCTCTCTATCCTGGTTTTGAGACTTCTTACCGTGCCTATCCCAGTCCAACACCAATATCTCCGCATGTCTCCATCCAATTATACACTAGCTTGCGTATTGATACAGAGACTCTATCCATGTCTATATTGCACAGCAAGTAGTCTCCCAACATCAGGCTCAGGTGCAACAGGTTCATTTGGTAGCACAAGCTTTTGGTGTGCTGTTCCTTCAGCACCTGATGAAGGAGCAGTTCTCCGAAAGCTCATGCTACCAAATAAACCTGTTGATTTTAATCTGGTATTGTGAGGCTACTTACTATCCCTACCCCAGTCCAATGCTGGCAACTTCACAGCATGTCTATATTAACACCCACGCCAATATTCAAACCATATCCATGGATACCCTTACCCCTTTCCTTTCAATACCAAGGCTCTCTGTATGACTAACTCCCCCTGTTAATCCCCAGACTCTGCCCTATTCATGGAAATATTTATGCAGAGATGGACAAAGGCCCCATGTCTACAGTAATTCACTGGTAATATTATAGATGCAAATATGGCTCCACTAAACCTCCCCTGTTAACAGCTAGACTCTATGGATCTTAATAAAGACATGGATAGTTACCGAGACCCCACTTCACATTAACTGCTTTGATACTAACCGGACACTCTCACAACCATCACACTCCCTGCTGACACACAAACACTTTGCATATTTTAACAATCCTGCTCAGGCCAGTCTGCCATCACCAACATCCTTGATGTATACAATATACAAATCAAAGCCTGGAGACTAATTGTTACCTGCTTTGGCTACAGACAGCTACTTTTAAACTCCTGTTAATCTTTTCTTCGGGGAGGGAAGTGGTGATGGATTAGAGTTGACATGAATGGGGAATGGATAATTACAAGGGTTTGTACAGATATAGAACATAGAACATTACAGCACAAAACAGGCCCTTCGGCCTTCAATGTTGCACCGACCAATATAAAAAGCAATGACCCTCCAAACTAAACCATTCCCTTCTCTTCCATATACTTATCAACTAACCTCTTAAACGCCACCAAACTTGGCGCATCTACAACTGCCGCAGGCAGGGCATTCCACTCCCGAACCACCCTTTGGGTAAAGATATTGGGTAAAGATATTGAAGGAGTCTGGGTATTAACAAGGGGGTTAGTGAAGATGTGGATGGGGTCTGGGGGAATAGTGTAGATATGGATGGGGTCTGGGTATTAACAGGTGGTTTGTATAGATATGGATAGGATCTGGGTATTAACAGGGGTGTTAATGTAGAAGTGGATGGGATCTAAGTATTAACAGTATGTTATATAGATATGGAAGGTGTCAAGGTATTAACAGCAGGATTAGTGTAGATATGGGTCTGGAATAGGTATGAACAGGAGGTTAGTTGTGGATGGGATCTAGGTATCAGTAGGCGGTTAGTGAAGATTGGATGGGGTCTGGGTTTAACAGGGATAAGTGTAGATATGGATGTGGTCTGGGGTCAGTTTAGATATGGATAAGGTATGGTTATTAACAGGGGGCAGGAAATTAGTGTTGATGTAGCTGGATCTTGGAATTAATGCAGTTTTGGGGGAGTTAGTGAAGAATTGAATGGGATCTGGTTGTTAACGGGGTATTAGTGTCATGTGGATAGCGTCTGGCTATTAATGGGGGGTTTAGTTTTGCTTATAATGGGGCCTCGTTATCAGCAGGAGGCATTAATGGAGATTTGGATGGGGTCTGGGTATTGAAAACAGGATTGTTGTGGACATTTGTACTCTAGATGTTAATAGCAATTTACAGTTGACTTACTCTCAGGCTTATTTATGAAGGTATTTGTAATAACTCAAGGTGAATTCTTGTGGCAAGTAACAAACTAAAAATGTATTAGCTGTGAAGAACTACATATAATAAAGGGTTTAGCAGCACAACTGTACAGGTCTACTCCCAAAAACTCCCTGACTCCAACTGGAGACTTCTAATCCCAGGAATTAACACCCACAAATGTATACCCACACTCCCAATTGGCCCAGATTCACCCGCATGCTCCTCATTGCTCCCAGCCTGGTCAAATGGTACATGAAGGGCTTGTGTATTAATCAGGGATGAGTACAGACATGGAAGTGTCTGGAAGCTAACAGTGAATTGCTGTACAATCAGGAATTTTCCACTTAGTATTCATAATATCTAGTATAGAAATGGATATGATCTGGGCATTATCCAAATTTAATGTAGACATGGATTGTCCCTGGTCATAGAACTTAGAACATTACAGCGCAGAACAGGCCCTTTGGCCTTCAATGTTGCGCCGATCAATTTGGAAAAAGCAATGACCCTCTAACCTAAACCATTCCCTTTTCGTCCATAAACTTATCTACTAACCTCTTAAATGCCACCAAACTTGGCTCATCTACAACTCTCGCAGGCAGGGCATTCCATACCCTTAGCACCCTCTGGGTAAAGAACCTACCTCTGACATCCGTCCTATAACTACCACCCCTTAATTTAAAGCTATGTCCCCTCGTGCTAGCTTTCTCCATCCAAGGAAAAAGGCTATCACTGTCCACCCTATCTAAACCTCTAATCATCTTATATGCTTCGATAAGGTCTCCTCTTAGCCACCTCCTTTCTAACGAAAACAACCTCAAATCCCTCAGCCTCTTTTCATAAGACCTGCCTTCCGTACCAGGCAACATCCTGGTAAACCTCCTCTGTACCCTCTCCAATGCCTCCACATCTTTCTTATAATGTGGGGACCAGAACTGCACACAATTCTCCAAGTGCAGCCGCACTAGAGTTTTGTACAGTTGCAACATGAAGTTGCGGCTCCGAAATTCAATCCCCCTACCAATAAAAGCTAAGACTCCATATGCCTTCTTCACAACCTTATCGACTTGATTGCCAACTTTCAGGTATCTATTCACATATACACCAAGATCCCTCTGTTCATCAACGCTATTAAGAGTCCTAAATGTTATCGACATTGACAAATGCTTGTTTAGATATGGATAGTAATTGGATTATCAACAATGGGGTTTGTGTAGATTTGGAAAGGGGCTGGGTAATGTTAATGTACGCATGTATTGATGGGAATATGTCATCTGGGTGTGGGTCTTGGTATTAACAGGAGGTTACTGATGATATGGATAATGTCTGGGTATTAACACAGTGTTAGCATTGATGTGGATGGGGTTTCAGAATTAAAGATGTGGAGATGCCAGCATTGGACTGGGGTAAGCACGGTAAGAAGTCTCGCAACAACAGGTTCGAGTCCAACAAGTTTACTGGGTATTAGCACAAGGTTAGTGTCGATATGGATGGGGACTGAGTATTAACTCAGAATTTAATGTAAATATGAATGAAATCAGGGTATTAACAGGAGTTTAGTGACTATGTGGATTGGGTCTCTGTATTCATAGGGAAGTTGTGAACATCTGGATGGGATCTGGGTGTTGACAGGCAGATTAGCAATAATGTCAATAGGGCCTGGGCACTAATTGCAGGGATTGTTATGGACGTTTGACCTGGTCTCAAAGCTATTTATTAAGCTAATTGTGGTAGCTCAAGGCAATTTGATGTGGCAAGTATCAAACTGAAAATGTATTAATGGAGAAGAACTATGTACAATAAAGGGTTTAGCAGCACAGCTATACAGGTCTACCCCCAACAACACTCTGACCCCAACTGAACCTTCCAGCCCCAGGAATACGTACCCACATTCCCGACCGGCCTAGGTTCATGATGCTCATCCTCCATTGCTTCCAGCCTGGTCACATGACCCAGGGAGGGCTTGTATAGAGAGTCTGAGTGATTAATGCAGGTATGGAAGGGTCTGGACCATAACAGCGAATTACTGAACACACAGAGGGGTCTCCCTGTTGATTGATCTAATGTCTAGTGTCAAAATGGGTTGTCATCTGCGTATTTTGCAGGGTTTAATGTAGACATAGACTGTCCCTGGTTATTAATATTAATGAGGGCTTGTTTAGACGTGGATGGAGGTCAAATTATCCACATTGGGGTTTGTGTAGACCTGGAAAGGATATGGGTATTCATGAGTGATCAGGATATTGTTCAGAAATTGACAGAGTGAATGCAAACTTGTCAGCTCTTGTCTTATTGATGGGAATGTGTCATGTGGATATGGATGTGTTCTGGGTATTAATGGGGCGGGGGATCCATTGTGTAGATGTGGATGGGGTCTGGATATAAAAGGTGGATTAGTGTTTATGTGAATAGAGTCTGGGTATTAACAACAGGATTGTTGTGGATATTTGTAACGTGAATATTAACAGCAATTTACAGTTGACCAAGTCTCAGGCCTATTTATTAAATAATTATACGAACTTAAGGCAACTTAACGCAGCAAGTATCAAACTAAAAAAATTATTAACTGAGAAGAACTATGTGCAACAAAGTCTTAGCAGCACAACTATCCAGGTCTATTCTCAACAACTCCGACTTCAGCTGAAGCTTTCCTGGAATGTGCACGCACACTCTCAATTGGCCCAGGTTCACACGTTCATTCTGTATTGGTCCCAGCCTGGTCACATAGTCTGTATAAGCCCTTCACAGGCCATCTACGTATTAATAGGAATTAATGTAGATGGGTATGGACAGTAACTGTGAATTATTGAAAACACAGTTCTTTCTTTTCATTAATCCCAATGTTTAGTATAGAAATGGATCTGGGGTTTAATGTTGACATGGTTTGTCTCTGCTTATTGACATTGATGAGGGATTGTTTAGATACTGGCTGGAGTTGGATTATCAACAACGGGTTTTGTGTAGACCTGGAAAGGCTCTGGGTATTCACAGGTGATCAGGATATGTTTTAGAAATTAATAAAGTGAATGTACACTTGTAGGCCCTCATCCTATTGATGTGAATATGGAGGGGGTCTGGGTGTTTCAAGTCATGATTGGATAGATATGGATTGGATCTGGGGTATTAACAGGGGGGTTAGTGTCGATATGAATGGGGTCTGCCTATTAACAAGGGTTTAGTGTTGATGTGGTTGGGGTTTGGGTGTTGACTGTGGTTTGTGTTGATGTGAATGGAGGTCTGGTTTTAAAAGGTGGGTTAGTATTTATGTGAATAGAGTCTGAGTATTAACAGCAGGATTGCTGTGGATACCTGTGGTCTGAATATTTCAGTTGACCTGGTCTCAGTCCCATCAATAGGACAAAGGCCGATTAATAAATAGGTCTATGTTGTGAAGGTATGGATGGATCTAATTATTTTGAGAGTTGGGTGGTTGGTGAAGATATGGATTGGGTCTGGGTATTAGCAGAGGGTTAGTGTGGATATGGATGGGGTTTAGGTACGAATAGGGTGTTAATGTCGTTATGGATTGTGTCTGGGTATTAACAGGGATCAGTGTAGATATGGATTAGGCCTGTGTAATTGGAAGGAGATTAGTATAGAGAAGGATAGGATCTGGTTATTAACATGTAGAGTGAGTGTCAATATGGATTAGATTGGATATTAACAAGGAGTTAGTGTAGATATGGACTTGGTCTGTGTAATTGGGGGGGAAATTAGTGTAGAGAAGGAAAGGATCTGGTTATTGACAGGGAGGGTTCATGTAAATAAGGATAGGGTCTGGGGGTAGTTAGATATGGGTGGGGTCTGGTTATTAACAGGATTATTTGTAGATACGGATGGTATCTGGATGTTAACGGCGGTATGTATCGATATGGAAAACGTTTGGTTATTCATAGAACATAGAACACTACAGCACAGAACAGGCCCTTCGGCCTTCGATGTTGTGCCAACCAATATAAAAAGCAATGCCCCTCCAAACTAAACCATTCCCTTCTCTTCCATATACTTATCAACTAACTTCTTAAACGCCACCAAACTTGGCGCATCTACAACTGCTGCAGGCAGGGCATTCCACTCCCAAACCACCCTTTGGGTAAAGAACCTACCTCTGATATCCGTCCTATAACGATCACCCCTTAATTTAAAGCTGTGTCCCCTCGTGCTAGCTTTCTCCATCCTAGGAAAAAGGCTATCACTGTCCACCCTATCTAAACCTCTAATCATCTTATATGTTTCAATAAGGTCTCCTCTTAGCCACCTTCTTTCTAACGAAAACAACCTCAATCCCTCAGCCTCTCTTCATAAGACCTGCCCTCCATACCAGGCAACATCCTGGTAAACCTCCTCTGTACCCTCTCCAATGCCTCCACATCTTTCTTATAATGCGGGGACCAGAACTGTACACAATACTCCAAGTGCGGCCGCACTAGAGTTTTGTACAGTTGCCACATGACATTGCGGCTCCGAAATTCAATCCCCCTACCAATAAAAGCTAAGACTCCATATGCCTTCTTAACAACCTTCTAGACTTGACTGCCTACTTTCAGGGATCTATGCACATACACACCAAGATCCCTCTGTTCATCTAGACTACTCAGAATCCTACCATTTGCCCTATACTCTACACATTTATTATTTCTGCCATAGTGCATTACCTCAAACTTTTCCACATTAAACTCCATTTGCCACCTGTCGGCCCAGCTCTGCAACTTGTCTAAGTCCCTCTGCAAACTATAACACCCCTCTTCACTATCTACCACTCCACCGACTTTAGTGTCATCTGCAAATTTACTACTCCATCCTTCAATACCCTCATCCAGATCATTTATAAAAATTACAAACAGCAGGGGCCCCAAAACAGACCCTGAGGTACACCACTTGTCACCGAACTCCAAGATGAATATCTCCCATCAACCACCACCCTCTGTCTTCTATCTGCTAGCCAATTCCTAACCCAATTAGCTAAATCACTCTCTATCCCATACATCTGCATTTTCTGCAGAAGTCTTCCATGGGCCACCTTATCAAACGCCTTACTCAAGTCCATATATACCACATCAACCGCCTTACCCCCATCCACCTCTTTGGTCACTTTTTCAAAAAACTCAATGAGGTTAGTAAGGCACGACCTACCCTTCACAAAACCATGCTGACTATCCCCAATCATTCATTTCTCTCTAAATAACTATAAATCCTATCCCTAATAATTCTCTCCAATACCTTGCCCACAACATAAGTAAGACTCACTGGCCTATAATTCCCTGGAAGGTCTCTCTTCCCCTTCTTAAACAATGGGACCACATTCGCTATCCCCCAGTCCTCTGGAACCACACCCGTAACCAACGAGGACCTGAAGATCAGAGCCAGAGGCTCTGCAATCTCCTCTCTTGCCTCCCAGAGAATCCTAGGGTAAATCCCGTCCGGTCCAGGGGACTTATCCAACTTCAAACCCTCGAGAATATCTAGCACATCTCCCTATCTACTTCGATACTTTCCAGTTTGCTACCCTGTACCTCAGTGTTCTCCATAACTACATTTACATCACCCTGCGTGAATACCGAAGAGAAATATTTCTTCAGTACCTCTCCAATCTCTTCAGGCTCCACGCACAACTTCCCACTGCTGTCTATGACTGGCCCTAATCTTGTCCTAATCAATCTTCTATTCTTAACATATCTAAAGAAAGCTTTAGGATTCTCCTTAATCCTATCAGCCAAAGTCTTCTCGTGTCCTCTCTTAGCTCTCCTCAATTCACTCTTTAGCTCCCTCCTAGCTAATCTATAGCTATCCATTGCACTAACCGAGCCTTCAAACCTCATCCTGACATAAGCCTCCTTTTTCCTTTTAACCAGCAAATCAACTTTTTTTTGTACACCAATGTTCTCTTACTCGACCATTTCCTCCTCGCCTGACAGGGACATACTTATCAAGGAATCGCAGCAGCTGCTCCTTGAATAAGCTCCACATTCCAGATGTTCCCAGTCCCTGTAGTTTCCTAGTCCAATCTATGCACCCTAATTCTCTCCTGATGGCCTCATAATTACCCTTCCCCCAGCTATAACTACTGCCCGCAGCTTCATGCCTATCCCTGTCCATCACTAAGGTGAACGTAACCGAATTGTGGTCACTATCACCAAAATGTTCACTAACTTCCAAGCCTAACACATGGTCTGGCTCATTGCCCAGCACCAAATCCAATGTAGCCTCACCTCTAGTTGGCCTATCTACATACTGAGTCAAAAACCCTTCCTGCACACTTTGTACGAAAACTGACCCCTCTAACGAGCTAGAGCTATAGCTATTACAATCAATATTAGTAAAGTTAAAGTCCCCCATAACAATTACCCTATTACTTTCACTCCTGACCAGAATTGACTTGGCAATCCTTTCCTCAACCTCTCTAGACCTTTTAGGAGGTCTATAAAAGACTCCCAACAGGGTGACCTCTCCTCTCCTGTTTCTAATCTCAGCCCATACTACCTCAACAGACAAGTCCTCATCAAACTTCTTTCTGTCACTGTGATACAGTCTTTGACTAATAATGCCACTCCTCCCCCCCTTCTACCTCCTTCTCTACTCCGACTAAGGCATTTGAACCCCGGAACCTGCAACATCCATTCTTGTCCCTGCTCTACCCAAGTCTCTGAAATGGCCACAACATCGAAGTCCCAGGTACTGGTCCAAGCTGCAAGTTCCTCCCCCTTATTGCGAATACTCCTTGCATTAAAGTATACGCATTTCAAACCATGCCCTACCCCACCCGTAAGCTGCTGTGTTTTACGGCTTTCCTCTATGACCCCCTTACTCTCATCCCTCTTAGCACCCCAACTATTCAGGATCCCACCCCCCCCCGAATCAGTTTAAAGCCCCCTGCATAGCCTTAGCAAATTTTCCCCCCCAGATATTAGTTCCCCTCTGGTTCAGGTGTAGACCATCTCTCTTGTAGAGGTCCCACCTATCCCAGAATGAGTCCCAATTGTTCAGGAACCTGAGCCCCTCCCTCCTGCACCATCCCCGCAGCCACGAGTGCAAACATTCCCTCTCTCTATTCTTCTCTAAACTATCCCTTGGCACAGGCAAGAGTCCAGAGATGACCACTCTGCCAGTTTTTGCTTTAAGCTTCCACCCCAACTCCATAAATTTCTGCTTAATATCCCCCTCTCTCGTCCCTCCTATATCATGTGTCCCTACATGAACTATGACCTGGGGTTGACTCCCCTCTCCCTTAAGAATCTTAAAAACCCGATCTGCGACATCCTGGACTCCAGCCCCTGGGAGGCAACACACCAGCCCTGAGTCACTTTTATTACTACTTACTCTCCTATCTGTCCCTCTAACTATGGAGTCTCCAATCACTAGGCCCAATCTCCTATTCCCCCTACCCACCTGAGCATTCTCAGCAGGCTCACCCGCAGAGACCTGCTCCCTTTGGTCATCTCCAGTTGATTCTTCCTCAACTGTAGCCTCCAAGACAGAAAATTTGTTTTGGAGGGGAACAGCCCCAGGGGATTGTCTACCCGATTGCTCCTTACCCCTCCTCCAAATAGTTACCCAAGAATCACTTATAGGAGTGACTATCTCCTTGTCACTCCTGCCAATATCCTCCTCAACCTCTCGGATTATCCTGAGTTCCTTTAATTCCAGCTCCAGCTTCTTAACACGATCCTCAAGGAGCTGCAAATGGGCACACTTCCTGCAGGTATAATCAGCAAGAACACTACTGGTGTCCCTCACCTTGTACATACTACAGGAGTTGCAACAGACTGCCTGCACTGCCATCCCTGATACTTTAATTTACTTTAAGGAGAGAGAAAACAAACTTCCCACACACTTTTATTATTAGGTTAGAGGAGGGGGGAGGGTGGGATACTCTACCTGTGTAGAGTATCGGGTTTCCTCTCTGGACCAATTTACAGAGTCAGAGAAAACTACAACTCCCGGCAGCCTCCTAATGACGACTTCCGGTTTCTTGTTAGTTTAAATAAAAACGGCAAAAACTACCCCCACTCGCTATTTTAAACAAAGAGAAAAGTTAAAAAAGTACTTAACACTCGAACTTCACACTTTCCCAAATCGCTGCCTCTCCGTGCTGCTCCAAGGGAACAATGAGCAGTAGGGAGGGTTAGTGTAAATAAGGATGAGGACTGGGTATTCGTCAGGGGTTTAGTGCCAATGAGGATGGGGTCTGGGTACTAACAGGGGGTTTAGTATAGATATGGATGAGATTGTCACTAAACCCCCAATGTGGTTTGCATTTGGGTATCAATAGGAGATGTTAGTGTAGTTATGGATTGGGGCTAATTACTAACTGTGGTTGGTGTTGATATGAATGGGATCTGGGTGTTAACAGGTGGATTAATATTTATGTGAATAGAGTCTGGATATTAACATGGGGATTGATGTGGACATTTGTGGTCTAGATATTAACAGCAATTTACAGTTGGCCTAATGTCACACATTATTAACTAAGTTACCTTAATAAAAGTTTTAGTAACTCATGGCAACTTAATGCAGCAAGTATCAAACTGAGAAGAATGATGTACGATGAATGGTTCAACAGCGCAACTATACAGGTTAGAAATCATAGAAACTCTACAGTACAGAAAGAGGCCATTTGGCCCATCGAGTCTGCACCAACCATAATCCCACCCAGGCCCCACTGCCACATCCCTATTCCCAACAGCTCGACTTCCAACAACTCCCTGACTCCAACTGAAGCTTTTCAGCCCCTGGAATGCACACCCACACTCCCGATTAGCCCAGGTTCACACGTACACACTCCATCGGTCACATGGCCTGTGAAGAGCTTGCATAGACAATCTGAATATTAATAGGTGATTGGTATAGATATGGATGTGTCTGGGTGATGACAGCAAATTATTGTACATGCTAAATTCTTCTGCCCGTTTAGTAATTGTAATGTGGAGTATAGGAATGAATGTGACCTGGGTATTACCCAGGGCTTAATGTAGACATGGATTGTCTTTGGTTATTGACATTGACAAGGGCTTGATCAGACGTGGAAACTTGGCGTGTAGATATGGATGGGGTTGGAATGTTTTGCGCTGATGTTGATGGGGTCTGGGTACTGAGGCGGGTTAGTGCACATCGAGATGGGGTCTGTGTATTAACAGGGGTTAGTGTAGATGTGGAAGAGGTCTGGGTAGTTGGAGGGGGAATTAGTGCAGATATGGATGAGGCCTGAGTATTTAGGGAGGGTTAATGTAGTTATGGATGGAGTCTAGGGATATTAACAGGGTGTTATTGTAAGTGTGGTTGGGGTACTTGAAGGTGGGGTTAGTGTCTACACTCGCGGATGAGTTATGACATTACATCTGGAAACTGGCGGTTATCGGCATTGAATACTGAGGCAGTTGCAGCAATGCCATCATTGTGGGGGATGTTGGTGTACAGTGCCGAGACATCCATTGTGACAAGGAATGCTCCTGGTTCAACTACTCCGTGTGCTGAGTTTCCGTGGGAAATCCATAATGTCACAACAAAAGCTGGGGGTTCTTTGTACAATGGGTTTCACGATGCCATCGCTGTAGCTGGAGAGGTTCTCGCACAGGGTCCCGTTACCCGTTACGATGGGATGGTCGGGTGTGTTTGCCTTGTGTATCTTTGAGAGGCAACAGAGATCTCCAATGTGGGGAGTGCATGGGATGAGAGCACAGAGGTGCTCTGAAGTCCAGATCAAATTATTTATACAGACAATTAATGCCAACTGGTGCGATTCATCAGGAGGCTCACACTTTAATAGTGGGAAAGCACATTGGGCCTTCGTGAAAAAGTGCCAAATAAGTACCAATCTCTTTTTAAATCTTGCAATTGCATCTTTTCATGTTCAGTCTATCTTTCCGAGGCCACCTTGCATCAAGCAAAATGAAGGATTCTTCTTTGGAAATGATTATAAAAAAAAAAATCATGTTCTCGGTAGCTGATGAGTCCAGAGTGTTGAGTTGATGAGTGTGTTCTTTTGTCGGATCTGTGGATAACTGTCTGTAGTGTTCCTCGTTGTTTAGTTGTTCATGCACTTCTTTGCAGTATTCCATTCTGTTCAGTATGACAATGGCCCCTCCTCCATCTGCTGGTTTGATGACAATGTTGTGGTTGGTCTTGAGAGCATGGATGGCATTGCATTGTGCTCGGGTGATGTTCGGGGCTGTCTTGAGTGCGGTTATGAATCTGGTGTTGACACACCTTCTGTTTGGGCATACATGTCCAGTCAAGGCAACGGCCTTCCGGAGGCATCCAATTCAACTCTTTTTCCTCTTCGGTTGCTGCACTGCGGATCTCTGTCGGCTGTTCCGTATTAACATATTAATATTGGGAACAGTATAGAGTTGGAGATGGTCTGGTTATTAACATTGGGAGTAATACAGAGATGGATAGGGACTTAATTATTAATATTGGGAGAATTGTACAGATGGATAGGACCTGATTATTAACACTGGGAATAAGGATGAATAGAGTGAGCGAATAACATTGGGGTTATTGAGGAGATGGATAGGGTTTGGTTTATAACATTGGGACTATTGTGGGGAGAGCTTTGTGTCTCAACAGTGGAGTTATGTACAACTTCAATAGAGCAGGGATAGTCTCAAAGTCATAACCACAGGCCCTTTGCCCAACTTGTCCATGCTGTCCTTTTTTAACCACTAACCTTGTCCCAGTTGTTCGCATTTGGCCCATATCCCTCTGAACCAATCTTACCCATGTATCTATCTAAATGCTTTTTAAAGGACAAAACTGTGCCCGCCTCTATACTAAATCTGGCAGCTTGTTGGACTGAGCCTCGGTACTAACAGGCCTGTAGTCTTTGCTCAATTGAGTTCTCTGGACCTTTCACAGTCAGGCTCTGTGTAGATGGATGGAGCCTTGGCAGTGGGAATCTGCCTTGTTCCAGTTACTGTGGCTTCATTTTGGCATTTATCAGGTTAACACGTTTTTCCCAGGCCGATCTGTTCCGCTTGAGAAGCCGTGCGGCAATAATGAGGATTGCATCATTGAAAAAACTGCGAGGGGCACATCTGGCAAGCGGAGAAAGTTGTTGACGATTACTCAGAGACACGGTCACGTGGGCCTGATCACCCCATTCACTGCATGAAATAGAAAAACAACTTTTAACAAAAAGAAACATATAATATAACATAATATAGTAAAATGTGCAAAAATTACTTGAAATCTGTATTAAAAAGAGCATTTAGATATAAATTATCATAATAGTCTGTATATGTAACCCATATTTGTCTAATAATTCAAAAGAAAATCAGTTCTGAGGCTGTACAAACACGCATTGCTCTGAGGTCACATGTAATCCCAGGCCTAGTGGATTCAGCAGCTACTGAGCACATGAATGCTTCTTGCAACCTTTTCTAAAGAAGAATCCTTTATTTTGCTTGATGCAAGGTGGCCTCAGAAAGGTAGAGTGAACATTAAAGGATGCGATTGCAAGATTTAAAGAGAGCTGAATGCTAATTTGGCACTTTTTCTTGAAGCCCCAATGTGCTTTTCCACTTTTAAAGTGTGAGCCTCCTGATGAATCGCACCATCAGTGGGTCGTTAATTGTCTGTATAAATAATTTTTAAAAATCAGTTCTGAAGGCTATAGTAACGTGCATTTCTCTAAAGCCTCATGTTCATATGCAACCTTGGACTTACTAAATTCACCAAGTTAGGGATCAAGTTCTGAAACATTTGTGTCATTGGTGGGAGAAGTGTTGAACTCACATTTGCAACAATAATTACTACTTGGTCAATTGTTCATTCAGTTCTCACTTGGACAGAATGCTGTCCACCAAAGGCTTTAAGGAAGATGGGGCAAGATGCATTATATTGAAGAGCCTAATTTAGCCATAATCTGTGTTAATCATAATCCCTCCACTGCAGAAAGAGGCCGTTAAGCTACTTGAGTTTGCATGGTCTCCAGCAAAGCTGCTTGCCCTGTCTGCATCTCCGTAGCCTCACGTATTTACCACCTTAATCCCCCTAACCTACTCGTCTTTGGACTCTGGGAGGAAACTCACGCACACGTGGGGAGAATGTGCAACCTCCACACAGACAGTCACCCAAGTCAGGAATGAAAACCAGGTGCTGTGAGGCAGTAGTGGTAACTATCATGGCACCTATTCTTTTTGAAGGAGGCCACTGACTTTCTAACAGATCATCCCACCCATGCTCTACATACATAACTCCAATTATTTAGCCTGCTAATCCTTATTACCTATATATTTTTCAATACTAAGGGGCAATTCAACAGAGCCAATCCAACCAACTTGCAAGCTTTTGAAAAGAGTACCTGTAGGATTTCAACACAAACATGGAAAGAATATGTAAACACTACACAATGAGTCTGGAATTGAACCAGGTTCCTGACACAGTGAAGCAGCAGTGTTAACCATTGTGCCACTTGCCCTGTCATTGAAAGATATTTGAGTGGTTAAATGATGTACAATCAGACCCGTGTCAAATAGAAGAATAGTTGGGTGGATTATTGGATGGTTGGACAGGGTGATGTCTGGATATGAATTCCAATGGATGAATTGAGAGAAAATTGAAAGGAAATCTGAACTGATGTTTGGAAGGAACATTGAATAGGGGCTGTAAAATGATAGGGTGGCAGAATAATGCTTGCATTATTGAAAAGAAGCAGTTTTGGATGAATTATTTTTTGGTTAGTTGAATAAAAGGATAAATCAATAGATAGGAAATAAATGGTAGTTGTGTTGGATAATTGGAAATCAATGTTTTCAATAGTTAATACTAAGATTCCATAGTATTCTGTGCAAAAGGAGGCCATTCAGCCTCAGTCTGCACTATCTCTCCAAAACAACACTCCACCTATTCCTGTTGCCCACTCATTGATTGTGGATAATCCACTTAACCTACATACCTTTGGACAATATGGTTCAATCTAGTAATACAGCTAACCTAAGTTTGGAATGTGGGAGGACACCAGAGCACCTGAGGTTATCCACACAGACATCGGGAGAATGTGCAAACTCCACATAGATGATAGGCATGGTAGCACAGTGGTTACACTGCTGCTTCACAGCTCCAGGGACCTGGGTTTGATTCCAGGTTTGAATCACTGTATGTGTGGAATTTGCACGTTCTCCCCGTGTCTGTGGGTTTGCTCCAGTTTTCTCCCACAGCACAAAGATGTGGGGGTTAGGTTGATTGGCCATGCTAAAATTGCCCCTTGGTGTCCTGAGATGCGTAGGTTAGAGGAATTAGTTGGTAAATATATAGAGATATTGGGGTACGGCCTGGGTGGGATTGTGGTTGGTGCAGATTTGATGGGCCAAATGGCCTCTATAATGGAGGGTTTCTATGAATCACTTGAGGCCAAAATTGAATATGGGTCACTAGTGCCGTGTTCTCACCATGTGATGCCATCAGAAGTAATGTTGAACAAATGAATCTTTGTACGAAGCAAGTGTTTGATGACTGGGTGAAATGTTGACTCGAGAGGCAGTTACACATATAGAAAAATGACTCAATTGAGGATGTGATCAATTAAAAAGCTGTAGAATCATAAAACCTTAAAATTCCTCCAGTGCAGAGGGAGGCTATTTGGCCCATTGAGACTGCACTGTCTGTCCCACAAAGCATCTTAGCCCGGTCCACTGACCACCCTATGCTTGCAACCTACACATTGACCTCACTAACCTATACATCTTGGGCACGAAGTAACAATTTAGTGTGGCCAATCCATGTAACCTGCACATTTTTGGACTACAGGAGGAAAACAGAGCACTCAGAGGATACCCATGGAAGAAGAAGGTGCAAACTCTACACAGACAGTCAAGCAAGGCCAGAATTGAACCCGGGTCCCTGGTTCTGTAAGACACAGTAAGAACCAACACCGGCATCTCTGTGTCATGACTACTATTGACTCTAAGGCAGCAGTGCTAACCACTGTGCCACTATATCACTTCTTCTGTTTAATTAAACAGAAGAGAATCGGAAGAGTTTTGTATGATTGATTAGAGGGATATGAAGGTGGATAAGAGAAGGAATACAATTAGAAATGAGTGAACGGTGGTGATTGGTTTATGATTTTGTTCAAAGAATGGTGATGTATGACTGAGGAGAGGGAGAGCTAAAAATGTCATTAGTAGAATGAATGGTGATCAGATGGTTGAAGTGATGGTGGGATAAGAGATTATTGTATTGAGATTCTGATTGATGTTTAGTTGGTTCCATGAATGGATGGAGAGCCAGATGCATCAGTGGATGAACTGTTGGTTCACTGGTCAGAATCACAGCATGTGTACTTGAATTGAGGAAGTGGTTAATGAATAGATAGTCATTGGATCAATAGATGGTTTGAATAATAGCAATGTGAGAGAAGGGAGAACAAAGTGAATGCATACTATTTTAAATGGATGTGTATTGGAATGCTGAGCAGAAGGATTTGTTGAAGACAGGTCTGATGAGTTAGTGAATGGATTCAATGAGCAATAGGTGGATGGTTGCTTCAATGGGTGAGTGGAAAGGAAGACTTGTTGATCATAACGTGATGGGATGAACAAGCAGTTTAATTGGAAAAGTACCCTTGACAATGAATGTAACTGAATGAAACAGAATATAAGCAGGAGGCCATTTGGCCCTTCCAGTCTGCTCTGCCATTCATTATGATCATTGGCTGATCACTCAACTCAATAGCTTGACCCTGCATCCCCCACCTCCTTTGATCCCCTTAAATCAAATGCTATATCTAACTGCTTCTTGAAAACATGCAATGTTTTAATCTTAACTGCTTTCTTGGTCTGCGATACGGGTCTCCTGACGATACAGTTGAATTGACCAAAGAAAAAAAGTGGTATTTTAGATAGTTGTTTAAAAAATGGTGATGTAAATAAATTAAGATGGGGTTTATTACATAACGTCCATTTAAGGTTGTGGTATGGAATTGACTGAGTGAAAGTTATTTTTCTCTATCATGAATGATAAGAACCACAAACTGACTGCCAATGAGTGTGGTAGAAGCATCGACGTTAAATTATTTTGAAATACAATCATGAAACACGTGAAGAAGGAACTCTCCTCTTTATTCACTCCATTCTATATTGATCATGATTTTAGCTTTAATTGGCAAAATCTCTTTCATGTATGCCCTTACAGATACAGCAATATCAAGACTAACTTTCTTCTTAATAGGATGTCCATAACTTTGGAATTATCTGTGATTATCCCTTTACGGACAATATTTTAGTTGGAGCTCTTCATAATATTTCTGGACAATATCTTTTTCACAGTCATAATTCTTCCATGTTGTAAATTATTTTTGTGGAACGCAGCTTCTCCTCCTCTTTGAAGGTATGCAGTATCTTTCTCTGAATATTCTTCTCGAGGGAAGTTGTTCTAGCCCAACAAGCTTTTGAATTGTGACCATTTTGCCACAGTTCTGGCATTGACTGTCCTTGCTCCAACATTCACCTGCCTAATGGCCAATTTTGGCACAACTCTGATGTGTTTTTTGTTGTTTTGTCTTATCGGAAGTTCTCATCATATGGGCCTTCATTACAGCATCAAATTTTGGAGCTTCTTTAGCAGCCAGCTCCATCAACACCATGATTTCTATTGCTTTCTTTGAGACAAAGCATGTTAAGTAACAAATCTTCTTTGAAAAGTGTCATTTTGGAGACCACAAGCAACTCAATTTTGAAGAGTAACTTCTAGTGAACCATCAAACTCATCACGTGATGCCAGCCTTATTAAGTCTGCCACGTACTTTTGCCTTCCACTTGATTCCTTCAGTAATCCTTGAACTGTTCCACAATGGCTTTTGGGGGGTTGGGGAGGGGTATGTCCTTTGAAAGATCTTCATCAAATCATCATGAGATTTGGTTCCTGGTTCTGCTGGATGAATCATGTTCCGTAGCAATTGGAAGGATTTACTTCCTATTGTGCAGCGATAAATTGGTACAAGCAATGTGTTTGTAATTTTACTCACTCGTATAATGTAAGTGTTCTGCATAGGGACACTATGAATCCTTTTCTAACCTAAAAGGCTTCAGGGATCTTAATTGGCCCTGATTTCTCTCGCAGGCACGAGTGACTCAAGATGGCTGAGTATTTTATATATTTTTACTGTTGTGCCAGGACTCTCTATTTTACCATTGAGGCTTCTGTCTTGATATATTTTATTATCAAACAGTCCCAGCCATACAGTAAAGCATCCTTTTTTTTCAACTACATCAGATATTGTCTGGAATTTCCCCCTTCTTTGATCTGAAAAAGAACCCTCTGATAAAACCACCAGAGATCTTTTGTTCTTGTCTTTCTGCATTAGCGTTTCAATCTTTAAATTTTATTGTTGCTTTCCCAATTCTTCTAATATTCAAAGTGTGAGGACCTACAATAATTTCCTCCAAGTTAGGACTTTTTTCTCAATGTTCTCAATTTAAAACAAATTCTGGTCTCGTCACCAATTTTCTTTTTGTAATGCCCAAACTATGTCATGGGTTGTGGTTTTCAAACAAAAAGAAAATCTATGAGAATGCACACACAGATTCAAATTAAGAATAGCGTTTATTCCAGGACCTCTTGCCTGTGAGGAGTATGCACTGAAAGTTTTAAAAAAAAACTTCTGAAACATCAAATGACATAATCATAAAACCATGTGATCAACTCTTAAAGCAACTTGCAACCCTTTCAAATACATAGCACCCCTCCCCTTTCCTTCTGTAGTTATGACAATGGATTGCTATGCTGTTATACATGGGTTAAAAAGATACTGGACAGGGTACAATGTATCATGAATCATTATATACCATCAATAATAAAGTAGCTTAGGAGGATATCTATTCCTTTTTGGTTATACATAGATATATGTATATATGGCATTCTAAAATTTATTGGTTTGACTCAGGGATGAATTCTCCAACATTGCCTGCAGCTAGGATTTCCCAGTCTTGCTGCATTGAAGAGAGATTTGGCTGAGCACCAAGTTCTCCACGCTTGCTGGCAATGGTGGTGGGACATGAACAGCTGCAGAATTCCAGCCTCTGCCTGATTATCATGAGCTTGGCCAAGTGCCTGGCTATCATAAATTTAATGGTACCTTCTAATATTTTCTGTGTGTCAAATGTTAGGTGAAACTATGTATTCATCGCAGGGCTGAATTGAATGAGTTGGATAAGCGGGTGATCGGCAATAGTCAAAATCCATTGAAGAATAGTTGGATGGATGATTCATTGATTGGGTGAATGATCAGTCATAAATATAGGAAGAAAAGTCATTCTTTAATGGATAGTAACATTGAAAATAGGAACAAGAATAGGCTGTTCCACCCTTCCAACATACTCCACCATTCATCCCAATCATAGAACAAAGAACAAGAACAAAGAACAAAGAGCAACACAGCACGGGAAACAGGCCCTTGGGCCCAACGAGCCCACGCTGCCGTCCTAATGACATATCCTTGTCTTTAGGCTATGCCTATTGTTGAAGATTCCCATATAGGGACCAATATAGGGACAATTTGTTACCCAATCAGCCTAAGAGCACATTTTTGGGATGTGGAAGGAAACCGGACCACCCGGAGGAAACCCACGCAACCACGGGGAGAACGCGCAAACTCCCGCAGACACAGGCCCAAATCCATGCGCCTTCACCTTTTCTATCAGCCTACCATGAGGGACCTTATCAAACGCCTTACTGAAATCCATATAGACGACATCAACGGCTTGTCCTTCATCAACCGTTTTTGTCACCTCTTCAAAAAATTCCACTAGATTCGTAAGGCACGACCTCCCCTTAACGAAGCCATGCTGCGTATCCCTGATCAGATCGCAGCGCTCCAGATGCTCATACATCCTGTCCCTGAGAATCCTCTCCATTAGCTTACCTATAACTGAAGTCAAGCTCGCCGGCCTATAGTTCCCTGGGTTATCCCTCTGACCCTTTTTAAACAACGGTACTACATTTGCAATCCTCCAGTCCTCTGGGACTTCTCCTGAGTCCAAAGAGGAGACAAAGATTTGTGTCAGAGGCCCAGCAATGTCATCTCTCATAGCCAATCATCCAACTCAATAGCCTGATCCTGATTTACCCTATATTACTTTATCCTCTTTGCTTTCAAAAAGAAGTTAGAATGCCTTTTGGGGTAATGTTTTGGTTTCAGCGGCTTTCTCTGGTAACAGATTTCACAGGCTCAGCTTTCTAGGTGAAGGCATTTCTCCTTATTTCCAAGCCAAATGGTCTACC
Source organism: Sphyrna mokarran (assembly GCA_024679065.1). Taxonomy (NCBI): domain Eukaryota; kingdom Metazoa; phylum Chordata; class Chondrichthyes; order Carcharhiniformes; family Carcharhinidae; genus Sphyrna; species Sphyrna mokarran. The sequence goes on along the minus strand of JAGIQG010000014.1, from coordinate 4,814,120 downwards.
TCTGACAATAATGCTTTTTTCTGGAAAACCAAGTATCAGGAACATCCCCTAGCATCGTTCCTCTCCAGCTCTGTTAGAATGTTATGAGTTTCTATGAAATCACCCCTCATTCTTCTGAATTCCAGCAAATATAATCCTAACCAGCTCAATCTCTGCTTGTACATCAGTCCCACCATCCCAGGAACAAGCTTGGTAAGCCATCTTTGCACTCCGTTTATAGAAATGACATCCAGCCTCAGTAAAGGAGGACAAAATTGTATACGATGTTACAGTTGTGGCTTCACCAAGTCCCTGTGTAATTGTATCAAGATATCCCTTCTACCTAATAACTCTCGCTATGAAGATCAATTGAATGTTTGCCTTCTTTATTGTCTGCTGCATCTTCAGGATTACTTTCAGTCACTGGTGTACAAGGACATCCAGGTCATATTTGCATATTCCTCTCTCTGTTTATAGCCATTTAGGTAACTATTTTTTTTCTACCAAAGTGGATAATCTCTCATTTATTGGCATTATATCACACATCTACCATGCATTTAGCCACTCACAGCTTCTCCAAATCAGGAATGTAGTTTGTCACCATCTTTTCAAGGACAACTAGGGATAGGCAATAAATGTTGGCTGGCCGGCAACACCCATATCTCACAAATGAATAAAAATAAAATCAACAATAGATCCAAATTCAACTTTCATTCATCAGCACTCCATCCAATACACTAACAATCAGACACTGTGTAGTCATCAAAAACTTCAATAGAAGGAATATAGACATGGTTTAATTGAGGTAATGTTGTTCTTCCTTGCTGTACCTCATCTACTGAAAAATCCTTGATTGAACTATTCCTTCACTCAACCAAACAGCCACCATTCAATAGCTTTTCATCAAGTGGATAGAATCAATATTTCTATCCCCTTGAATTTCTGAACACACAGTTGAACTTACAAACATTGGATTACTGGAATCAACCACCTATATTCACCCCAGCCAATTCCTTATTCAAATATCCACTGCAATCATTTATCATGACTCATTGAATGTACGAGTCAAGAGTTAAAAGCCTTTAAAGTTTATTTATCAGTCACAAGTCAACTTGCATTACAGTGATGTTACTGTGAAAATTCACACTCTGGTGCATGTTAAGGTAGACCGAGGGAGAATTTAGCCTGGTCATTGCATCCAACCAGCACATCTTTTGGACTGTGGGGGGAAACTGGAGCACCCAGTGAAAATCCATACAGACATGGGGAGAATGTGCAGACTTCAGACAGACAATGACCAGAGCTGAGAATCAAACCTGGATCCCTGGTGCTGCGAGACAGCAATGCCAACCACTGTGCTGTTCACATGTCCATTCTTGATGCAAACCTTTCATTGAAGTACCCCTCCATTCATTCACCCATTATCTTTTCAGCTAACAGAATTCTGATCAGTAACACATCTATGCAATCGATTCCATTGTTTAATAGAGAAACAATGCATTTATTGCAGAGCTGAATGAACAGAACAAAAGTTAGATAAATGGGTTGTTAGAAACAGTCCAAAGATGCAACTGTTGAGGAATAGCTAGGTGCAGAATGGTTTCTTTGTTAGATTATTAGTAGTAAATGTAGGAAGGAATGTGAAGAGAAATGATAAAGGGGAATGAAGGGGGTGAGGGATGGGTAGTTCAAAGAAAGAGGATGTAAATTAATGGAGACGGACTTGAATGGATGGATTGTGGAATGTTTGAATTTGGAGTTGGATGGAAGAGCAATTGCATGTTTGGGTATTTAAAGGAATGATGGATAGAATGTAGAATATTACAGCACAGTACAGGCCCTTCAGGCTTCGATGTTGTATCAACCTGTGAAGCCTAAAGCCCATCTAACCTACAATACTCCAATATCATCCATATGTTTATCCAATGACCATTTAAATGCCCTTAATGATGGCAAATCCACTACTGTTGCAGACAGGGCATTCCACACCCTTACTACTGAGTGAAGAACCGACCTCTGACATCTGTCCTATATCTATCACTCCTTAATTTAAAGCTATGTCCTCTTGTGCTAGCCATCTCCATCCGAGGGGAAAAAAGCTCTTGCTGTCCACTCTATCTAATCCTCTGATCATCTTCTCTGCCTGTATTAAGGCACCTCTTAACCTTCTTCTCTCTAATGAAAACAGCCTCAAGTCCCTCAGTGGATTCTGGAGAAGTGGAATATAATGAGGTTATCTGTGGGCTTCGATACAGTGAAGTGCTGAGGTGACCGTCCTTCATGGAGATGCATGTGTCCAAGAATGCAACAGATTCTAGAGAGTAGTCCATGGGTGAGCATGGTGGTGGGATGGAACTTGAAGTCGTCATATCCTTGTTTCAGTGATTTGTACACCATGAGTCCAAAGGCTGGAGACAGTACACATCTCTTTAACCTGTCCTTAACCCTCTCTCCATTTGCACTGTCTGTATCCTTAAGACTTGATTACATGTAAAGATTTGCATTCCAACATTATTTGGTAAATTGAGTTGGTGTTTTTATATGCCCTGTTTTGAACAGAACTCCCACTCACCTGATGAAGGGGCAGCACTCCAAAAGCTTGTAGTCTGTGCTATCAAATAAACTTGTTGGTCTTTAACCTAGTGTTGTGAGATTTCTTACTGTGCTTACCCCACTCCAATGTTGGCATCTGCACATCATAATTCCCTTGTAGCCAGTGGGGATACAAAGATTTCTCTCGAGGCCCCACCAATTTCCTCCCTTGCCCCTCTCAGTATTTGGTGGTGTATTCAATCAGGTTCTCGGGACTTTTCTACCTTTAATGTTTCTCAAAAACCCCTATCCTTCCTCCTTTTTGATCTTAACATGACTCAAACTATCTACATTCCCTTCCCCAGATCCATCATCCACCAGGTCCTTCTCTGGTGAATATTGACGCAAAGTATTCATTTAATACCCATTTCCCATTTCCTCTGGTTCGATGTGTACATTCCCTTCCCTTCCTTGAGTGGGCCATTCCTTTCCTTGGCTACCCTCTTGCTCTTAAAGGAAAATCCCAAGGCTTTTCACACATATATAATGTTGCTGGTCAATGATTTTTCATGGTCCCTTTTACCTTCCTTACTCCTTGATTAAGTTTCTTTCTACTTTCCTTGTATTCCACACTTGCTTTGTATGTTCCCAGCCTCCAAGCTTTGACAAATGCTTCCTCTTTCTCTTTGACCAGGCTCTCAATATCTCTCATTAGCCAAAGGTTCCCAAAACTTGCCATTCTTATCCTTCATCCTTACAGGCATGTGCCGGTCCTGAATCACTTCAACATATACTTGAAACCTCCCACGTGCCAGATGTTGAATTGCCCTCGAACATCTACCCTCAATCAACATACTTCTGTTCCTGCTTAATATTGTTGTAATTAGCTTTCCCTCAGTTTAGCACCTTCACTTGAGGACTACATTTATCTTTCTCCAACAGTACCTTAAAGCTTACTGAAGTGTGATCACTGTTCCTGAGCTGCTCCCCGACTGAAACATCGACTATCTGGCCAGACTCTTTCTCCAATACCAAGTCCACTATGGCCCTTCTTGAGTTGGACTATCTACATGCTGTTTCAGGAAGCGTCCTTGATATTTCTTACAAACTTTTCCCCATCCACGCATCTGACACTGAGCAAGTCCCGTCAATATAGGGGAAATTTAATCTTGAACCACAATGACACTGTTACTTTGACACATTGCCAAAATCTGTCTACATATCTGTTCTTCTATCTCCCACTGGCAGTTGGGTGGCCAAAAGTAAACCTTAATGTTGTGAGTACACCATTCTATTCCTGAGCTCTGTTGCCTCTCTGTATGAGCCCTCCAAGGTGTCCTCCCAGAGTACAGCTGTGATATTCTCCTTTATCAGTAATGCAATTCCCCCACCCCATTTATATCCCCCTCTATCCTGCCTGAAACATCTGTATCCTGGAATGTTAAGCTGCCAATCCTGTTCTTCCCTTAATCACATCTTTGTAATAGAAACAACAACATAGCTCCGAGTACTAATCCAAGCTCTAAGTTCATCTGCCTTACCTGTTACAAGTCTCACATTGAGCACACGTCTACAATCAAATTTGTTTCAATGTGATAGCTGGGATTTCCATTGTCTGGGTCTAGCATAGCTGAAGGAATTGCCTCCAACTGAAGCTCATGAATGCTGGGAATTTGGAGCTGGAGCTGTGGCTGGGCCACCATGGAGCATCCGTGAGATGGAGGGAATCATGAATAGCATGTAAAACGAGATGGTCACACTGCAGGCTCAGACTCCTCGAGCTGGAAGGGAATGGGTGACCAACAGGCAGAACAAAAAGATTGAGGGGAGATTTAATAGAAGTGTCTAAGATTTTGATGGGTATAGAGAGAGTGAATGCAAAAAAGACTTTTTCCACTGAGGCTAGGGGAGGAAAGAAAATTGGAGGATGTGGGTGAAGGGTGAAAGGAGAAAAGTTTAAAAGGAATATTACGGGGAACTCTTCATGCAGAAAGTGATAGGAATGTGGAATGATCTGCCAGATAAAGTGGTAAATGCGGGGTCACTTTTAACATTTAGAAAAAGACTTGGACAGGCTCATGGATGAGAGGGGTTTGGAGGGATATGGCCCAAGTACAGGTCTGTGGGACAAGGCAAAAAGTGGTTCGACACAGACAAGAAGGGCCAAAAAGCCTGTTTCTGAGCTGTAAATTTTCTGATTTCTATCGCAGATTGCAGGAACCTACTGTTGCCATTTCCCTGTAAAATGCCTGGAATTCTACCACCTTTTCACGACAGAATCAGAACTGGTGGAGGGTGAACAATGGAACTATCCATTGGCCTGGGGAGGGATTTTCCAACCTCAGGTCAAGTGAGGCCATAAGATCAGATCCCACCTCTACAATGTTGGATATCAGTGAGGGGAATGGTCTCTCTGGGGGAAAAAACAGCAACGGCTAAATTCATTGCATTATGGTTGGCTCTGCTGAATGGGACAGGAGGAAAAAGTGTGGGGATGCAATATTATAGTGGATGCAATTGTAAAGGGAACAGGTAGGCATTCCTGTGGCTGCAAACAAGGGTCCAGGATTGTATATTGTCTCCAGGTGCTGGGTTCAAGGAATCTGAATAGTTGAATGTCATCTGGAGCGGTAAGGTGAACTATGGTCCCAGTATATATGAGCATTAGGCACAGTGACACAGTGGTTAGCCCTGCTGCCTCACAGTGCCAGGGACCTGGGTTCAATTCCCAGCTTGGGTCACCGTCTGTACAGAGTCTGCACATTCTCTCCGTGTCACCCTGGGTTTCCTCCCAGGTGTTCTAGTTTCCTCCCATAGTCCACAAGACGTGCTGGTTCGGTGCATTGACCATGCTAAATTCTCCCTCAGTACCTGAACAGGTGCTAGTATGTGGTGACTCGGGGACTTTGCAATGAAGTTAGTGTGAACGTAAATGTAAACCTTCTTATGACACTGATAAAGAAACTTTAAACTTTATCAATAGCATAGGTAAATAAAGAAATGTCTTAAAAGTTGAATGTGTGGAATCAGGAAATAATTATAACCTCAAAGGTAATGATCTGACAATTACAACCAGTGCTACGTATTAGTCAGGAATGGTCGAATACATCAGATAAACGTATAGCTAAAGAGCTGGTGGAGAGCAAAGACTTTAAGATTCTGGGACCAGTTCTGGGAGAGGTGGGACCTGGACGAACTGAACAGATTACTCCTGAGCAGGACCGGGCCTGATGTTCTTGGCAGTTTTTTTGCTAGAAAGGGAAGGGTTTAAAATAATGTGACGGGGAGAGGGGGTGAGAACCTATGCAAATATCAGCATTTAACTGGTGGATGTAGTGTTTTTAAATTTCTGGAAGGCGTTCGATAAGGTGTTTCACAAAAGGTTGCTGCAGAGGTTAGGGTGCACAGAGTTGGGGGTAAACTGTTAGTGTGGATTGAGGATTGGCTATCTAACAGAAAGCAGAGAGTTGGAATCAATGGGTGCTTTTATGGTTGGCACTTGGTGATAGTAGAATACTGCAGGGATCGGTGCTGAGGCCTCCACTGTTTACCCTTTACACAGACGATCTGGAGGAGGAAGCCGAATGTAGGGTAACAAAATTTGCTGATGACATGAAGATGAGTGGAAAAGCGAATTGCGTGGGGGATGCGGAAAGTCTGCAGAGAGATCTGGATAGGCTGAGTGAGTGGGCGAGGACCTGGGAGATGGAGTATAATGTTAGCAAATGTGAGGTTATTTACTTTGGAAGAAATAAATAATAATATTAAGTGGTGAAAAGTTGCGGCATGCTATGGTGCAGAGGGATCTGGGAGCCCTTGTGCACGAATCGCAAAAACCCAGTCTGCAGGTACAGCAGGTGAACAAGAAGGCGAATGGAATGTTGGCCTTTATAGCGAGGGGGTTAGAATATAAAAGCAGGAAGGTCTTGCTGCAACTGTACAGGGTACTAGTGAGGCTGCAGCTGGAGTACTGTGTGCAGTTTTGGTCCCCGCATTTGTGAAAGGATATATTGGCCCTGGAGGGAGGACAGAGAAGGTTCACCAGGCTGATACCAGAGACGAGGGGCTGATGAGGAGAGATTAAATAGACTTGTTACAGTTCAGAAGGCTGAGGGGGAGTCTTATACAGACTTCCAAGATAATGAAGGGGCTAGATAGGGTAGAGTTAGAGAGATTCTTCCTGCTTAGAAAGGAAACTAGAAATAGGGTACATTCTGTGAAGATGCTGAACATGCTATGTACTATGGAGGCTCAGGAAAGTTGGCATTTCAACAATGTATCTCACCAACTTTTACAGATGCACCATAGAAAGTATTCTTTCTAGTTGTACTACAGCTTGGTATAGCTCCTGCTCTGCCCAAGACTGCAAGGAACTACAAAGGTCGTGAATGTCGTCCAATCTATCATGTAAACCTTCCACTGACCCTGACCACACTTCCCGCTGCCTCGGCAAAGCAGCCAGCATAATTAACAGCCCCGGACATTCTCTCTCCGACCTTTTTTTGTCAGGAAAAAGATACAAAAGTCTGAGGTCATGTACTAACCAATTCAAGAACAGCTTCTTCCCTGCTGCTGTTAGACTAATTATCTTGCAATTAGTTAATCTTTCTCTGCACCCTAGCTATGACTGCAACACTAGATCTTGCACTTTGTTGTTTCCTTCTCTGTGAACAGTATGCTCTGGCTGTACAGCACACAAGAATCAATACTTTTCACTATGTCAATACATGTGACAATAATAAATCAAATTTGCTGGCCTCACGTGATTCAACACTGCCTTGTCAGCCACAAGGGGGCAGACTGTTGGCTGAACAGGCACCCAGCTTCCCCTCGCTGGTATCTATGCCAATAACTTCTCTGCAACTAAACAGTACAGCTAGCGGAGGCAGTCTTTTAACACACTGCAAGCCAATGTCATAGAATCGTAGCATTCTCATGTTCAGAAGGAAGTCCTTCCACTGATCAAGTCTGTACTGACCACAATCTCACCCAGGCTCTATTCCCATAACCCACAATTACTTTGCTAATCCTCCTGGTGCATGGTCAGTTTAGCACATCTTTGGATGGTGGGAGGAAACTGGAGCACCCGGAGGAAACCCACGCAGACACGGGGAGAACATGCAGACTCCAGACAGGCAGTGGTCCGAGGCTGGAATTGAACTTGGGTCCCTGGTGCTGTGAGACAGCACTGCATGCCATTATAAAGCAATACAGTGCAGAAACAGGCCCTTCGGCCCTACCTTTCCATGCTGACCATAGTATCCTCCTAGCTAGTCCTGCATTTAATCAATATCCCTCTAATCCTTTCCCATGCTCATATTTATCCAAATGGTTTTAAATGTTGCTATTGAACCTGCCTCAACCACTTTCTCTGGCAGATCATTCCATATCCACACCACCATCTGCGCAAAGAAGTTGCTTCTCGGGTCATTTATAAAACTTTTCCCTCTCAGCTGAAATCTTCGTTTCCAATTCCCTTACCCTGGGAAAAATATGATGTACGTTCATCCGATTTATGTCCATTGCGATTTTACGCATCTCAGTAAATTCACCCTTCATTTTCCTATCTTCCGCGGAATAAAATCCAAGCCTGGCCAAAATCTGCCTGCAATTCAGGTCCATGAGTCCTGGCAACGTTCTCATCAATTCTCTTTGCACTCTTTCTGGTTTATCAATGCCTTTCCTGTAAAAAGGTGACCAAAGCTGTATTCCATACTCCATGTGTGGCCTCCCCACTGACTTATACAACTGTAATTTAATGTCCCAACTTCCATATTTCAGTACCCTGATTAATGAAGGCTAGTGTGCTAAATGTCTTCTTCACCACTCTGTCGACTTGTGACGCCACTTTCAATGAGCTAAGTACTTGTAATCCTCAGTCCCTCTGTTCCTCAACACTCCCCAGTGCCCTATCGTTCACTCTATAAATCCTTCCCTGGTTTGACTTTCCAAAATGCAGCCCTCATGCTTACCTCCATTTGTCAATCATAGAAACCCTACAATGCACAAAGAGGCCATTTGGCCCATTGAGTCTGCATTGACCACAATCCCACCCAGCCCCTACCCCCACATCCTTACATATTTACTCACAGAGCCTTCTAACTTCAACTCGAGATGTGAAGGGGCAATTTTAGCACGGCCAATCAACCTAACCCGCATATCTTTGGACAGTGGGAGGAAGCAGGAGCATCCGGAGGAAATCCACAGAGACACAGGGAGAATGTGTGAACTCCGCATAGACAGTGACCCATATCAGGAATCAAACTCGGGTCTGTGAAGCAGCCGTGCTAACCACTGTGCTATTATTCTGCCCACTTTCCTAATATCCTAGATATTGAGCTGACATTCCCTGAAAGATCACTGATATGTCCTGCTCTGCGAGGTGTGATGGTGATGTATATCATCATCCATTCAAACTGAGGTTATAACAGGTAACTTTGGTGAGGCCTCAACCTGTCACGATGCCAACACTGGTCAATTGTCCCCTCATGTGACACCAGGTTTTTTTTGGATGGGGGTGAAGGGTGCTGATCCTGGCCAGTTGCCGTGGCACATCAACATCTCTGCTGCTGTGCGATGCTAATAAATAGGATAGCCAACTTGATCAGCTCCATGATTTCCCCAGGCCGTGCACTGGAATGAGGAGACCACAATGAGCTGTAAAAATTGATAACGGAGTCCAAATCCTCCTCTCCCATCTGCTCTGGGACAACATCCATTGACAGCACACAATTAGTAAATGGCAACTCTCACATCCTCCAAGCCATACCTTCACACTGGTCCCCGGAGGTTGCAGCTCATAAATCCATCAGGGTCAACAGACAATTGCATTCCCCCAGCCCCCAATTCCTCCCACAAAGAAATCTGGTGTCCTATTAGAGGACAGTCAGGTGGTTGTATGTGAGTTAGGAGCACAAACACATGGCTCCTTGAAAGCAGCATCACAGAGCGGCATCAGTCAGGGCACGGAGTTTGGGAGTTGGCACTCGAGATTACAGTTGTATACGTCATTGGCGAGGACGCACTGGGAGTATTATGCACAGTTTTGGCCACCCTGTTACATTGATAACATGGAAAATGTGCAGAGAAGATTTACCAGGATGTTTCCAGTGCTGCTGGAGGAGGGAGAGACTGGATCTGTTGTTGTTCGGGGAACAGCATCGCAGATGTGAAGATACTGGCTGAGGGTATTCAAACATCGGTCATTGTATTTGCAGATGTCAGAGATACAGTGCCGTAGAAGGCTGTGTTCTCTCCTCCCACCATCCTCTCCCCCCCCCCCCCCCCCCTCCAAACAGGCAGTGGACCATCTCTGCCAGACCCTGTAACAGTTCGCATTACGTGGAATGGGGGATTCTCCCACTGACAGTGAGCCTTGAACTCACAGCTGCTTTGAATTTCTATACGACTGGCTCATTCCAGAACAACATGCATGACCTTTTGTGTCGAGCTACCTGGGAGATGCCACAATGTCTCAGGGAGGTTACAGATGTCCCTTTATGTAAGGGCTCACATGTATAGTTGGGGTGGCATGGTGGCACAGTGGTTAACATTGCTGCTCCTCAATGCCAGGGGGGCCTGGGCTTGATTCTTGGCTTGAGTCACTGTCTGTGTAAAGTTTGCACATTCTCCCCATGTCTGCTTGGGTTTCCTCCACGCACTCCAGTTTCCTCCCACAGTCCAAAGATGTTTAGGTTAGGTGGATTGACCGTGCTAAATTACTCCTTGGTGTCAGGAGGATTAGCTCGGGTCAAGGTATGGGGATAGGGCCTGGGAGGGATTATGGTCAGTGCAGAATTGATGGGCCGAATGGCCTCCTTCTGTGCTGTATGTTTCTATGATCCAGGTGAGCTGGAATGCCAAGGCAATGGGCTTTGCCACCTGAGCAGCATTGGTACAGGTACAAGGTTTGATTGACTGCACCTAGGTTGATTTGCATGCTCCAGGATGTTAGGTGGCACCATTCATGAACCATAAGGGACACTCTTCCCTCAATGTGCACCTTGTCTGCAACCACATGGTATGCTTCATGCAGATGTGTGAGCCTGTGCCTGGCGAGTGTCCATGATAGCTATATTTTGGGGTGCTCTCAAATCAGTAGGGTGTTGCCTGGGGGGAAATATCAAGATGATAAAGAGAGGTTGGAAAGGGTTGGGTTCTTTTCTCTAGAGCAGGGAAGAATAGGGATGATCTGATCGAGGTGTAGAACATTAGGAGGGACATGGACAGAGTGGATAGCAAATTATTGTTCCCCTTATTTGAAGGGTCAGACACAAGGGGACATAGGTTCAAGATGAGGGACAAGGAGCTTTAGGGAGGATTTGAGGAAGAATGTTTTTACTCAGAGACTATTGATGGTCTGGAATGCGCTGCCTGGGAGGGTGGTGGATACAGGATGCCTCCATCCTTTTAAAAAAAAAAAATACCTCGATGAGAACATGACATGCCATAACATTCAAGACTATGGGCCAATTACTGGCAAGTGGGATTATTTAGGCAGGTCACGCCCCTTCATGTGTCGGTGCGTGCTCGATGGGCCAAAGGGCCTCTTCTACATTGTTGTATTCTAGGATTCTGAGAGCGGTGGCTGAAGGGATAGTTCCTCGAGGCCAAAAAATATCCACTCAGGAGGTGGTTGATGACACCAGAACGGAGGCCACAAACACCAGGACAGACTCGATACAGTGAGGATCACACTTCAACGTGTGCACTGGCCAGGCAGGCCTGTTGGAGGTACGGTTCAAGTGCCTGGGACATTCAGGAAGGTGCCCTCAATACAAGCCTCAGAGGGGCTCCCACATCCAAAGCCTTCTCTACAACTGCATGAGGGAAGGCCAGCTGGGCCTGGAAGAGGTGGAGGAGTGCCACATCCCCTCGGATTGTTAAAGTAGATACGGATTGTGTCTTGTTTCAGACAGAGGTGTGCCTTTTATAGGAATGAATGTGATCTGGATGTTATCACCAGGATTAGTGCACACACAGGCAAGTTATGGATACCAACAACAGATTCCTTTTGAAAGGCCTTTGGCCTACTTTTTTAACGGCAATATGTATTGAAGATACGGGGTGGGTCTGGGTTTAACATGATGGTTACTCTAAACACATGTAGACGTGGTGGCACAGTGGTTAGCACTGCTGCCTCTCAGCACCAGGATTCCAGGTCCCAGCTTGGGTCACTGTGCATGTGCGGAGTTTGCACATTCTCCCCATGTCTGCGTGGGTTTCCTCCGGGAGCTCCAGCTTCCTCCCATGTCAAAAGGGGTGTTGGTTAGGTGAATTGAGTATGCTAAATTCCCCCTCAGTGTACCCAGACAGGCGCTGGGGTGTGGCAACTAGGGGATTTTCATAGTAACTTCATTGTGATGTTAATATAAGTCTACTTAGAACACTGATAAATACACTTTATAGGGGCAGCAGGGTTGTGTAGTGATTAGTACTGCCAAGGTACAGTGCCAGGAATCCGGCCTCGGATCACTTGTTATGTGGACTTTGCACATTCTACATATGTCTGCGTGGGTTTCCTCTGGGTGCTCCGGTTTCCTCCTACAGTCCGGTGATGTGAGGGTTAAGTTCACTGGTCATACTAAATTGCTCCTCAGTAACAGGGGGATTAGCAGGATAAAAATGTGGGATTACGGGGATAGGGTGGGATTTTGGTTGTGTAGGCTTGATGGGCAGAATGGCCTCTTTCTGCACCGCAGGGATTCTATGAAATGTGGATGGTGTGTGGGTATTACTGCAATGCTTAGTGTAGATTTGAGTGGGGCATGTGTATGAATACAGTGGTTGCTGTTGACAAATTTGGCTTCTGTGTATTAATAGGTAGGTTATTTTAAACGTGGATGTTGCCTGGGTGTTAACGGGTTATTAGTGTGACATGGATGGCATAGGCTCGTACAGAAATGGATGAAGCCTGGGTATTAATGAGGGGCTTAGTTTAGGTGTGAATGGGGTCTTAGCATTAACGCATCACAAGTTCAGACATGGATCGAATCCAGATATTAATAGTGAATCACTGCACATTCCCATGAGTAAGCCAAAGGTCGCTATGTGTATAATGGATGGAATCTCAGTATTAGAAGTGGATTAACATAAATATTCATCATGTTTAGACAGTGGTGAGGGCTTGTTTAGACATTAATGGGGTCTGGATGTTAACAGGGAGATTAGTGCACATAGGAGCAAGAACAGATACCAACAACAGGTTAATAAATAGGCCAAAGGCATTTCAAAAGTAATGTTAATACCTATTGTGGATTGGGTCTGGGTGTTAACATGGAGGTTACATGTTTACTTGCTGTCACTGAAGATGGGTAGCACAGTGGCCAGCATTGCTGCCTCTCAGTGTCAGGGTCCTGGGTTCAATCCTGGCCTCGGGTCACAGTCTATGTAGAATTTGTATATTCTCCTTGTGTCTGTGTGGTTTTCCTCTGGGTGCTCTGGTTTGTCCCCACCATCCAAATAGGTGCGGGGTAGGTTGACTGACCACACTAAATTTCTCCTTTACTGACAGGGCAATTGGCAGGATAAATATGTGGGGTTACGAGCATAGAGCCTATGTGGGATTGTGGCTGGTGCAGGCTTGATGGGCAGAATGGCATCTCTCTTTACAGTAGAGAGTCATGAAATTAGATATGAATCGTGTTTGGGTTTGGACAGGGGGTGTGGGCTTGTGTAAGAATGAATGTGGTTTGGGTATTAACACTGGGATCAGTGCACACGTGGTCCAGCACGGATATTAGTAACAAGTTCTTTCTGAAAGGCCTTTGGACTTTTTTTTAATGACTATGTATTGTGAATACAAATTGGGTCTGGGTGTTAACATGGAAGTTACTATAAACACAGAAACATATAAAGATAAATGACAGTTTGGCACAGTGGTTAGCACTACTGCCTCACGGCATCAGGGTCTTAGGTTCAATTCCCAGCTTGGGTCACTTCTATGTGGAGTTTCCCCTGTGTGTGCATGGGGATCCTCCGTTTTCTTCCCACAGTCCATAAACATTGGCTATGCTAAACTCTCCCTCAATGTACGTGAAGAGGAAGCGGAGTGTGGTGACTAGGGGAATTTCACAGTAATCTCATTGCAGTGTCAATGTGAGCCTACTTGTAAAACTAATCAATAAACTTTATACAGGTAGCACAATGATTAGTACTCTGCCTCACAGTGCCAGGGACCTGGGTTCAATTGGGCTTCAGAAACTGTCTGTGTGGTTTGTGTGTTCTCCACATGCCTGTATAAATTTCCTCCCACAGTCCAAAGATGTGTAGGTTAGGTTGATTGGCCATGCAAAATTGTCTGTTTGTGATGGGGAATTAGCAGGGTTAAAATATGGGGTGAGATGTCGGTGTTAGACTGGAGTGGGCACAACACCAAGTTAAAGTCTAATCGGGTTTATATGATAGGAAAAGCCTTCAGAGTACTGTCCCTTCGTTACAGGAGTGGGAGTTGTGTTCACAAACAGGGTGCATATATTGACATAGACTCAATTGTAAGATAATGGTTGGAATGTGAGTCTTAACAGGGAATCAAGTCTTTACGTACAGACAGTGTGAGTGGAGAGAGGGTTAAGTACAGGTTAAAGAGGTGTGAACTGTCTCTAGCCAGGACAGTTAGTGAGATTTCGCAACTCCAGGCAAATCCATGGGGGTTACAGATAGTGTGACACAAACCCAAGATCCCAATTGAGGCTGCCCTCGTGTGTGAAACTTGGCCATCAGTCTCTGCTCAGTGATTCTGTGCTGTTGTGTGTTATGAAGGCCACCTTAGAGAATGCTTACCCTACCTCTGAAGTGTTCCATGCTCTGGATATTAACACAGGGATTAGTGTAAAAAAGTGAAGGATTCAATGATGTCAGGTTACTAATATGATGGTTCGTGTGGTATCAAAGGTTTCTTAGTGTTGAAAGATGGATTACTGTTGCCATGGTTGGATAAAGGGCATTAGCAGAGCCTTAGTGAAGACGTGGATGGGGTTTGGCTATTAATACGGGAATGAGTGTAGACACAGTTTTGGTTGGGATATTGAATATGAATCACTGTAAAAATAGAGACCTTTGGCCTATTAATGGGAAGACCTAGTTCACAAATGGATTGGGCCTGTGTATGAACAATTGTTTAAAATAGACGTGGATTGTGTCTGATTATGGAGAGGGGGTGGGTTTGTTTGTTTGGAGGGATTTTGTCTATTTAGAAGGATTAGGAAGTGCACGCTGTCAGAGTGGTCAGCACTGCTGTTCAGTGCCAGGGTCCTGGGTTTGATTCCCATCTTGGGTCAGTGCAGAGTTTGCCCGATCTCCCCGTGTCTACATGTGTTTCCTTCGAGTGCTCCGGCTTCCTCCAACAGTCTGAAAGACGTGCTGGATAGTGCATTGCTGGAATGTGGTGCCCAGGGGATGTTCACAATAACTTCATTACAGTGTTAATCTAAGCCTTACTTGTGACTAATAAATAAAGTTTACTTTTTAACTTTGCTTTGCCGAAGACATGGTTGGGTCTGAATATAAACAGTGGATTTCTGTTGACAAGGTCTTCAGCCTATCTATGAATGTTAATAACTATTTTAGACATGGCTGGTGTCTCATTGTGGATGTAGCTGTGGTTTAATTATCAACAAGAGAATGAGTTTAGACATGGATTGGGTCTGGCTTTCAGCAATGTTGCTCGTGGTGACCTGGTTGGCTTCTGGGCATTCACAAATGGGCAAAAATAGACATGTTTGTGGTGTGGATATTGACAGTGAATCATTGTCAACATGGAGGCCTTTAAACCATTGTTAATACCCATTCGCTATCCTTTTTTTAAATTACATATTCCCATTAATAGATTAAAGTAGGCGTAGATTATATTTAGTTATAGACAGGACCATGGGCTTGTATAGATATGGATGAAGTCTGGGTGTTAAAGAGTGGGGGGAAGTAGTTGGTGCCCACACTGTCAGGTCTGGATATTAAAAACACATTACTGTTGAAAGATTTTCAGCCTATTTATGAATGTTAATATCTATTGTAGACATGGATTGGGTCTGGATGTTAGTGCAGGGATTTATTTGAGCAGGTTTGTGTCAGGGTCATTTCTTTTTATTCATTTATAGGATGAGAGTGTCACTGGCTTGGCCAACATTTATTACCCATCTCTAATTATCGTTCAAGTAGAAATGGCTACTGTCCAATGTTAACAGAGGTGTTAATCTAGACATGGGAGGAGCCTAGTTACTAACAGCCTGTTATTTTGAATTAAAACTCTTGGCCTAAATGTTTCAAATAGACATGAATAGTGTTTGGGTATTAACATGGGATTGTTAGTGTCAATATGGATGGTATCTGGATAGCAATACAGCGGGGAGTAAAGGTAGATAGAAATGTGGTCTGAACTAATGGCGGGGGGAGTTTGTGTAGCCATTCATAGCGT
The DNA here is from genome assembly GCA_024679065.1 of Sphyrna mokarran. NCBI lineage: Eukaryota > Metazoa > Chordata > Chondrichthyes > Carcharhiniformes > Carcharhinidae > Sphyrna > Sphyrna mokarran. Next base: position 4,798,198 of record JAGIQG010000014.1, on the reverse strand, counting down.
CAGTGCATTAACAGAGTTGAGGGGATGTTAGGTTTGAGTGGTTAGGTCTGGGTGATGGGGGCAGACAAGGTTGGGTTTGGATAATAACAATGAATCACTGTTGACACAGACATTGTAAGCCTATTTATTAATGGTAATGTTAGTGTAAACACGGATGCCAACTGCACATTGACAGGCTGGGAGTATGGGGGTGAACTTAGAGTGGGTGGGTCTGGGTATTAACCACGTAGGGTGATTTGAAGACTTCATTGACATGGATGGGAGTATGGATATTAACAGGGTGGTGATAACAGACATAGTTGGATCTGGATATTAGCAGTGAATGATTGTACACATACAGGCCTTCAGCCTGTTAATGGGAATGTATAATTTTGGAATAAATAGGCACTGGGGCTTAACAATGGTTTAAAGTGGATATGGATTATGGACAGGGGTATGGGCTTAGTTGGAGTCTGGATGTTAGCGGGGGTGACACAGCCAGGTCTGGATATTAAAAACCTGTAGGTGAATGAATAGGCTTAAGGCCTTTTAACATGTTCATATCTATTGTAGACATGGATTGTGTTTGGGTGTTAACACAATGTTAAAATTAAGTGTTTGTGTTGTGGATAATTTATTTTTATTCATTTCCAGGATGTGGGTGTCCCTGGCTACGCCAGCATTTATCTGCGTCTACTTGAAGGGCAACTAAGGATAGACAATAACGTCTAGGTGTTAACAGGGATGTTAGTTTAGACGTGGAGGGGTCTGGATAATAACAGCTTGATTCTTTTAAATTAAGGCCCTTGGCCTAAAAATGTGAATGTTTTGAAAAGGCATGGAGTCAGGGTATTACAGCGGGTTTGTTGGTGTTAATATGGATGGGATCTGGATATTAACACAATGGGGGATTGTGATCTGAATTAATGGGGGGGGGGTGATTCTTATGCAGTGATGGATGAGGTCAGTGTATAAACATGGGGGTTAGTGCAGACATGGTTGGGAATGGTGCATTAACACAGTAGGAAGCGGAAGGGAGTGAATGTAGAGTAGTTGGATCTGGATATTAACAGGGTGGGGTGATTGGGGATTTTAATACATGGATGTAGTCTAGGTATTAACAGGGTAGTGACTGCAAACATGGTCTAGATAGTAACAGCAAATCCTAGTGGATATGGAGGCCTTTGGTAGGAATGTGTAGTTTAGAAATGGATGGGGACTGGATATTAACAATAGTTTGAAGTAGATATTGAAGAAAATTCGCTCTTAGGCTGATTGGGAAACAAATTGTCCCTATAGTGAGAATTTTCCATATTAGGAATAATATATATATTATTATATAGGAATAATATAATAGGATAATGGATTTGCTACTATATAGTTATGACGGCGGCGCGGGCTCGTTGGGCCGAAGGGCCTGTTTCCCGTGCTGTGTTGCTCTTAATCTTAATCTGCTCTTAAAAAAAATATGGATTGTGACTGGATTTGGAAAACGATGTGGGCTTGTATAAATACAGATAGAGACTGGGTATTTAGGGGGAATTATTACGCATGGTTGGGTTTAGATATTAACATCTATTTTAGACATGGATGAAGGCCTTGTGAACAGTAACTTGCTGTTAACATTAATAAATAGGCTGATGTCTGGGTATTAACAGATGGAGAGGATGGGGTTTGGATCACAGCAAGGTTTTGTAGACATGAATTGCGTCTTGTTATTAGCACATGGGTTACAGTTGACAAGGTTGGGATCTGGATATTAACAAAGGATTTTGTGTGGAAGTAGATGGGATCTGAGTGTTAACATGGAGATGATTGTAGACGTAGATGTGGGTCTAGTTATTAAGAGGAGGGTAAGTTTAGACATGGACTGCGTCTGGGTTTCAACAACAGTGTTGGTGGTGATCTAGTTGATTTTGATATGTTGGGCGTCATAGGGTAGCATGGTGGCACAGTGGTTAGCACTGCTGCATCACAATGCCAGGGACCCGGGTTTATTCCCATTATGAGTCACTGTCTGTGTGGAGTTTATATATGCTCCCATGTCTGATAGGCTTCCTCCGAATTCTCCGGTTTCCTACCACGGTCTAAAGATGTATGGGTTGGGGGCATTGGCCATGTTAAATTGCCCCTTACAGTCAGGGAGACTAGCTTGGATAAATGTATGGTGTTAAGAGGGTAGGGATTTGGTGGGATTGTGCTTGGTACTGGCTCATGGGCCAAATAGTCTCCTCCTTCACCGTATGGATTCTGAGTCCATGAATCTATAAGACATTCACAGGTGGGCAAAAATAGGCCTGTTTGTGGTCTGCATATTGTGTGGAGTGAATCATTGTAACACAGGTGCCTTCAGCATATTAATGGGAATGTGTGGTTTGAAATGGATGAGGTCTGGGTATTAACAATGGTTTAAATTAGATATGGATTGTGTCTAGTTATGGACAGGGGTGTGGGCTTGTATAGACATGGACAGAATCTGTGTGTTAACAGGGGTTAGTGCACACATGGTCAGGTCTGGATATTAAAAACACACAATTCTTGAATGGTCTTAAGCCTATTTATTCATGCTAACATCTAATGTAGATACAGATTGTGTCAGGGTGTTAACACATGGTTAGACTGAACATAGTTTGTACCTGGCTAACTTATTTTTATTCGTTTATGGGATGTGGGTGACCCTGGATAGGCCAGTATTTATTGCCCATCCCTAGTTGCCCTCTAAAATAGACATGGAGACATTTGGGTAATAACAGCATAAATTTTTTGCATTAAGAGCCTTGGTCTAAAATGTAAATGTTTTGAATAGAGATGAAGAGGGTCTGGATATTAATGCGGTATTGATCACGCCAATATGGATGGGGTCCGGATATGAACGCTGGGTGGTCTGAACTAATGGGGGGTTTGTATAGACATGGATGGGGTCGCTGCATAACAGGGTTGAAGGGATGTTGGGTTTGAATGGTTGAGTCTGACTATTAACAGGGTGATGAGAGCAGACAAGGTTGGATTTGGATGACAATGAATCATTGTTGACATGGACACCGTCAGCCTATTTATGAATGGTAATGTCTGGTGCAGACATGGATGGGAACTGCACATTGACAGGCTGTTAAGTTAGGGTGGTTGGGTTTGGATATTAAAAGTGCATTACTGTTGAAAGGCCTTCAACCTGTTTATTAAGGTGAATATCGATTGTAGACATGGATTGGGCCTGGGTGTTAACACATGGGTTTGTGTAAATATAATTTTTCCCTGGGCAATTTGTTTTTATTAATTTACAGGATATGGGGGGGGTGGTCACTGGCTAAGAGCATTTAGTGCCCAACCCTAGTTCCTCTGCAAATAGAAATCATAGAAACTCTACAGTATAAATAAAGGCAATTTAGCCCACGATCCCACCCAGGCCCTAGTCCTATATCCCAACATATTTACCCACTAATCCCTCGAACCTATGCATCTCAGGACTGTAAGGGGCAATTCTAGCATGGCCAATCAACCTAACCCGCACATCTTTGTACTGTGGGAGGAAACCGGAGCACCCGGAGGAAATCCATGCAGGCACAAAGAGAATGTGCAAATTCCACACAGACAGTGGCCCAAGCCTGGAATCGAACCCAGGTCCTTGGAACTGTGAAGCATCAGTGCTAACTATTGTGCTACCATGCCACCCAGGTAAATGCGAATGCTGTCCAGGTGTTAACAGAGTTGTTAGTCTATATGTGGAGTGATCTGGATAATAACAGCCTGTTACTTTTGAATTAAAGCATTTGTCCTAAAAATATGTATTTTTCGAATAGGCAAGAATGAGGTCTGGCTATTAAATGGGGTTGTTAGTGTCAATATGGATGGGATCTGCTTATAACCACAGCTGGGGTAAGGGTAGATTGTGGTCCAAATTGATTGTGGAGGTCGGGGGGAGGGGGAGTAGGGGAGTGGGGTGGAGTGAATGATGATGGTTGGTCTGGGTTGTAACAGGGTGGGGTATTGGGAATTTTACTATATGGATGTAGTCTGGGTGTTAACAGGGTGGTGTCTGCAAACATGGATTTGGTTGGGATATTAATAAATTCCTGGGAAGGTGGAAGCTTTGGTATGTTAATGGGAATGCGTAGTTTAGAAATGGATGCGGACTGGGTATTAACAATGGTTTAAAGTAGATATGGACTATCTGGTTATGGATGATGTGGAGATGCTGGTGTTGGACTTGGTAAACACAGCAAGAAGTCTCATAACACCAGGTTAAAGTCCAAAGAGGTTTATTTGATAGTAAGCCCACAAGCATTTGGGTTTGCCCCTTCGTTAGATGATGAAGGGGCAAACCCCGAAAGCCTCTGGTTATGGGGACAGACATGTACCTGTGCGGACATGAATCAGTTCTGGTACTTAGGCAGAATTAGCATAGACATGGTTAGGTCTGGCGAGTCACTGTTTACAAGGCTTTCAGCCTCTTTATTCATGTCACTATCTATTTTACACATCATGGTATCTAGGCATTAATGAATACTGTAGTGATGGATGGGGTTTGGGATGTAGCAAAGTTTTGTAGACAGGATTATGTCTTGTTATCAATAAATGGGTTAGAACTGACAAGGCTGAGATCTGGATATTCACAGAAGGGTTCGTGTCGATATGGTTGAGGCCTTGGTGAATGTAGATGTAGATGTGGCCCAGCTATTAACAGGGGACTGAGTGTGAACATGGAATGTGTGTGGGTTTGAACACTGGGGTTAGTCGTAACCTGGTTCCGTTCTAGGTAGTTAATGTAAATGTGGGGTCAAAGGTTGTCAGGATTGTGTGTGTCAATGTGGATGGGAGTTTAGGTAATTATCAGGAGGGTTTGTATAAATATGGATTGGGTCTGTGTATTGCCAGGTGTGTTAGTGAAGATATGACTAGTTTTGGGTGTTAACAGTGAAGTGTAATGTAGACATGTTTGGTCTTAGATATTGAAAGCATGTTACTATAGACAGGGTGAATGGAAATGTTTAGAATCAAAGTGTATGGTGTCTGGGCATTTATGTATACGTGGGTGGGTTGGACATTAACAATAACTTACTGTGGATGAGATGGTTAGCCGAATTATTAATGTTAGTGTCTATGTTGGAGATTGTTGGTGTTTGGGTGTTAATGAGGATAGCTAGTGAAGAAATGGATAAGGTGTGCTTATTGTTGTTAATGTAGATATGAATGAGGTCTTTGTATAAAAAGGTGGGTTAGTGTTTCGATAGTTTGGATTTTAGATTCAGAGGGCTTAGTAAAGACATAGATGAGCCTGGCTATTAATAGGTAAGTGAGTGCAGACCTGGCTTTTGACCTGGATACTAAACATGAATCACTATCGGCCTTTGGTTTATTAAAGGGTATATGTAATTTAGAAATGGATAGGGACAGGGTATTAAAAATGTTTAATGTAGATATGGATTGGGTCTGGTTATCGGCAGGGGTATAGGCTTGTGTAAACATGGATAAGTTTTGGATATTAACGCACGGTTTGTGTACACATTGTTGGGTCTGCATATTAACAGTGAGTTATTGTTGACGAAACTGTTGGCCTATATATATGAATGGTAATATCTATTGCAGACACAGATTGGGTCTGGGTGCTAAAATGGAGATTCATATAGTTGGGGTCTGGGTGTTATCTCAGTAGTTAGTATAGGTGTGGATGGGACAATTGCATTACCTTATAGGTTACTATAGACTGGAATGGATCTGGCTATTAACAGGGGATTAGTGCAAACAAGTGAAGGCTGGGATGTTTAATATAGATGCCAAAGATGTCTGAGTGTTAAAAGATCTGTTACTGTTCACATAACCCAACTAAGATTTAGTCAAGATGTCTTTAGTAGATGAAGTCTACTATTAGGGAATGTTGACATGGTTTTGTTTCTACAATGATTACAGATTTTGAAGCCTTTGGCCTATTAATGACTATGTGTAGTTCCCGAAGGTATTGGGAATGAGTATTAACTAAACACAATCCATATCTGGTTTAAACCATTGTTATGGACAGGATGTTGTCTTCTGTATTCATGAATAGGTCTCAATATTTAAAGCGAACGAGCGTTAAGATGGTTGGGTCTGGATATTAACACCAACGAGGTCTTCAGCTTGTATATTAATGATAATATACATTTTCGACATGGATGATATCCGGGTATTAATGGAGAGAGTTGGTGAAGAGATGAATGAGGTTTGAGTTGTAACGAGTTTCTGTAGACAGGAACAGTGTCTTGTTATTACCAAGTGAGTTAGTGTTGACATGTTTGGGATCAACAGAACGGTTTGTGTCGACATGCAAGGGGCCTGAGTGTTGACACGGAGATGATCGTACAATAGATGTGGTCTAATTATTAAGAGGAGAGCGAGTGCAGACAAGATCTGGGCCTGGGTTTGAATACAGGGGTTAGTGGTGACCTGATTGGCTTTGAAGTATTCACAGTTGGGTGACAATAGACATGTCTGTGTTTGCATATTAATAGTGAATCATTATACACAATAGGCCAAAGACCCCATATTAGGAATATGTAGTTTAGAAATGGATGGGAATTGAATATTAACAATGGTTTAAAGTAGAATATGGATTGTGTTTAGTCATGGATAGGGGTGTGGGCTTGTATAGACATGGATGGGGCCTGAATTTTAATCGGGGCTTAGTGCATACACGGTCAGGTCTGGCTGTTTAAAAAATACGTTACTGTTGACAGGCCTTAAGCCTATTTATTAATGTTGATCTTTATTGCAGGCAGGGATTGGGTTTGGCTGTTATCACAAGGGTTAAATTAGACATTGTGATTTCTTTGTATTCATTTATGGGGCGGGGGTGCTACTGAGTAAGCCAATATTTATTGCCCATTTCTGGTTGCCCTTCAAGTTGACATTGACACTGTTTAATAGGGGTGTTAATCTAGACATGGAGGGGCCTGGATAATAACAGCATGACTATTTTGAATTAAGGTCCATGGCCTAAAAATGAGAATGTTTCCAATACACATGAATGAGGTCCAAGTATGAACACGGGGTGCTGGTTTCAATGTGGACACGGTCTGAATATTAACACAGCGAGGGTAAAGGTAAACGTTCTTTTAGCCTAAATTTAAGGGGTTTGTGCAATCGTGGATGGGGTCAGTGCACAAACGTGGATTAGCCCAGACGTGGTTACGAATCGTGCATTAACAGGGTGGTGGAATTAGGTTAGTGTGGTTGGATCTGGGTATTAACAGAGTGATGACTGCAGACGTGGTTGGGAATGTATATTAACAGCAAATTATTGTCGACATGGAGGCCTTTGGCCTATTAATGGGAATGTTTAGTTTAGAATGGATGGGGTCTGGGTATGAACAATTGTATTAAGTAGATATGGGTTGTGTCTGATTACGGATATAGGTATGGGCTTCGTAGACATGGATAGTGTCTGGGTATTTAGAAGGGATTGGCGTACAAATGGTTTGGTCTGCATGTTAAATATGAGGTACTTTTTGACAAGGGCTTCGGCTATTTATTGCTGTTAATATCTAATTTAAACATGGACTGTGTCTGGGTATCAATGGGTGAAGCTAGTGAAGAGATGGATTGGGTTTGGATCACAGCGAGGTTTTGTAAACATAGAAACATGGGACAGTACAGTACAGCACAACACAGGTCCTTTAGCCCTCCATGTTAAGCCGAGCTATGTCCACTCCCAATCCACATCATGACTCCCATGAATACCCAGACCCCATCTCTTTGTACATTGTAATTGTATCCCCCTCTGGCAGCTCATTCCATAAATATTCCACCCCAATATCAACATCCTAAAGGCTAAAATTGCCCAGAAACTGAACAGGAGACACCATATAAATCCTGTGGCTACAAGATGAGGTCAAGTCTAGGAATCCTATGGTCAATAGCTCATCTCCTGATTCCCCAAAGCTTGTCTACTATCTACAAGGTACAAGTCAGGAGTGCGATAGAATACTCTCCACTTTCTACCCCTGTGTTCATACTTGGACCTCATTCATGTGTATTGGAAACATTCTCCTTTTTAGGCCAGGGAACTTAATTCAAAATAGGCCAGAATCCACCCTGTCCACAGTAACTGACTCAATATTCAGGCCCCAAAAGGTCGACGTTACACTCACTGGTAATAGCCGGAAACGGGAATGTCTACACTAACCCACCTGGTAATACACAATCTTTGCCGATACCTTCCCTGTCATTTTGTGTGCTCCACGTGCCTGTCCAATAACCCCCGTAAAAACTTCCTAAACTGTCCGACGACTCAATCACAGCAGGCAGTCTATTCCACACCCCCAACCACTCTGAGTAAACTGGAATGGTATCTTAAAATTATCAGGTGGGTTAGATTTGACAAGGTTGTGATCTGGAGATTAACAGAAGGGTTTGCGTAGACATGGATAAGTTCTGAATGTTGACACAGGGAAGAATGTAGATATAGATGTGGTCTAAATATTAATGGGAGAGATAGTGTAGACCTAGACTAGTTCTGCATTTGAACACTGGAATTAGTGGTGACCTGGTTTAATTTAGGCATTCACAGTTGAGATTAATGTAGACTGGGGTCGAAGGTTATCAGAGATGGTTGTGTAAATCTGGATAGAAATCTAGATAATTATGGGGGATTTGTATCAGTGTGGAATGTGTGTTACCAGGTGGGTTAGTGTGGACACGTCTCACTTCCAGCTATTAACAGTTAGTGTAATGTAGACAATCTCTACATTGGATGTTGAAAGTCAGTTACTGTGGACAGAGTGGATCCTGGCCTAAGGGCGGGAATGTTTAGAGTAGAAAGGGATGGGGTCAGGGTATTCATGGGAGTCATGATGTGGAGATACCGACAGTGGATGGGGTAAACACAGCAAGAAGTCTCACAACACCAAATAAACCTATTGGACTTTAACTGGGTGTTGTGAGATGACTTACTGTGTTCATGGGAGGCAAGGTGGCTATTGGAGATTTGGGAGGGATCTGTTTATTAACAGGATGGGTTTACGGAGATAGGAATGAGGTCTGGGTATTAACGTGAGGGCACTTGGAAGCATGGATAATGTCCAGGTATTAAGAGTGGTTGTTACTGCAGAAGTTGATTGTGTCTCGGTATGAACAGGGATACGTTAGTGTCGAGGTGGTTAAGATCTGTGTATTAACAGACAGCAGTTAGTGTTGAAATGGATAGCGTCTGGGTATTAATATGGTGGTTGCTGGAGATGTGAATGGGGCCTGGGTATTAACAGGACAGTTAGTATAAAAATGGATGGTAAATATTAATGGATTTTTGTCGATAGAATGTTTGGGTGTGAGGACTAACACCGGAATTGTGCAAAGACAGCTTGGCCCTTGATGTTAACGTGGATGATGTGTAAATGAATGATGTCCCCATATTGATGGGGATTAGTCTCGAGATCCGTCTAGGCATTAATAGACTATATCTGATTTATCCAAACAGAATCATTGTAGAGATGGATGGGGCCTGGTTATTAAAATTGGGAGCAGTGTAAAAACAGGGTTTAGTTAATAAAATTGGGACCATCGTAGAGATGGATGGGACTTAGTTATTATCATTGGGAGTATTGCAGAGATAGATTGGAGCTGCTTATTATCATTGGAGTAGTATAGAGCTGGAGTGGGCGTAAGGGTTATTAACCTTGGAAGTAGTGTAGGAATGGATAGGGACTTATTATTAACATTAGGAATATTGTCAGAATGTTTCAGGACTGGTTATTGACATTAGGACAAGGATTGGAGAAGGTCTTGTTCATAACATTGGGAGTAGTGTAGAGAGAGCTTTGTGTGTCAACAATGGACTTATGTACAGATGGGTATGTTCTGGTGTTAACAACTTCAATAGAGCAGGGATGGATCAAGGCTCAGCACGAACAGGCCTGTCCTCTTTGCTCAATTGTGTTCTCTGGACTTTTCACAGTCAGGCTCTATGTAGGTGGATGGAGCCTTGGCAGTGGGAATCTGCCTTGTTCCACTTACTGTGGCTCCATTTTGGCATTTATCAGGTTAACACGTTTTTCCCAGGCCGATCTGTTCCGCTTGAGAAGCCGTGCGGCAATAATGAGGATTGCATCATTGAAAAAACTGCGAGGGGCACATCTGGCAAGCGGAGAAAGTTGTTGACGATTACTCAGAGATACGTTCACCTGGGACTGAATCACCCCATTCACTGCATGAAATAGAAAAACAACTTTTGACGAAAAGGAACATGTAATACCATATTTTGCTGTATAATACAATAAAAATTACTGGGAATTTGTGTTAAAAAGAACATTTAGATATAAATTGCCATAGTAGTCTGTATCTATAACCATATTTGTCCAAAAGTTCAAAAGAAAATCAATTCTGAGGCTGTACAAACACACATTGACCATGAAGCCTCAGAACAATGTAATCCTGGGCCTACTAGACTCAGCAGCTACTGAGAACATGAATGCTTCTTGTAACCTTTTCCAAACAAGAATCCAAGCAAAATGAAGATGCGAGTTGTCCTCGGAAAGGTAGAATAAGCATTGAAAGAGGTGTTTACAAGATTTAAGGAGAGATTAGTACTGATTTGGCACTTTTTTAATGAAGCCTCAATATGCTTTCCACTATTGAAGTGTTAGCCTTGCAATAAATCGCACTAGTTAATCTCGGCACACAGCAAGCAAATAGCTACTTGGTTAAAAATAAGATCATTGGTGACACAAAAGCTCGATTCTCTGGATCAGAATCTAGAGGTCAGATCTGGAACAGAGAACACTGGGCTTGCGTAGCAGCAATCCTGGCAAGAGAAACAGAGCTAATGTTTCTATTCGAGGACATTGCGTCTGAATCCATGATGAACGTCATTCCAAGTAAGGCTCATGGCCTGAACTATTAACTCGGTTTTTTGCTCCAACATCCTGAATGCCCTTCTGAGAGCTTCCCATGTGTTTTTTGTTTAATCAATGTTAGTGATGCTGGTAGCGGGATAGGTATCGTAAAGACATAGAGATATACCGCACAGAAACTGGCCTTCAACCCGACTCGTACATACTGACTAGGCTTCCTCAACTGAACTAGTCCCGTTTGCCTGCATTTGGCCTGTATCCCTCTAAACCTTTCCAATCCATGAACCTGTCTAAATGCTTTCTCTATATTATAATTGTCTTCCCCTCTAGCAGCTCATTCCATCGATGTTCCATCCCAATATCAACATCCCAGAAACTAATATTGACCAGAAACTGAACAGGAGAGACCATATAAATACTGTGGTCACAAAATTAGGTCAAGTCTAGGAATACTGTGGTCAATAGCTCATCTCCTGGTTCCCCAATGCTTGTCTACCATCTGCAAGGTACAAGTCAGGAGTGCGATGGAATGCTCTCCACTTGCCTGGATGGATGCAGCTCCAACAACACAAGAAGCTCAACATCCAGGATAGAGCAGTTCGCTTGATTGCCATAAACATTCAGCTCCTTTACCACTGACCTACGTTGGCAACCATGTGTCCCAACTACAAGATGCACTGCAGCAAACTCACCAAGGTTCCTTATACAGTATCTCGCAAATCTACAATCACCATAATCTAGACAGACAAGAACAGCAGAGGTCTGGGAACTCTACCACTTAGAGATTCCCCTCCAAGAGACACAGCATCTTGACTTGGAAATATATTGCCATCTCCTTCATTGTCAATTGGTCAAAATCCAGGAACACTCTCCATTAGCAGCATTGTAGGTCTATCTAGACCACATGGAATGAAGCAGTTCGAGAAGGCAGCTCACCACCACCTTCTCAAAGGCAATTAGGAGTGGGCAGTAAGTGCTGACTTAGTCAGCGTTGCTAACATTACAAGAAGTATTGAAAAAGTGACTTTTTGCCTTTAACACTGCAACGATGTTATTGTGAAAATCCCCCTGATAATGTAGGATACTTGTGACACTGCGGCAAAACCATTGAATATCAGTGAGAAATGTTTAGATTCTCTGTTGTTTGGGAATGCTCATTGTCTGGCAAAAGTGTGGCACAAATGTTTCTTGTCTGGACAAATGTGAGGTAATGGCAGCTCTAATACAGAGAGGGAATATACAATAAATGGCAGAACCTTTAAGATTATTGATAGGCAGAGGGATCTGGGTGTACAGGTCACTGAAAGAGGCAATGTAAGTGGAGAAGATAGTTAAGAAAGCACGTGGCATGCTTGCCTTCAACGGCCGGGGCATTGAGTTGAAAAATTGGCAATTCATTTTGCAGCTTTATAGAACTTTAGTTAGGCCGTATTTGGAATACAATGTTCAAATCTGGTCACCGTGCTATCAGAAGGATGTGGAGGCTTTGGAAAGGGTACAGAAAAGATTTACCAGGGGATGTTGCTTGATATGGAGGGCAATAGCTATGGGAAGACGTTGGAGAAACTTGCTTTGTTCTCACTGGAGTGACAGAAGTTGAGGGGAGACCTGATAGAAGTCTACAAGATTGAGGGGCATGGACAGTGTAGATATTCAGAAGCTTTTTCCCAGGGTGGAAGAGTCAATTATTAGGGGGCATAGGTTTTAAGTTGCAAGGGACAAGGTTTAAAGGAGATTTACGAGGCAATTTTTTACGCAGGTTGTGGTGGGTGTCTGGAACTCACTGCTGGGAGAGGTAGTAGAAGCAGATACGATAATGATATTTACAGAGCATCTTGACAAATACATGAATAAGATGGGAATAGAGGGATATGGTTCCTGGAAGGTTGGGGTTTTCATCGGGGCAACTTGGTCGGTGTGGGCTTGGAGGGCCAAAGGGCCTGTTCAAGATGTGCTGTAATTTTCTTTGTTCTCTGTTCTCAGTGTGAAAAGGTTGCCCTTTGGGTTCCTTTTTAAATCTTTCCCTTAAGCCTTTGTCCACAATCATTGGACTGCTTTACCCTGGGGAGATTACCTCGGCTGTTCACTTTATCCATGCCCCTCATGATTTTATAAACCTCGATAAAGTCACCCCTTATCCTACTGCACTCCAGGAGAAAAAAAACCCAGACCATCCAGCTTCTGCTTATAATTCAAACCTCCCTATCCCGTTAACAATCTTGTCATTCTTTTTCTGCACCTTTTCCAGTTTCATAACATCCTTCTCATGGCAGGGTGAACATTCAGTACTCCCACTGTCTCCTTATCAGGATATCAGCCAGGATGCAGAGAAAAACTGAGGCTATTTTTGTTTTGAGTGGGATATGTCACATCTACCCAAGAAAGCAAATCAGGCCTCAAATTAACACCCTGTCTTGCTGATCGTGATAATGATTTTATTTTGCGCAATGCTGGAGTTGAAGAGTTCTGGCCTGGATTTTGTGCTCAACTCTCTCAAATTCGAAGCTTGAACCCAGAGCCTTTTGAGTCAGAGGCTGGAGTGAGTGACACAGCGATCAGCATTGCTACCTCACAGTGCCAGGGAACCAGGTTCAATTCTGACCTCGGGTCACTGTCTGTGTGGAGTTTGCACATTCTCCTTGTATCTGCATGGATTTCCTCTGGGTGCTCTGGCTTCCTCCCACAGACCAAGGATGCAATCATAGAATCCCTACAGTGCAGCAGGAGGCCATTCAGCCCATTTAGTCAACATCTTAACCAGGCCCACCGTGTGCACTGCCCATGCATTTGATGATGTGTATCCCAAGACACTGTGGGAGGATGGGGATGAAATTGTGGGTCCCTTAGCCAAAATATTTGACTCGTTGATAGTCACAGGTGAGGTGCCTGAAGATCGGATGGTGGCAAGTTTGTTTAAAAAGGACTGCAGGGAAAAATCTGGGAACTGTCTAAAAGGTAAAATTGTACCACCTCTCTCTCTCTCTCTCTCTCTCTCCCCCTCTATCTCTTTGAATAAGCTCCCCACTCAGTCCTCCCCATTAGCCCCACAGCCTTTGTACTCTCTGTTCCTGAATCTGTTCTCAATTCAGCTGTCTGTGTGTGTGTGTCTGTGTGTGTGTGTCTGTGTGTGTGTGTCTGTGTGTGTGTGTCTGTGTGTGTGTGTCTGTGTGTGTGTGTCTGTCTGTCTGTCTGTCTGTCTGTCTGTCTGTGTCTGTCTGTCTGTCTGTGTCTGTCTGTCTGTGAAGCAGTTCTCCCCTCAGTCCTCTCCCATTGAGATATAGCCTCTGCTCTATTTCTCTCTCTGTGGATCAATGATCTCTCCTCCCAGCTCTCCACATTCAGCTCCTCACGTTAAACCATCTTTCTATTGATTTTTGCTGTTAGGTGCCTTGCACTCTGAAACACTTGCACCCAGATAATCTGCCAATCAGCCCATCAAAGACTGCTTTCTCTGTGCGCTATGACGAAAAAAAAGCCATTACGACCAATCTTATTAATAGCTCTTCCATGCCCGTTCCCCATTTGGCTGATTGCTCACAGTCCTCCCTCTCTCTGAAACGTACCTCACCTTTGATCCATTATTTTCCATGTTTCACCATCCCTCTCTCTCAAACAGGCTCCCCTTAATCCCATTGCTCCTCAGTACAAACAGCACTGCAGCCTCTGTGAAACACCCCTTGCCTTAGCCCTGCCATTCAACATAGTTCACTGTCACTTTTTGCCCTCTCTCAGAAACACTGTTCCCTTTAACTCAATTATTCCATCTGGCTGACTGCCAGCGTTTTCTCTCTCTGGATAACTACTTCCTTCAGTCCTATTGCTCCATTTGATAAGTCACGCTGCTGGCATCTGTCTTGCACAACACTCCCTTTGGTGTATTACTTTCAACTCTTCTTCTGATTCACATTTCAACTCGGTCTCTTGCTCCATTCACCACATTATCCTTGTGCTCTCCATATCAAAGATTTCACCCTTGAATCGGATCCCTTTGCCACTCCTGTGCATCCCACCTCATTCGCTAAAATCTTTGATTCTGTCTTCACACAGTATCCTTGCCTTTTCAAATTAATTTGTCAGACACGGACATTGCTGGCTGGCTAAAATTTGTCGCCCATCTTTAGTTGCCTGAAGGCAGTTGAAAGTGAATCACACTGCTGTGGCTCCGGAGTCACAAGTAGACCAGACCAGGTAAGGACGGCAAAATTCCTTCTATCGTGCACATCAGATGGTTTTTCTGACTATTGACAATGATTTTATGGCCATCATTAGATTCTCAATTACAGCTTTCTTTTGTTAAATTTGATTTCTACCATCTGCCGATTTGAACCTTAATTCCCAGAGTATTAGCTGAGTCCTGGATTAATAATGTAACAGTGAGACAACTAGGGCATCGCCTTTGTAAAAATGTGGCCGGTGTTATGGGTCAGGGCAGAAACTTCAAAGTATTTTATGAAGCTCATCTGAAACATTTTTAAATGTTGAATTCGGCTAGGAGAAGCATGATATGTTCCACTAAATGTGATTCCAAAAAACCCTCTATGGAGCTTCTATCATAGAACATTACAGCACAGAAACAGGCCTTTCGGCCCTTCTTGGCTGTGCCAAGCCATTTTTCTGCCTAGTCCCGCTGACCTGCACCTGGACTATATCCCTCCACATCCCTTTCATCTGTGTACCTGTCTAAGCTTTTCTTAAATGCTAAAAACATTTACCACTTCATCTGGCAGCTCATTCCACCCTCCCACCACCCCCTGTGAGAAGAACACCCCCCAATATTCCCTTTTAAACTTCCCTCCCCACCCTTCACCCTTAACCCATGTCCTCTATTTTTTTTCTCCCTGAGCCTCAGTGAAAAAAGCATAGTTGTATTCACTCTATCTATATCCATGACAATTTTATACACATCTATCAAATTTCCCCTCATTCTTCTATGTTCCAGGGAATAAAGTCCTATCCTATTCAACCTTTCAAAATTTCTTTAAGAATATAGTTAACATGCATTGTAAAATTAGCAAGAACCCTTAACAAATACAAATGAAAGCAAAACCAACTCAGTAATGTATAACCCTTTATACATTATATGTATACATTGTACATACATTATGTATATATAATATATATTGTACATGTGTGTATATAAATTTTGTATATACATACATTAAAGAGATCAGATGTTCCAATCAAAACTAATATCCAATGAAAAAACAAACATTTATTACTGCACAGGATAAAGCTCACATGATAGTGGAATGCAGTTTCCTGCATTGAGTGCTGATTTTAAATTATCTTGAAAACTCAGAACAACTTGTAATCATCAGGTCTCCAAAACATCACAGCACTGATTCTTTTCTACAGCTACAAAAGCACAGATTATTTTCTGCAGGATGGGAAACAAGTTGTGCTTTCAGCTAATTGATAAAACCCTCAAAATAAAAAAATCAGAGACACTGCAGTGCTTCTAACACTGCAGCAAAATGAAACTGAAAGCCAAAAAAAAAACTGCTGTAACTTGACTGACCCACAGGCTTTTCCTCCCACAATGGCATCACCTAAAGCTTTGTTACAGAGAGCATGTTTAGAAAAATAAAACTCTTAAGGGTACAAAACATTACAATAGAAAATGCATTAAAAAAACAAAAGTTTTGGAATGCATAAAACATGTTTTCTGGGAAATAGGATTTATTATGAGAAGAGATCTAAACAAGGAAAGACTGTTGAAGATCGATAGTTAAAATGTAACAATCTGGTAACAATACAGGATGATCTTGGAACCGATGGTGGGTGAACACTCCCTGGAACGGTGAATACATACTTCGTATTGCTCCCCCTTTTTAGTCGATGGGGAAGCAGTCTGAATCACCGGATCCATCAGACATCCAGATCCCTTGTGGATCACAAACGCAATCTTTAATTTTAAAAAAAGTGCATCGATGCAAAAGAGAAAGACACTCTATCCACACTTTTGCACCAATAAACGTTATTGTAATCTGCACACTCTTCAGGAAACTCCTATATGCAGTAGAGGAAGATGCTCCATCCACACCCAGCAAGTTTTGGAAGGGCATGCAGATTACATTAAAGTACATTAGCGCAAAAGTGTAGATGGAGAAAGACACTCCATCCACATACAGCAGATTCCAGAAGGACATGCTGATTATGTACATTTTAAGAACATTGGCGCAAAATAAGGGTAGAGAAAGAAACTTCCCACACAGAGCAGGTTCCATAAGAGATGCACTGATTATATAGTAGTGAAGAGTGGGTAAAACTGGAAACTAGAGTAAGGGGAGTTGGTTTACTGAGACAGCCATGCCACAATTAAAACAGACCAGGTAACAATATTGGAGCATTAAATAATAGTTAAAGGATGAGAGGGTGTTAAAATATAAAAGGTACAATTTAAAGGAAAAGAGAAATTAGAGTTGAATGGTAGTTTAATATTGAGAAGGTATAAAAAGTTATGCTGAAAATAAATTATTTCTCTCAAAAAAAAAGTTTTTAACAATACAATTGTAAAAAGAACTAATCTTCATATATATAATAGCAAAAGGAAATAATCCAGATTGGGGAATTACCTTAATTCAAACTTTTGCCAATGAAAATAGTAAATTAATCAAGAAAATGATTAGCAAGGCCTATAACGCTGATGCATCAGACAAGATTCACAAAATTCAGTGGAATCAGCAAACTAAACAGAAATCAGAGGGGGCTGGAATCGTTTTGGCTGCTACATCAAGAAATCGATTAGTAGAAGAGGCCGGCAGAAAAAGAACAGGAGCTTCAAAATAAAGCTCAGCAAAACAACAAACAGAGAACAATTAAAATTAAAAAGAAGGTTTAAGATTCTGAAGCTGAAATTAATTCTGATGAAATAAACTCATCATCGGAATCAGATGCGACCTCGGGATGAGAATATTTTAACATTAACAGTCAATTTGAGAAGATCAAGCATTTTAAAAATAAAGCACCATCTAGTAGTGAAAGGGAAATAAAGTGAAGAAAAAAGTGTAAAGAAAAGATATTAATATTGTCTTCCATTAAAACTAAATTCATGGCTCCCATCAAGGAGGCGGAGTAAGATCTACTTTTGTAACTGAGGAAGTGCTCTTGTCTCTATCTGTTGAACAAATTATTACAGAAGTGCTGGGACTTTTGAAAAGAAGCCACAATAAGTCAACCTTTTGGGAGCTTAAGGATGAAGCTAAAGATCTGCAATATTTAAATTTAGAATCAGGACCCATATGGGAAGTGTTTGCTGGTGCTTGGAAGAACAGAGAATGGGTAATTAATGGGAGGGACAGATGATGACATCAAATATTTGGAGTACAAAACTGTTGAGAAAAGCATTAGGGGATGGGGCTGCAAATTGGATTAGGAAGAATAGTAATTAAACAAACAAAACATAGGCAAGACAGCAGAGGAAATGCTCAAATAAATTCAGAATTTAATAGGAAACGGTGGATCACCGGGTGCGTGATGATGACGTCTTTATATATTTGTTAACACATGGAATCAGCCCAGAATTGGCTCATATCATTAAAATGGGGATAACAATGGGAGCAGCAGCATAGAACAAAGAACAAAACAGCACAGGAAACAGGCCCTACAGCCCAAAGAGCCTGCGCCGCCACCCTAATGTTCCCTCCTCTACCCGTGATCCCTGTCCATGTTAATTGTTATTAGTTAATAATTAACTAATTATTATTAGAACTGAGGATTTACAAGGAGCTAAGTCCATTAGAAAGTAGAGCCCAAATAGCTCAGTTGGTCGAGCATCAGATGTTTTACTGTAAGGATTCAGATTCAAGTCTTCGACTTGGGCGATACTTTTAAATTGCCATTCTGTATTGACTCATGGTGTTGTATAGTATAGAGTCAGTATAGCTGATCACTGGGTCTTTCCTGTGCATTTAAATCCAACTTTATCAGTGAGTTCCATTAGTGGTTATCACGTCTGCTTTGCACGCAGAGGGTCTTGGGTTCAAGCACCAGTGGGACCAATTTATTTAGACGGCACATTGGTCACAATTGCTGCCTCACAGCTCCAGGGACCTGGGTTTGATTCTCAGCCTTGGGTCACTGTCTGTGTGGAGTTTGCACATTTTCTGTTTGTGTGGGTTTCCTCCAAGTGCTCTAGTTTCCTCCCACAGTCTAAAAACATGTGGGTTGTGTTGATTGGCCATGCTAAATTTATCCTTATTAGTCTCCTGAAACTAAGGTCAATATGTAGGATTGCAGGGATGGGGTCTGATGGATTGTTGTTGGTGCAGATGGGCTCAGTGGCCTCCTCCTACGCTGTAGGAATTCTATGAATCTATTCTATGAAAAACAGGAGTCAAAGAAAACCCCCACGTATATATCAGGAACACAAAGTGTACAAAAGTTTAAGAACTGTATACTTAAATATAAGGAAAGAAAAGACACCTTCCAAACATTGTTTCCATCTTTCCCCATTCTACTCTGACAATGTGAGAACAAGTCACTACAAGGCAAGTTACTGAGCAAAAGGGGGAGGCAGTGAAGGACGTTATCCTAATAAAATAAGCACAATGGACAAAATCAGAACAAAATGAGAAGCAGGCAAAGGATTAACTTTCAGCATCAGTGCAAAATAAGTTCAGAGATTAATGAAACCACAATGATTAATAGTACCTGTAGTGTCTGAAAAAGGGGAAGATATCCTTATGTGTGTGGAAACAGTGTTGGGTGAATGTCAGTGTGATATGCTAGTGGACACTGGAACTTCTATTTCATTAACACATTTGGATTTGCCAACTACAGAACAAACAATACAGTTAAAGGGAGTGACTGGGGGAACAATGTAGAGTTCTCCAATTAAATTAGAAACAGAGAGGAAAGCGGAACAAATTCACATCTGGATATGTCAAAATCGAGAGGAAAATGTTCTGGGAATAGAATTTTTTTGGAACATTCGGGAGCAACTGTTGATGTAAAAGGATGAATAATTAGATGAAAACAAAGTTTCCAGCAAACAAATGGGGTATAAGGAAAGAATGTAGGGTTGTAAGGATTTCAGCCTTCAAAATAGAATGGAAAAAAAAGATTAATTTGGGAAGAGATAACTGCACAATACCCACAAATATGGACAGTACATAAACAGGATTGTGGATATAAGCTGTCTGTCCAGAAAAAAAAAATCAGGGAGATGTTCATCTTCCTTACAGGCAATATCCTCTCAAAAAAGAAGCTGAGGAAGATGTCAAATGTATCATTTCAGAGATAGAGAAATAAATAGTGATAAAAACTCTCCCTTGAAGCTTCTGCTGCCTGTTTCGCCTAACTCCCCATTTCCCCCAACTCCAAAAGCACTCCTCACAGTCAGGCAGTACTCGTCATGCAGTCAGAACAGCATTTTGAAATCTTTGTCTTTTAAGCCTGGGAACTGTTTTTAACTCGTTGTACAAACAACCAGCCAAGTTCAGTTGAGAGCTGACACAGTTCATTCCTGTTGCAGGAATGCACTAAAGTGCAGCTTTTAATTTCCCAAATAAGAACTAATTTAGCTCACCCTAAAAGCAAGTTTAATGATTACATGTGTTAGATGTGGCTAACGGATTTTGGTCTATTTCAATTGTAAAAGAATATCAGTATAGATTTGCTTTCACAATGTGAAACCAACAATACACCTGGACTCTTTACCCCAAAAGTTTCACAATAGTCCAGCCATTCTTCATAAATACATGGTACAAATAATCAAAGCTATTAAACGTGCAGAAACCACCATTTTCAAATATGTAGATGTTGTTGCAATTCCTTCAAACAATCAAAATATATACCATTTGGCAATGCACAAATTATTTCAAACCATTCAAAATGCTGGACTCAAAATCAATGCTAACAAAGTTCAGTCAGGACAAGAGAAAGTAACATAGTTGAGACAAGTCATTTCACAACACAAAAGAAATTCTAGAAGATCAAAAGAAGACTATATAATGCTTATCACAGCCACACACAGTGAAAAGAGTGAGGCAAGGATTAAGATTGTTCAAATATGGTAGGAAATTTGTGGTAGCTTATGCAATACTAGTAAAACTGCTGCAAAATTCGATCAAAGGAGGAAGGCCAACGAGAGAAAAAATAGACTGACAAGATAAAGGAAAATAGGATTTTATTGACATAAAATCAGTTTTAACTAAGGCTCCAGTTTTAGGATTACCAAATTTCAATCAACTGTTTCATATTTTTTGTCAAAAAATTGATGGAATACAAGCAGCTGTAGTCACAGAAACATACAGATAAATTGAGACCAGTAACACCATCGAATGGTGTATTCAGCACCATTAGGTTTGATTACTAGAGGAATGCATAGATGCATAAAAGCTTGTGCCTCTGGGCCATAACTGTCTCTCTCACTGATGGGAAAAAATAATCCTTCATATTCCACACAACATTGTATAGTTGTTAGAAGCAGGAAGATTGAAAGGAATCTCAGATGAAAGAAGATGAAAATGGGAGGTTAATCTCATATTCGGGGAAACATATTGAGATCAGTAAGGATGTGAAAGGTCATCCAGCGGGGGTACTCAGGACTGGGAACTGAACATGACTGTGTATCTGAAGTCGATGAAAAAGTTAGTGAAGGCATATTAGAACAACCGTTGTCAGGGAGAGTTGCGATTAATCCGTATGTTGACAGATCCAGGAAGTACATAGATGGTACACCACATATTTCATGGGCAGCAGTAAATGAGGAAGGAACAATAGTCGTGGGAGAACAAATTCCAGGAGGAGCGTAAGCTCAAATACCAGAATAACTCCAACTGGAGCTTTAACACAGGAACTCGGAAAATAATAAATATGTGCACAGACAGCAGGTAAGCATTTGGTGTAGTACATGACTACATAAATGCATGGAAAAGACATGGATTTCTAATTCCAACAGAGGACGTAAACATAAAATTTGATTAAAGAGCTGATTCAAACAGCACATGCACCCAAGGAAGCAGCTGAGATCAAAGTTCAAGCACATAGATGAATCACTAGAAAGGACAAAAAAGGGAACTACAAAACAGAATTAGTAGGGAAAAGATTATCAGAACAAAACTTAGAGAAAACCCAATGAGCTGATGTAAGTGTGATACAAACTAAAGATAATACAGAATTAAACAAAAAACAGATTCAAGAATAAGTCTCAGAAGGTAAAAACTGATGGAAAGAATTGGGAAGAAAGAAAGAATGGGATGGAATTTGGCGGAAGTATAGGAAAGTAACAGCTGCAGAAGCAATACACCAAACACTGATGAATTTATACCTTGGAATAGCACAGACTAGCAGAGATGAAATGACTACCTTAAATAAAAATTGCTGTTGGTGGAAGGGAATGGGGGAATTAATTGCCAAGTTCTGCTAAAAATGCATTGTGTGCTCGAGCAGAACCTGGGCAATATTGCAAAATAAAAAAAGGAAACCAAACAAATGTACAGATTGACTTTACAAGGACTTTACTAAGGAAGAAAGAGAGATGTTATTGCTTTGTGATTATTACCAATTCACTCGATGAGTAAAAGCGAGTAAAAGTAAAAGTTTAGCTGTTGCACCATTGAAAGGTGCAACAGCTAAAACTATGGCTTTGATATTAGCCAATGAAATCATACCCCAATGGACAATGCATTACAATTGGACTTGGATCAGGGAATTCATTTCACTCGCAGTCTTCTGAGAGAAGGATGTAGCATGTTAGGGATTAAACAGAAATTTCACTTACCATATCATCCACAGAGCTCAGGGGTAGTAGAATGAATGAACAGAACATTGAAAATGTTGGGTTAGAAGATGGAAATCATTGGTTACAAGCTTTGCCTACAATCCTGTTAAGACAACGAGCACTCCATCTCGGGGAACAGGATTAACCCGATTTGAATTGATGACAGGTAGAGCAATGCATCTCTCAGAATATGTTATCATGGGAGGAGGGGAGTTAATGAATGGAAAAGAAGCAGTCTATCAGTGCATGAGAGACTTAATAACCCAATTACATTCTTTTTTTAAAAAAAACAAATAGTCATTCAACAACAAAGATTGGACAAAATTAGCTGAAAAAGAAAATCCCAATTTATCAACTGTAGGAGAATGTTATCGTGCAATTGATGTCTGACAAGAAAGGAGTATGCACCAGATTTCAGGGGCCATTTGAAATAATAATTGCAGGAGAAAAATGTGCCTTAATTGATGAAAAATATAATCCAAAATAGAAATACTGGACAAAACTAAAAAATTACTCAAAGGATTAAACAAGTATAAGAATCTGGATAAATTCATTAGTATAAAATGTTTCAGCCTTTTGGTCTAATCAAATAGTATAGTAATCTAAAAACGGTTTATAAATCAAATTTGTATTTATTGTTCTGGTTTCTAATTGTGATGCCTTAGCCATATTGTGTGTAAAATTACAGAGCTGTGTATACGAAGAAAAGAAAATCACTGAAGAAGTTAAATAAAGTGTCAATGTCAAAAGCAAGTACATTGCTGTTATTACAGAGGCAAAATTTGAATAATAATAAATGGTGGAAAATGAATATCATACATCTTGCAATAACTTGTATGATTTGTGTAGTGCAAGTGGATTATCAGGAGTTTAACAGAAACACAGAATCTGTATTTAGTGTACACTTATGCTAGAACAGCTGATGTATCTAAATGTTGGGTATGTACTCATACATGCAGGAGAGGAATCCCTTGGTGGCCTCTCCCTCTAAGATGGAAAGAATTGATAATATGGGATCAGTTAGCCCGATTGTTCAGAAAACCCAGAGGAAGGACAGTGGAATTTGATAAAATCTGTTTTTTCACATTGTTTTATAATGACAGATCATGTACAGAAATCTCAGGTCACTTAAATAGATATTTACCTGTATTCAATACAGCCAAACAAGCAGCTAATTTGACTCTTGATGCAGGCTTAGAAAAAAAAAACAGGAACATTATGTATAAAGAATGACAGGGAAGCAAAGATATTAGGATTAATAAATGCAACTGCACCATAAATGTCAGGACTACAGTTTGTTTAAGCCCACTAGAAAATGATCACTGGTGCAACATTCAGTATAGTTTCAGAGGAGAATATATTTACGCAATGCTTAGAGGAACTTGTTTTGGATTTGTGGAAACGATGCTTATTCACAGCTGCCCAGAAATTGGAAAGGAGTTTGTTACTCAGGATGTGTAGTTCCATATATTTATCACATTTCCCAATTACCAATGAAAACTACTACACATCGACATATTGTACTGGGCAGAGAATATTTTTTGGAATAATGGTGTCAAGATATTCACAGATAAGACTGACAATGGAATTGGAAAATATTGCCTATAACTTAAAGCAGTAACTGTGTCATTAGCTACCTTTTCTATCACAGATCAATGATGAAATAGTAACAATGTGTACAGTTGTATTACAGAATCAGATGATGTTGGATTTCATTCTTGCAGCAAGGGGAGGAACACACACTTTGCTGGTATTCTCCGAAATAGCTGGTATGCAGCATTTCAATCCAATCAACCTGGTAACTCGTATTCAGGAGGAAGTCAAAATGTTAGGAAAAACATAGCCATTCTCTCTGGAAAAATGGACAACGGACAGATCAGAAATTTGGGAAAGAGCATATTAGTCCGAACTACATATCTTTGTTTGTTTTCTGCTGATTATTGTGACTATAATGCTACTCAGGTGGTGTTCAACCACAAGCCCGACTGTGGGAAGAGTAGCATCAATCAAGGAAGAGAAGGACAAAATACTAATGACTTTAACTTCTGTGGAATCTCCAGTTTACAAGGATGAATACACTGGAGCATCCTTTAAAAACAATATTTTTTCATGAACTAAAAATAATTAATACTTAATGGGCATCAACAGAAATTAACACAGGAGCCATAATACATTGATTATATGAAATAATAGAGGTTAATAAATTTGTCCTAACATTGCTACGACCATGTGGGAATTATAGATGAGAATTAACAGTAGAAGGGCCTAGCTAGATTAGGGAATCAGTTATGAAAATCAACTTGCATCAGATAAAAAGCTGCTTTAAATAAGTGGATTATAATATTTTTATGTTATAAACTTTATAAGAAAAATTAATGTTGAATATTCATTCTAGGTCAATATGCAAGATAAATTCAAACTGAAATGAAAGGTGTAGAGAAATACAATGGATTTTTAGATAAAGAAACTGAAACATAAAGTATGAACTAATCTGGGACAAAAGACAGACAGCAGGTCAACATCAAAGATTGGAAAAAAAAAGTTGGGAAAGCTGAATTTGTAGTTGAGAATTCTGATTAATTTTATATACCCAACTTCAGGATAATGGCAGCTAATGAAAATGATACAAAAATATTTAAGTAACATGTTAATAACATGTTCTCTAAGAAATGAGATTTGTGCTGTTGAGAAATTAATTTGTAACATGACAGTAAAATGTAAGATGCAGTGACTGCTAACATGTTTGCCAATGGAAGGGAACTTCCTGCAGTATGTCTGATGGACAGCGTTGGTCAAGTCGCAGGAGTGTGTGCCGTGAGCCTAGTGGATGATATTTTCATGTGGGATGGTGGCATCTGTATCGATGGTCTGGCATATCTTGCAGAGGTTGCTGTGGTAGGGTTGTGTGATGTTGTGGTTGCTGTTCTCTGAAAGCTGGGTAGTTGGCAAGGAGCTTGAGGCTCCAGAAGCTAGTGCTACCAAATAAACCTGTTGGACTTTAACCTGGTGTTGTGAGACTTCTTACTGTTCTTGAAAGATACCAGCACAAGTCAGGTACAAAGTAAATTAGCAATGCACAGCTAGGCTGGGGAAATAAGTCCAATAGATAAAAATGCCTTCAACAGAGGCAGTTTAAGTTGGTTTAAGAAATGCTGAAACATAAGAAGCCATTCTTTGGGAGAAAACTTCCATCAAACAGACAGACAAATGACAGATTTATATTTGAAGGTGTCAAAGAATTATTGATTTGAAGGCCATGCCATCGTTAGATTGGCATCAGTAAATGAAAGCTTTTGCTTTGAATTCAATGTTGGGCAGATTAATCTGATTTTTTTAAAAAAAAGTATGACTATTTTACATTTTTGGCATGAAATTGAGATCTTTTGTGAAAGCCTGCTATCTCATTAGTTGTGTAGGTGGAACATAGAACTCCCAATTTAGGCCAAAATGATATTTGTCTTGTTCTAATTATATGTATTCATTTTTAATATTAAGTTGTAATTCAGATATTTCAAAGTATTGATAAAGCTAGCTTACTTGATTTTCCTTGAGTTGAATGAATTTGTTGTTATTATTTATTGAAGTAAAATGTTATTAAAAGTCTTTAAATTAATCAGTCCACCCGGAAAGACATTTCCACAACAGTTCAGAGGAAAGAGATTTTTTTTTCAGAAGATGCCCTCTAAATACAACTAGGGACAGGCAATCAATGCTGACCAGCCAGTTCAAAACTTCAGATGGTAGAACTTCTGTCATCTGACTGAAGCTATGAGCGCTACTGAAATCATGATTTTTTTTTTTTAAAAATCTTCCTTAAGATTAAAAAATGTCACAACACCCTCTTAAGAAAAAAAATGAACCATCAAACTTCAAAGGTGGTTTCATTTTTAAATCCTTTCAGTATCATATTACTAATATTCTACAATAAATATAATGCATTTTACCAAAATCAAAACATGCAAACATAACTGTAATATAGTCTGTTTCAGTTCTTGTCTTCCATCTTCTTCAATCACATCGTACTATCAGTGTTTTATCACAGTTTTATTACATTCCTGACAAACTGCTTCCTCTCCAGAATTCTCCTTCAGTCTTCAATATCATTTTGATTCTAAAGCTAAACTCAATTTGTCGATGTGATGATAAATTAGCTCCAGTAATGTCCTCACTGAACTAGGCAGGATTATATGTACAGTCAGGGCCATTCAGAAAGGTTGTTTTTATCTCTGTTCCCTTTCTTATTCACAGGCCTTACCTCCACATCTGTCAAGCAAATTGGCTGTAATGTTGGCTCTGAATCTGCACCATGATGTTCTGCACGCTCTTCGGCAAAGACACTCAGCACACTGCCTTCCTTGGTGTCAGAACCCATTTCAGTCATGATTCCAGAGAACAATGTGGCAGTTAAGTTGCTGTGAAAACCACCATAGTTTATTTGAGCACAAGCTGTATTTTTATTTCTACACATTGCATCAAATCATTATGCCAGCAGTTCATTTTAGATAATGGTACACTTTTAGCAAACAGTCTGATTTCATATTGATGTCCTTTCCTTCTATCCAATGTGCAATACTTCTGATCCTCAATCTCTTTTGTTGAGATCACTCATGATTGTTGATTCATCCACTCTTTCTCTTGCACAGATGAATTACCTTTGACAGTTCTGCAATTTATGTTCAGGAATTTTGGACAACTCGGGAACAAGATCCAAAACAGTCAATTTGATTTCTCTCTGTCTCCAAACCTGCTCACTTCCATTGTTTGCGACATTCAATGGTTTTCCTTCCCCACCTTCAACAGGTCAAGACTTTTGGCTGTTGCTTCTCAGACACAATAAACATCTGTGCTAACTTGAAATGACCATGTTTGCAAGGAAGCTGTTTAATTGGAACAGCACTTTCTACAACTTAATCACTCCCGATTATCTTAGTACTTCCCAATGTTTTCCCATATACTTATCCACGCAATATTAAGAACTCAATTTGATTTTCCTCTTGGAAGCCAGCTCAGTAATTTATCCCAATTTTAATAACATCCTCATTATCCAATTTAATTTGAGAAATGTCAAATTCAGAGTCATCTGGATTTGATTTTCCACTCAGTTATCAGCAGTAAAATGTCATCCTTTTGCTCATCTTCCAGATCAAAACACCTTTTTATATATTCACATGACACAGTACGAGTTTTCCTTCTATCTTACATTTTTATCAAATAATTCACCTCGCTCAATTTCCTTACAATTTGATAAGGTCCACTAAATTTTGTTTTTAAATCTTCACCTATCACTGGTAAGTGAGCATTTAAAGACTTAAAAACTTTATCCCCAGTAGCAAAACAATGAATTATTGATATCTCAATCCATCCCTTATCATTGAAAATTGACTTGCTTGTGTATCTGTTAAAATTGTAACTTTATCTACACCTCCTGGTACACAAGTAAATTTTATCCACACAAGTAAACTCTTTAAAGAAACCTACTACCTTCTTATCAAGCAACTCCTGATCATGCTGTACATTCTTTTGCATCTCTTTCTATTTAATTGGACTTTGCTTTACCACTTTAATAAACCCCACTAGTTTATTCTGTTTTACCATGTCAGTTTTCTCGGGGACTTTTCTTAAGCCAACGATACTGCAACTTTGCATTGCCTAATGTATTACAGTAAAAACATCTACAGCTTGTCATTTCACTTCTTTCCTCCTGTATTTCCTTTTTAATCTGATTTTTTTGTTGTTTCCCATAAAATCTTCTTTACCTTTACTGTCTAAGAATTTCTCTCTTCATCAGTCTCTATCCCTCACGGGCGCCAACATCAGTTTCAGCCTAAGTTTTGATTTATGAACGAATTCAGAATAATCTGCCATTTCTGCTGCTAATCTCACAGTTTTAATGCCTTCGCACATGTGTTCTCGTTGCATTAAGGAGTGAAATTTTAAACTTTTTGAAAATAATCATTTCTCTCAGAGCTGCATACACCTGGTTTATTTTCTATCAAAACTGTTGTTTCATTCTTTCAAATTCTATACCTGTTTTATCAGGTCCTTTCCTTAGGTTTCTAAACCCTTGTGTGTAGGCTTCAGGCACTAGTCTGTATATCTAAGATGGATTTTATTTTAACCTGATCATGCTTCTCAAGTACTTCCTCTGAAAATAATGCTAACGCTTCACTAGATTTACCTACATCCTTCCTTTGAATCAGAAATATCCACATGGTCTGTGGCCAATCCTTTTGCTTAGCCACTTTCTCAAATGAATTGAAAGAAGTGTCTACCTCCTTCTCATCAAAGCTTGGCAATGCTTGGACATGTTTGAATCAATTCTCAAACCATCAACGACAAAGCTCTTGCTCCTTCTCACTGTCCTTATCACTATTCTCAACCTGTTCCCTTTCTCGTTACCGCCACATATTTTAACTGGCATTCATTTTTATTTCAAATTCTAGCTGCTTTAGTTCTTTCTCATTGTCATTCATAATTAAATTCTAGCCATTTCCAATGATTCTGACTATGTTCGTGGTGATCTTGAGCTATTTCCAGAATTATCTTTACTTTCATTACGATGCAACTGCAATATTTTTACCAATTCTAGAAGCTTTGTTCTGGTCACTTTTTGTAAAGCACCTTGCATGGTTTCTTCTGCTCTCAATAACTTCTTAGCCTGTAAAAGAGCCACTATTTCACAAAGCGTGTCCTATTTTATGATAAGTGTGATATTTTGTATCACACTTATCATATGCCTTATTTTATGATAAGGCATATGATAAGTGTAAGGTGATTCACTTTGGTAGGAATAACAGGCATATGAAATATAGGGCTAATGGAAGGACCCTTAATAGTGTTGTCGAGCAGAGGGATCTTGGGGTACAAGTACATAGCTCTTTGAAAGTTGGCACCCAGGTTGATAAAGTTGTTAAGAAGGCGTACGGTGTGTTAGCTTTTATTGGTAGAGGGATTGAATTTAGGAGCCGTGAGGTTACGTTACAACTGTACAAAACTCTGGTGCGGCCGCACTTGGAGTATTGCGTACAGTTCTGGTCACCGCATTATAAGAAAGATGTGGAAGCATTGGAAAGGGTGCAGAGGAGGTTTACCAGGATGTTGCCTGGTATGGTGGGAAGGCCTTATGAGGAAAGGCTGAGGGACCTGAGGTTATTTTCATTAGAGAGAAGAAGGTTACGTGGTGACCTAATTGAGGCGAATAAGATGATCAAGGGATTGGATAGGGTGGATAGTGAGAGCCTTTTTCCTCGGATGGTGATGACCAACACGAGGGGACATAACTTTAAATTAAGAGGTGGTAGTTATAGGACGGATGTCAGAGGCAGGTTCTTTACACAGAGGGTGGTGAGAGCGTGGAATGCCCTGCCTGCAGTAGTTGTGGACTCGCCTACTTTGGGGGCATTCAAATGTTCGGTGGATAGGCATATGGATGATATTGGAATAGTTTAGGTTAGAGGGTCCACTGGCCGGTGCAATATCGAGGGCCGAAGGGCCTGTACTGCGCTGTAATGTTCTATGTTCTATTTTTATCTGAATGCTGCATCGAAAAGGAAAACAACAATGTGCACACCACTTTTGGCTTAAAAATTCCAAACCAATCAAGAAATCTAGAACTTAATTCCACAGGAACCCCCAATTTTTTATGGTTCAGTTCAGAAACTCTGAAATGTTTTACAGACCCCACCTGAATCATAAGTTTTGCATCTTGAATTTGGCTCAGATAATCATGAGATGTTTCATTTCAGATACGACTCAACTGACACACAAGGGAGCTTATTTTGAGTTTACTGTGAAATATAGAGAATATGTATAGTAAGAAAAAGTAGCAATGACATTTTTCAATTATAAATGAGTAAACCAACATGACTCCTATAGTGTGCAAGAGACCCAGCAGCTGTTTATCAATCAACTTCTGACCAGGCTGTACATTCTTTTCCCCTTTAATTGGGCTTTGCTTTACCACTTTAATATGGTAAAGCAGAATAAATCAGTGGGGTTTATTAAAGTTCTTGGGACTTTTCTTAAGCCACCAAAGGCAGTCTCATCATCAATATTAGTCTTCTTGGGGGTCCAGGCAGGAGAACCTCATGGGGGTTGGCTTGGGGCTGTGGCCCTTACCCACACTGACACCTCCCACACGAGTGGGTTGTCACTCCAAAGTTTCACCAGAACACTGAACAAATATGTCCAATGCATTCCAATCAAAACTACAAAATTCCATAGGCAAAACTCTTTAAACAAGTTCAAGAAAGCAAAGGCTAATGCTCATGTGATACTGGAAATTGTGTCCATTTTTCTCTGAGTTCACTCAGAATAGTTGAGTCAAAATTAGTCAGAATAGTTTGAGGTCAAAAAAAAGCTTCTCAGAACCCCAGGAAGAGTGTCTCTGGTCAATCAACCAATTGCAGAATTTTTTTATTGCAAGAGGGCAAAACCTTTCTTTGAAATAGCCAGCAGAATTTCCAAACTGACAAGGAGAGAGGGAAAACCCTTCCTTTTAAAGTGCTGCCCCTTCTAAAAACAAAACTATAGTTCAAGAATGAAAATGAAAGAACTTCTGTCTCCTGACCTGCCAATCAGTTTCTTTTCCTCCTAACCATGTAGATTTATACAAAATCTCCAAACTATGAGCAAACAATTCCTATTCAAGCCACTTAAGGAGCAATCAAAGGACCTTGCCAGTCAACTCAGCAGCACTGAGGTCAGCCACAGCTGTGAGGCAAAGAAGCATTGAAGTTCTGAGATCTGCAGAAATCATGACTTAAGAAAAAAAATCTTTCTTATAGGTACACTTAGATCACTTGAGAGAGTGCTGCACTGTCAGAGGCCCAGCATTGAGAGAATGCTGCACTGTCAGTGGCCCAGCGCCGAGAGAATGCTGCACTGTCGGAGGGTCAGCACTGAGGGAGTGCTGCACTGTCAGAGGCCCAGGGGTGCAGCGCTGAGGGAGTGCTGCACTGTCAGAGGCCCAGCGCTGAGGGAGTGCTGCACTGTCAGTGGCCCAGCGCTGAGAGAATGCGCACTTAGCAGAGGCCCAGCGCTGAGGGAGTGCTGCACTGTCAGAGGCCAGCGCTGAGGGAGTGCTGCACTGTCAGAGCCAGCGCTGAGGGAGTGCGCATGTCAGAGGCCCAGCGCTGAGGGAGTGCTGCACTGTCAGAGGCCCAGCGCTGAGGGAGTGCTGCACTGTCAGGGGTCAGCGCTGAGGGAGTGCTGCACTGTCAGAGGCCCAGCGCTGAGGAGTGCTGCACTGTCAGAGGCCCAGCGCTGGGGAGTGCTGCACAGTCAGGGGTCAGCGCTGAGGGAGTGCTGCACTGTCAGAGGTCAGCGCTGGCAGGCTGCACTGTCAGAGGCAGCGCTGAGGGAGTGCTGCACTGTCAGAGGCCCAGCGCTGAGGGAGTGCTGCACTGTCAGAGGCCCAGCGCTGAGGGAGTGCTGCACTGTCAGAGGCCCAGCGCTGAGGGAGTGCTGCACTGTCAGTGGCCCAGCGCTGAGGGAGTGCTGCACAGTCAGAGGGTCAGCGCTGAGGGAGTGCTGCACTGTCAGAGGGTCAGCGCTGAGGCAGCGCTGCACTGCCAGAGGCCCAGCGCTGAGGGAGTGCTGCACTGTCAGAGGCCCAGCGCTGAGGGAGTGCTGCACTGTCAGAGGCCCAGCGCTGAGGGAGTGCTGCACTGTCAGAGGGCCAGCGCTGAGGGAGTGCTGCACTGTCAGAGGGTCAGGCGGGAGTGCTGCACTGTCAGAGGGTCAGTGCTGAGGGAGTGCTGCACTGTCAGAGGCCAGTGAGGGAGTGCTGCACTGTCAGAGGGCACTGAGGCAGCGCTGCATGCCAGAGCCAGCGCTGAGGTGCTGCACTGTCAGAGGCGGTGAGGGAGTGCTGCACTGTCAGAGGTCATGCTGAGGGAGTGCTGCACTGTCAGAGGCAGCGCTGAGGGGTGCTGCACTGTCAGAGGTCAGCGCTGAGGGAGTGGCACTGTCAGAGGTCAGCGTGAGGGAGTGCGCACTGCGGGTCCGCTGAGGGAGTGCTGCACTGTCAGAGGGTCAGCGCTGAGGGAGTGCTGCACTGTCAGAGGGTCAGCGCTGAGGGAGTGCTGCACTGTCAGAGGTCAGCGCTGAGGGAGTGCTGCACTGTCAGAGGGTCAGCGCTGAGGGAGTGCTGCACTGTCAGAGGGTCAGCGCTGAGGGAGTGCGCACTGTCAGAGGGTCAGTGCTGAGGGAGTGCTGCACTGTCAGAGGCAGCCTGAGGAGTGCTGCACTGTCAGAGGGTCAGTACTGAGGCAGCGCTGCACTGTCAGAGGCCAGCGCTGAGGTTTGCTGCACTGAGGGTCATGCTGAGGGAGTGCTGCACTGTCAGAGGGTCAATGCTGAGGGAGTGCGCACTGTCAGAGGGTCAGCGCTGAGGGAGTGCCGCACTGTCAGAGGGTCGCGCTGAGGAGTGCTGCATGTCAGAGGGTCAGCGCTGAGGGAGTGCTGCACTGTCAGAGGGTCAGTGCTGAGGGAGTGCTGCACTGTCAGAGGGTCAGTGCTGAGGGAGTGCTGCACTGTCAGAGGGTCAGCGCTGAGGGAGTGCGCACTGTCAGAGGGTCAGCGCTGAGGGAGTGCTGCACTGTCAGAGGGTCAGCGCTGAGGAGTGCTGCACTGCAGAGGGTTCAGCGCTGAGGGAGTGCTGCACTGTCAGAGGGTCAGCGCTGAGGGAGTGCTGCACTGTCAGAGGGTCAGCGCTGGGGAGTTGCTGCACTGTCAGAGGGTCAGCGCTGAGGGAGTGCTGCACTGTCAGAGGGTCAGCGCTGAGGGAGTGCTGCACTGTCAAAATTGTGGCAGTCACTGCCAATGATTTTTTTACCTTTGCAGCAATAGCACTGAGTGTTCCACTGTCAGAACTTGGACCTTGTATTTTGAACCCAGACGCCACCTGCTGTTTCTGGTAGATGTCAAACAGCTCACAACCACTACAATATAACAGATAAGGGTAGGAGAATGAATATTTGTGCCTGAACCAAAATGTTTGAAACAAGTTAACCCTCGCTGCAGATTTTGTGGTGTCAGGTTGTATAGACCGTTTGCCACAATTCCTTACACTTGACTTGTGTTCTATATTCTCTGTAATTTAAGAATCTTTATTCATTTGTCACAGTACTTAAGTTATGTGTTTGTGATATAAAAGTACTTTAGAATCATTGGATACCTAGAGTAAGAAGAGACCATTCGCTGTATCGAGTTTGCAGAGACTTTCTCCCAGGGTATCTTATCCATGCCCTCTTCCCGCCCTATCTCTGTAACTCCACTACATTTACCATGGATAATCCCCAATGTTCCCCCCATGTCTGCGTGGGTCTCCTTTACATGCTCTGCTTTCCTCCAACACTCCAGGAGTTGGGATGATTGCCAGTGCTAATTTGCCCCTCAGTGTCAGGCAGGCTAACAGGGTAAATATACGGGGTATGGAGAAAGGGCCTGGGTGGGATTGTAAGCTCAATGGCCAATTAACCTCCCTATATACTGTAGTGGGTTCCATAATCCATCTAACTGATAGATCTTGAGACACTACAGAGCAATTTAACACGACTAATCCACCTAACCTGCATACCTTTTGAGCTTCAGAAGACTTCATGTCAGATGAGGCGGCGTAGTAGTTAACAGAGCTGCTTCACAGCCCCAGAGTCCTGGGTTCGATTCTCGGCTTGGGTCACTGTCTGTGTGGGGTTTGCGTGTTCTTTTCACATCTGCGTGGGTTTCCTCCCACAGTCCAAAGATGTGTGGGTAGGTTGATTGGCCATGGGAAGAAATTGCCCCTTAGTGTCCAGGGTAGCAGAGGTTAGAGGAATTACTGGGTATAATATGGGGGGTAAGGTCTCAGTGCGATTGTGTTCAATGCAGATTCAATGGGCTGAAGGGTCTCTTTCTGCACTGTAGGGTTCTGTGGTCTAAGATGAAGCATAAATGGGGAACAAATTGTCCAATATTTAGTCCTCAACTAATTCAAATACACTCTCCCAATATTAATAAGTTGATGTGATCTTATTCTGTCCGAAGTGACTGCTGCTGCCCCTCCTCTGCTACAGACATTAGTCCTTTTCAAGTATTTTCTCTTCCCCGTTGAAAAGCTTTCTAACTCCTACTGTGAAGGAACACAATCATGTAACAACAATCCACAGGAAATCTCCCCCAAATCTCCCTTCTCTCCTTTGCTCGTCCTCAAATGCTGTTCTTACGGAAGTTACAGAAAATATCCTCACTGCCACACTCCGGCACCTGTTCGGGCACACTGAGGGAGAATTTAGCATGGCCAACACACCCAACCAGCACATCTTTCAGACTGTGGGAGGAAATTATAGGACGGATGTCAGAAGTAAGTTCTTTATTCAGAGGGTAGTAAGGGCACGGAATGCCACGCCTGCAGCAGTTGTGGACTCGCCAACTTTAAGGGCTTTCAAGTGGTCAGTGGATTGGCATATGGATAACATTGGAATACTTTAGATTAGAGGGTCATTAGATTGGTTCCACTGGTTGACACAATATCAAGGGCCAAAGGGCCTCTACTGCGCTGTAATGTTCTATGTTTATGAAACTGGAGCACTCGGAGAAAACCCACACAGACGCTGGGAGAACATGCAGACTCTGTGCAGACATTGACCTCAGACAGGAATCAGTTCCCTGGAAGCAGCAGTGCTAATGACTGTGAGACCGTGCCACCCAATTATTGCTCAATGAATTGATCTGTTATCTGTAATTATCAAACAGAATGAAATTGGATATTTAAGGCAATTATTAAACAAATAACTATTATATGTTTAGTGGGATTGTGGAGGGAACTTTGACTTTTAGCATGATTATTGAAAAGAATGGTAATTCAATAATTTCTGTAGTCATTGAACTGAATGGCAATTCAATATTTGTTTTGTTTAATGGATTAAACAATAGTTTGACGAGATTAGCGGATGGAACACTAATTTGGGGTTAATTGTGTGTATTGACTGAACAATATTTGGTTTATATTCTGCTTATTTGTTTGGCAACAATTAAGTATTTATTGTGATTATCTGACCAATTATTTGTTTGTGGTCAAACAAATAATTGTTTAAACTGGACGTGTTGGAAATTTATTGGTTGTAAAAATAACTAGGTATGTGTTCATTGAAGTAAAGAGTATTTAGTTATTCACTGTGATTGTTGGAAAGAAAATAATCAGAGATACAACACATGAACATACAAATTAGCAACAGATGTAAGCCCTCAAGTCTGCTCTACCAGTCAATAAGAAGTCTCTCAATACCAGATTAAAGTCCAATAGGTTGATTTGGTATCACAAACTTTCAGACCACTGCTCCTTCATCAGGTGACTCAGTGAAAAGCTTGTGGCACCAAATTAACTTTACCATGGTGCTGTGAGATTTCTTACTGTGCCCACTTCAGTTCAACACTGGCATCTCCACATCATTGACCACCATTCAATAAGATCTTGGCTGATTTCATTGTAACCTTAACGTCACATTCCTGCTGATCCCCCAATAACCTTTCTCCCCCTTGTTAATCAAGAACCTATCTCGCTCGGCACTAAAAATATTCAAAGATTCTGATTCAGTGTCTTTGAAACTCTCTTCTTCAAGAGACTCACCCCCACTCCAAGAAGTTAAAAAAAAACTCCTCATCTCCATCATAAATCATGGAAGTATAGAATTCCCTGGGTTTGAAGGATATTATTTGGTCCATTGGTTCTGCACTGATTCTCTGCCAATGCATCTTACCCAGGCCTGATCACTGTCACTCCACGTTTTAACCTTGCTAATTCCCTTCACCCATATATCTTGGGATACTAAGGACAATGAACCACATCCAATCAGTATAATCTCTACGTCTTTGGGAGTATGGGAGGAAGCCAGAGGAAACCCACACAGACATAGGAAAAATGTGCAGACTCCACACACAACAAGCAACACTCTATTATTTAAATGTGACCCCCAGTACTGATTTTCTAACAAGTGGAAACATCGTCACCATATCAATTCTGTTAATACCTACCAGGATCTGACAGGTTTTGATCAAAACGCCTCTTACTGTTCTGAATATGAATGGATATAAACCAAATCTGCTCAACCTTTTTGCATAAGACAAATCTTTCCATTTCTGATGTCTCGGTATCTAGTAAACATTCTCTGTCCTTTCCTTAAATAAGGAGACCAATGCTGAGCACAATAAGCCACACATGATCTCATGTTCAATGTCCTTGAATTCAAAACAAAGCTTGAAAGTGCTGAAAAATCTCAGCAGATCTGAACAATATCAGTGAAGAGAAAATAGAGCTGAAATTTCGAATCAGGGTGACAATCATTCTGACTTGAAATATTGGATCTGCTCTCTCCCCACAGATGCTGTCAGACCTTCTGCGACTTTCCAGCATTTTCTGTTTTTGTCTAGATTCTAGCATCCACAGTGTTTTAATTTTATATTAAAGCAAAACTTGCTGGTTAATTCTGTCATCTGAGAACTGGTGCATTTTCTAGAGAAGCAACTCTTCAAGTTAGAGTCCACTTGCAAACCAACTAACATTCTTTTCTCATGAAATGTAAATTGTTGTTACTTCTGCATTTGATATGCTGGCAAATTGCCCAGGTGAATGCAGGGGGACGATCTTTAACAATTTGCATCGTTATAAAAATGAGGCAATTGTTGGACAGATAATAACTCAAAATTTACTTAATTTACAGAATTGACATTTAATCATTGGCTGTGATTGTTTTACTGGTAATGGTTGGAGATTCACTCAGATAACTGGACCAAAAATAATAGGATACTATTTACTCTGGTTCAATTCCAGGTTTGGGTCTTTGTCTGAGCAGAGACTGCAATTTCTCCTCGTGCCTGCATGGATTTCCTTTGGGTGCTCCAGCTTCCTCTGTGTGAAAAGTACTGGTTAGTTGCATTGGCCAAGCTAAATTCTCCCTCAGTGTATCTGAGCAAGTGCCAAAGTGTGGCAACTAGGAGATTTTCATAGTAACTTCATTGCAATGTTAATGTAAGCCTACTTGTGACACCAATAAATAAACTTATTAGGTTATTACTGTAATTCTGCCACTAAACTATGATTTGTTGTAATTCAGGTCAGAAGCTCCAAGTATGATTTGAAGTTTTGCATTTTGACCTTGGCTAAGGTGAGCATGAGAGATGTCATTTTAAGTATGATTCAACTGACCCACTAGAGAACTTTTATAAAACAATGTTTATTTGAGAATACAATTATCATGTACAAAGAGAAAATTAAACATTTACCAATTACAAACAAGAACAAAACATGAATTAAATAATATCACTTTTAACAAATATGAGAAATGTTCCAATCAAATAGACATTACTGTGCAAACCATTGTTACAGGTTAACACAGAAAATGCAAATGTTCAGGTGATGTTAGAACTTAGTCCTTTGGTTGGAGAATTAAAACTCTGACTTCTCAGCCTAAGAATGTCAAGCAGCCCTTTTGATATGTACCCAGAACAACTTGAAGTCATAACAGCTTTCCAAAACTCCAAGCAGAGAGAAACTCTATACATGTCGACCACCAGCAGCAGATTTCCACTCCGGGAAGGCCAGAGACCTGCATCCAGCTATTCGGCAGAACCTATAACACCAGAGAGTGAGACAGGAAGACAGATTGCCTGCCACTTGACAACCAGGACATCTTCTGAATCTTAAAACGAAAACTGAAAGTAAATCCCTGAATTCCTCTGCAGAGGAACCACCTGATTTTGACTTGTCAGTCAATCTTCCACCCATAATGCAGAGCCATGAAAGATTCCAGAAAGTATCCGAGGCCCAGAGTAAAAATGAATTAAAAAAAAATTGAAGTAGCAATAAAGGAATGTTTTATAGACAGCCAGTGCCACAATGGAAAAAAAAGCTCACAGACGACAGAGACAATAATTTAAAACAAAATCTTCAATGTACACTGGCATCAAAAATTGGACAAATCTGTAATTTATTACAGCAAAACAAAATAGATATTTGCTCTCATGTTTGGACTGAAAAGTCTTAGATATTTACTGTGATGAGAGGGCAGTGTGATCATTATAGTAATTTCATTACATTATTGAACTTCCAACTTTAAATATAGCCAACAGAATGAAACATCTTCTGGTTCCTCATGTCAGTGGAATCTTCTGGCTCTCTGACTATATACATAACAGACAGTTTTCCTGATGACATGGGTGGATTCAATGGAAAATCACATTGACAATGGGAGGAATGGAAGATCCCAATTGGCTACCTCCCACCACTGAGAGAGATACTGTGGGATGGTCAGGGTTCCTGCCTACTGTGAGTGATCATTGGTGGTACAGTAGGTGGGTTCATAAAGACAGTATTAAAGAGAATATTAATTATACATTTTCACAGTGCTTTAGGATTATTACAGTTGAATGGTCCATGTGATGAGCAGGTTGACAAAATAAAGTAAATGTAATTTATCGGATGAACAATAATTAAATATGTGATGAGATTAGTAGACAAAAACATTATTCTCATCTTTAATCCTGCAATTAGAACAACCATGAGTACATACCTACTATGCGTATTTTACCGAAAATAATCATGTTAGTAGTAACTAATGGATTACAATTATAATTCATGGTGACAATTGGACTGAAAAACAATTTGGCAGTTCAATAATAACATTTTCATAGGGTATTCCATTGAACAATATTTATAGTTAAAATAAATGTTCAACATTGTATATTTCATAAGTTGTAGATTGAAAGCTTTTACAAAACTAGTTATGACATTGGACTGAACAATTTAAGAAATGATCAATGATCATTAAACTGAATATTAGTTAGATAGTTATACTGATCATTGGATTGAAAGCTAATGTGAGTATTGGGTTGTAGTAGGCCTTTGATGTGACTATTCCTCACGTGATGACACAGTGGTTAACATAGCCACCTCACAGTGTGAGGTACCACAATGCAGAAAGCATGCTGGTTAGATGCATTGGGGTGGCATGATAACAACATAGAGTTTAGCATTGTGGTCTTATAACACCAAGGACCCAGCTTGAATTCTCATCTTGTGTCACTAGTGGTGTGGAGGTGACATTTTCTCCCCGTGTCTGCATGGGTTCCTTCTGCAATCCAAAATTCTTGTAGGCTCGGATGATTGGCCGTGCTAATGATAAATTACATCAGGAGGATTAGCAGGATAAATGCGTAGGTTTACGGAAATAGGTCCAAGGTGGCATTGTGCTTGGTACAGACTCCATGGGCCAAATGGCCTCTTTGATAGCGAGTATTTGAGCATTGGTAACATCATTTAATTGGCAACACAGTGGTTAGCACTACTGCCTCATAGTGCCAGGGGTTTGATTCCCGCTTTAGGTCATTATCCATGTGGAATATGCACATTCTCTCCGTTAATCTTCTCCAAGTGTTTTGGTTTCCTCCCACAATCCGAAGATATGCGGGTTAGGCAGATTGACAATTGCAAATTGGCCTTTATTGTCAGTGAGATTACCAGGGGAAGTGTGGTATAAGACCTGGGCGAGATTGTTGTTGGAGGCTCGGTGGGCCAAATGGTCTCTTTCTGCACTGCAGGGCTTCTAAGAATACCCAGGGTTTTCCTCTAATCATTGAACTGAACAACGGTCAGAGATTCCCTGTAATTTTGAATTGAACCATAGTCGGATGTTTGTGCTGACTGTTCGACAGATGAATGAAATATAGATTTATTGCAATCATTGGACTGAGCAACAATAACACAATTCAACTTGTTATTAGATATAACATTTATATCTGAAGGATAGGATTTTGCCGTGGCTTCCTTACTACTGCATGTTCCTACCTCGAGTGGACCTTCCAATGATCTGTCAAATGCTCCTGTGTGACTTGTGTCAAATCCTGCGGCGGATGAGATTTTTTTTTTGCATTTTCTCTCCCCACTCCTCTCCCCCTCCCCAGGCCTCATGTGTGTTCAGAGCCGACACAATAAGTAAAATGAAATGTGCACACATAACACTGAATAAGATCCTATTGTGATCAATGACCTGGACATTCATTAGTGTCCGTTGAACATAACAGCACTGATAAACTTATGTGCTTGTTAGACTGAACAATATCTAAAAAATGCGTGTGATTTTTGGGATGGTATACAATAGATAATGAATGCTAATATTCAAATGTGAAATAATTAAAAGAATGCATATTCAAAAAAACCCACTATTAATGCGACATTTATTGCAAATCGTGAAATTAAAAACCTGGAATCTATTTATTGCCATTCATGAGCAATTATAAAGTATCATCAGTAGCAAATTTATACTGCAGATTAATGAATTGAATGGAAATTTCACCAGATGGCATCGTGGAATATGCACTCAAGTCTCCACAAAACCAACCAGATCCATTGGATTTGCTCACTCAGTGAGCAGACCATTGCACTGACAATTACACTTGAGCTTAGATTTCTTTTGCAGAGCCTTGTACTTAGCTGGGAAGCATAAATTAAATGCTATTGTCCTCTGATCTGTTTTTCTTGTACTGCATTTAGGTTTACAATTCATATTTTCTGAATGAGGATTATTTTGACACCTTATGTAGTTATTGGAAAGATAAATAGAAAGTAAATGCTAGCATCGAGTAATCATTAGTTCCTTTCAAAGATATTTTGGATTAAACCTATTTAGATCTTATCTGTAATCAACAACTAAATGTGTTCACTGAAAAGCATGCACTGATCATTGAACTGATAAATGACTAAACACGCATTTCATTTACAGGGCAAGATAATTAGATCATTACCTGATTTTTGATTGACCATTTTTAGATACTTTGAATCCCTATATAGTCGAAAGAAGCCATCCGGCTCATCGAATCTGCACTGAAAAAGGCCTCCCCTCAGGCTTTTAACACTTGCATTTAATATTCCTAATACAGCTCACCTAGGGAAATGGACACATTTGGACTGTGAGAGGAAACCCACACAGACATGAAGAGAATGAACTTGATACAGATGTTCACCCAAGGCCATATTTGAACGTGAAGTAATTTATTGCATTTAACTGATGTTTGTAATTCATATGATGGAGGAGGAGACACAATTTAAACACTTTATGCGATTATTGGAAACACAATAAGATATATTTAACGCCACTGATAACAAGCAAGAAAAAAAAAGAACAAAACATTAAGCATTTTTACTATAGTTGATATAGTGAGCAATAATTATAATCCTTCAGTGCCAGAGGATTCATAGAATGACACCAAACATTGTACAATCATGTCCGAAACTCCCTGTAGGAGGGAAATTCTAACCAGCTAATAAGATTTATCAGCAAAGGTCAAGGAATCAGTGCAGAATTAAATGATTATTGGGCAAGCTACATGTGTGAATGCAGCAAGTGAAACAAAATGAATAGTTTACATTTTTAAAACACATATGCTGATGTCTCAACATATTTCAATGCATTGTTCACTTTGGCCAAGCTAAATTACCAAAATGCTTGGTGATCGAATTCAATTTTGAATTGTATTGGATGTTTTGAATGCATTCAAGAGGCAGTTACTTGGGGTGAATGAGATCAAAAGTTATGGATAGAAAGCAAGATTAGGCTATTGAGTTGGATGATCGGCCACGGTTGTAATGAATGGTGGAGCAGGCTCGAAGAGCCCAATGACCTTCTCTTACTTCTGTGTTATGTGTTATGTCTTTATGGTTTTAAAGCCAAAGATCTGGGAACCTGTTAGTGACAATCTTATTCAGTGGCATTTCTAAGAGGGGGCATATTATGTAAAATGATTGAATAAATACATTCATCACCCAGACACTGGATAATTTTAAACCTGGATGTGGGGACATATGTCTATTCAACTTGGCAATGACCTGTTGAAATGCCCAATTTGACCTTGTGGAAGTATTTGCCACTGCTGACATGGAGGTAGTTAGTTTTGTAAGGAGAGATTACACCCGGAATCAGTTAGGTGAATAATTTATCACCATGATGTTAAATGTCTTATAATTGCTAGAGACTTCCATTGATAAGTAGTTCTTAAATTGACTTGACTTTAAGCCAATGAAAGGCAGAGCTATTATAATTGATCTATATTTAACTCTGTACTTGAGCTCTTTCAGAAAAATTTTGTAGCTCTGTTCGTAGAATTATTTAACCCTTCATGAGACTCTGGTCGGCTATACGTTTGCATTGTTTTGTCTTATGTGTCATATTAAATACAATTGTTGTGTACTTTGCACAAAGATATTTGCGTTGAGTTTTGCATTGTCTTAGTTTAAGACATAATTGGCTTCCTTTTGAAATTTCCCCACAACAATGTCCACTTATAACCTAGTGATGGAAGAAAGATCGTTGATGAAGTAGCTGATGATGGTTGGGCCAGCGATACGACTATTGTATTTTCAGGGCAACTATTGCCCTGAACAATAGTCAAAGATTTAATGCGATTATTGAATTGGACAATAGTCAGATTTTTGAAGTGATTAATGATTGATTCTAATTAGAATCCAGAATGAACTAGCATGCCTTTCTAACAGGAACTGGAGCATCCAGAGACACCCCCTTACCACCACCCTCCCCGCCCCTCAACAATGTGCAGACTCCACATAGAGGGTTAACTCAAGCCAGGATTCAAACTATGGTTCTTGAGCACTGTGAAGCAGCAGTGTTATCAATTGTGCCACATGCTCCTTACTGTGAATGGTGGAATGAAAATCTAAAGCTGATTGGCTTTCATTAACAATAATAGTGTCACCAGAAGAAAAATTATATTCCATATTAATTAAGTGAAAGTCCACTAGGTGTCATGATACTAGTAGAATCCCTTGTCCCCAGGGTACCATCCGAGCCCACCGGGATTATTTATCCAGTGACAACACCATTGCACCATCATTGGCCCTCGAGCAGTACTTAGTATTTTTTGACAATCTGACAGGTTAGTCGATTATGTGTTTCTTGTGAACCACAAATTAAGTAACAATGGACTCTTAACTACTTTTATTCCACTAAACATTCATTTGAGATTCATATCATTTTTGAATTAATAATATTTTGACTGTGCAAATTGGAAAAATAATGAGCAAAGCCTTAAGGCTTTGACCCATTGACTCATCCTTAATTCTTTTCAAAGACGTTTCAGATTCATAATAGATTATACCTGGGATGCATGGATTGAACATTTTTTCACGGAAATGGATGGTGGTTATAAGCCATAAACATGATTAAATGCTGTATTTTTTGTTCTGAGAAACGGTATGCTGATGAGATTTTACCATGGGCAGGATTTACATCCCCTCGTGGTGTTTCACTGTGCTTCACTGCTTGCTACTCACGGGATATTCCCATGGAATGGACCCCTCATCGGCAGGAAATCTGACAGATTGCACCGTTAATGGGAATATAACATTTCTCTCCATAGATGATTATTCACGTGTTTCCTCTGATGAATGCGAAAAAAAAGCATAATTAGCTGATCCCTGTTTTAATTGGACTGTTGAAATGGACACACTTGCTGAGAACGTTCTTTTGATAAATAGTTATAACATCTACTGTGGTTATGTTCTGAGCAATAATTGGAAACTAACAGCCATGACTGAGTTCAGTAATACGCACACATTTACAGTGTGCATTAGCCTGAGCATAACTTTACTTTCGCTGTGGTTTCATCGAACAAACCTAATTTTTATTCAGGAAATAAGATTGGAAATAAAAATTAGCTATTCATCACGAGCAGTAAGTATCCTTTCCCTTTTCATTTGATAATTCGATATTTACTCTCATAACTGAAATCAACAGTCTCTGCTTAGGTTGTTAAACTAAAACTGCTTAGTACAGATATAACGTATATTATCAAAGCATTTTTGACTGATAATTGTTGTGATTATGGTACTGAAAATAAACAAAATCTATTCAACGGAAGCCCAGAGCTGACAACTGAAAATAATTTTACTGGGACTGAGCAATAATTCAAATGTTTATTGGACTGAAAACAACTTCTGAAGTTTTTATCGGGAATAATATTTTTAAATGTATTATGATTCCTGTACCGAACAGCAATATTTACAAATGCACAATAATTATTAGCCTGCGGTTGTGCGGTAATTTGAAGGTGGTCAGGTTCCCCCAGACCTCTGGTTTAAACTTTCGACATTAATCCCCAAGCTTTTTGATAACTTTGGCTAAAGTCAGCAATGCATTTAAAATATTAGCATATATGTTTTGAAAGGGTAACTACTTTTTTTCATTCCTTTACTGCAACCAGGTTTGTACTAAGCTGTTGATGTTAGCTTATCTTATGAATCATTTTATACCTTACTAATATTTTGTCCTCACTGAAAGACTGTATTTTGTCTTGAAAAGTTATTAGCTGGTTCGAAACCCTCCTCTTTATCTGTCAGACACAGATAATTGCTGCATTTATTGCATCAGATATG
Organism: Sphyrna mokarran; assembly: GCA_024679065.1. NCBI lineage: Eukaryota > Metazoa > Chordata > Chondrichthyes > Carcharhiniformes > Carcharhinidae > Sphyrna > Sphyrna mokarran. Next base: position 4,753,257 of record JAGIQG010000014.1, on the reverse strand, counting down.
AATTGCGTGTACAGTGTTACATCCAAAATCGTTGTAAATATCTAAGAAACAATGTGCTATTTCTGGCGTTGATTGGATCACATTGCACTAAATGTGGTCATTAACTATAATTACTAAACTGAATCATTTAAGATATGGAGTGATATATTCAATTGCAATAAATATTTTCAAAACTGTATACTAATAAATATATATTTGCAAAACCGTCGGAATTATAAAATGTTCGAAAAACCATGATTTGTAATTACAGGGCTGAATAGTAAGTGCATTCGTACATTCTTCATGGCACCAGTTTGCTGTTTTGTACATGAAAATAATCGAATGTTTACAATCTTAAAAAAAGTAGGCATTCACTGCATTTCCTAAGCATAATGCTGCGATAATTTAACTGAGCAATTGTTATGATGTTAACTATTATTTTACATTATACCAATTTTAAACAGTTTAATTTTAGAATGAATAATAAGCAGAGTTGCGATTATTGGAAACACCATGATTAAGTATTCAATTATTGACTTGAACAACAATTAGATATTTTGAGAGATTTGGACTGCTGATCATTCCATATTTATTGTGATCTGTGGGCTAAATTATCTCATGTGTTCGCTACAATGGAAAAGTGGAGGAATAATTGGAAAACTCTGTTGCACCGAAAAATGGTCAACTTCGTGCTGTCTTTAAAGGACAAAAAGCATTGTACAAATAAACATTTAATCTGATTTTCAGATTGACACTTTGTAGTATTTGTTGTATTAATTGATGCTATTTGCCAATTATCGCTTAAATATTGAACGACTCATCATTTAGATATTTACTGTTATTTCTCTATTGCATCCGAAGCCTTTTTTGTCTCAATTATGAAGTCAAACACAAATAGTAATTTCTCAGAACAACTACAATTATTTATAGCATTTTTGTTGACTGAAGGATAGTTTTCAAAGACTTCTACTTACTGCAATTGAATTAAATCAAGATATTTGCAATTTCATTCCAATAACATTTCATATATAAGCATACGAGGATCTAATACGTACTCGCTGTATTGACCTAAAACGAACGGTGATAACTAAAGTAAACAGTAGCATATTTTGCAATTGTTTATTTCCCTGATTAACTTTATGTCCCGATAATTGTAATATATTTTCGAACGGAGTATTCATACTGATGTAAAGTGTAAGGTTTTTTAAAAAATCGAATGAATTTGGATAATTTCTAATTAGATTTTTTTAAAATCATTATTGGACTGAAGAAATAAATAAATATTTATGGGTCTATTGGATGCGGGGGGCGAGCACAATGATTAAACTTAACATGAGCGGAATATTAATAATCGTTTTTCGACAAAATAGGAACTATTAATGGGACGAATAATTTGTAAAACGTGACTATTCAAATGTCATTGGTAAAATTTTATAGAAGGGTTCACATGAGATTTTCTTCGAATAGTTGGACATTCGCAGTGATTACTGGACTGAAGAAAAACAAAACTATTCAGAGTGGTTTATCCACATAAGAACATAAGAAATAGGAGCAGGAGTAGGCCATCTAGCACTTCCAGCCTGCCGTGCCATTCAATACGATCATGGCTTATCTGATCGTGGTTTAGTTTCACTTACCTGCCTGCTCCCCATGGTTTAATTCCCTTATTGGTCAGAAATCTATCTACTTGTGACTTAAACACATTTAACGAGGTAGCCTCCACTACTTCAATGGGCAAAAATTCCAAAGATTCACTACCCTCTGGGAGAAGTTGTTCCTTCTCTGTTCTAAATTGACTCCCCCTTATTTTGAGGCTGCGTCCTCTTGTTCTTCTTTCCATTCGAAATGGAAGTAATCTCTCTGCTTCTACCTTGTCTAGCCCCTTCATTATTTTATATATCTCTATAAAGTCCCCCCTCAGCCTTCTAAACTCCGAGTACAGGCCCAATCTACTCAATCTCTCCTAATAAAGTAGCCATGCACTGATGCGACTGAACAATGCTTTGATTTTTGCAATAGTTTAGATCTTGCTGTTTCGTGATGAGAAGATACTCCAGCGATTTGAAAATAAGTGTGATCGTTAAACTGAACCATTATCCCATGACGTTTCTCAAGCGTACTGGAATGAATAATAAGTAAATTTGAACCGCAGTGATTTAACTATACATAAAGTGAATAAGAATTTATTGCATCCGCTGTAATTCATATGATTACTGGATAAAACAACGTTTGCGGGAAGACAGTAAACACATAATGAACAATACTAATAACCAGAAAGAAAAATGAAGTGATTTCGTAAGAATGGTAAATTGGCTGTGAATATGTGACTAAGGAATTAAATGCATTTACTGTAATTGGTGCGGTGAGCAATTTAGCCTTTTTCCTAGGATGGAGAAGGCTAGCACGAGGGGACATAGCTTTAAATTAAGGGGTGGTAGTTATAGGACGGATGTCAGAGGTAGGTTCTTTACCCAGAGAGTGGTAAGGGTATGGAATGCCCTGCCTGCTGCAGTTGTAGATGCGCTAAGTTTGGTGGCACATTTAAGAGGTTAGTAGATAAGTTTATGGATGAAAAGGGAATGGTTTAGGTTAGAGAGTCATTGCTTTTTCTCAATTGGTCGGCGCAACATCGAAGGCCGAAGGGCCTGTTCTGCGCTGTTATGTTCTAAGTTCAATAGTTACACCGCGTTCGCGATAAAATTCCTCGATTGCCCGGCTGGGGGCGGGATCGATCGAACATCTCAACTATACCTGCTGTCTCCTCTGCCCGAGTCTCCAAACCCCGAACATTTATAGTGGGGTGTTGGGGAAGGGGATGGGGAGGTGGAGGGGGAGGAGTCCACATATTAGACTGTAAAATAAATCATAAAGCACGTTGAATAATGAAGGAAATTACTGTAGAATTTTTGTTAGTATTGACAGGAACAGAAATGCACTCTTCCAACTAGATGAAGCAAAATTATTTTACGTTAGACACAATCAATTAGACTCAAAATGATTTGAAATTTAATGTTTGCATTGGAGCAAAAACAGAATATTTGATTTAAATTCTTTGGAAAAACCATATCTGGTCATGTGTTTGTACATGTTATTTGTACTAAAAAATAAAATTAACTTCATTTGTGGACTGAAAATAATTCGGTTTTGCTGTGAGCATTAGACACAACAGTACTGGGACGGAACAGTGGTTAGCCCTGCTGCTTCAATGCGCCAGGGACAGGTGTTCAATTTTGGCATCAGGTCACTGTCTGTGTGGAGTTTGCACGTTCTCTCGTTCTCAATGTGGATTTCTTTCGGATGCTCCGGTTTCCTCCCGCAGTCCAAAGCCATATAGGGTGGTTGGTGATGCTAAATTCATCAGGGTTGATATGGGGTGTTATGGATATTGAGCTTGGGTGGGATCGTAGTGGGTACAGACTCGATGTACCGAATGACCTCCTTCTGCACTGTAAGGACGCTATGATTCGCTTATAAATATGTTTGTTATTCTGAACAATAGTTGAAACTTTTCCAAGAACCGGTATTGATCTGAAGATAAAATAGATATTTCCTGTTGTCGTTCGATTGGGTAATATTACGCAAAAACCGTAATTATTGGACTAAGTGCAACTTGTAATTGGCTGTGTTTATTAGCCTGAGTGATAATCAGATGTTTGCTGTGGTTATTGAATTAAGAGACAATTAAACGCTAAGTCTGATTATCGGGCTGGAAATTAATTAGATCTTTATCCCGAACATGGGACTAAGACACAAGGGAATGTTCACGCTGTTAATTTGGAGTAAAAAAAGGATTGACATTCTGCCAAATTTTTAATTGGAATATTGAAGTATATTCTGCAATTATGGCATTACAAATAGATTTGAAGTTGAAAGTCGTTTGCATTTAAAAAAAAACACGATGTCATCCCGCTGGAGTTCAGGATACTCATTGTAAACAATAAGTCGATGATTTAAAATAAGTTTAATTCATTCATAAATTCAATGGCGTCAGTGTATGAACTCTTTATTAGACTCAACGCCATTAAGGTCATTTCCAATGATTTGATTCGATCACGAGTTCGACATTTCTTGTTACTTTATTGAACTAAATCTGCATTGTTAATGGCAGTAGTAATAAACAGTACATTTGATTTACTGCGGCATGAAAAAAATAATTCAATACTTCAATAATTCAATAATTCGAATAATTCAATGTGTCAAATCCATGCACTATTGATATTGGTTGAAGCTTAGTATTGACGTAAATAATGTTTCGCTATTTTGAGAGCGGCAGCAGGTATTCACCGTGATATGTAGGCAAAACAATTCCATACATTTAATGTAACTCATTGACGATTGATAATCAGACGTTTAAAGAGCTTATAACATCAAATTGTCCTTTTCTTGTTCGGATTATTGCGCGAAAAGTTGGTTCAGCTATTATTATTTTTAAAGGTATTGACAAATGTTAAAATATTTACTGTAATGTTTTGGATTGGAAGTTATAGATGTATACTTTTACTGTTTCACTGACTGCGATTTAGATATTAACTGTGATAATTACACGAATAGCAATTTGTTGCTGCAGGTTTTCCGCGTAAGATAACAAAATGCATATTTTCTGGAAGTATTTGCTTAATCAGTAACTACATTCACTGTGATTATACCTGAACAGTGAATGAAAACTAAGTGCAATTATTTGATGAGCAAGGATGGTATGTGGCACAGTGGTTAGCGCTGCTGCCTCACAGGCACAGGGAACTGGGTTCAATTCTGTTCTCAGTCACTGTCAGTGTGGAGCTTGCACATTCTCCCCGTGGTTGCATGGATTTCCTCCGGGGGCACTGGTTGGATTGGCCATGCTAAATCGTCCCTTCGTGTCAGGATGACTAGAAGGGTAAATATGTGGGGTTATTCGAATAGAGTGGCATTATTGTTGGTGCAGATTTGATGGCCAAATTCGTTAGATGAAAGCATAATTTATAACTGATACTGCAGTGAAAATTGTCCATTTATTATGGGACATTAGTATATGTTTACTTCATGTACTTAATTGTGTAGATGAAAATGTTGGAATTGTGCATTGCATCTGACTATCACTTGAAATTGAATTTGAACGCGGGACTTGAAACAATTTGATGCTGCGCGTTAAATTTGAATTTTAAATACGTCACTATTTTCAAAGCTTGTTGGGCAGATGATGGTTCGAAATGCCATGTGATTATCGGTATAGATATTTTAAAGCGTTTTGTTGCCACTTTTGGGGCTTAACAAATAATAACATTTCACTGTGAACCCTGGACTAAGCAATACGCGAATTTCAAATGGCTTTGGTGAACTGAGCACTAATTACAAGTTAGAATCATAGAAATCTACAGTGCGGAAGAAGGCCACTCGGCCCATCAAGTCTGCGTTGACAACAACCTCACCCAGGCCCTATGTACATAACTCCATGCATTTACCATAGCAAGTCCCCCTGACACTCGGGAACAATTTAGCACGACCAATCCACCATAACCCACACCGACACGGGGAGAATGTGCAGACTGTGACCCATGCCTACGTTGTCAAGATCGTCTGACTGCCAGTGATTGCACTATTAGTGTATTCAACAACAGTTAGATATTCACTGAATATTGGATTCAATAATTTTTTTTAATGAATTGCAATTATCTGAAAAAATGAAGTATTTCCCACATTTGTTGGACTGAATGATGATCAGTTGTTTACTGTAGTTATTGAGCTGAGCAATAATCAATCATTTACCTTTTTAGTCGTTAAATTTACCCTTTTACTGCTATTATTCGATTAACAAGAGGATTTTTTTTTTGTGTCATCTGAACAATAATTAAAATCGATTTGTAATACTTTGTTTTTAATTCAATAACGTCTGCAGGAATGCAGACGTTCTCCGTCCAAAGATTTCAATAGTTGCATTTATATGAAATAATATGATATTTATTTTGTGCATTCGATAAAGGGTGGTGAGTGAGTGGAATTGGCTGCCATTGGTGGTGGTGGAGGCGAACTCGTTGGGGTCTTTTAAGAGACTTCTGGATGAGTACACGGGATGTAATGAGATTGAGAGTTATAGATAGGCCTGGTAGGCATGGATATGATCGGCACAACTTGTGGGCTGTAGAATGTGTTTGCAACGGACATCTCAGAACGTAGAACATAGAACACTGTAGCACAATGTGCCTAGCAATAACAGTGACAATTTTTAAATTGATATTAGTAATAAGTTGATGACACGAATGGACAATAGTTGGATTATTGTTTTTTAAAGGAAAAGGGCAATTGAAAACAGACTGAGTGTGGAAATAATATTTCCAATGTATGTTGACGATAAATAATGCTCATTATTTGTTATTCCATTAATCTCGGTAAATATCTTTAATATTTTCAGTTCAATAATCAAATTTAACTCTGCAGATTTGAATATTGAATACTGTTGAATATCATTTTTTATGTAAAATTATTTCCAATTAGGAAACTTCCTATCTAACAAGAAGAAAAATCATGTTGGTATTAATTCACTGCATTGCTGAACTAAAACAAATTTGATTCAAAAAATCTAAAATTAATGCTAAACATATTTTATATATGACTTGGAAGAGGAGGTAAGTGGAGTGAACAGCAAGTCGTGGCTGGACTTGTGGATAGTGAGGAGCATTGTCCGGTGATGCAGCAGGACATAGGCTGGTAGCTTGGGCAGATGGAATTTAATCCTGATAAATGCGAGGTGATGCATTTCAGGAGAAAGAATGTAGGGGGGCGGTATATGATAAAGGGTAGACCTATTAGGAGTATAGAAACGCAGAAGCACCTGGGGGTGCAGGGGAACAAGTCTCTGAAGGTGGCAGAGCAAGTGGAGAAGGTTGTGAAGAAAGCATATAGTACGCTAGCCTTTATAGCAAGGGGTATAGAGTACAATAGCTGGCCTTTAACGTTGCAGTTGTATAAAACGTCAATTAGACCTCATTCGGAATACTGTGTCCTGTTCTAGATGCCTTACTACCGGAAGGACGTGGAGACTCTGGACAGAGTGCAGAGGAGGTTTACAAAGATGCTGCCTGGTATGGAAGGTCTGAGTTACGAGGAGAGGTTCGGCAAATTGGGACTGTTTTCCTTAGACGTAGACTTAGAGGAGATCTAATAGAGGTGTACAAGATTATGAGGGGTATAGATAGAGTAAACAGGGTTAAGCTTTTTCCTAGGATGGACTCGAATAGCACGAGGGGGGTAAGGTATAATTTGGATGCTCGAGGGAGTTTTTTCACACAGAGGGTGGTGGGGGTATGGAATGCCCTGCCAAGTAAAGTGGTGGAGGCAGGTCCTCTGGAGTTATTTAAGAAATACTTAGATGGGCACATGAACAGAATGGGAATGGAGGGGTATAGAAAACTGATTTAAAATAGGGATCATGAGCCTTGGAAGTGTGTAAATAGATAATGATATTGATGTAGTTGTTTCTATCCTACAGGTGGTTTGGTCCACCTTGTTGTCTAACACGGGGCATACACGCGATGGGTTGTGTGAGGGCTGCTCTTGGATTTTCTTGAAGTATCCTAGTGCTTCATGTCATTATTGTACACTTGACCTGGACCATTTGATGGGCAACACGACAGCTTAGTGACTACTACTGTGCCGTGCAGATACATGGATTTGGGCCTGTGTCTGTGGGAGTTTGCACATTCTCCCTGTGCTTGTGTGGGTTTTCTCCTGTTGCTCTGGTTTCCTCCCACATCCCAAAGATGTGTTCTTCGGCTAATTGGCAAAACAAATTCTCCCTAAATTCTCTCAAATTTAGTTTTTAATCCATAGATCTATAAACATAGACAGGGATCACAGGTAGAGGTGGGAACATCGGGGTGGCAGTGCGGGCTTGTTGGGCTGAAGGGCCTGTTTCCCATGCTGTTTTGTTCTTTATGAACTTAATTGTAAATACTGAAATGTAAAATGGGATATGGGGGGGCTAAGGGTATGAAATGCCCTGCCTGCGTCAGTTGTAGATGCGCCAAGTTTAGTGGCGTTTAAGGAGTTAGTAGATAAGTTTATGGACGAAAAGGGAATGGTTAAGTTAGAGGGTCATTGCTTTTTCCTAATTGGTCAGCGCAACATTGAAGGCCAAAGGGCCTGTTCTGCGCTGTAATGTTCTATGTTCTATATCAGCTGGTTTCATTGCCCAAAAGCATTATAATAAAAATACACGAATTTTAACTAATGAATAAATAATTCGTAATTGTGTGTATTTATTGGAAAATCAATGAATTTATATTTACTGTCCTTAATGAAGTGAACAATAATTAGCTGCTCTTAAACGTAGACGTGAATTTCTTCAGAATTTCACAATTTCAAATTCTTCTATCATTTTGAATAAAAAAAAATTGTGTTTGGGACATTTTTGGATTGATAACTGGATCATCCAAAGGGAAGGAAAATTGAAAATATAATTAATTACCATTTCAGAGCATGAATCTCAGTATAGTTCATCTGTTCACTGAAATAAACAATGCATGGATTTCACGTGTGTACTGCACGACAATAAGACAATTTTCCAAGAATTTAAGACCACAAGACGTACACTAATATTAGAGATCTGGACAAAAGTTAGAAATTGCCTTAGATCATTGTGAATATCTATTTGTTTTCAGCTCGTTTTTTTTATAACATTCAATCCAATGTTATTTGATGGAACAGTGATCAGTTGTTACACTATTTACTGAATTCGACAATAGTCATGTGCTTACAATGTTTATTGGAATGTCGAATAATTCCATTATTTGTGGATTGGGCTGAAAAGGCAATTATAAGTGATGACTATGCAACGTTTTTACGTTATAATTATACTAAATAAGTCAAGGGAATTTAGTATAACTGCCAGATCTGAGAATTGCATGATTGTTTGTTGACTAAATGTTCTCCATTATAATTATAATGTTAACATTCAGGTGAGAATTTTAGACTAATTCAAATCTGTTTGAACAAATGGTAATTGAATTTTCACTGTAAATGCTGACTGAATACAAAGTTTGACAATTGATCACATATAATATTTGATGCAGTATTCAGATAATATCCTGGAATGAACAATTTTCAGCCAGTTAATATTTACGAAATTTTTGCTCAATACAACAAATAACTTTGTCACTTATTCTAAATTCATACGAATGACAGATTACTGTTTTCTGAAAAACAATTTGACCTCTCTCTGTAGTAGTGGTTCAAGAATGAACGAATGTTCGTATTACAATGGACAATTATCAGAACATTAAAAATAATATACCGACTTTTATTTGTAATTGTTGAGCTAAAAAAAAGAAAATTTACTACAATAGAGGGACTGATTGAAGTTGTACATTTCAGTTGATCTTTGGGCTGAGGAAATTATGATGCATGTTAACTATTCATTGCACTGAAAACACATTAAAATTAATGGGCTCTTCTGTCAGAAAATTATTTAGTGATTTTTCAAATTGCAATAATTAATTATTTATTTTAACACACTGATCAAAATTTAACGAATGGTGACTTGTAATCCTCATTTAAATGATTGATTATTTTTCATCTGAGTTAAGATATTGTACATTTATATATCTTACCTCTCCCCATGACATGAAATGGATTGATGCTGTTCTCTGGAATACAAGAATTGAAAATAGTTGTGGCAGTGAATTTAAAGAAATGACATTATTTTCATTTCAAATATTGATTTTAATAATCACAACACTTAATTACTTATTAACTGATCCAATACATCCACAGACGAATAGAATGACATGTGTTAACAACATTATTGGGTCTTACAGTGGTTTGCATTGATACCTCTCAGTGTCAGGATGTGTGTTCAATTCGGGCCTCGGGTATCTATCTATGTTGTGGTTGCATGTTCTGCCCATAGCTGCATGGTTTCCTTCAGAGACCCTAGTTTCCTCAACAGTCCAGTGATTTACGTGTTAGGTGCATTAGTCAGGCTGAGTTGGCCCTTAGTGTCAGGAGGACTAATGAGGTAAATGCGTGTTGTTACAAGGACAGGGTCTGGCTGTGATTGTTGGTGCAGGCACAAAGAACCAAATGGCCTCCTTCTACTCTTTATAGATGCAATGATTCAATGATTAACACAGATCTTTCAACAGTATTTTTCGTCTGATAATTACATTAAATGTTTAATTCATGTTGGCCTCACAAAATCAACTTAACATCGTTGAATCCTATAATTTTAGGAATCGTTTGCATAATTTCAGTCTATGAAACCTACCAAATATAATTTCATTTCCAACCTGTAAATCATAGCGTGTTTCTAATAAGATCAATTAAAGCCATTTGAAAGCAATGAAATAATAGTTTGTCCGTATACAAATTTTAAGTGACAATTGATGCAAGAAGTAATACGAATGTTTAGTGATTACCGACCTAAAATAAAATGATGATATAATCTACTTGCTTGTTGCATCGAAAACTAATTGAAAATGAACGTGCTTCCATAAATTGAAAAATAATTAGAAATTTGCAGTAATTTATCAATTTACAGTGATCAGTTATAATTGCCTTACCATACCGATCAAAATTTTGAATGTTGAATTGCAGTCCTCGTTGAAATGATTGAGTTACTTTTCACCTCAATGGAACAAATAGATATTTATAGATTTTTCTCTTCTGTAATGTCAGGAAATGCATAAGAAGAAACTGTTTGCGTTAATACTGATAAGCTTTTTACTGCTAGTATTCGATTGAAAAATAGGCAATACTTTCTTTAAGTATCATAATTAGGATCAAATTGTAATACTTTGGATCAACAACATCTGCACTCCTGCAGATGTTGTTGATTTCAAAATGAGGATTAATTACATTTGCATTGAAATGAAACAATATGGTGCTATTATATTGTATATAATGATATATCGGACTGTAGGCCATGCCTACAAAATGCACAATATTTGGATTATTGGACTTGAGACTGAGACAGTTTGAAATCAGTGCAGTGTGAAAATGATGATCGTTATCCAATGCATTTTGATTCAATAATTGCAAATTGACCCTCATTTTAGACTGAAGATATAAAAAGAATTTATGGAGATGAATAAAATATATTTAAAAAATTAACACTGAATTCGAATAATACAGTCAAGTCTCATTTTTCGTGAAATTGTTTCTAATTCACAAATTTCCTGTTATTTAATATATTTTTAAGTTCAGCAATTGCCGTGAATTAACACGAGCATAAAATGATTCTCGAGTTGAATTTAAAAAATGTAAGATTGCAATTAAGTTCATACTTAATGCTATAATTGAATTATATAAAATGGGATTTTAATTGGTTTTATTGCATTAAACAATTATTTAAATAAATGTAATTTTTACAACGTACATATATTTAGAAATTGTCTTTCCAATAAATATATGCAATGACCTTATTGAAATGAACAATAAATAGCTTCTACAAGAGAGATTTGAAAACATTACAGTCAGGAGAAGTTCATGTCTACTTTATCCTTATGATCGGAAAAAAAATCAATATTTTCCAAGAGCTTAAGACAATTCGACTACGCTAATGTTAGAGATCTGAATAAAAGTTAGAAGTTTTGTTTGATAATTGGCTTGAACATTATGCAAAAAGGAACTGCAAGCAAATAGGCTTTCACAGTGTTTATTGGATAGAAGAGTGATTCGTCGTTTACATTCTCTACTGAAATCAAAATAATCATGTGCTTTCAATGTTTACTGGTCTGTAGAATAATTGATTCATTTCTGGTTAGTCTGAAAAGGCAATTTATAATTAGCGAGTAGCGATGATTACGCAACGTGTTAACACTGCTATTGGAAAAAAACAATATTAGGAATTTATTATACATGCTATACCTGGGAATTAAATTGTTGCGTGCTGACTATAATTTGAAGAGAGAAGATTTAAAGTTAACATCCAATGAGACAATCTTCAGTGAATCTGATTGGGGTAACGGTAATTGAATGGACACTCTGTTTGCACACTGAACGGGAAGTTCAAAGCTTAAACACGTGCCAGGTATATTCGTTTGATTAAGATGCTGTAGATATTCAGATATTGTCTTCGAATGAACAACCCAGTAATGTAATATTTATCAAACATTTACTCAATACAATAAAGAGATATTTAACCTTTGTTTTGCCAGAAACAGCAAATTGTCATTTGGAGTAGTGACAATTTGACCTCTCCCTACGGCAGTGGGTAGATCTTACCAGTGAACAGTTTTTAGAACCTTAACCCAATAATTACAAATGAAGTCATTATATTGTATTTAAGAATAAAATGAGAAAATGAACTCCAATTGAGGGATCAGTTAAAGTTGTATTTTTCAAATATCTTTTGCTTCAGGAAATTATGATGCATTTTAGCCACTCGCTGCACCAAAAACAAATTAAAAATTAATATACTTATAGGTCTGAAAATTATTTGCAGTTTTTTTCAAATTGCAAAACATAGTTAACGAATAGAACATAGAACATAGAACATTACAGCACAGAACAGGCCCTTCGGCCCTCGATGTTGTGCCGACCAAAATAAAAAGCAATGCCCCTCCTAACTAAACCATTCCCTTCTCATCCATATACTTATCAACTAACCTCTTAAACGCAACCAAACTTGGCGCATCTACAACAGCTGCAGGCAGGGCATTCCACTCCCTAATCACTCTTTGAGTAAAGAACCTACCTCTGATATCCGTCCTATAACTCATACCCCTTAATTTAAAGCTGTGTCCCCACGTGCTAGCTTTCTCCATCCTAGGAAAAAGGCTAAGATGCAAATGTTGATTTGCAATCCTCGTTTAAATGATTTAATTATTTTTCATCTGAATTAAGCTATTATCAGTATTGCAGCAAAGCATATTCCTGATTTCATGTCATAATTGTATAACAATTACAAACGTAAGTGATTGGCAATGGAAAAATGACGTTTTTAGTTTTAAATATTTATTTTAATAATCAAGATCTTAATAACTTATTGTCTGATTTATTGCACCAAAAGATGAATGGAATGATATGTTAACGGCATTTATGTGTGTTCCAGTGGCACAGTGGCTGGCACTGATGGCTCATTGGTAGGGATCTGGGTTCAGTTCAGGTCTTAGTTGATGCCTGCACAGATTTCATCTGGATGCTGTTTCCTACCACATTCCAAAGATGTACTGGTTTGGTGCACTGGCCATGTTAAGTTATCCTTTGGTGTTAGAGGAGCTACTGGGATAACTGTGTGGCTTTATAAAGATAGGGCCTATCTGGGATTGTTGGTGCAGGAACAATGGGCCAAATGGCACTTGTGGGATTCTATGATTTTTGTGATAAACACAGATTATTCAACAATGCTGTTCAATCTGATAATTATAATAAATATTTAATTAATACTGGACTAACAAAATCAACTTAACATTGTTGAATCTGAGGAATCGTTTACATGTTTTTTTTCAGTCTATGAATCTCACCAAATATGAATTTATATCCAATCCATGGGGAGTTTCTAATGAGCTCAATAAAAACGATTTGAAAACAATGAAATAATAGTTCACCCGAATACAAACTTTAAGTCAATTTGCCAATTAAGGAACGAGTAATAGCAATATGTTTATACGAATTATTGAGCTAAAATGATATGATTTACCTTTTTCGTTGCATCACAAACTGATTAAAAGTGAACATACTTACATAAACGAAATATAAATTGTAAAATTACTACAGATATTTAATTATATTAAGTAGTTATTTATTGTCTTACTACACTGATGAAATTTCGAATGTTGAATTGCAATCCTCATTGAAATGGTTCATTTCTTTTCACCACAATGAATCGAATGGATATTTATAGATCTTATCGCCCATAAAGCCAGGAAATGTATAAATAGCCTTTGCTCTAATACTAAGATAAAATACGAATGGATATGGCTGACAATAAAATGCACAATACTATTGATATTTTCAATTATCACACCACAAACTTACTTACAGTCCAAGCCAATAAACCCATAGAAAAATTGCTTATGATGGCAATATATTCATTGTTCATTCAAACATATCGTTTAGAGATCTTGGCAGATTGGAAAGCAACATAATATGGTCTGAAAACTATTTAAATGTTTCATAAGATTACAGAATTGAATATTAAGTATGATTTAACTTTCCAGTTCACAAGTCATAGTGAGTTTCTAATAATGATCAGTGAAAACGATTTGAAAAAAAGTGAAATAATAAATCATTTGATTGAAGACTTTAACGATCATGAAAAGCTTGTTGGCATTGTGGCGGTGGACGAACACTGTTGTGCTGTGGGTTTCCTGGCCGTGAGATTTCATTCAATGAGAAACCCTATTGACAACAGAAGAATGATAAAGTCTCACTACCAGTGAGTGGCACAATTCCTTCCGCCCCCCCCCCCCCCCCACTGCAAATGACAATGCCGAGGGTAAGGAAAATTCTATTCAGTGTGAACATAAGATTGATCTTCCACATGCTCCACCCTCGCTAATAATTCATCACATCTCCCCAATCGCCGCGCCCCCAGCACACGTCCTTTCACTTGTAAGAAGGATCATAACAACTCGGGGCCTGATTCTGGGTACAGTTCAGATCCGACATGGAAATCTGTTCCCATGCGCGCTCATACGCACTCAGCCTGGGAAAGAAATCAGTCAGAATGATGCTGTGGACAGGGCTTAGCGGATCCAAAAAAATAAAATTGGAGCTTTGAACTGAGTTTGTGCAGTTAGGAAAATAACTAAAAATCACACCCCTGTCACATCGCTCCCGCGCCATAACAAGCAAATAAAGCGGCCCGGGAGCTAAAAGGGAAAGTGAATGCCTCCACAGACATCGCTTCACCCCCACAACGTAACTGTTCCCTTTTATCCACCCTTCCCCGTCCTTACTAAGTCTAATCGTGACCCTCCTCTCCCCACTTCGCTCATGGCCGATCACCCGCAGAATGTCAGTGGCCACACCTTCCTGCCCCGACTAGAGATCTATCTGGCCACACTCCCCACCGTACCAGAGAATGATCGGGCCCACCTCCCTCCCACTCCCCCTCGCCCCACACCAGATGACAATCTGGCCTCCCTTTGCTCTCTTCCTATCATAGAGCAGGATGCCCTCCTCCCTCCCATCCACCATCTGACCCGCCTCCTCCTCCCCCGCCCCCGCCTGCACCCTCCTCCCCCCATCAGAGTGTGATCTGGTCTGCTTACCTCCCACCAATAGTTTGTTGTGCACATAAACTATATGTTTTCAGTGAGACTGACTTGCCCCAAATAATGCTTGAAACGTTTTACGGGTCTGTCAAAGTTTCCATGTAGATTGTTATTGTGGGATTGAATAATCATTATTTTTGAGGGAAAATTAGAATCAAACAAGTTATTACACTGCATGAGACGTACATATTTGCAACTATTATTGGAATCAAATTGATCCACTTTTGCTGTGCAATTAAAAGAAACGGAGAGGATACATCAAGTGTATCTTATTTCTAAACAAAGTCAATGCGAACCATTGTGAATAATAAAGTAAGCAATAAATGGGTATCAGGATTGTTCAATGGACTTGGGTGTAAGTTGAAGCGTGTACTAATTAATTGAACTGACGAATATTTGGATATATAATTCGATGATTGCACTGGTATATGTATTGAGCGAAATAGATACAGATTTTTAAATATATTTATAATTAATAATACTCAATGTTTCTTGAACTGAAGATGTGTAATTATTTTATGGTCTGAATATAAATTTTGTTTTATGCTGATAATTGGATTGAACAGTTTTCTTTGAACATTGGATTTTCTTTTAAGGAACAATTAGATGAATAGTGGCACCAGTAGACCGAACAAACAACTAGGAATTGCTATGATTATAGGAATGTGGAATATGTGGGAACAAAAGAAAACTGCAATAAAATAAAGAACAAAACATACTTTTCATGTTTATTGGATTGAACAGTTATTTCCATGATGTTGATTTAAGCATCAATCAGATGTTTGCTGTAACTTTTCAAATGTAAACCATTATATGTTATTTTACATATTGAAAGATCAAACGAATTGTATATTTATTGCAGTTACTGAATTGAACGCGTTTTGAATTTTATAAATATTCATTGACTCTGCAAATTTTAAATTCAATATTATTGATGGAGAAGACTATATAAAGAAAATGCATTCATATTTAAACACGGGTCTTATGGTGTAATTAGATGTTGCGAATTTGGAATGAACAAATAAACCTCTGGAATAATATCAATGCAGCATGCTTGAATATTAATTGCTTTAAAGAATTTAGAAAAAAAACATGTTTTACAATTTCTACGAAGGTTCCTGATCAGAACTTCGAATTCAGTTGTGCTGATTACGTGGAACAGAAATATTGCATTTGATATTTTAGTTTACTTAGACAATTTTTGCGTTTGCAGTGATCATTCAATAGAAGCATAATTATATTTTCATTCTCCTTTTCTAAGGAATAAGTAGAAACAGGCAATATATTTTGGACCTACAAAGTACAAACTTACAACCAGTGATCACTTGGTTTTCATATAACAACATATTTTTCAGTGATGCTGGCATGGTTCAAATAATATTTGAAACGTTTCTCGAGATTACCAAATTTTATACGGATTCTACTTACGTGATTAAATAATTATTGTTTGGACTCTAATTAGAATAAAACACTAGTTCTTAGATGCACGAGATGTACACATTTGCAACCATTAATCGATTTAAAATGATCTATTATTTGCTGCATTTAGAAATAACACGCAATTGATGTGTCCACTGTGTTTTGCATTGCAAAGTCAACGCGAATCTCAATGAATAATGAGCTTAATAATAAGTGGGTGTCAAATTTGTTTTTGGACTTAGTTAAAACCTCATGTTCATTAATAATTGGGCTGAATTTTATTTGGGAATATACTTCGATGTTTGTACTGGTATATGTGTCAAAATGAAACAGAATTAGGTTTCAAAAACTAGTTATAGCTATGTAGCTTTCCACTCTTCCTTGAACTGCCATGTTAATTATTTTATTTAGATTTGTGGTGTGGATATTAATTGTGTTCTCTGGCGATAACTAAACTGAAGAGTGGTCGTTGATTAAACATTGGAATTTTTTAAAGAAATTTCATTAGAAAATAATCAGATATTTATTGTTACCAATGGGCTGAACATCAGCTGATAATTGCGATAATTATGGGATTGTGGAACATGTGGGGGGGGGGGAACTGCAATAAAATACAGAACAAAATAGATATTTGTCACGCTTATTTCATTGAATAGTTCCATTTAACGTTAGAAGCAAATTACTGCGAATGCTGTTATCAAATAATAAAAGAGAAAATGCAGGAAAATCTCAGCAGGTTTGGCAGCATCTGTAAGGACAGTAAAGAGATGACATTTCGAGTCCAGGTGACCCATGTGTCAAAGTTGTACTTCATGATTGTTAATTCGAACATCAATCAGATGTGTACTATAACATTTTAATTAAAAACCATTGTTATTTTTGCTGATTCCATGATGAAGCGAATTTGATATTTGCTTCAATTCTACTATTAATCTGAACATGTTTTGAAAATGTACGTTTTTATTTAACTCAGCAGAAATTTTAAATTCGATATTATTGATGAACTGTGATTATATGAACAATGCATATATATTGAAACAAGGTTCTTCTGATATTATTAGCTATCGTAAGCAGTTTTGACTGACGATAATGACATTCATTGTGAACTGAAACATGGAAATATAGTTAAAACACTGAGAATTTTTAAAATAGTTTTATTGTGACTTTTAAGTGAACAATATGCAGCTATTTTCTAACAATGTAGATACAGCTGGATAATAGTCGTGAGTAGCAGACTTATTAACAATTTGATAAAAACCGTGAATGTTAATCGGAAAATGAAGATGTGTGTGTGTAGTGCTTAACCAGATAAAATAATGGTAGGTAAAATGCTTTACTGTATCTAGGTCAGAATTCATATGTTTGTCAGAGAAAACTACATGTGTTCTTTGGGAAGATGATCAATTTTTTGAAAATGTTGACCAGAATTCTCTGGCTGTTCACGTCGGTGAGATTTTTAAGTTCCACCCACAACAGCTGGGCCAGAGAATCCCTCCCGGAGCAAACAATGCACCACCTCCTGACAGTGGAAATCACAGGGCCGTGAGGCCATGAAATCTCGCCAAATCTATGCAACAACTGTCATATTGACCATGAGAATAAAAACAAGTTGATTCATTTGTTTTTGTCTCAAATAAAGAAAGGGAATCCAATGCTTATTATTAGTAAATTTGACAGCCATGTTACCGGCTTTGATTCTAACATTACATTTGTCACGATAACCAGAATAACGAAAAATCCCTTAATTATTGGAATGTTAATACATAGATATTAAAATTAACAGTCAAGTAGGTGTTTTCAAAGTGATGGCACTGAAAACTAATGAAATGCACTGTAATTAATGGAATAAAAAATAAACAAATGGTGGGATAAATGAGTTGAAACAAAATTAGAATTATGCTTATCGAACTTAGCGATATTATCATGTTGTGGCAAAACCAAGTTTGGCATAAATCCATTAAATGTTATTATCTGAAAAAAAAACAATTATTTGAAACATGGCAAATGTATGGCACAAAATCTAATTAGTTAATTACACGTACCTGTGTGGCAATGGAATGGAAAATTAGCAACTGTACCACGATTAGGAAATACATAATTATTACTTTTTTCTAGTGCTTAATAATTGTTTGAAATTCATATCGGTATGAGAGGAAACAATATGTAGACATTCCCTATCATTATGGAAAATAAAGTGAATTAATATTCAATAGTAGTAATGAGGTGAGAAATTATTAAAATATGTCAATCGCACAGTTAGATATTTGTTGTGATGAACAATTACGTATTTCTGGATGATTCAATTGGTGAGCATTGATTGGAACTTCATGGTGATCCTTGGACCAAATTATTATAATAGCATTGTATTCAACAGACCAGGAGGAAAAAAAATGACAATTACAGTGATGTCTATTCTCAAGTATTTGGTCTTTAATGAGACGATTCTCCAGATCCCAGTTTGTTTATTGGCCATGACTGAATGACAGAGAGACTAATAGCCTAATTTTGCTCCTAAATCCTATGGTCTTATATATTTACTGAGATGACTATACCGAACAATAATTAGTTATTTCACCTGTTTATTTTATCATAATATCAAAACTTACATATTTACTATTACAATTCGATTGGCAATGGCAGTACTTAATTTGTTGACCGTCCGACTGATAATTAGAAACAAAATGCGATTATTCAACTTGATGGAAATTGCACAATTGCTGCCGTTATTACGGTCATCAATCCACTAAGTGGCGGATTGAAAAAAAAAATGCCTAGAGATTCACACTGATGAATAATCAGATGATTGTTGTGTGTATTGAGCCGCGTAGCCACGAGATGTTTATAGCCATAACTCGATATGGATAATTAGTTTGTTTTTGCAATCTGGATTGCAAAGAAGAATTTTTGGATCTTGAGTGTTTTCAATCAAATATTTGTTTTAACATTTACTATATTTGTTACGCTGAACAGTTAATTATTCATGCCATATGACTAGAGTAATGACAAAGAACAGAATTTTAAATTTGTAGTCCAAGTATATGAAATGTCCATATTTTATAATTGGTTTTAACTCAAAATAATTTGTCACTCACTGTGATTATGGTCCTTAAAACGCATATATATTTATGGATTCCATTTGTGGAATATATAACAATTGATTATTGGATGAAACAACCGTGGATATTTACAAGAATTTTGATTTGTCGGGGATTCTAAACTTAATCCGATTAATGAACAAAATAATGATGGAATGTTATCTACCTTGTACAGATTAATCATTTTTAAATTCATAAGCTCTTCAGAATGACCACTTTCTTTGATAATTTGGCCATAATGAGAAATATTATCAATAGGTGTTTATAGATGCATTTTGGAATAATTATAAATCAATCATCATTTGCATTGATGAACTCAACATTTGAAAAGGGACAGGAGACCAATTAGATATTGTGCTGGTTAGAATATTTGGACTTTGTGGTTGTTTACTTAACTGAAACATAATTAGGAATAGTTCAGGGACTTGGAATGGGAAATTGACAATGTTACTGTTGGTCCAAAAATTAATTTGAAATTTCTTATGCTAATTGGACTGCAGAACTGAAACAAAAAGTATACCTATATATTGCAGTGAATGACGTGAAAAATAACGGGATGGTGACCATATACAACTTTTTAAATATAAAAAGGAAAATCGATCCCATTGTCTAAATATTGCAATAAAAACAAATGGATGGTTAAATTAGGTGCTTATATGCTTATTATTAGCTGATTGTTCTGCCGTTTTTATTGCCAATCTTGAGAAGTATAAAGAGATGAGAAGTCCGAGAAATGCAAATATATTTAGAGATTCCTGGATTGACAATAATTTAAAAATGTTTAATTTGGGTATAGGTTTGAAATTTCTGCAGTTTTTTTTAGATTTTTCGCTTCTACAACAAATCTATATTTACTGTGCATTACAAATAGAGCAATAATTTTAAATTACCGTGCATTGGACAATTATTTTCAGTTTGTTTTATGATTATAAGGCTGGAAAAATATTTATTCATTGCAAGTAATTAACCAAACACTAATCGCATGTTAAAGTTTTTGTTGTTCTGAACCATTGTTGAAAATGCACATGATTACGAGCAGAAAATTGTCCGGTTTCTTCTGATTGTTGAAAAACCTATCAAGAGAACTCCAATTTACGCATTGAAGTGAACAAAAACGAAATGTTTTCCAATTGGTTTGAATTGCTATTATTTTGATACTTTTTGATTAGAGGGCTCAACAATTAAATAAGCTTTTCGCAATTGAAGTCCTGAGCAATTATTCAACAGGTTCGGCAATTATTAGGCTATCTTTGGAAAGTTTCTGTAACCAGACCCAGACTTCTCTGGCTCCACTGCGAATGAGAACGGAGAATGTATTTCTCTGCCAAATCTCCATTCAAACCAACAGGACAAGTGAATCTCAGCTGCAGATGAGATTGAAGAACTCCAGCCAACACGTTTGAAAATTAATTAGATTTAACAACAGCGAATAATTACTTACTGCATTTTAGATTTCAATTGACCATTCTTAGCCATTACCCATGATTATTTCAACTTTTAAAATTTAGATATTAGCTGTGATGCTTGCAGGAGATGATAATTTCGACTTTTGTGCAGCTGAATAATTGTAGCGGATATCAAATTATTTTCCATACAATCATGAGAACTTCTGCAATAGCTGCTGCTTAATCCAATTATTGCTTGAACCAATAATATTAGTATGTATCCAATCATAACTGATAATATGATAATTGGATATTTTAATTCCAACCACGAACACATTCACATTTTTAAAATCCAGTTGGAAAGTAAAATCTAGTTACTTTTCAGTCTCGAAATCAAACAGAACGAACTTAAACAGTTTTGTTTAATAATTGAAACGTACTCCTAATAATGATTAGTCGAAAAACATAAAATACCAACTTATCGTCCATTCGATATCAATTAAGTCCAATCATTTCCATTACACGTGCATGTATTGTTCAGCCTACTTCATAAGTAATTTGTGAATTATTTCCAAGAGCAATGAATAATTATATAACGCCCGGATAGTTTAGTCAGTAGATCGAACTCAATAGTTGCACATTTTTTTTCAAGAACAATAAACAAGTTGAACATTTGATTGCTGTAATATAAAATGCAGCAATTCATTATCAATGCAACTGGTCAGCTGTAGGAATTTAGCGATCATTTCGTGAAATAGCTGCAGTTAATTTCGCATTACTGTTTCAAAATTAATCACAATATGCGATTACTCTTCTATCATACTCAATTTGTGCAATAAAGGCAGCAATATATAATTACTATTCTTTTCATTTTTACACTCTTTAAATAAAAGTAACGAATAATGTCAAATCAGGGTAAATATTTAATTAGTTTTCAGCCTCATAACTGTATCAAGTGCTTTATTACTTTTCAATTTGAGGAAATAATACACTTCATCATTTGCCCTTTCAATAATTGCATCAGCGTATAGTAATAATTGTAGTAGATATTAACACGTTCTGTACAATCATTATAAATACATTCACGATGTTATTAGTGCAAAGGTAGAAATATATCCACTCCAATCCTAACACTGTTTTTCCACTATCAGACAAAAGTGTCAAAATATGTTTCATTCAACACTCAAGTGAATTTCAAAGTATTCAGACAAAATCGTACCCGCCTCTGCCAGAGGTAATAGTAGCGGCGGGTACAATTTTGTACTTTATACCCATCGTACCTATTTAACTGTCTCGAAGTTTTTTAAAGGAACACAGGCCAAACCCGGACAATGGACTAAATTAGGGGATAAAAAAGGGCAGCATGGACAAGTTGGGCCGAATGGCCTGTTCCCATGCTGTAAACCTCTATGCTTCTGGTTTAAAAAAAATAACTGCCCCATTTTTGTTTGTTCACTGTTTTACTCGAGATTGCATCCTTAGAATTCTTAATTCTTTTACCATCACTAATTGTAGCATACATCTAATACTTATGCTATCCATTATCTCTCCCTCCTTTTATACACAAAATCCACGCATGTATTTATGCATTGTGAGTCAGATCGGCTTTGTTCAAATATTTGTCCCAGTTTCATTTAAAAATTTTGAAATTCTAATTTTAACAAAAATACGATACGTTTCTTTGTTATTGATAATACCAATTGTACTTTGCTTTGCTTTATCCAATAAGTACATTTAACGAAGTGGTGTTTCTTAGTTATAGAATCATAGCATCTAATTATTCTTTAGTTCCAGGCAGACAAAAGTAATCGAAGTAGATTAATGATAGGAGCCACCTGTTCATTTCTGACTTCATTAAATACAGCAAACATCCGATTACTGTTCCCTTCATTAAACACAATAAGCATCTGAGTCTTTCTCACTGCATTAAACTCAGTAAATGCTTACTCTCCCTTGAGCCAAAGAAACGATGTGAACATTTCATTATGTTGCAACCCCATGATTTCAGTTCGTTTCAAAAATTGTGTTCAGTGGAAAAATACAGGAAATGTCTAAATGTTGTTCAGACACTAAAAACAAAATACATCTATGTATTGCTAATCTAAAATGCTAGAGAAATGATATATAATTGTTTCATCAAGAGTGGTAAGGTGGCACAGTAATTAGCACTGCTGACTCATAGTGCCAAGAATCCCTGTTCGATTCCGGCCTTGGGTCACTGTGTGGACTCTGTATATTCTGTGTCTGCATGGACTTCCTCCAGAAGCTGTGATTTCTTCCGCAGTCCGAAAGACATGGAGGTTAGGCACAGTGACCACACTAGATTTTCCTCGGTCTACTGGAATAGGCATAGGAGTGTGGCAATTAGGGGACGTTCACAGTGACTTCATGGCATTGGTAACGTAAGCTACTTCTGTCATTAATAAATGTGTTTAAAACGTTAGTAATAATAACATGAGCAATCCAGTTATCATTGAATCATCACCGACCTCAATGAAATGTAATTATATGTTCAAACGATTAATCTCAATAACATATCTTATATTACTAGTCCAATGATGAAAACTTTTCATTTACTATAAATCCAAAACGCTTTGATATTGTTCAAACTCAGATCTAGCAAGATACTGCTAATTGTTTGGTGTCTAATCACCTCCAAACTGATGTGAATGGATCCAATTAATGTTCACTTCAATAAAAAATGTTTTTTTGTGTTTCCAGTTAACACACGAAATGTCAAAATAACAATTATAGTATAATCACACGAATGTTAACTTATTACTATTCAGTTTTTCGTTTAGTCTTGCATTTTCTAATTTAGTATCAACTGTTCTACTATAAACTGCTTTATCGTTTAACTAATTCCGAGTCCACTTTGCAGAGTTAAATCCAACTTAATCCATGACTCACAGTAAATTAGTTTTACATTGTCCATGTCATAGTGAACACGAATGTTGAGTTAATATGAAGATGTTTGATATTTTTTCAAACAGGTATTAACTTAAAGAATCTGACTATTTTGCTCGTAATAATCTGTTTGCATATCAATCATTTTTTTTAGACCAGTTGCCCGGATCTGTTCGTTTATTCTTGGAGTATGCGTCACTGTCTGGTTAGTATCTATTGCCCATCCCCACTTGCCCCTTTTCAAAGTGCAATTGAGGGTTAACGACATTGCAGAGACTCTGGAGTCACATATACCAGACCAGGTGAGGATGACAAGTTACAATGAGAGACTTGTTCAAACATTTGATTATTTCGTTATGTGGTGCACCTGGAATGAAAGCGAAGGTCAATGATATGTACACACATTGTGGCATTTTCCTTACATCTGCATTCTCCCATTATTTGCATCTCTCCCACATTTGCGGTGGTGGTGGAAGAAATTGCACCGCTCCTATTGTCTCGCTATTGTCAATGGCGTGTTCCATTGAACGAAACTCGCACCACCCACAGCAGAACCATATTCGCACACCACCATGCAATGCCAGCTAGAGTTTCGCCATAGTTCAAGATTGGAATCAAATGAATGACTATTTCACTGTTTTCACTTTATTTTCACTGATCATTATTGTAAGTGTACTGAACAATACTTTGAAATATGCGTCAGAATTCTTCGCTCTGTTACCGCTGCCAATGAAATAATGGAGAATTTATCACTCAGCCGAATTTTCCTGCCTGATTCTCCGACCTTGCACGCGGC
Organism: Sphyrna mokarran; assembly: GCA_024679065.1. Lineage (NCBI taxonomy): Eukaryota > Metazoa > Chordata > Chondrichthyes > Carcharhiniformes > Carcharhinidae > Sphyrna > Sphyrna mokarran. The sequence continues at coordinate 4,728,482 of JAGIQG010000014.1, read as the reverse complement.
TGGGATTCTCCGAATCCGTTGCTGTGATACAAGGTTTGTCGGAAAGCGCTCACTTCTCCTCGCTGGCAGCCGTAGTGGGGAGTGAGAGACCGGAAAATTCCAGCCCTATTCACTGTCGCAGAACTGGAGAATCCCAGCTACCAGCAAGGTGGGTGAATTCAAAAGATAACTTTGGAGTTAGAATAATTAAAAATTCGATTCTATATGCTGGCAAGCGGAATTAGGTGGGCACGTCAGGGAATTTCATGTCGGCGCAGACTTGATGGGCCGAAGGGCCTGTTCTGTACTGTACTATTCTGTGATTATGTGACTCATTTCCAAAAATGTTAGAACAGTAATATCGTAACATTATAACACTAACATTCATTAGCATATTTCACTACAAAATATAAGACTCATTCATCATGCACAAAAATAATTACAATTAACTTTGTTCATTGGACTAAACGATGGATGGACTAATAGATATTACAATTTATGATTGGATTTTACAAATCTCTTACTAATTCATTGGTATTAATTAATTATTGAATGCAATTTGTGTTCTGAATAATGTTTTCAAATTTACAGAGAAGGTTAGACTGACGGGCATTTGAAAACAACCTGTACTAACCAGACTGCATATTAATTACATTTATTGCCCTTTATATCAATCAGCTATTTATTGTGCTGATTTACTGGAAACATTTTTTTTCACCCATTCATCGGATTTCTTCATACTTTTAAAAGTCAACTACGTTGCTAATACACGTGACAATAAATCAAATGCCTAACCGGGATACAGAAACACGCTGAATATTCAGTATTGTAACTGTGCAATCGGAAATGCAGTAACACTGAGCAGAGTCAACGTTGTAACCTTGCAATCGATATACAAAGACAAGTGGAACTGAATTAGTATAGTAACTGTACAATCGTAAAACACAGACACACTTCATCCTTTAAGAGTCAGCTACATTTTCATCTATAGAGCTGGAGTCACATACAGGCCAGAACGGGTAAGGACGACAGATTTCCTTCCAACAGGACGTCACCAAATCATTTTCTTTAATGGCAATCGAGAATTGCTCCATGGTCATGAGTAGACTAGTAATTCTAGATTTTCTTTATTGTTGAATGCAAATTTCACCACTTGTCGTGGTGAGATGTGTACCCGGGTCCCGAGAACATTGCCCCGTGTCACTAGTTTACGACTCCAGTGAGAAAACCACTAGGCAACTACCTCCCCTATTTCGGTGACTATTGTCTCTATCAGCACGTATGTGCATTTCTGCAATGCACCCAGTACACAGAAGCTGCCCACTATGTGAATGTATTCTTACTGCACATTTTCTGTCTGGTCTCCCATGTGTGTAGTTGTATCTTTGCACTAGAATTGCACCTCTTCCGCCGTACAGTTAATATCCTGAATCTGTTCAGTGTGCGTCCATATTCCTCAGTTCCCAATCAGTATAGATTCTGTTGGTGTACAGTTACTTTGCTGGTACTGTTCAGTTTCTATAGAATTCTCCGGCCTCGCAAGCACGCTACCTCTGCCAAGGACAAGGGAGAATTTGACGTACGTTCAAATCTCTATTTTCAGCAGCGGTAATGGGGAGTCCTAGCCACAGGCGAGTTCAGAACATTACAAACATTCCAGCCGTACAGTTGATTCGACGAGTTTTCTCAGTATATTGATATATTAATATATAATATAGCTCTTGGGACTAAAGAGAGGCAAGGGAATTTGGGGGGAGGGGGGGATGAGGATATTTCATTTGCTGATCGGTCGTGATGAAAATGAACGTCGGAGAAGGCTCGAAGGGCAGTATGGCAGAGGCCTGCTCTTCGTTTCTATATTTAATGCACTGGGAATGCAGAGCGTCTTTCTATTAACATTGGACAGTTACGGCGGTGAATCTGAAGTCATGTCATGCATTCTTTTTGCACTATTCACGCTGGGTCCGTTCATTGTCTTTCTATTCCAGTTTGTCAATAAACCTTTTCCACTGTTGTGTTGACTTCCGCTTTCATAGTTAGTAAACTGCCCTATGCAGAGTGACTGTATTATTGTTCCTAAGTTCGTACTTCTAAATTTTTCAAAATGCCGATGTACTTTTTCATAACTATTGTATTGCCTTCGTTCGATTTACCTATATATTCTGCCTGCACAGTTAAAAATCTCGCTTCTGCTTAGTGTGTCTGTTTATTTCTGGTTCTACACTTGCAATGAACAAAGAAGAACAAAACAGCACGGGAAACAGGCCCTCCGGCCCAACGAGCCTGCGCCGCCACCTCGATGTTCCCACCTCTACCCATGATCCCTGTCTGTTTATAGATCTATGCATTAGAACCAAATTTGAGACAATTTAGGGAGAATTTGTCATGCCAATCAGCCTAAGAGCACATCCTTGGGATGCGGGAGGAAACACGTCTGTATATTCCGATTGAACAGTTACAATACTGACTGTTCAGCGCGTGTCTGTGTCCGGTTACACATTTTTGATTTGATTTGTTATTGTCATATGCATTAGTAGACAATGAACCTTATTGTTTCTTGCACGCTACACTGACATAACATATCTACATAGGGAAGGAGAGGGTGTAGAATGCAGCGTTACACTCATAGCTAGAGTGTCATTGTCATTGAGTTTAAAAGAGTTAGAATAAAAGTTTTGCAGCACATTGAGAATAAACGATAGAATTGGAGGTTAGAAAGAAGCTCGCAAGAAGTCTCCTTACTCCGGCGCCGTGTTGAATCATCATTACAACAGTTAGGATACTGCCTGTGTTCAGTGTGTCTATGTTTTGCTCATTTACACTTAGCATAAAGACTGCATTAACTATGTGCCTGCCTACTACTAGATTGATGCGCCAGATTAACTTACTGCAGTATGATTGCGCACCATTCTATCAAACTTCCTATTGCAAAACTGTTGCATGTCTCCGTACTATTTTTCAGTTCCCCATTTACACGCTTCAGGGTGTCAGTTGATTGATGTTGCAAAGTGACAATGCAGCCCCACTTCACTCCATCTGTGTCTCCCGTTGGCACCGTTGCAATACTGACTCTATTCATCGTGTCTGTGTGCTCCGGTTGTACAGTTGTGTTCTGAATCTGTTCATTGTGTTGTGCTTTCCTGTTGTTCTGATACCATACTGGCTCGGTTCCGTATTTTTGCCTTGTTCTTGTATTGTGCAATGAATATACTTGTTCAGCGCGTCTTTATATTTCTTTTACACAATTACAGTACTGACTCTGTTTAATGTCTTTCTGCGTTCTGCGTTTATAGTACCAATGCTGAAGTGTTGAATCTGCCGATGGATTCGCAGTTGCTCTACCGACTGGCCAACTTGCCTATGAAGTCCGATTGCACCGTTATGACATGATCTCTGTATTCTACCGACTTTGTTCCATGGGTTTCTGTAATCATTTCTCAGGGTTATCTACTGATTCTGTTCCGTGTACCTATATGTTCCTGTTTCATAACTTATTCAGCGTCGCTGGCTGACCCGCATTTGTTGTGCATTCCTAGTTGAGGGTCAACCACTTTGCCGTAGCTCTAGAGTCACAAATAGACCCGACCAGATAATGATGGCAAATTTCCTTCCCTGAAGGCCTTTGGTAGACCACATTGGCTTTTCCAACATTCGGCGATATTTTCATTGTCGCCAGTCGATACTTAATTCCAGATGTTTTTCTTTATAGAATTCAAATTCCATCATTTGCTGCGGCAGGAGTTGAACCCGGCTCCCCAGAACATTGGGTGAGTTTCTGGATTAGTACTTTTTTATAAGAATTCTCGCAACACCATTGTAAGTCCGACAGGTCTACTTGGAATCACAAGTTTTGCAGCGCTGCTCCGTCAGGTGGGTGGAGAGGTGGGTTCACAAACATAGCATATAGAGACAGAGACACAATTACATGAAAATGGCTGGAATTGATTCCTTTTAGCTGTGATAATATATTATTTCTGCTGAGTGAGAACACTGTCTCTCTCTTCGCTGTGTCTGTTTTCCTGCTCCAAAATATACTATAACATGATTTTTCCTTGGATCGTTAAATGCCCATTCCAACAGTTCAGTAGTTCTGTGTTCCACTCCCATGGCTACTTCACTATCTCCACTTTTCCAGTTTGTCTTGTTAATTTATTGACCACATTCTAGCAGTGTACGTATTCCTGTTCCAGAGTTATCATGCTGAATCTTTATCCTTTACCTTTGCTGTCATATTCACATTTATTAATTTCACTCTTTTCAGTGTGACTTTGGATTCCTCATTAACAGTTGCTGTACTCAATATGTAAATGTGATTTTATATTCATGTTCCTGTTATGATACATCGTTGACTCTGTTCAGAGTGTCTATGTATTTTAATTCCACAGCTACAATTATGATTATATCTAGTGTGCCGAAGCTCAGTTGCAATACTGACTCTGCTCAACATGTCTACGTATTCCACTTTCACAGATGCAATACTGTCTTTTTCTTAGTGCGCGTATGTATTTAAGTTGCACGGTGACAATCTGACTGTTCATTGTACCTCGGAATTGCAGTTTCATGTTTACCATGCTGATTTTTTTAAGTGTTTCCATATTTCCTAGTTCCAGAAATATAACACAAAAACTTGAATGTATCTCTTCGTTCCGGTTGCACAGCATAGAAGTGACACCCTTTCTGTCTACTTATGTATTCCCGTTTCACATATACAATATGCACTGTGTTCAGTTTCTCGCTATATTCCAGACTGTGTCTGTGCAATTCAGTTGCAGAGTTAAAATACTGTCCCTATTCAGTGTGCCTATGTATTCCAGTTACAGAACTCGGTCTTGTCAACAGTACAACGTCTGTACTGATTCTGGTCAGTTTGCTTATGATTTCCCGTGTATAGATATAGCTAAATCTGAATTTTTCTGTGTATTCCCTTTTCATTGTTCGAATATTGAGTTTCTTAATTGTGTCTACACATTCCCGTGGCACAATTCCTATACTGACTCTGCAAATTGTGTATTTGTATTCCAGTTCCACAGTTACTTTATTGATTGTAATCAGTTTTCTTTAAATTTATATTCCATTGTGACCATACATAACTTTTGTTAGTTGCTTTCATGGTGACATTTACTGTGCCCATGTATTTCTACTTTACAATTAATGACTGATACAGTTCAGCGTCGCAGTGTCTGACTGAAATACTGTTACTGTACTGACTCTTCTCTTATGTAACTGGATTTGAATTCCATTGTTTATCTGGTGACTCTGTGCAATGCGACTGTGAATTCATGTTCCAAATTTACTATGGTGGCTGTGTGAAATGCCTCTCTGCATTCCACTTTCAGTGTCACCTGGTGACCCCTCGCAACGTGTCTATACAATTTTGTTTCAACGTTACTGCGGCGACTCTGTGTTTTGTGACTATGAATTATATTTGTACAGTCGATATGCTGGCACAGTTTAGTCTGCTTATGCATTCACGTGACATGGTAAAATGGATTGTTTTCAGATTTTAACTCGTTTTCGGATTCATCTAGTTTGCATAAAGTGCATCTTTTCATTATGTTCATTAATTAAAACTGTTAAATACTGACTCTGTCAGTGTGTCGATGTATTCCTGTTCTCCAATATTGAAACTGAGTCTGAGTTCCTGTCGTACGGTTATTAATGAGTCACATGATTTTTGAGTGAATTTCTCCTTCTCAGTTCAAATATTGATTTTCTTCAATTATTCACTTCATTGCAGTTTAATGGTTTCAATGCAGACTCTGCTCATTTTCTCAGTGTCTCTATGCATTTCTATTATACAACTGTGATAATACCTTGTTCCGTGTATCTATGTCTTCCTTCTAAAAAGTTACCATGTTCTTTTTTAACTGTGTATATTTTGCGGTTACGTAGTCACGATACTGATGCTGTACAATTTACGTGTGTATTGTAGTTATAAAGTGACAATACTCTATGCAGTGTGCACATAATTCCAGTTCCACAATTACAATGCTGCTACTGTTCAGTATATTTACCTATTGCAGGTCCACAATTACATTACTGACCCTGTTGAACGGGTCAATGCATTGTGCTTCTACAGTTACAACAGAGTCTGTTCAGTACGCCTTTTCACTACTTTTGCAAAATTACAATACTGACTTTTTCAGAAAGCCTGCATTGCAGTTCCACAGTTACAAAATTGAGATTCTTTATTCGATCTATGGATTGTGTTTGCCCTGTTACAACACTGACATGATTTCGTGTGTTTTTGCATTCCAGTTTCAGTTACGATACTTTGTTACGTTAGTCTATGAATTCCATTAAAAGTTACAATATTGAATTTGTTTACTCTATCTATATATTTCCATTACAAGTTACAATACAATACCTTTTCTGTGTGTATGAATTCTAGTTGCAATTCTGACTTTTTTAATGTTTCCATGCATTGTAGTTGCACACTCATAATAGAACATAGAACATTACAGCACAGAACAAGCCCTTCGGCCTTCGATGTTGCGCCGACCAATATAAAAAGCAATGCCCCTCCAAACTAAACCATTCCCTTCTCTTCCATATACTTATCAACTAACCTCTTAAACGCCACCAAACTTGGCGCATCTACAACTGCTGCAGGCAGGGCATTAAACTCCCGAACCACCCTCTGGGTAAAGAACCTACCTCTGATATCCGTCCTATAACTATCAACCCTTAATTTAAAGCTGTGTCCCCTCGTGCTAGCTTTCTCCATCCTAGGAAAAAGGCTATCACTGTCCACCCTATCTAAACCTCTAATCATCTTATATGTTTCAATAAGGTCTCCTCTTAGCCGCCTTCTTTCTAACGAAAACAACCTCAAATCCCTCAGCCTCTCTTCATAAGACCTGCCCTCCATACCAGGCAACATCCTGGTAAACCTCCTCTGTACCCTCTCCAATGCCTCCACATCTTTCTTATAATGTGGGGACCAGAACTGCACACAATACTCCAAGTGCGGCCGCACTAGAGTTTTGTACAGTTGCAACATGACGTTGCGGCTCCGAAATTCAATCCCCCTACCAATAAAAGCTAAGACTCCATATGCCTTCTTAACAACCTTATCGACTTGATTGCTTACTTTCAGGGATCTATGCACAAATACACCAAGATCCCTCTGTTCATCAACACTATTAAGAATCCTACCATTAGCCCTATACTCTACACATTTATTATTCCTGCCAAAGTGCATTACCTCACACTTTTCCACATTAAATTCCATTTGCCATAATACTGGCTGTATGCATTGTGTGTTGTGTATTCCAGTTATACATTTACAGTACTGGGTCTCGTCAGTATGTTTAGATATTCCAGTTCCATATTTACAATAATTTTCAGTCTGCCTAATATTCTGATTCCAGTGTTGCAATGTTTTGTCTTTGTGTGTTTATGCATTCCTGTTTCATACATCTGTGAACTATTGCAGCATAGGAACTATCATAGGCCAATTCTGAGGTTTTTTTTATATTCAACTTTGCTACTTTCTTTATAATCGAATTGGATTTTTTTTTCCCTGAAATTTGATGATATGTGAGAGTTTCTAACATTGAGAAAAAAGGGTTCTGTATTGCATTGTGCTTAAATTAGTGTCTCCAATTTCTTTGGTAGACCCTTGGTGACAAATAAAGTATATCAAGACTTGTGTACAGCCAAACTGCAACCCTATCAATCCTGGCTTAGGATTCATGCATCAAATATCTTCTGTTTCAGTAAAATTCCAGTTGGTGTCTCTGCAACACAGTTGCAGTTCCTGGTTTCTCTGTCTCCCTCTGCTGGAGAATAGATGACTTGAACGGCTTCCCTCCGCTACCGCTTAAAAACAACTTGCACGATGGTCAATTCACTGTTGTATCTATCTCTCTCTCTGAAGGTCGGAATGCACACTGGGTTACCACTATTTACCTCCTCCTATAGAATGCATAGGAATACCAGATCACACAATTACTATTAAAATACCCTTTTTAGCCATTGCTGCGAATCTGGAATTACACATAGGCCCGACCAGGTAAGGATGGCAAAGTTGCTTCTCTAAAGGGCATTAGTGAACCAGACTTCTTTTTTTAAAAAAACAATAATCAACATTGGTTTCACAGTTATCCTGAGACATGGGCTTCAAATTTCCCCAACTGCTGTGAAAGTATTCGAACCCTGGTTCTCCGGAAGTATGAGTCTAATGAAAATATTGTTACGCCCCATGTTAGTTCAATACGGTAAATAACAATGCAGGAGTGACTGTCTCATCTGAAGTGAAGTAGAGGGAAAAAATAATATCCATTACCTCTATGACTGCTTTGTTAAAATTCCTTCACGATACTGATTTGGTCAGCATTCATTGCGCAATCATAATTGCCCTTCAGCAGAAGAGTTCTTAAGAGTCAACAACATTTCTGTGGAGTTGGAGTCACATGTAGGTCAGGCAAATTTCCTTGCTTAAACAGCATTTGATCGTGTTTTTGTTTAGGAAAATCAGAAATAGTTCCCCGGTCACTTTTGTTTACAGATTTTTATTCAAATTTCACCAAGCACCGTGGTCGCTTGGTGATCGCACCAACCGTGGTGATCACGGTTTGATCGCACGCTCTGTTAGCTTGGTCTTCAGATTCCGGGTCAAGCGATAATTTCCTTAAGCTACGTCTTAGAATGCATGCTAGATGCTAAGGTGGTTCGTGACAAGATCAGATAGAGAGGGTCACAGGAGGCTGGAGTGGCAAATTAAGCTTATCATATGCGTCCAAAAATCTGTTCCTGCGCTCTCGGTAAAATGTAAGGTTTAAATAAATGAAGTAAACTTGGGCTAAGAGTTCACGAAGTAAAAGCCCTGAATTCTCAATCAGAGAATTTTGGCTCTATGCATTAAACTCCATGGCAAATGGAGTTTAATGTGGAAAAGTGTGAGGTAACGCACTGTGGCAGGAATAATAAATGTGTAGAGTATAGGGCTAATGGTAGGATTCTTAGTAGTCTTGATGAACAGAGGGATCTTGGTGTGTATGTGCATAGATCCCTGAAAGTAAGCAGTCAAGTCGAGAAGGTTGTTAAGAAGGCATATGGAGTCTTAGCTTTTATTGGTAGGGGGATTGAATTTCGGAGCCGCAACTTCATGTTGCAACTGTACAAAACTCTAGTGCGGCCGCACTTGGAGTATTGTGTACAGTTCTGGTCCCCACATTATAAGAAAGATGCGGAGGCATTGGAGAGGGTACAGAGGAGGTTTACCAGGATGTTGCCTGGTATGGAGGGCAGGTCCTATGAAGAGAGGTTGAAGGATTTGAGGTTGTTTTCGTTAGAAAGGATGCGGCTAAGAGGGGATCTTATTGAAGCATATAAGATGATTAGAGGTTTAGATAGGGTGGACAGTGATAGCCTTTTTCCTAGGATGGAGAAAGCTAGCACGAGGGGACACAGCTTTAAATTAAGGGGTATGAGTTATAGGACGGATATCAGAGGTAGTTCTTTACTCAAAGAGTGATTAGGGAGTGGAATGCCCTGCCTGCAGCTGTTGTAGATGCGCCAAGTTTGGTGGCGTTTAAGAGGTTAATTGATAAGTATATGGAAGAGAAGGGAATGGTTTAGTTTGGAGGGGCATTGTTTTTTATATTGGTCGGCGCAACATCGAAGGCCGAAGGGCCTGTTCTGTGCTGTAATGTTCTATGATCTATGTTGCTGCCGAACAAGCTTGAGAGTAGAGCAAGCGTCATCTTAAAATATTCCCCACGTGTAAGTGCAATAATCGGGTAGCAAAAAGTTATTTTGTGAACGAAGAGCAAAAATGAATCTTTCAAAGCAGAAATGCAGACCAGCATCTCCACAAGAATCGACCGCATAAAATTACGCAGGTGAGCGCACACTCTTCCCATATTTCACTAGAGACTTGATCTTCTTGGACGGCGATTGTAAAATTGACGCTATCTGCTGGAAATCATGCGTTGACAGATTTTTAACTCCTCCAGTAAATCTCCGAGGAGGCTGTGCAATTAAGCGATAAGCGAATGTCCTTTCCTCTCAGTTCAACGAACACCATCTGATGTTTTTCACCTGCTTGAATTATTTTGAATTTTAGATGTGCAGCCAATAGTGATTGTGCAATCAGTTTTAATATTAACATTCCAGAGGGAATTTGAGCCATTGTGGGAATCGAGCAAGTAATTGTGAATAATTGCAGAATGCTCTGATTCATGATTAGTACCGTCATGATCATTTCGATGACTTAATATTATGTTCACTTATTCTATCAATGGATCAGGTTGTTGCTCTTCAGGCCGGCCTTTGTATTGCTGCCCATCTCTAATTTCGATTGGTTTTCAAGAGCCATGGATTATTTAAGCATAGTCACTTCAACGAAGAACATCAGGAAATCAAATGTGAGCTACAATATTTCATTATCTCATTTTAAAATAAACGAATGAACATATATGTCACGAATTGTTGTGGTGGGATTTTAACGTCAGATCTTTAGTCTAAATGTGTAGGTTACACGTTGATTTTCCCACAGCGTCAAAATCATTTGGGGCTATTTCGTTTTAGTAAAAGACGATACAGATTCGTTCAGTTTCCATTTTTTTTTGTTACGATTGCTGAGAATCAGGGAAAACTCTTTCTGGTTAATGCATCAGTGAGTCTGGGGAGAGGGTGAGTTCTTGTACGGGAAACAGCAGGTCAGCGAGTCTGCCAGTTTGGTGTTTGGTCAGACATCGTGAAAAGCCTCTGGAAGCCCCAGGTAGTGTAAAGCCTTTGCCGATCTGTGGAACTCACTGTTCGAACGATATATCAGGACATCCAAAAATCTGGGCAACAGGGGTCAAAAACTGAGGTCACTAAGACAATGGCTCATTAAATTGAGAGATTCTTGTGGTTTTCGAAAATAAATATCTGATCAAAGGAGAAACTCTCCCATCCCCGATGATGAGGTTGCCCCGTAAGGATAAACACAACGAGGATAACGGATAAGGAACAATTTCGAGTAGAATGTATTTCCCCCTCATCCACACTTAGTATCGCTTGTAATGACTCACATGTTCTGCGATGTTCCTAAGTCCACTCACCGAAACTACCTATACCAAGCGCATGGAATTATTTTCCTCTCTCAATAGAAACAGTTCATCCTTAACTTTTGAGCGAAATGACTGGCAATCTGTCCCACATGAGCTCAATCTCCTTTTCAAATTAAACCAATGCCAGGGCAACCAGCCGCTCTGTATAATTAAACTGGTTCATTCCTGTTCTGTTATCTTCCAGCACACAGACAAGTTGTATTCTGTTACAACGGATATTCTGCAAAGTCTAGCGAACCCGTAGCATCTTATAGCTTCCCTCTAGCCTTTCCCCATACTTCCATGTTTTATTCCGGCGATTCCCTCCGGCTGATACATCTGTACAGTCTGGACGGGCAAAGGGAGCAGCTGCATGGAAATTACACTTTCGGCACGATCCCTTCCAAGGCACAAAGCATTTTGACTTGGTCATTCCTCAAAACTCACTGAATCGCCATCCTGAAACTCCCTCGCTAATAGCAGTGTGGGTGTGCCTGCAACAGATGAAGTCCAGCGGTCTTGGAAGAGAGCTCAGCACCATCTTCTGCGGGCCAATTCGGAATTGGCAATAAAGTCTGACCTATCTGTTGGCACCCTCATCCGGTGCAAAATAAAGCTCCATTGGACTCTGAGTCCGCTTGCACCATGTTAAAACAAAACCGAAATTTCGCCTCAAAATATAGCTTAGGACTGTATATTTGTAAAAGGCTAAATATGTAGCACGAAATGACACTTGTTTGAGAGGGAAGGCAAAAATGGGCAATATATTACACACATCACAACAGATTTGAAAAAAAATGAGAAATTCAATGAGTTTAAAACAATAGCGTAGGCTGACATTAACGCGCTGCATTTCCAACTTCAGAGAGTCCCAACGCAACGCAATTAATAGGGGGACTGAACCACAGAATCTGCTTTGGTTTCCGTAGTAGATTAGGGCCATCTCAAAAGTGCACATGGGTAGTGGAAAGGAAAGAACTTGGAACATTCATAATGAATCGGAAAACACAATACTGAGCAAACGACTGGGATTGAAAACTGCCACGCCCCGAGGGTCTGCTGGCCTCCATCCTACTATCTTTAATGATGTGGCAGCTCAGACAGTGGATCCATTGGTTACGATTTTGCAACATTTCCTGGATGCAGGGAAGGTTATAGTAGTTTGGAAGAATGCTAATTTAACAACCTTATTCAAAAGAGGAGGAAGCAGAATATAGAAATCTGTAGACCAGCTGGATTGAAATCTGCTGTAGACGTTTTGTTAGAATCCATCATTAAGGAAATAATAACAGGGCAGTTGGAAAACCGAACGCAATCCACCAGGCAGTAGGGTTTAATAAATCGCGTTTTACTAATCAAAGATCAAAGAACAAAACAGCACGGGAAACAGGCCCTTCGGCCCAACGAGCCCGCGCCGCCACCCCGATGTTCCCACCTCTACCTGCGATCCCTGTCCATGTTTATAGATCTATGGAATGGAAACCAAATTTGAGCCAATTTAGGGAGAATTTGTTTTGCCAATTAGCCTAAGAGCACATCTTTGGGATGTGGGAGGAAACTGGAGCGCCCGGAGAAAACTCAAGCAAGCACGGGCAGAATGCGCAAACTCCCACAGACACAGGCCCAAATCCATGTATCTGCACAGCACAGCGATAGTCACCGAGCTGTCGTGTTGCCCATCAAATGGTCCAGATCAAGCGTACACTAACGACGTGAAGCACTAGGTTACTCCCGAAAAGAAAAATCCAAGAGCAGCCCTCTCACGACCCATCGCGTGTATGCCCCTCGTTAGACAACAAGGTGGACCAAAGCACCTGTAGGATTAAAAACAAGTACTCACCCAGAGTTCTTCAAAGATGTAAGAAGAAAAGTGAATAAACGCTAATATGGCAAGTTAAATGACTTGGGGCTAATGGCAACTTATTAGTATGGATAGAGGACTGGCTAACTACCAGGAAACAGCGTTGTGATAAATTTGTATTTCTCAGCTCTGCAAGATGTAACTAGTAGGGTGTCATTGGGCCCAGTTATTTACAATGTATATTAAACAATCAACTACTAAAGTTGTCAGAGCCAAAGTAGCAAATGGCACTAAAATAGATATGATACAATGTCGCAAGTTATAAGAACGAGGAGTAGGAGTAGACAATTCAATTCTTCCGGCCGACTCCGCCGTTTAATCCGATCACGCCTGATTTCATTTTGACCTGAACACCGCTTTCCATCCGGCTCACTATAACCTTTGAAACATTTACTAATTAAATTTTTGTTCACCCCTTACTTACATTTGCCCAAATCACCGGCACCCACCACACTCTGGAATAATGAATTCCAGAGACTCTCAACATTTGGGAGAAGTAATTGTTTGTTATTTCTATTTTAAAGCTGCCACTAAAACTAAAATTGACCTTTTTGTTCTTGAGGTCTTTCTAAAGGCCTCAGTGATCTTATGTCCCATGCGTATAAGAAGATTGCCTATGTCACTTATCTGAACTGTGAAATGGGACACGATTATTATGTCCATGGAATTGTTTAGGGCCAGCTCTATGTTTTCAAACAACAGCATCGGCATAATAGGATCCACTAGTAGCAAAAAAAAAGTCATAACTGAAGGTGGTTCTGAGAGATGAGCAGAATTATTTAATTTCAACAGGACTTTCAGAAGGAAAATACTGAGATTGAGTACCCACAAAGGCGGCACCATGGTATTGTGTTAGTATTACTGCCCAGCGCCAGGGATCCAGGTTCGATTCTTGGCTTGGATTACTTTGTGTGCAGTTTGCACATTCTCCCCGTGTCTGTGTGTGTTTCATCCGGATACTCCTGTTTCCCCTCTCAGTCCGAAAATGTGCGGGTTAAGTGGATTCGCCATGCTGGATTGCTCCTTATTGTCAGGGGGACTAGCTAGAGTAAACATTGATTTATGGGGAGAAGGGCTTGGTGGAATTGTAGTCGCTGAAGCCTCAATAGACGAAATGATCTCCTGCACTGTAAGTTTCTTCGATTCAATGAAGGGCTGTTTCGTCTGGAAATATTGAAGCAAAAACCCATGGAAAAGTCTAAACAAACATGGACAACCATTTATGTTATTTTCTCCATGGTGCCAGCGTCAAGGATGTGATTGGACAGCAGCAGAGCACAGCTATAGGCAGAAAGAGGGATGGGTGGGTGAAGGTAGCAGGTGAGATATTCAGAATTTCTGCGCTAGGTAGGAAACTAGCGAGGAAGGACCCAGAAAAGGTCATCTCAGAATTTCTCCTTGTGCCTTTCACAAGTTAGTATCAAATAACGAGGGATTGCCAGCTCAAAACATGCCCGCAATGCACCGATTTTCAGCCATGCATTTATTTTTGGGACCCTGGGACCGGCTCTGACGCTGACAACGCCTGGAGGGGCAATCGAGATCCGACCCTAAACATCGTTGACTGATTTGTTTATGGGTTAGTTTGCCCTAGTATGAAGGGTTTAAACAAATCGGAGAGGGGGTGGAGAACATTAGGTAACACCAGAGAAAAATACCGAATATATTGGGATATCAGAGGTAGGTTCTTTACCCAAAGGGTGGTTCGGGAGTGGAATGCCCTGCCTGCAGCAGTTGTAGATGCGCCAAGTCTGGTGGCGTTTAAGAGGTTAGTTGATAAGTATGTGGAAGAGAAGGGAATGGTTTAGTTTGGAGGGGCATTGCTTTTTATATTTTTTTTTAAGCAACACAGCACGGGAAACAGGCCCTTCGGCCCAACGAGCCCGCGCCGCCGTCATACTATATAGTAGCAAATCCATTATCCTATTTTAATATTCCTATATAATAATATATATTATTCCTATTGGTCGGCGCAACATCGAAGGCCGAAGGGCCTGTTCTGTGCTGTAATGTTCTATGTTCTATTTTGAAAGATAGGCTGCACAAGAGTGAGAAACCTTAACATTGGAACTGGGGTCAAAATGAGACCTACAGCGTAGGATATCATGCATGTATGTGAATGTCGACATGTTAGCAGTGTTGAAAATTGATTCTCAGCCATCACGGACAGTTAAGTCGAAGGAAACTAGCTCTGTGTTTGACAAGTTCCTGGATATAGGATGCATAAGAAAGGACAAAAAAATGAAGTGGTTGGAGGTATTGATTAAGGAGGTAATCGCACTGCAGGAGAAGGAGGATGTTCAAAAGATTCAAAGAAGCATTGACTAGAGCTTAGGAAAGTTAGACAGTGGACGCACCATTATATCCGTCACCATTTAGTGACAATGTTGTGGGGGAAAACATTAACAACAGAAGCACAGAGTGGTACAAGAACAATAGAATAGTCGCAACGATTCAATTATTGACATGAATAAAAAGAGTAGAACAAACGTCAGACTCTGGCAAGAGAGCATTCAGGAAAATTTCCGACATTTGAAGGACAGTAATGTAGGAGGCCCAACTTTACCTGTTATAATTTGGCGGAATGCGATGTGAAAAGTAGATACAATTTCAATGGAAGAACATTTGGTGCCAGCAGTTGTTGCGTTGTAAGATTCAGCTCTGCCACTCCAAAACATAATGAACATTCGAGATTGAAATAATGAACTGAAGATCAGAGCAACTTCAGTGGTGTGAGAATGCATTTGGGGGATATTAATTCGATGTTTGAGTGGTAAAATGGTATCTCAGTTCATTCTGTCATTATTCCGATTCCACAATTAAAAATGCTCACCTTTTTCAATCACTGTATCCATTGTGATCTCCCAGTTTCAACACTTTGTTCTGTGTTTCTTGGTAATCTGGTTACACAGTTATAGTGTTTTTTTTATGGATCTATTCATTGAAGTTGCAATGTTACATTGCTGACCCTCTGTTCGGACTGTGTATGTATTTTCACTCTACAGCTCCAGTTATGAACCTGCTCAGGTGTGTCTATGCATTATTGTTGCACGGTTACAATACTAATTGTGTCCATTGTGTCTATGCATTCGTCTTTCACAGATACAACGCTGTCTTTTTACTGCACCTATATATTTACGTTGCATAGTAACGAAACCGGCTCTGTTCAGTATGCCTCGATATTGCAGTTCCACATTTACAATGCTAAGTATTTTCAGAGTTTCCATATATTCTAGTTCTGGAAATACAATGCAAATACTATTGAATGTATTTCTGCATTCCGGTTACATAGTTAAAATGCTGTCCCTTTTCAGTGTGACTATGTATCCCAGGTTACACTATCTCAATACTGGCTCTGTAAAGTAGTTCGATATAGTCCAGTTGCACAGAGCCTGCACTGATTCTGTTAGAGTGCTTCTGATTCCCGTTGTACAGATAAAACTAATAGCTGTATTTTTTTCTATGTACTTTTTTTTTCCTTATTCGAATATCAAATTTCTTATTTGTGTCTAGGCATTCCCTTAGCGCAGTTCGTACATTGACTCTGTACATCGAGTCTTTGTATTCCAGTTCTACAGTTTATTTGTTGATTGTAATCAGTTTCAAAAATTTATATTCTAGTGTGACCATGCACGCCTTACGTGCAGTTGCTTTCATAGCTACTTTTACTGTGCCAATGTATTTCTGCTTCACAGTTACTGATGGATACAGTCTATGAATGGGCAGCTATCGTACTGTAACTATAACATTGACTCTCCTAGTGTTCCTGTTCCATTGTTTATCTGTTAATTCTGTGTGATGCGATTGTGTTTTCCTGTTGTACATTTTTATGATATCTGTATGAAATGCATCTATGCATTCCACTTCCAATGTCATTGTGGTGAAACATTACAATGTGTCTCTATAATCCGTTTTGATATGACTACAGTGATTCTGTGTAATGTGAGTATGAATTAGTTTTGTACAGTTGAAATGCTGTATAGTTTAGTCTATATGTGCAGTCACCTTGCATGTTAAGAAATGAATTATTTTCAGATTGCACTTGTAACCTTATTGCAGTTTGTACAATGTGGATCCTTTCGTTTTTACCGTTAAATACTAACTCTGGTGGTGTGTTTAAATGCTTTTTCCATGACGTTTGTACTGAGTCTGAGTTCTCGTTGTTTGCTTACTAATAGGTCATAGGCAACTTTTTGCGTGCATTTCTTTTTTTCGTATTCAATGTTGATTTTCCTCAATACGCCTACGCATTGCTGTTTAATTGTTTCGATGAAGACTGTTCATTGTTTCAGTGTCTTTATTGCTGCTGTGCAGTAGAAATGCGTAACGTATCTGTTCAGTGTATCTATGTTTCCTTTAAAAAAGTTACGTTGTTTCACACTGTTATAATATTGATTCCGTTCAATGTAACCAGACAATATAGACACAATGTACATACGCATTTCAGTTACACAGTGGCAACAGTAACTCCACACATTCCACAGGCACAGCACCAACATCGTTCAGTGTACTTAGCTATCGCAACTCCACAGTTACAAAACTGGCCCTTTAGATGGGTCTATGCATTGTGCTTGCACTGTTACAACACTACCCCTACTCAGTATGCCTTCACATTACTGATGGAAAATTACAATGCTGAGTTTTTTTTTTCAAGTTGTCTGTATTCCAGTTCCACAGTTGCAATGTGGACGATCTTCATCGGATCAATGGATTATGTCTACTACTTACAAAACAGACACGGCTTTTTGCGGTTATACAATGCTGACTCTGTATACCTGGTCTATGTATTCCTATTGAAAAGTTACAATGCCGCTTTTCAGAGGCAGCAGGAAGTGTTGATAGTGCCAATGGATAAGAGGCTGTTTCGTATCATGGACTGGGCTTCATTTACAATTTGTAGTTTCTTGTGGTTTTGGGTGGATGATTACAAGCCAAAAAATCATTCCATCGCAGTGTTTTTTTTTGTTTTAACTGATTAAAATTATATACGATTGACCTTATTCTATATATTTCTCCTTAGCATGTGGGTGTTACTCAGAAGGACTATATTTGTTGCCCATCCCTAATTTTCCTTGAGGCGTGTGGGTTCCTAGGTATGTGCAGACAGCAGTTAAAAGATAATTACATTTATTTGAGTCTGGAGTCGCACATAGGCCAGGTCAAGTAATAATGGCAGGTTCCTTCTCTAAATAACATCAAAACAATCGATTGCGTTTCCATTTCTTCCTTCACTATCCGAGAATACAAAAGCAAATTCTTTAATGGCAGTGACTAGTCGATCAAATCAGTAATATGAGAAACATATAAATCAACAAGAAGATAATTGGGGATATTATAATATTATATAAACTTGCATTGATAAAACTCATTTCGTGATCCCAAAGCCATTTAGAACATATTGGTTCCTTTTGGTTGGTGAGTAATCACCCGCTTTGTGGCGAAGCATGGACCTTACTGGACAAAACATCTAACATCGCCACTTAGAAACACTGGAGGTAGTAGCAGGAGGGAGCCTCTTGACCTTCGAGCCTGCTCTGCCATTCACCACGATCATAGATAATCGTCAAATTCTATATCCTAATCCTGTTTCTCTTTTTTTTTACGCTGTAACTTTTGATGCCATTCACCCCAAGAGCTGTATCTAACCGCCTCTTGAATACATTGAATGCTTTGGCATCAAATACTTTCTTGTGGTTATCAATTGGACAAGCTCACGACACTATGGCTGAAGAAATGTCTAATAAACGATCCAATATCCCATTAACCTCATAGGTTGAGGCACAAATCCACCAAGACTCGAAACTTCATCAGCCCACAGCTCCATCAAGTTACACAATGCAGCTTCGCTACTGCAATTTCATGCTTCTTGCATTCCCTATCGTGAACACGGATGGAAAAAAAATATCCCTCCAGTTCATTCGCAGTTTTCTTAATATCTACCTTAACTTTACATCTTCACATTCCTCCAATCCAAAGGATGGCTATTCATTGTTGTCACATAGTTTTTCAATTCCAGTGAATTAGCTCCACTTCCAGAAACAGCCGTCAAGCTTATGTTCCCAGATACAGCTGCAGGATGAGGATCATCAGGCGCGCAAGAAGCATCAATTGAAATATCCCTTTACGAAAATGCAAGTGTAGAGGGACAAAATGTTATTTCGTGATTTAAGAACCAAAGCGAAGCGTGGCATTTCAAAAGAGGAAATACAGACTAGCGACCACCACGTAAACAGACAACTTAAGATTGCATGGCTGAGAGCGCACTCTATCCAGATTTGTCTTGAGCCGTGGTCTTATAGGGCGGCGTTTTAATATGGGCGCCGCCTGCTGGAAATCATGCGCGTTATCTTCATCGATTTTACTTGGAGTAAATTTCCGTCGGGGCGGCGCAATCATCGAATTTCTATTCTCGCGGTTCAACAACACCAGCTGATGTTGTTTTCCCTTTATTGACCTGCTTTGAATTTTATACGTGCTGCCAAAAAAATGATTGTGCAAGCAATTTTAATGGTAATATTCCAAAGGGAATTTGAAGCCTTTTGGGTATCGAACAAGACGATATGAATAATTGATAAATGCTCTGCAAGATAATTAGCACCGACATGATGATTTCAATGGTTTAATATTTTGTTTATTTATTCTATCATAGTATCTGGCTATCGATTTTCAGCCTAGCCTTTGTGCTGGAGCTCATCTCTAATTTCTATTGGCTTTCATGACACCGTGGATTCGCATGTAACTAAGCATATTTATTACCACGAAGAACATCAGGAAACCAGATGTGATTTTACAATCATTTCACCTCAGACCCTTAATCTAAAACGCTGGTTTACGTACCCGCTGATTTTCCCATAGAGTCAAAGACGTTATTGTTTGGGCCTGTCTCATTTTATTAAAAGACGGTACATATTTGTTCTGTTTCCAGATGCGTTGGCTTTTGTGTTACGATTGATCAGAATTAAGTAAAAGCTCGATGCTGTACTTTCAGGTTAATAAATTAGTGAATCAAGGGGAAAAAAAAGTCAGTTCATGGAATGGGAACCAGCTGGCCAGAAATCCTATCAGTTCGGTGGTGTTCGTTCAGACTGGAGACGTCGTGATAGCCCGTGGAAACCCCACGTAGTTTCCTGCCTGCTAATCTATGGAACCGACAGCAACTGATAGAAAGACAATTCAGGGTGAGCGCCCATCAGTCTGGGCAACAGGGTCGAAAAAATTAAGTCAGTAGGACATCGGTTCATTCAGTTGTGGGGCGGGGGGAGGGAGGTTCAGTTCCTGTGGTTTTTGAAATTAAATATGCAATCAGAGGAGAAATTATCCCAGCTCCGGGGATCCTGTTGCTCAATCGGTAAAGGGTAAACTCAGCCTGGATAATTGAAGAAGAATTATTTCCAGCAGGATGTATCTCAACCTCATTTAGATGTTACATACGTCTCAGCACGTGTGAGTCATTACAATAGATGTCAAGTCGGTTGACTAAAATTATCTAGGAAATCGCATGGAATTATGGTCCTCTCTCAATGGAGCAGTTAATCCTTAATTTCATGAGCAAAACTGCTTCTAACTTTCAATGTCTACACCAAATTTGCTCAATTTCCTTTTCAATGAAAAACACTGTCAGGTCAATCAGCCTCTACAGATAACTCAATTCGTTCACTCCTCTTACGTTAACTTCCAGCCCACAGAGAAGCTGTATACTGTGACAAAGACCATTCTGCAAAGTCTAGCGAACCTATGATATTTTGCAGCTTCCTCTAGCTTCCCTTCATAGTTCCAAGTCTAAACTTACCATTATAAGCCGCAATTCCATTGGCCCATGCACTTACATAGTCTGGGCGGGAAAGGGCAGCAGATTTCTCAATTTTGCACAGGCAAATATCCCATATACTCAGTATATTTCTCTGGTGTTACTGAGTGTTCTCCACCTATTCTCCAATTTGTTCAAACACTCCATGATAGAACAACCCGCCACTAATGCATCGATTGCCAGTATTGATCTGGTGCGCCCTCATAATTAGATACCCAATTCCACATGACAGTGGGAGAAATCCTGAGATAACATTTTTTTGTTTTTTTCTCGCTAGTTTCTTACCTAAAGTCAGAAATTCGAACTTCAGTACCACGTCATTCACTCCACTGGCCACCACCTCCCTTCCCAATCTTTCTGTTCATGCCTATGGTAGCAATGTGTTTTGCTGCTGCTCAATGGCATTCTTGATGCTAGCACCAAGGCGAAAATATCGCAAATTGTTGTCAATAACTGCTTATCGACTTTTCAACGGATCTTTGAACATACTCCAGGTGAAAGAGAAAGACGTTCATAGAATCATAGAAACTCACAGCGCAGGAGGTGGCAATCTGGTCCATCGAGTCTTCACCAACCACAATCCCACCGAGGCCCTACACACAAAACACGATGCATTTCACCCACCTAGTCAGCCTGGCATTAAGGAGCAAGTGGTGATGAAGATAAAGGTGAGTAGGCCCGACGGCATTTGTTGAGTCAACAACAGAGTTAATGTTTCTGGTTCAACGTGATGCTTGCTTGGAGAGATCAGAATAGACTGGATTTCAAGCTGTTGAAAAAAGAGTCCAATACCCAGTAAGCAAATGTCAGGTGTAACTAAATGGGGTAGAAGATTAAATGACATAGAAACAATGGAAGACGAATAAAAAAAAAAGTGACAATGCTAATATTAAAGGCACACCCACCATTGATTTAAAGTAAGTAATCGCAGAATATTGCTCAAGCATGTTTGAAAGGAAAACAGCAGAATATAATCAGACCTGTTGCTTATGTTTATAGATGAATTTTTACTGTTGATTTTTCAGACGTTTTCACCGACTTTATGATACCGCAGAAATAACCTCCCCGTGATTGGTTGTAAGACGATTTTGGAGAACCGAGCATTATTGCCAATAGTGCAATCTGTGACATGAAGAGATTTTAAATAAATTTTTGAAATCATGACTGATTTAATAGAATTATTAACGAGCTACTGATATTAACGATTGGCAGAATATGGCAACCAATAGCGCTAATTAAACATAAGCGTGAAGTAATAAAAATTAAATCCAAAAGGATATTCTTTGTCCTTGAAATTTCGGTCTGAAAATGTGGCGAAGGCAAGTGCCACAGTAACTGTTGAAACACACTGGGAATGTGAAATTTCAGGACTATGGATAAATAGAAGAGAGATGAGATGAACAGGCCGCATCATTTAATCTGTTGTCAGAATCACTTTGGGCCGAATGAACATCTCTATTGCGAGATTTTGTTTACACTTTTCATCGAATCTTGGTGTCCCTGGCAAGGCACCATTTTGATGGCCATATCAAATTGAACCCAGAAGTTGTGGGTGAGCTATCTGATGGATCTCTGGAGTCAATAAAGTGCAAGCAGAATGCACTGCTGTCAACAAGGTTGCACCCAGGCAAAACTCTCAAAGACAATAAATGAACAGTGATACAGTTCCATCTCAACATGGTATGATGCTTTGTTTTGATTTCATTAGATTTATTATATAAGTAATATCCCAGAAGTAGCTGTATATCAGAAACAAATAGAAAATAAGGAGGTGGATACTTGTGATAAGTATTGCTTTTTGCCCCCAGAAGAGACAAAACACACCGGACTTAGCGAAGTAAAAGAGAGAGAGTGCATAATGAAATGTTACAGTCATAGCTAGGGTGCAAGAAAACTTCAACATAACACAAGAAAGATTCATTCAAGAAGTATTTTTTGACAGCAGAGAAAGAGCTGGGTTTTTTTTTTAGGCAGTTGGTACTGGTCTGAGACTTTAGTATCTTTTCCCAGATGGAATAAAGTGGAAGATTATGTCCGGGGAGCGTTGGCTTCTTGATTATGCTGACTGATTTTCCAAGACAGCGGAAAATGTAGATAGCATCAATGGATGGGTGGCTGTTTCACATCATGGACTGGACTTCATTCATGACCATGGGTGAATAATTGCACGCGTTATTGCTTAAACCAAAACCTCATTCTACCAGTTTTCTTGTTTAAAAAAGCATATTCTGGACGTTATTCTGTTTATTTCTCCTCAGCATGTGGACATCATTGAAAAAGACAACAATTGTTGTCCATCCCTAATTTCCCCTGAGCCGTGTGGGATTGTAGGTATGTGCAGAGAGCAATTAAAAGTAAGTTAGATTTATTTGGGTCTGGAGTCGCATTTATGCGAGGTCAGGTAATAATGATTGTTCTTTCTCTAAATAACGTCAGAAAATTCGACTGTTTATCTTTTTCTCTCTCGTCATCGTATGAGAATTGAACTCTGCAAAAATATGCCAACACATTGTGGCAGTGACCAGTCAATCAAAATAGTAAGATGAGAAACGCGTTAATCGTCACAAGGCGAATATATATAAATAACGCCATTGGTATCGCACATTTTGTTCGGCCAGAGCAATTTAAAGCCAATTGGTTACTTTTATTTGACCAGTAATCATCAGATTTGGGACGAAACTTTTATTTGAACGTCTATAAATAAGGGAGTTTACAGGACAAAGCATCTAACATTGAAACACAGAAATCTAGGAGCAGGAGAAGGTTATTCATCCCTTCCAAACTGCTCCGCCATTCATCACGATCATGGCTAATCAATAGCCTAATCCTGTTCTTACCCCCGGACCTTTGATGTCATTCACCCCATGAGCTATCAGTGGTCGTCCCTTGAATATATTTAATGTTTTGGCATCAACAATTTCCTATGATGATTAATTCGATAAGCTCAACATTATTTGGATGGAGGAACTTCTCTAACAAATGATCTGGTATCCCATTAGCCAAACATGTTAAGACGTCAGTATGAAATCCATCAGGACCGGAAGACTCGTCAGCTCAATTTAGACAACGGAGCTTCCCTACTGCTTGTAATTTCATAAGGACCTTCCTCTCAACTATCTTCTGATTCACCACTGTTACTGGAAAGTTTCCTGCATCCTCTATCGCGAAGACAGAAGGAAATTATCTGTCAAGTTCATCCGCAATTTCCTTAATATCTCTTCTTAACTCCACATTCCCACAATCCAGAGGACTGTTACTCGGTGGTATTAGTTTTCAGTTCCAGTAGATCAGCCTCACTTCCTGGAAAGATCTGCCGAGTGTATGGTCAGAGATGCGGCTCCATGATGAGGATCATGCGCCGTGCATGATCCTCACAATACCCATAACCAGTAAAACAGCATTTTCTTAGGTTGACAATCGTACACATGAGCGAGTGATCGCAAAAATAACGGCTAGCAGGTCAATAATCATCATGTGTAATTGCGGAACAGGCTCGCAGACGAGTGATGTGCATATTCATTGCTTAAACAGAAAGAAATTAGTTTGCAAACTCACGCATTCATTTAAGCCACTTACAACCACAACAACACCACTGCCATCCACTCCACAATCTCCAACCACGCCCCCACCCCTCCCGACAACTCACCCAAGTGAACCAACTTTCTTCATTAGCTTCGCCTCTAACTCTCTCAGAAGAACCAACAAAGCTCGTCTGCATCATCAAGTTATCAGGGTAAAGGATAGCAAGTGCATCGAAAAAGTACCTACAAAGTCCGCGCCAAGTCGAATACCATTCTGATTTTGAAATCTATCGCCGATCCTTCATTGTTGCAGGTTTAAATCCGGGCATTCCCCCCCGAAATACAACCTACACAAAAGGGTCTGGAGGCTTTCTAGAAAGTATTGTATTGCATCCTGCATAGAAATTAAAGAGCTCGCTATTCGTGCACAGGCAGAACATTTCTTCTTATAGTTGGATCTGTCGGGTAACGTGGACCCGTTGTAAACTGTGAAGAAATAGCACAAATATTCAAGTGAACATTGACACGTTGATGGAATGAGAGAACACATGGAACATACCGTACAATGCGCAGAAGTGTGAAGTGTTCCATTGTTTAGGAAGAGGTGGGACAAGCCGTAAAGCATAAATGTTACAATTATTAAGGGGGTCTAGTAAACGGAAAACGAGCGTCGTCATTTGAAGGTGGTTTGGATAGCGGTTACTAGTACTTGCAAATATACAAATGTTAGGAGATAATGTTGAGGTTTTGCCTCAACTTCAGAATGTTGCACTTGAGGAACGATTTGAATGTATTGGAAAGAGTGCTGAAAGACGCACAAGAAATATTTCAAGGATGACCAGCATCATTGATACAAATATACAGGAGAAGATGTTCTTGATTGTTGAGGGGGGGGTTTGATAGAAATATTAAAATGTATTTGGCCAATTAGCAAGATTTTTTTTTTGAGGGGGGATAACAACATTGTACTTACCGATGAAGGAAAGGGTAGCACGGTACAACAACTGTCAGAATTTCAGACGTAGAGAGTCAGGAACCCGGGTTCAATTCCAGCTTCTGGTGATTGTGTGGAGTTTGCACGTTCTCCTCTGTCTGCATGGATTTTCCTGCAGGTGCTTCGGTTTCCTCCCACAGTCTAATGATGTGCAATTTCATTATATTGACCATAACAAATATCCCCTTAATTCCAGTTGTAGATGGGGTGAATTACCAGGATATATGCACGAGATTAGAGGGGTAAGGCGAAGGCTGGGCCGAATTAAGGCGGTCTGTCGGAAAGTGTTTGCAAACTCGATGGGTCGAACGGCCTTCTTCTGGACTATGGAGGCATCATGCGTTAACATAAATGGAAAATGCTGAAGACAAAGTGTCGCGCGTTGTCTACTCTGCATTAGACTGCCAGAGGGTTGAATGCAGGCAGGTTTATCAGGATTGTGAGTGAATTAGGTTAACATTTGAAATCAAGGAATGAGCTGGGTTATATAGAGAAGTTGGGTCAGTTATCCTCGGGCACTGCACCGTGGGAGATCTGGCACACACAGGGTAGGACCACTGGCCTCCTTAAAATCTCTCAAATTCGATGATTGTGTGGTTTTGGAGGTTTTAACTGATAACCTGCCATTGTTACAGCGCGTGTGCAGCGGAAGGGAGTCGACAGTAACAGAATCTGAATTAAAATAAACAGGTTATCATTTAACAAATAACTTTTTTCAGTACAATTTCACACAGTAGGAGAATATGTGAGATGTGTGAAGATAAAAACCATATTATCTCGCAACTTGCGATGGGTCTTGGGCTTTTCGAACACGGTTCGCATTTATTGTCCAACCATGAACTGAGGAGTTATTAAGAGTCAGCAACATTTCTGTGGATTGGGAATCACATGTAGGTCAGAAATGTAAGGAAAGCAAATTCCCTTCCCCAAACGATACTAGGCAAGTTTTTATGACAATCAACAATAGTTCAGTCGTCGCCATTAAATTCTAATTGCAGATTTTGTTTTTTCTGAATCCAAATGTATTCAAACAGCGTGGTACAATTCGGTCCCACACTCCAGTAAACTTAGGAGGAGAGGGGAAGGGAAGGGGATGGGAGAGTGGAGTGGAAGAGGAGGAGGGGAGGGGAAACGGAGAGGAGTGGAGATGATAATTTCCTTAAGCTAGCTTTTCGAATATATGAAAATGGCAAAGGTGATACGTGACAAGGTCGGATAAATAGGGATCACTGAAGGCTCAAATCGCAAATGAAACTGATCCTACCCAGCTCCTGTCCAAAAATGTGTTTCTGTGCTCTCGATAACGTGCTACTCAACGTAACGTTAGTAACATGAAGTACACTTTGGTTGAGAATTCGGCGCTCTTGCATCGTGAAATGTTCACCCTAATAATTTAGTGGTTCCATGCTACTGCCAAAATAACTTGAAATAAGAGCAAACGTCACGAAAAAATATTCCGTATACTAATGAAGTATAGGGTCGCAAAACGATACTTTGTGACCAAAGAGCGAAAATGAAGCATGAAATTTGGAAAACAGAAACGCAGACTAGCACCTCCTCATAAACAGACAACTTAAAATTGTTTTTAATCCATGTTTTGCTTGAGAATTGTCTTTTTGGATGGCAATTGTAAAACTGGCGCCACCTTCTCGATATCATGCACAATGTGTTCATAGATTTTGCTTCCTGTATATCTCTGCGGAGACTGTGCAATTACACGATAATATAATTTCCTTTCATTTCAGTTCAATGAACACCATCTGGTGTTGTTTTCAACTTGTGGCAGCACATGGAAAATTCAAAGCAATTCCATAAGTAATTGTGCAATGAATTTGAACAATAATCTAAAGGGAATGTGAAGTCTTATGGGAATTGAACAAGAGAGTCTAAATAATTGCCCAATACTCTGAAACATAATTAGTACCGGCATGATTATTTCAATGGCGCACCATTTTGCCGACTTACTTCATCATAGAATCTGGAACTGTTGTTATGAAGGCCAGCCTTTGTGTTGCTGCTCATCCTTCATTTCCATTCGCATTCGTGACACCATGCATTGACAAGAAACTAAGCATACTAATTTTCCAAAAGGATATCAGGAAACCAAATGTGATTTTTACTGCCGCCATGTAGAAAATTTGCGAGGAGGGAACCAGAAATGTGATTTCAATCTTTCTCCCAGCGTCGTTCACAAGTGGGTAGCTACTTACGAAAGAAAAACAGGTCAATGCATGGCTGGAAGTCGTTACGTTGGGAGCGGTTTGTCCTCTTATGGAGGGTTTAATCAAACGGGACATCTGGCGGGGAAAATTCATTACCCCAGAGAGAAATACCGAGTATATGGAATATTTGGGAAGGCGGGCTTCTGCAGTCAAATTGAAAAGTGACGAGTGGCACCGTAACAACTAAGAAAGCGATGAAGAAAGGAAAGATAGATTATGAAACTAAGCTAGCACAAAACATAAAAATAGATAGTAAAAGATTTTACAAATATATAAAAAGGAAAAGAGTGGCTAAAGTAAATGTTGGACCCATAGAAGATGAGAGGGGGATTTAGTGGTGGGAAATGAGGAAATGACCGAGGCCTTAAACAATTTTTTCACGTCTGTCTTCATAGTAGAACACACAAATAGCTTATTTAAAATTAAAGTCATGGGACTGTCGGGAGTAAGGTCCTTAAAACCATACTATTACGAAAGAGATAGTGCTTTGTAGGCTAATGGGACTGAAGGTTGACAAGTCCCCAGCCCCAGATGGAATGCATCCCATGGTACTGAAAGAAATGGCAGAAGTAATAGCAGACACATTGGTAGTAATTTAACAAAATTTGCTGGATTCTGGGGAAGTGCCAGCTGATTAGCTGTTTTCCAATATGACGCCACAGTTGTGAAAATGCTGGAATCCATCTTGAAGGAAGAAATAACAGGACACCTGGAAAAGAGTGGTTTAATCAAGCAGACACGACACGGATCTATGAAAGGAAAGTCATGTTTAACAAACTTAATGGATTTTTATGAGAATGTAATGAGTGCGGTTGACAGAAGGGGACCAGTGGATGTGGTGTTTTTAGAGTTCCAGAACGCATTCAATAACGTGCCTCACAAAATGTTGCTGCAGAAGATTAAGGTACAAAGAGTTGGGGGTAAAGTGTTAGCACAGACTGATGATTGGTTATCTAACAGGAAGCAGAGAGTTGGAATAAATGGATGCTTTTCTGGTTGGTAGTTGGCGACCACTGGGATCAGTGTTGGGCCCTCAACTGTTTACTACATACATAGTGCTACTTCGTCTATATATTCTAATTGCACAGCATCTCTACTGGTTAGAGAGCTTATATTTTCCGTTGTACAGAAATAGCTAATATCTGGATTTTTCTAAATTTTTCTTTTCATCGAGTTTCTCATTTCTGTCTACACACTCCCGTGGCACAGTTCCTACATTGACTCTGTCATCGTCTTTTTGTGTTCCAGTTCCACAGTTACTTTGCTGATTGAAGTCAGTTATTTTTAAAATTTATAATCTAGTGTGACCATGCATGCCTTTTATGCAGTTGTGCTGTGTTTATGGCTACACTGAATGTGCCTATGTATTTCTGTTTCGTAATTACTGATTGGTGCATTCATTGTGTCAATATGCAATCACGAAACTGTTATTACATTTACTGCTCCAAGTATATCGCTATGTTTCCATCCCATTGTTTATCTGTTGATTCTGCAATGCGACTTTGTATTCCAATTGCAAATTTTCTTTGGTGACTGTAAAATCTCTCCATGCGTTCCACTTCCAATGTCACTGTGGTAACTCCTTGCAATATATCTGTACACAGAATCACCATAGTACTATTGAAACAATATTTAATGTGACTATGAAATATGCGGACATATTTTAGTCTACTTATGCATTCACGTTTCATGTTAAGAAAACATTTTCAGATTTTATCTGCAATCTTGATGCAATTTGCATAATGTGAATCTTTTCTGTATGTCCAATAACTAATACCATTACATATGTACTTCTGTTCCATGACGTCGGCACTGAGTTTATGATTTCCTGTTGTCTGGTTATCAATAAGTCATATGCGGATTTTTCCGTCCATTTCCATTTCTCTGTTGCAATATTGATTTTCTTCAATGAGTCTATGTTTTACTGTTTAATTGTTTCAATGCAGAATCTGTTCATTGCCTCAGTGTCTCTATGCATTTCAATTACGCAACTGTAATAATATTTCTGTTCAAAGTATCTATGTCTTCCTTTTTTTAAAAAAAGTTATTTTTTACACACTGACTATATTTTCCCGTTACATACTTACGACATTCATTCTGTTCAATTTGCATATGCATTGCGGTAACACAGTGGCAATAATAACTGTGTAGTGTGCACATTTTCAACAATTTCAATATTGACACTATTCAGTGTATTTACCCATTGCAGGTCCACAATTACAATACTGACCTTATTAAATGTGTCTGTGTTGTCCTTGTATAGTTACAATACTGACTCTATTCATTAACTCTTTTCATTACGGATGCAGAATTACAAAAAATGACTTTTTTAAAGCATATTCCAGTTCGACAGATACAATGTTGAGACTCTTCATAGAACCAATACAATACAGTCAGTATTGTAAATTGAATGGAATACATAAACATATGAAATAGTGTTAGTATTGTAATTGGGGAAAACAGAATCCATAGATTCTATGTGTTCTTATTAAATTGTTACAATACTGAATTTGTTCATTTTGTAAACAAATACATGAAGTTCCAATACAAAACCCTGCTCACTGTGTGTATCAATTCCGGTTACAATCCTACTTTTTTAAGATATCCAATGAATTGTGGTTACGATCACAATACTTCAGGGTATGTGATTCTCATTCGACGTTACGATACTGTTCCGATCAGTGTGCCTGCATTCCAGTCCCATATTTGCAATAAGGACACTGTTCAATGTGTTTCTGTTCTGGTTTCACATTTATAAATACTTTCTTTTTTCACTACATCAATATACAATGCTAATACTGTTCACTTACTTTATGCACTGCACAAATTCAATGCTGACTCTGTTCAGCGAGCTTGTATATTCTGGTTACACAATTAAAACGTTCACCATGTTCAATGGGTCCACACATTGCACAGTTACAAGGCTATCTCTGCTATGCACCTCAAGTTATCTAATTTCCACTGGTCCAATACTTATTTTGTTCAGTATGCCTATATATTCCATTCACGGTTAAAATTATGACGCGCTTCAATGTGCAGGCAATGGCGTTGCACAGTTACAATACTGTCTCTGCTCAGTGTGTCTATTTACTCCAGATGCATCTTTGATTATTGGACAGATTTATTAATGTAGTCTGCTCGTTTTCTTCATGTAGCACAGTTACAATTCTGACAGTTTAGTGTGTCAAAATGTTTCAATCATTCACTCATCAATCAATCATGTCTCTATTCACTCCGTCTTTGCGTTCCCGATGCATAGATACAGTACTTATTCTGTTCAATGTGTCTATGTATTTTATTTCCACAATTGCAATCTGAGTTTGTGCTTCTGTGTTCTAGCTCCATAAATACAACACGAACAAAGTTCGGTCTGTCTGGATGACAGTGTTGCTTTTACATTACTAACACTGTTGAGAGATTCTGTATTCCAGTTCCACAATAACAATGTTGACTCTGTTTAGTCGGCCTCTGCATCCTTGATGCACACTCAGAATACTGCATCTGTTCAGAATGTATGCATTACAACTCAATGTACAATACTAACCATGCATGCTGTTTCTATATTCCAGTTCCACAGTTAAAGTACGGACATGACTAAAGGGGTCTGTGGATTGTGATTGCCAGTTACATTACAGTCTTTTGTTTTTGGAGTCTATTCATTCCAGTTCCCAAGTGGCAGTGCTGAGTCTTTTGCGGTGTTTCAATGTGCTGCTGTTACACAGTTAAAATAATGTTTGTGTTCGGCGTATTTATCTATTCCAATAACGTATAAACACACTGAACAAAGTCCATATTGTGAACGTATTCCTGACGAGCATTACGTACTGCATTTGCTTACTACGTCTACAGTTACAACATAGATGCTAATCAGTGTGTCTGATTACACAATTACAACACTGACTCTGTTTAGGTGTCGTAAGTATTCTGGTTGCTCAGTTCAGTAATGACTCTCGTCCGTATGCCTATGTACTCCAGTTCCATATTTACAATAATTGTCAATCTGTCTCGTATTCAGGTCCGCAGTTGCAGTGTTCTATGTATTTCGGTTTTACATAGCAACGAATTATTGCGATATAGGCACTATCGCGATCAATTGAGTGTGTTGTTAAATTCATCTTTCTTTATGGTAGAATTGAATGATGTTTCCCTGGAAATTGTATCAGATATGCATGGCTTTCCCTCATTGAGCAAAAAGGGTTTTGTATTGCATTTTGCATAAATTGGTGTCTTCCATAGAAACCGTTTGTCACAGATAAAGTATATCAGAAATATTTTACAGACAAATTGCAACGCTGTCAATCCTGGTGTAGCCAGTATCTTTCTCTGATTCAGCAATTGTAAAACTAGCGCCACTTTTTCGATATCATGCACAATGTGTTCATAGATTTTACCTCCTGTATACCTCTGCGGAGACTGTGCAACTACACAATAATATAATTTCCTTTCATTCCAGTTCAACGAACACCATCTGGTGTTGTTTTCAACTTACTGAATTGCTTTGAGTTTTCCATGTGCTGCCAAAAGCGATCGGAACACTATTTACACTCTCTTGCTCAATTCCTGTAAAGCTCCACATTCCCTTTGTGCAATCCATTTTAATAATAATTTCCGAATGCTCTGAAACATAATTAGTGCCGGCATGATTATTTCAATGGCACCAAATTTTGCTAACTTATTCTATCATAGAATCTGGCAATTGTTCTTAAGGCTAACCTTTGTGTTTCTGCTCATCCCTCATTTCCAAAAGGCTTTCATGACACTTTAAATTGTCATGTAACTAAGCACAATTACTTCCACTAAGGACATCAGGAAACCAAATATGATTTTATAATCTTTTCATGATTGCAACGACTATCTTGTTAACTCATGTTAGAATCAAAAAATGAACATACATATCACGAACTGCTGTGGTGGGACTTTAACCTCAGATCCTGAGTCTAAATCTTTAGATTACACGTCCCCTGATTTTCCCCACAGAGTCAAAATTGTCTTCAAACCATTTGGGACTATCTCATTTTCGTAAAAAGATGGTACAAATTTGTTTGGTTCCCAAATTTGTTGGCTTTTGTGTTACCATTGCTCAGAATCAAGTAAAAGTTTGATGCTGTTTTTTCTGCTTAATAAGTCAGTGGACCTGGAAAAAGGATAAGTTCATAGAATGGGACACAGTTGGCCAATGATTCTGCCAGTTTGGTGTTTGCTCAGACTGGGGAGGCCTTGAAGAACTTCTAGAAGTTCCATGTAGTATCAAGCCTTCTCCAATCTATGGAACCGACTTCAAATGATCAGATGATAGTTCAGTGTGAGTGCCCATCAGTCTGGGCGACAGAGCTAAAACAGAAGTCAGCAGAAGAATTGCTCTTCAGTTGGAGGATTTCTGGCTCTTGTGGTTTTCGAAATTAAGCATCAGATCAGAAGAGAAACTGTTCCGCCCTCGTTGATAGGAAAGCGACAGAATACAATCATCAGGTTATGAAGTCTGTGATTGTGATCTTGCAAGACCCGATAGACCAAATAGCCGCCTTCATGATTCTATGAACGGCTTTGTCTTACATGTAGAGTATGCCAAATCAAATATACATGGACAAGTCAATGAACAGACATCGACAACTCGTTGCCATATTATCCCCATTTTTCCAGAGTCAAGGATACATTTGGCAGCAGTAATACACATCGGTACCATAGGCATCAGCAGAAAGAGTGGGATGGAGGGTAGGCGGGTAGGAAAGTGAGGGGAGGAGAGGTGGGGGTGCGATGGCGTGGTCCTGGAGTCAGAATATCTGACGCTAGGTAGGAAATTAGCAAGGAGGCAACCAAAAATGTTATTTCTCCTAGTGTCGGGCACAATTGGGTATCTAATTACGAGAGAGAGAGGTCAATGCATTAGCTGGAAATTGGTGCATTCGGGGCGGACTGTTGTATTATAGAGCGTTTAATCAAACCGGGCATTGGACGGAGAAAATTTATAACACCAGAGAGAAATACCGAGTATACGGAATATTTGGAAAGGCGGGCTGCTGGAGTCAAATTGGAAAGTGACGAGTTGCACTGTATGCATGTATTCAAATGCAAGCATATTGTCATGTGGAAATTTGACCATTCTGTTATAATAAACAGCTTGAAGAAAGTCAATAGTGGGTTTGAAAAGTGCCTGGATATGGGGTTCATAGCAAGCGAAGGCCAATGAAAGAATTGGTGGTATTGTTTCAGGAGGTTGTCCCACTCCTATTGCAGGAATCAGTCCAGAAGATTTAAGAAGACATTGTATTTGGCTTTAACTGTGGAAAAATAAACAGTGGAAGCACCATTATATAAGTCGCCATTTAGTAGCAAACCTGAAGAAACCAAATTGCAAAGCGGTGCAGGAAAAAGAATGAATCAAAACGATTCCTTTATTGACTTGAAAAAAACCAGTGGGATCTGAATCTAAGACTGGCACGAGTTCAAAGAAAGCATTCAGGAAATTTTGATACTTTGAAGACGAGTAAGACAGAAAGCCGGGATTTACTTGTTTCTTTTTTTTTGGGGGGGGGGAGGGGCGGGCGATGAGATGGTAAAATTGCATCAAATTTCAATAGGAGAACAATTTGTGCTAGTCCTTGTTGTATTGTAAAATTTAGGTATGTGACGCTAAAATACAATGATCATTCAAGATAAAGATAATGAACTGAAGAGCAAAACAACTTCAATGAGTTGGTACTATATTTGGGAAATATCAGTTGGGAATTTGGACGAGAAAACAGTTCACTCTGTCTGTTTTTTCAATTCCACAGCTAAAATGCTGATGTTATACAGCGTTCTATGTATTCTGGTTGCCCAGTTGCAACATTGAATTTTCTGACTGTTTCTGTATATTTTGGTGACGCAGTTAGAATACTAAACCATTTTAGTGTTCAGGCATTGCACTTGCAATGTTACATTGCTGACTCTGTTCAGAGTGCCTACATATTTTAGTCCCGCAGCTCCAGTTATGATTCTGTTCAATGCGAGTATGTATTACTGTTGCACGAGTACAATACTCTGCTCAGTGAGTCCATATATTCCGTTTTCACAGATATAATACTATTTTTTTGACTGCGTCTTTGAATTTGGGTTGCACAGTAACAAAACTGACCCTGCTCAGTGTGCTGAAGTATTGCAGCTCCACATTTACAATAATGGATATTTTCACTGTGTCTGTATATTCGAGTTTCGAAAATATAAAACAAACACTGTTCAATGTATCTCTGCATTCTGGTTGCAGTGCACACATCTGACAATGTTGTCTCTATCAATGTATTGCAGTTGCACGTATAGGGCACTGAACGTGTTCAGTTTGCCTCCGTCTTCCAGTTAGAAAATCTGTTGAGTGTGCCTATGCACACCAGTTGCACAGTTTAAAATAGTATCCCTATTTAGTGTGCTTATACACCCCAGTTACACAATTACAAATCTGTTAAGAAGTAGCACTATATATTCCACGACGTCTGCACTGATTCTTGTGAGATTGCTTATATTTCCCATTGTACAGAAATAGCTAATGTCTGGATTTTTCTATGGTCTCCCTTTTCATTGTTCGAACATTGAGTTCTGTCTACAAACTCCCGTAGCACAGTCTCTACATTGACTCTGACTCTATCATCGTCTTTTTGTGTTCCAGATCCACAATTATTTTGCTGATCGTCGTCAGTTCTTTAAAAATAACTGTAATCTGGTGTGACCATGCATGCTTTTTGTGCAGTTGCCTTGTTTTATGGCTATACTTAATGTGCCTTTGTATTTCTGCTTCTTGCTCACTGACACACTAAACTGCATCAATGTTAACTGTGACCCTGTTATAACATTTACTGCCCCCGTGTTTCACTGTTTTCCTGTTCTATTGTTTATCTGTTGATTCTGCAACGCGACCTTGTATTCCTGTTGCAAATTTTCAATGGCGAAGTCTAAAATCTATGTGTTCCACTTCCAAAGTCACTGTGGTAATTTCCTGCAATGCGTCAATAAATGTTGTTTCAATGTTAATACGGTGACTCCGCGTAATGTGACTGTGAATTATTTTTCTACAGTTAACATGCAACGTGAATAAATAGACAGACTAAAATATACCAGCATTTTAAGAATACAGATTGTTTTCAGATTGCATTTGCAATCTTGTGCAGTATAGATAATGTGAATCCTCTTTGTATGTCCAATAACAGCATTAAATACTGACTTTCTTAATGTGTATATGCGTTTTTGTACCATGACGTCGGTACTGAGTCTGATTTCCTGTTGCTGGCTCCTGATAAGTCATATGCGGATTTTTGCGTGCATTTCTTTTTCTCTGTTGCAATATTGATTTTCTTCAATGAGTCTATCCTTCATTATTCCAATGCAGAATCTGTTCAATATCTCGGTGTCATTTCTTTTACGCACTTGTGATAATTTCTCTGTTCAATGTATCTATGGTTCCATATATAATTTGTAAAACAATTACATATTTTTAATGTAAAATCTGTTTTCCTATTACATAATTATAACACTGATTCTGTTCAATGTGCATGAGCATTGCAGTAACCCAGTGGCAATAGTAACTCTCTGCAGTTGGAAGTATTCAATAGTTTCAATATTGACACCGTTTAGTATATTTACCTACTGCAGGTCCACAATTATAATATTAATTATAATTGATAATGAGCCTATGCATTGCGCTTGCATAGTTACAATACTGATCAGTATGTCTTTTCACTCGGATGCAACATTACAAAATTAACCTTTTTAGGATATCTGTATTCCAGTTCGACAGTTACTCTTCATAGGATCTATGGATTGTGTTTTCCCAATTACAATACTAATACTATGTTGTGTGTTTATGTATTCCAGTTCTAGTTACAATACTAATTTTGTTCACTTTGTAAGCGAATACATGGACAAAGTTCCAATACAAAACACTGCTCACTGTGTGTATCAATTCCGGTTACAATCGTTTTTTTTAGCGTTTTCATGCATTGTGCTTGTGGTCACAATACGTTAGGATACATGATTCCAGTACGACAATTACAATACTGTTCTGTTTAGTGTGCGTGCATTCCCGTCCCACATTTGCAATAACTGTTCAATGTGTTTCTGTTCCGGTTTCGCATTTACAAATACTGTTTTTTTTTCGCTGCATCAATATACAATGTTGATCCTGTTCAATAAGTCTGTGTACTTCACAATTTCAATGTTGTCCCTATTCAGTGTACCATTATATTCTAGTTGCACAATTTAAACATATGCCATTTTCAATAGGTCCGCACATTTCACAGTTACAAAGCCATCTCTACTATGCATCTCAAGTTATCTAATTTCCACAGATTCATTACTTACTTTATTCTGTGTGCCTATACATTCCATCCGTGGTTACAATTATGACGCTCTTCAATATTACTGTTGCACAGTTACAATACTGTTTCTGCTCAGTGTCTATTTATTCCACATGCACCCTTACATTATTAAATCTGTTCAGTATTAAGTCTGCTCATTTTTTTCATGTACTCTAGAAGTACAGTTACACTTCTGACAGTTCAGTGTGTCAAAATGTTTCAATCATTCAATTATGAATCAGTCATGTTTCTGTTCACTCCGTCTATGCGTTCTCGTTGCATAGATACAGTACTGATTCTGTTAAGTGTGTCTATGTATTCCATTTCCATAATTGCGATGTGAATTTGGGCCTCTGTGTTCTAGTTCCATAAATGCAGTACTAACAAAGTTCGGTCTGTCTGGATGGCAGTTTGCATTTGCATTACAACACTGTTGAGAGATTCTGTATTGCAGTTTCACAATAACAATGTTGACTTTGTTCAGTCGGCTTCTGCATTCTTGATGCACACTCACAATACTGCACCTGTTCAGTGTGTATGCATTACCATTTACATGTACAGTACTAACCCTGTTCGTTGTTTCTGTATTCCAGTTCCACAGTTAAATTACTGGCTTGGCTAAGAGGTCTATGGATTATACTTGCCAGTTACATTACAGGCTCTGTTTATTGAGTCTACGCATTGAAGTTCTCAAATGACAGTGCTGATTAGTTTAACTGTGTAACAGCAGCACATTGAAACCCCACAAAGAATGTGTGTGTTCAGCTTATCTATTTATTCCAGTAACATGTTCACAATATGGACTGTTCAGTGTCGTATGTATTCCTGATGATCATCACTATGCTGTATTTGCTTACTATGTCTACATATTCCGTTTGCACAGTTATAATGTTGAGTCTAATAAGTATATCTGGTTGCACATTTACAATACTGATTCTATTTAGATGCCGTATATATTCTGGTTGCTCAGTTCAGTACTGATTCTCGTCCGTAAGCGTATACATTCCAGTTGCATATTTACAATAATTGTCAGTCTATCTGGTATTCAGGCTCCACATTTGCAGTGTTCATTCTTTTCAGTGTGTCTGTCTATTCTTATTTTACATTGCTATGAAGTATTGTGATATAGGCACTATTGCGATCTAAGTGAGTGTGTTTTTACTCATCTTTCTTGATAGTCGAATTGAATGGTGTTTCCCCGGAAATTGTATCAGATATGTGTGGGGTTTTGTCATTGAAAATAAGCGTTTTACATTGCATTTTTCATAAATTGCTGTCTTCCATAGAAACTCTTTGTCACAGATAAAGTATATTAGAAATATTTTAAAGACAAACTGCAACGCTGTCAGTCCTGGCATAGCAGTCCTGCATTGAGTATCTTCCTTTGATTCAGCAATATATCAGTTGCTTTCTCTGTATCAATGATGTAGTGACTGCTTTCAATATCTCCCTCTCTTGGAGTCAAAGTAAAAACAACAAAGAAAATTAAAGCACAGGAACATGCTCTTAAACCTTCCAAGCCTGCACCGACAATGTCACCCGACTTGACTAAAATACCCTAACATTCCGAGGACCACATCCCTCTATTCATATCCAATTCATGTATTTGTCAAAACGCCCCATTAAAAGCCCAATTCCACTACCTCCCCTGGCAAAGACTTCAAGCAGCCGCCACCCTCTATGTAAAACATGTACTTTGTACATCTAATTTAAACTTTGTCCAGAGATAATTGACTCTTCCAACCTCGGAATTAGGTTTAAGGTGCGATGGGCAATGTTTCTGACTATTCACTCTGTCCATGCCTCTCATTAACTTGTTGGCTGCTATCAGTTGGCCTCAACTTCTGCCATTCCAGTGAAAACAAATTAAGTTTCTTCAATCTCTCCTCATAGCTGAAGCCCTCCGTACCAGGTGATATCCTGGTAAATCTTTTCTGCACTCTCCGAACTCTCTCCAAAGACTCCACGTCCTTCTCGTAGCTTGGCGATCAGAATTGAACCCTATATTCCAAGTGCGGCTTAACTAAGGTTCTATAAAGTTGCAGCATTACTTGCCAATTTTTAAACTCAATGCCCGGCCGATGAAGGCAAGCATGCCATATGATTTCTTGACCATCTTCTCTACCTGTATTGCCACTTCAGTGAGCGTTTCGATAGTACTCGAAATGTTTCCCTCTGCTGGTGCTTAACTCTACATTTCACAGTCGTCAATTCACTGTTTCATTCTAACATTCTCTGAAAGTAGAAACGCTCACTATTTTACATTTATCTGCCTCCCGCTATAGAATGGAAAGGGATAACAGATTTCCCAACTCGTGAAAGTTACGAATAAATCAATCCTGCACGTTTTTGAGCTAAATATAACAGTTGATCAAAATTGTCTTCAGCCACATTAAGATCAGTTGAGTGAGGAAGCCACCCGAAGCACAAGATTATTCAGCAGGCGTTATGAAGATTAAACTGTCAAGGCATAGACAACACTTCTGTGTTTTGAACAAGCTCTGA
The DNA here is from genome assembly GCA_024679065.1 of Sphyrna mokarran. Taxonomy (NCBI): domain Eukaryota; kingdom Metazoa; phylum Chordata; class Chondrichthyes; order Carcharhiniformes; family Carcharhinidae; genus Sphyrna; species Sphyrna mokarran. Next base: position 4,689,228 of record JAGIQG010000014.1, on the reverse strand, counting down.
ATGGTAACTTGCCTCGCCATTAATAGGGTGAGTATCGTGATAAACTGACTGTACATCCCTGCGAATTTGAATATGTGCAAAGCTTTTCTATCTCTTGGTACAATGTTACGTTCAAGTTGTCATTGCCAGCAGCTGGGAAAAGCAAATAGTCCATTGTATGTGTATCGTGCATTGTGAGCCAAAGTGATGATGAGGCTAAAGATCAGGAGGACTGGTGGCATTTGTTGAGTGGAAAACAGAGCTAATGTTTATGGACCAATGTGATTCTTTGCGGTGATAAGAATGGAATGGATTTAAAACTCTTGAAAAAAGGCAGATATCCAGTACGTAAATGTTCGGGAATTGGGGGAAAAGGTTTAGAAGACCAAGTGACACGGAGGCAATGGAAGACCAGGGAAAAAAAAAACAATGACAATAGTTATTTTGAAGTCATGCCTTATCATTGATCTAGAGTAGGCAATCGCAGAATGTTGGCCAACCCTCTATGAAAGGAAAACAACAGAATATAATCACACTTTCAGCTTATATTGCTAGATCAATTTTACTCCTGATTTTATCAGACATTTTCACCTACTTGTAACACTGCAAAAATAACCTCACCATAGTTGGTTGTAAGGGGATACTGAAGACACAAACATTACTCCCAATAGTGCAGTCAATGTTACGGAGAGCATTGCATGTAGATTTTTGAACTCATGAATGATCGTTAACAATTGTGTACAATAACTTATTAACAAGTGGTAGAATTTGGCGACCAGTAGCACATATTATACATAAGCGTGAAGTGATAAAAGCAAATCGTGAAGAAAGTTTTTTGGGCTTGAACTTTCTGTCTGCAAACGCTGAAGTAACTTTTGAAACGATGCTGGGAAGATACTTGAACAGCGCAACGCCCAGGCTATGGCCAAAAAGAGAGAAGTCTGACTAACAGGGCGCATCACTGATCTGTTGTCAGAATTACTTTGGGCTGCATGCACAGTTTTTCTATTACGATATTTAGCCTCAAGTTTTCTTTGAAGCTTAGAGCCACTGACGAGGCACCATTCTGATGATCTGATCAAATGCTCTCCCTGAAGATGTGAGTGAGCTATCAGATGAATCTCTGCAGTCCATGAAGTGTAAGCAGTGCGCAATATTGATAGCAAGTGTGTGTCAGGCAAATGTCTCAACAACATTAAATGAACGACGATACAGTCCCATCTCAACAAGATATGATACGTGTTTGATTTGTTGTGATTTATTATAGCTACTTGTGGGAGATAAATAACTTTTATTTACATAAATAAATAATAAATCATGTAAATAAATAAATAATCAGGAAAATGTGGGGTAGACACTTAGGAAAATGCAATCATATGATTTGATTTGTTTTGATTTATTATTGTCAGAGTGAAAAATGTTTTTTTTTGCTCCCTATAGAGACAAGACATACTAGACTTCGTGAAGGACAGAAAAGGATGCAGAATGTAATGTTAGTCATAGCTATGATGTAGGGAAAACTCACCTTCACCAAGGAAGCTCCATTCAAAAGTCTGATGACAGCAGGGAACGGGCTATTTTTGAGGCACTTGGTAAACGACATGAGGATTTGGTGCATTTTCCCAGATGGAATAAGATGGAAGAGTATATGCTTGGGGTGCGTCGTTCCTAGATTATGGTGGCTGCTTTTCCGAGGCAGCAGGAATTGTAGATAATGCCAATGGATAGGCGGCAGTTTCGCATCATTCACGAACCTTTGTAGTTTCTTGCGGTCTTGGGTGGATGATTGCAACTATTTGTATTCATCACTTGCAGAGCAAGAAATCATTCCTCCACACTGTTGCACGGTTACAATAGCCACTCTGCTCAGTGTGTCTATGTATTCGGCTTTCATAATACAATACTATTTTTGTTTTACCATGTCTATGTATTTCGTTGCAAGTAAAATAAAAAAAAGACTGTTCAGTTTGTCTCGGTATTGCAATTCCACAGTTAGAATATATCATATTTTCAGGGTCTCTATATATTGTACTTCCAGGAAAAATACAGTACAAGCACTGTTCAACGTACCTCTGCATCCCGGTTGCACAGTACAAAGCTGACACAGTTCTATCTCTCTATGTATTCCCGTCTGTCTCGTATTCTGCTTCTATAGTGGCAGTGCTTAGTAGTTTCAGTATGTATTCCGGTTTCATATTTCTCAGAATTACTGTGTTATAAACACTATCGAGACGCAATACAGCGTGTATTTTTTTAATATTAATCTTTCTTACGTTTGAATCGAATGGTTTTCCCCTAAGTCTTAATAAGCTATGCGTCACTGAGCAAAAAGGGTTTTGTGCTGCATTGTGCATAAATTGATGTTTCCAATATCATTGGTAGAAACTCTTTGACACAGTGCATCAGAACTGCTTTACAGGTAAACTGCAACGCTGCCAATCTTGGCATCGGAAATGTGTTCCTCTATTTCAACAATATTCGTGTTTCTGCATCACTGTTGTAGTTATTGGTTTCTCTATCTGCCTTTGCTGGAATCCTTCGATGTGACTCGAAAGGCTTCCCTCCGGTGGTGCTTAACTATAATGTATTATCTAACGTCAATGTTTTATCTAACGCTCTGTGAATATAGAAATATACACTATTTAACTTTTATCAATCTCCCTCTATAGAATGCACGGGGATAATGGTTGTCTCAATTACTGAAAATGTCGAACATTTAATGAGCTGAATATTAAGTTGACTCAAATTTGTCCTCAACCGTATATTCATCAGTTGAGTAAGGAGGCCATCCAAGGCATGAGATTGTTCAACAAACGTTATGATGGTTTAACTGACAGGGCATTGGCAATACTTTTGCGTTTTGTCCAAGCTCCGAAGGATAACTTGTCTCGCCAGTGATTGGGTGAACATCCTTATAAAATTACAAGGTGAACTCCTGCAAGCTTTAGTCTGCTGAAAGACTTTGCATCCCTCGTTGCAATGCTGCATTCAAATTGTGATGGCCAGCAGTTGGGAGAAGAAGGTGATGCACTGGATGTTTATCAGGCATTATGCGACTAAGTGGTGATTAGGCTAAAAATCAGCAAGACCGTTAGCTTTTGTTGAATGAAAAACAGAATCAACATTTCTGATTCAATGTAATTTTTCTTCGGAGGCTTTTAAATCCGCTACATTTTTAGGTGTTTTAAAAAGGAGGGAATGAGCAGCTCAAGTAAATGGTCAGGTGTAGTTTAAACCAAGAAGATGATGACATAACATGGAAGCAATGGAGAACAAAGGGTAAGGAGTGACCACGAAAATATTGAGGACAAAGCCCACATTGATCTAGAGTAGGCAATAGCAGAATAGTGGTCAGTCCTCTCTGAAAGGAAAGCATCATAATATAATCATACCCGTTGACTGTATTTATAGTTCCACTTGTACTCTTGATGTCATCAGACATTGTCGCCTAATTGTAATACTGCAGAATCAACCTTGCCGCGCTTGGTTGTCAGGTTTTCGAAATCAAGAGTGCACGATTGGGAATAAGGCTCATTTCTTCAGAATCGCCTATATAAAATCTTTCTGTAAAACAGAGTGACTTCGTACAATTATTAGTGAGCAACTGTTATCCAGAAGTGGTAGAAGTTTGACAACGAACAGCTTGTTTTAAACATAAGCGTAAACTAATAAAGCTAATTTTTGAAGAATTTTCTTTCAGCTTGAAATTTCTGTGTGAAAATGTGGCGGAGACCAATGTTGATGTAACTTTTGAAAGGACACTGGGAAAATACTTGAACAGGGAAATTTCCAGGTTATCGCTGAAGAGCAGAGAGGTGATAAGAACAGGTTATTATCATTAATCACTTGTCAGAATTACTTTGGGTCTATTAGACATCTTCTGTGTTGCGAGATTTTCCTTTCGCTGTTCTTCGAATCTTGGTATCACTCTCGCGGTACCATATTGATGGCCGTATCACATTCTCCCCCAAAAGTTGCAAGGGAACTGATGAAATTCGGCAGTCGATGAAGTGGTGCATGTGTTGTTAGCACGGTGTACCATGAAAATGACCATCGACAGTAGATGAACCGGATAAATTTCCATTTCAACACGGTATGATGCTTATTTCTGATTTGGCTTGATTCATTCTACAAGCAACATCCGAAAAAGAAGCTATATGTCTGGAAAATGGGATATGGAGAGGTGAATACTTGGAAAAATACAGCCATTTGTTTTGCTCTTTTTTATTATTGTCACATGCATTAACATTCAGTAAAAAGTACTGTTTTTGGCACTATACAGACACGCATATCGTATGGAAGAAAATGAGAGAGTGCAGAACGTGGTCTTACGATCAAATCTGGGTCTTAGCGCAATGTAAACTTAATGCGACGTACATCCATTTAAACGCCTGATGATAGCAGAGAAGAAGTTGTTGGTACGTAACCTGAGAGTTTTGTATCTTCTTTTTCCCGATGGAATGAATTGGAAGAGCGTCTGGCCGGGTGCGTGCAGTGTTTGCCTATATTTTCCAAATGCCAAGGTAAAAAAACAATGTCAATGTTTGGGAGGCTGGGTTTCATTCATGACCCTTTGTAATTTTTTTGCCGTTTGGGTGGATGATTGCACGTCTTGGTGTCCATCACACGCAAACCAAGAAATCGCTCCACCACAGTTTTTGTTTCACTGATTAAAAATAACATATTTTGGACTTTATTCCATCTATTTCTCCTTCGCGCGCGGGCGTCACCGAAAAGGACAACATTTATTGCCAATCCCGAAATTTCCCTGAGCCGTATGGGGTTCTCGGCAAGTGCAGATGGCGGTTCAAAGTGAACCATATTTATGTGGATGTGGAATCGTACGTGGGGAAAGCCGGGTAATAATGACGGATGTCCTTCTCTAAATTAATCAGAACAGGCAACTGGTCTTTCTTCTCTTTATTGTGTGAGAATTCGGTCCTGCATATACATGCTGATTCTTCAATGGCAGTGACCATTCGGCCAAATAAGTAACATATCTGCATTCCTAAAAAAAATTAGCGAAAGAAATTATTTAACAAAAGGCGATAGATCAATTTGATAATGAGGGACAAAAAGAAAACTTACATATTTGGTGATCAAAAACTTTTCAAAGCCAATTCATTACTTTTGATTTGTTTGTAACCAGCCGATTTGGTGGAAAAAATGTTTGAATGACTATAAACATGGAACTTTATAGGCCAAAGCATGCCATATGCTATTAGCTACTAGTCATTGGACGTCAGTACTAAATCGGTCAAGACCGAAGAGACACCAGTCCACAGCTCTATCAATTTACTGAATGCACTTTCCCAACTGCTTTCAATTTTATAAGGAGTTTCTCTCTCATCTACTTTCTAACTTGCCCTTGTTACTGGAACGGTTCTTGTATCCTCTATCGTGAAAACGGAAAAAAAGCAATATCTGCCCAGTTCATCCGCAATTTCCTTTACACCATATCTCCATCATCCAGAGGGCCATTACTCAGTACGGCTGTTTGTTTCTCTCTCTGTTCCAGTGGATCCGCTCTACTCTCCGGAAACAGCTACCAAGCATATGGTCGAAGACGCGGCTGTAGGATGAGGAACATCAACCATGAAAGAACCTACAAAACTCATGACAAGTAACGCAAAAATTTTTAAATGGATGATCATGTCCGTGAGCATGTGATCACAGAAGAGGACCATCCAATCAGGAATGATGATGTTTCAGAGCGGAACAGGTTTGAAGGCGAATTATCCATCTCAGAAGGAAACAGGGTACTAGTTGCAAAGAAAAACAAATGGCCATAAACACGGTGTTGAAATGGCGGAATACATGAAGCATGCCATATAATGCAAAGTGCGAAGTGATTCATTTTTCTAGGAATAATAAAGCTTAAATTCTACAATTATAAAGAGAAACGAGTGCAGTCGTTGAAGTTGACGTGGCGGGTTTGGAGAGCGCTTACCAAAGCACATTTTATTGCAGAATTTACTTGTAGCTGAATATATAGAAATATTTAGGAGGTTATGTTAAATTCCTTTTAACCTCAACTTGAGGATTTTGAACTTCAGGAACGAATTGAATGTATGGGAAAGAGTGTAGAATAGATGCACAGGAAATATTTCAGAGCAACATCAGTTACGTAAATATATTGAAAGAATGTCATTGATGGGTGAGAGGGAGGTTTGATGGAAATATTCAGAAGCATTTGGCAAATTAGAATTGTTCTGGAATGACAAAAGCGTATATATTGATGGAAGGAACGACAGCAAGGGCAGCACGGTACAACAATGATCAGTATTGCTGACTCAGAGCGTCAGGACCTCTGGTTCGATTCCACCCTTGGGTGACTGTGGAGAGTTTGCACATAGCACATAGAACATAGAACATTACAGCACAGTACAGGCCCTTCGGCCCTCGATGTTGCGCCGACCACTGTAACCAATTTTATGACCCTCTATCCTAAACTATTCCAATGCTATCCATATGCCTATCCATTGCCCATTTGAACGCCCTTAAACTTGACGAGTCCGCAACTGCTGCAGGCAGGGCATTCCACACCCTTACTACCCTCTGAGTAAAGAACCCACCTCTAGCATCTGCCTATAACTACCACCCCTTAATTTAAAGCTATGCCCCTCGTGCTATCCATCTCCATCCGAGGAAAAAGGCTCTCACTGTCCACCCTATCTAACCCTCTGATCATCTTATATGTCTCAATTAAGTCACCTCTCAGCCGCCGCCCCTCTAATGAAAATAACTTCAAGTCCCTTAGCCTTTCCTCATAAGACCTACCCATCATACCAGGCAACATCCTGGTAAACTTCCTCTGCACCCTTTCCAATGCCTCCACATCTTTCTCATAATGTGGAGACCAAAACTGTACACAATACTCCAAGTGCGGACGCACCAGTGTTTTGTACAGTTGCAACACAACATCTCGGCTCCGAAATTCAATCCCTCGTTTTCCCCACGTTTGCGTAGATTTTCTTGCAGGTGCTCTAGTTCCTTCTCACAGTCTAAACAAATGCAATTAGGTATAATGGCCATAATAATTTGCCTCTTACTTTCCCAAACACTTGTAGTTCAGGGGAATTAGCAGGAAACACGCGTGAGGATAAGGAGAGAGCTGGGACTAAGTAAGGTGCTCATCAGAAAATGTTTGCAGACTCAGTAGGTCCAACGGCCGCCTTCTGGACTGTAGAGACACTGTAGATTAACAAAAACGGAAAATGCAGCAACGAAGACAAACGGAGGCACAATTTCGTGCGGGCCGTTGTCTACTCTGCACTGCATTGCCAGAGCGTTCAGTGGAGGCATATTTTGTCTGGGATAGGGCTGTAATTAGTTTAATATCTGAAACCAAGGAATGAACTGTGCTATGTAGAAAAGTTGGGAGAGCTATACTCGGGGCACTGCACCATGGGAGATGTGGCATAAACACGATGAGGCGAGATGTCTCTAAAATTTCATGACAACGTGGGTGTGGAAGTAGCAACTGATAACCTGCCACAGTTCTGGAGTGTGTGCAGGAGAAGGGGGGGGGGGAGGGGGGGCGGCAACACTAACGCACTCTGTGTTAAAACAAGCAAGGAGACATTCATCCAGCAGGAGAACATATGAGATGCATGGACAGAGAATACACTCTATCTCCCCAACTGAAAATCGTGAGAAGTGCAATAAAAACGGATTATAATGGGCATAGATTTTCCTGGGAGCGTGTAATAATCAAATTATCTATTAACAAAAAAAATCAAACGCTGTAATATATAGTTGGCAAACACCGACAGAACTAAAGCAGCATTGAATATTTCCTTACATTGGACACTTAAGATCCATTCCTTCACCTGTAAGCCGAAACAGTTCCTTCATTTTGTACACTGTTGTAATTTCAAGTTCACTTTTCAAAACCTGAACAGGACTACATTTTTGCAAGTCTTAGTTTTACAAAATACAAGGTTTAATGGCGACACGGGTAAGAAGAACAGCAACTGTGTTTAAAACCCAAGTCGAGCACGCAAGTACACTTTGATTTACGATATTCAAATATGTCATGTGATTATTCCGTTCAATAGGGTAAACAATAATATATTGCATTTTCCATGAAAACGCGACCATAATTTTGCAAAGCGCGGCCATAGCTGTTACTTACGTGTAAAGCTGACTGAGAGGGCATGGTTGTGCTGTCAGAAAGTAAATGTTGAAATGACCTCTTGTTCTTACAGAAGGGTACATTTATGATGGGGTTATTGCAGGAGTGACTGACTCCTTTCAAGTAAGAGACAAAAAAAGTAGTACTTCTTTGCTCAGGGACTGTTTTTTTTAAATTCCATCACAGGACTTGCGTGCTTCGAACTCGGTCAGCATTCATTGTCCAATCATAATTGTCAATGGACTGAGGGGTTGTTCAGAATCAACAGCATTTCTGTGGACTGGGAGTTACATATAGGCCAGACGGGTAAGGAAATCAAATTTTCTTCTACAAACAAAACTACGTATTTCACGGCTTTCCAGGGAGTGCAGAAAAGATTTACCAGAATGTTCCCTGGTATTGGAGGCATTAACCACAAGGAGAGGTTGGAGAAACTTGGTTTGTTCTCAGTGGAACGACGGAGGTTGAAGGGCGACCTGAAAGACGTTTGCAAGATTATGAAAGGCATGGAGAGAGTGGATAGTCAAAAGTTTTTCTCCCAGGGTGGAAGGGTCAATTATGAGGGAGCACAGGTTTAACGTGCAGGGGGCAAGGTTTAAAGGCAATGTGAGACACAGAGGGTCGTGGGTGCATTGAATTCGTTGCCAGGGGAGATAGCGGAAGTGGATACGGTATTGACGTTTAGGAAGTATCTTGACAAAGATTTGAATAGAATGGGAACAGAGGGATATTGTCCCCGGAAGAATAGAGTTTTTTTTTGTTCAGGCAGCATGGTTAGCGTGCAGGTTTTGGAGGGCCGAAGGGACTGTTTCCCTGTTGTAATTTTATTTGTTCTTTGTTCTCTTTGTCATAAAAAAGAGCAATCAGTCATAGTTGAATGGTCATCGTTAACCTTTTAATTGTAGATTTTTGTTGAATCCAAATTTCACCGAACACACTTTATTAACCTGGGTCTCTGGATGTTTAGTTCAGTGATAATTTCCTTAAACTAAGTCTTCGAATATGTGATAAATGGAAAAAGGTGGTACGTGACTAAGTGAGGTAAAGACGTTTCCGTGAAGGATCCAGTAGCAAATGAACCTTACCCTATCCAAGGTCGCGCCCAAAAATATGTTTTTGTTTTTCTCGTTAGCATGCTGTTCAACGTAAGATTTAGTAATAAGATGTAAACTTGGGTGAAAATTTCACGATACAAGAGCGCTGAGTTATCAGCAGCAGTAAATTGGTGGTCCCATTCTGCTGCCAAACAAGCTTACGATGAGAATAAACGTTATGTTCAAACATTCTCCGCGAGAAAATGCAAGTAAAGGGGAGGGAAGCATTATTTTGCGGCTTAAGGGCGAAAATGAAGTATGACATTTGGAAAACAGAAATTCAGACGAGCATCTCGACACACACAGACAACTTAAAATTGCGTCGTTGCGAGCGCACGCGAATCATGTTTCGCTTGAATTTGGTCGTCTTGGACGGCGATTGTAAAACCGGCGCCACCTGCTGGACATCAGGTACAATGTGTTCATAGATTTTACTCCAGTCTATCTCTGTGGAGTCTGTGCAATTACACAATAACCGAATTTCCTTTCCTCTCAGTTCAACGAACACCATCTGATGTTGTTTTTATCTTACTGAATTGCTTTAAGATATGCTGCCACAAGTGATTGCGCAATCAATTTTAATGGGAGCATTCTAAAGGGAATTTGAAGCCTTGTGGGAATCGAACAAGATAATAATTACCAAATGCTCTGAAACATAGGATAATTTCAATGGCTTAACATTTTGTTAACTTATCATAGGATCTAGCTGTTGCTGTTCAGACCAGCCTTTGTATTTCTGTTCATCACTAATTTCCTTTGGCTTTCATAACACCATGGACTCGCAGGAAACTAAGCGCCCTTACTTCGAATAAGAACGTTAGGAAACCAAATGTGACTTTTACTGCTCGCTTGTTAACTCATGTTAAAACAATGGAATGAATATATAAACCACGAATTGTTGTGGTGGGATTTTTAACTTCAGCTCCTTAGACTAAATCTCTCGGTTGACTTTCCCGCAGTATCATTAACATCTCCCAAAGATTTGGGGCTGTCTCCTTTTAATAAAAGACGATACAACTTTGTTCGGTTTCAAAATTTATTGTTTTTTATGTTACGGTTGATCAGAATCAAGTGCAAGTTTGATGCTGTTGTTTCTAGTTTACAACTCGGTGAATGTGGGGAAAAGGTGGGTTCATGGAATGGGAAACAGCTGGCCAGCGGTTTGAAGGTTTGGTGTTCGGTCAGACTGGAAAGGTACTGGAAAGCCTCTGAAAGCCACATGTAGTCCCATGTCTTCGCCGAGCTCTGGAAAGGACTGCAAATATTTGAGAGTAACTTCAGTGTGAGTGCCCATCAGTCAGAGCTATGGAGCCGTAAAAAAAGGTCAGTAGGGCAAATGGTTCATTTCGTAGGGTGATTTTGTTTTTGTGTTGTTTTCAAACTTAAATATCTGATCGGAGGATAAATTATCCGTCCCGGCGATCGGGTTGCCCAATCCATCAGGATAAACACATCGAGGATAATTGATGAAGAACGATTTCATGCAGAATGCATCTCGGCCTCAACCAGAAGTTATAAACATCTCAGCCCAGATGTTTGATTATAGGGGATTCCAGGGACATGGACTAAAATTACTTTGATTAATCGCATGAAATGGTTGTCGTCCACCACCACACTCCCCAGTTCACCCTGGCAGTAGAAACAGTCAATCGTTAATTTCTTCTGCAAAACGACAGACATTTTACAACGTCTGTACCACTTCGCTCAATCTCCTTTTCAACGGAAAACGCTGGTCAGTTTAGTCAGCCTCTCCAGATAACTAAGTTCGTGCATTCTTGTTGTGTTGTCTTTCGGCGAACGATCAAATCGTTTACTGTTATTTTTTTTAAAAAAAACCTTCAAAGTCTAGCAAACAAATGCCATCTTGCATCTTCTCTGGGATAGTTCCACACTCCCTTCATAATTCCACACCTTATCTTATTCTGAAGTGCAATTCCCCTCGGCCTATATATTTATGTCGTCCGGACGGGCAAGCGGAGCAGATGTATGGAAATAGCACAGTTGATTCGCTCCCCTCCAAGACGTAAACATCCTAACTGGGAAAAGCATCATCATTCCTGCAAGCTCACTGAGTCGCCATCCTGAAACTCACTCCTTAATATCGCTGTTGGTGTATCTAGACAAGATTTTCTTCAGCTGCCTAAAACATGGCTCAGCACCACCCATCATCTTCTAGGGGAGCAAATCGAGATGGGTAATAACGGCTGACCTATGTAGCTGCACCCTCACCCAAAGCAAAATAAAGCTCTATTCGAAGATAAACTCACTCGCAGCATGAAAAGAAAAATGCAACTTCACCTCAAAGCAAATAAAAGAACTGGTATGTGTACGTGTAGAAGAGTACATACATAACAAAAAATGCCACAATTCTTTAAGCAGGAAGGCAAGTCTGGAGAATATATTACTAACATCGCAGCAGAACGAAAAAGCCAGATGTGCAATGATCCAATGAAAGAGCCTCAAAGCGGTTAATAGCGGGGAACACGGAAATGTTGACGGTTCTGCCTCGGTTTTCACAGCGGAGGAGATTAGGGTCATCCCAACAGTGCACATGGGTAGTGGAAAAGAAGAAAGTTGGAACATTACTAATGAATAGGAAAAACGTGTTGAGCAAATGATTGAGGTTGAAGATGGTCACGTCCCGAGGGCCTGCTGGCCTCCCTCCTAGTATTTTTAATAATGTGGAGCACAGGTAGTAGATCCATTAGGTACAATATTGCAAAATTGCCTGGTTGCAAAGGTTCCAGTAGATTGGAAGAAAGCTAATTTAATACCCTTATTCATAAACGGAGGAAAAAGACAACCATAATCTATAGCGCAGATAACTTGACTTCAGCGACTGATAAATTGCCAGAATCCATTTTAGGGAAGTAGTAACAGAACATTGATAAGTGGTGTTTCGCTTTCCGAATCAATAGAGTTTTATGAAGGGTAAACCGTATTTTACCAATCTCCGGGAGATCATCAAAATGTAATAAGAAAAGTGAAGAAATATTTCTAAATTGTCACTAAGCTTAAGTGATTTAACTTTTCATATTAGCTCGGATAGAAGATTGGCTAACGGAAAAAAGGTCTTGAAAGATCAGTGGTATTATTTACCTTCATCAGGGCATTCAAAATCAAAGCTTCGAGATTGAATACGGCCAAGCCCGGCAGGCTGGCACAGTGGTTAGCATTGCCACCTCCACTCGCTGGGCGAGACAGGTTCGATTCTCGGCTTGAGCGATCTTGAAAATAGAGTGCACTGTAGGTAAATATCCCTTTTCCTTGTTTTCAATCAACTCCAAAGAAGAAATATGGAATACATGTCCTCCATATATGGAGTATATTATATATATATATTAATATATTCCATATATTATACATATATATTCCCTGTCTCTATACCTCAGGAATTAGTTACTGCCGAAACATTCAACATATTCTTGAAGCGGCTGATACAGCACTTGGAGCAATTGAGATCAAAGGTTTTGAAAACAAACAGGATTAAATTATTGGGTTGGACAATCAGTCATGAGCGTAATGAATGGCAGTGTAAGCTCGACAGAACAAATGACCTCTTCGTTCTCCTATATTCCACGATTCATGTTTCTAAATATAGTATTGTTCTCTTTGCAAGAGGGCTAACAATTCGTATATAATGGATTGAGTAATTTAAAACAAAATCCAAGCACAGCATTTGCTATTTTACTTATCACATTACCAATTTCTATAGCCTTAATCCATTGCACTGATGAATAGTCAATATTTCTATCCCTTTGTCCTATCTCAAAACATCAGCTTCATTCCACTTAGATTCACATTGCCTTCCGCCATTTATGATACTGTCTATGGTACCAAATTGAAAGCTTGCCAGATGGGGAAACTTTGAAGCCTCTGAATTTGTTCTCGATGGAGTCCAGATAGTCGAGGGGGAGAATCTCATTGAAACTTACAGCATACTTCAGGGCATGGATAGCGTGGACGTGGGAAATATGTTTCTATCAATAGCCGACACTATACTCCGAGGGCACGGTCTCAGAATAAACTGACCGCCTTTTAAAAACGAAATGAGGAAGAATTTATTCTGTTAGACAGCGATGAAAGTATGGAGTTCAATGCCACAGAAGACTGTGGAGGCCAGTTCATGGAGAATATTTGAGACAGAAATACAAAGGTCGTTCAAAAAAAAACAAACAACAATTTCATCACGGTGGGTATTAATCTACATGTAAATCAATCAAACCAAGTCTGTCAAGAAGCCTTGAGAAGAGTTTCGTAGAATGCATCCACCCTAATTTCTTCTAACAGTATCTAATGGAACTGAGGAGCAAACAAGCGATCCTCGATCTGGTCCTCTGTAATGAAACATGAATAATAGATGATCTCGCAGTTAGGGATCCTGTCGAAAAGAATGATCACAAATGGTTGGAATTAAAACACAAAATGGAGTGTGAGAAATTTGAATTTAATGCCATTCTCTTATGTTTGACCGAAGAAGACTACAATAGGATGAGGCAGAGTTGACTAATGCAAACAGGGAGCAAATGCTTCATGGTGGGACAACTGAGTAACAATGGAGGACATTGAAAGCGATTTTTCCCTGTGCTCAGCAAAATTATATACTAGCGAGAAGGAATTACTGCAGGAAAATGCGTAATCAGCAATGGATATCTAAGAGAATAAAGGAGTGTATCCAATTGAAAGAAAAGACATACAAGCGGCAAAGATTAGTCGCAAACTGGAGGATTGGGAAATATTGCAGATTTGCAGAAAGTCACAACAAAGTCAAAGAAAGATAGGATATGAGAATAAACTAGCTCGGAATACACATTAAACGTTTCTATATCTATATATAAAACTAAAAAGAATGACTATGTTAAACATTAGTCTTTTAGAAGACAAGAAGGGAGAATTAAAAGATGGAAAATGAGGAATGGCCGAGGCATTGAACAAGCATTTCATGTCTGTCTTCACAATGGAAGAGACAAAAAAAACACGCAAAACAAATGATGATAAGGAGGCTATGGTAGGCGAGATCTATAAACGATCACTGAAGCAGTACTGTTGGGCAAACTAATGGCGCTAAAATTAGACAGTTCTCCTGGACTGATGGACCGCATCTCCGTGCATTAAAAGAGATGGCGAGTGGAACACCAAATGCATAGAGAATTTTCCATTGTGCGGATCCAGCATTCGTTCATGAAAGGTAGATCATGTTTAATTTCTTTTTGGAATTATTTGAGGACATTACGGGTACGGTGGACAACGGGAAACCGTTGCAAGTGCTGTACTGAATTTCCAGAAGACAGTGGAAATGTGTCGTACAAATGGCTGCTGGATCAGATAAAGATGTACAGCACGATGGGCAATGTATTAACCAAAGCTCTATCCAGGCTAATGAACAGAAAACAAAGAGTGGGGTAAATGTTTTTTTTTCTGGCTGGCGGTCAGTGACTATGATATGCCTCAGGGATTCGTGTGACCGCAATTGTTTACACATTACCCTCGTTCCTCAATTCCAAAATATAATGTGTCAAAGTTCTCAGATGACACTAAGAATGCGGTAACTGTGCAGAGGACACTGAAAATCTTCAATGGAATATAGATAGTTTAAGTGAGAGGATCTGGCAGATGTTTACAATGTTGATAAGTGTGAGGTCATCCACTTTCGTCGGAACAAATGCAAAATGGAAGGTTTTTTTTAAAAAAAGGCAGCATGCTGCATGGGGACTTGGGTGTCCTTGTGCATCACTCACAAAACGTTGGTTTGCAGGTGCAGCGGGTAATTAAGAAGGCAAAATAGAATTGTGTCCGTCATTGCTACAGAAATGGTGTTTAAAAAGAGGGAGGTTATGTTGCATCTGTGAAAAGTGCAGGTGAGGCAACAGTGGGAGTACTGTGCACATTCCTTACTTTAGAAATGATATACTGGCTCTGGAATAGGTGCAGAGAAGATTCAATAACTTCAGAGTTGAGAGGGTTGGTTTGTGAGGAGAGACTTAGTAGATTGGGACTATACTCATTCAAATGCAGAAAAAATGAAGGTACATCTCTTAGAATCTTATGGAATTTGAAGGGAATAGACGGGATAGAAGCACGGGTCCTTTCCACTGGTGGATGAAAGCTGATATAGGGATCAAAACATTAAAGTAACGAGAAGCAGATTTAGGAATAGTTGAGGAGGAACTTCTTCGTCCAAGGTTGCAAACCAGTGAAGCAGTTCAGGCTGCCTCGTTAAATGTTTCTGAGACAAAGATCGATAGATTTTTGAACAATAACGGAACTAAAGGTTATGGTGAGCGGGCAAACAAGGAGAGTTACGTCCACGAAAAGATCAGCCCTTGATCATATTGAACGGCAGAAAAGCCTCGAGGGGCCAAACGGCATAGTCTTGGTACAAGTTCTTAGGTTCTTATAGGTTCTTGACTGGTAATGGGATAAAAGTATAGAGGGAAAAGGCGGCAAAATTACGTTGAGAAATTATCAGCAATAATAGAATGGCGAAGCAGGCTCTATTGGCGGAATACCTATTTGTTTCCTGCGTCTTATGGTCACATGATTTTATAGCGGAAGCCTGAAATTTCCATGAAGACGTCAGGGATACTTTCAAATACTTCAACAGGTTCACCTCACAGATGCAGTATGAAGGGTTTTGGTGCGAGCATGAATGGTTGTCGCAGAGCACATGTCCAGTAGGCGGCGCGTCATTGTCTGACTGAGGGGACCACGATGGAAATGTACTCTGCTTCTTATGCAATATCTTTTAAAATAATGGTCACATCTTCCTTAATCTGACACCAGGCACTTGATGATTACTGGTATTTTAGGTCTTCAACATTTGCGTAAGTATATAATTGTAGTTGGTGATGTTTGCTTCGAAACAAGAAGTCCAACATGAGGGGAGGGACAATCATTGTTTCTTCTGAGGAGCATTATACAAATTGCTAAAACTGCATGTGTACCTTTTATATTACTGGGAGAGCTTGGAAGATGTTTAACCAATTGCGTTTGTTGAGAGGGCAATTCCGCCGCGCATAGTCGCTCAAAACCTGTTTTGTTTCTGTCCTTCCCCTGTTCTGATGAAATACACCAGAACGAGAATGCACATTTTTTTTAACTTGCATATGCTGTCAAATCCGCTGAGCATTTCCGGCATTTTCGTCATTCGTTTCATCCCGGTGTCAAGTATCCATACGGATTTGATTCTGTAAATTTAATTTTGTTCTATGTTTCGCCCTTCTGTTCACCTATCATGTGCACCCAAAAATATTTGCTACAGGCGAGCTAACTTTCATCCTCTACTTTACCATATTGTTCTTCACAAACAGAACATGCTTGAAAATCTCAGGTCAGACAACATCTGTGGAGAGAAAAAAATAACGGCGTGCCATCCTCACTTGAAACTTTGGTTTTATTCTTACTGAGATGGAGATATCAGCGTTGGACGGGGATCAATACACTAAGAAGTCTTACAACACCAGGTTTAAGTTGGACTTAAATCTCGCAACCCCAAGTTTCTTCCTTTAGTTCGTACAACATCTAAGCAGTAAGAATAATGAGGTTTTCCAGGATTTTTTTTTTCGCTCCCGCATCCAGTAATTGGTGTTATCTATTTTCTTCTTGTGCTTTCAATTCTTTTTCGGAGCGTTGCAATTGAAAATAATACTGGAAACAATTACTTTTTGAATCAGTGTTCCTGCTTGATCTCGACCTTTACCACATCACAACAATTGTGTCCGGATGTTATCATAGTCCTCTCCCCCGCTAGTGATAGTAAGCTGTTATTCGGCGAAGCTTAATGCGAATGGCCAAACGTGCTCATTATCTAAGTCAATATCTCTCGGGACATCTCAGTAGTTATAAATATAGAAACACAAGTTGCAATTTTTCAAGGCGTCACTCAGTTCTTGTGATTATCTATCGGTAATTGTGGTGAGTTGCTGCGAAGAATGGATGCTAATCTCTACATTTTGCTGTTCAATATACGAGTTCATTTTTATTATACCCTTGCAATAATCGGCGTTCCAGGTACTCAATATCAACAATTTGAATGGAAGAAGTTTTATGCTTAATGCATATCAATTAAAATTTGCTATGCGACTATTCTATATGATTGCTGACATACTAGGAATAGTAAATTAAGCTGGCTTTGGTCGTACGCTGAACAAAAGTGAAATTCTGTAGCCCAAAGTATTCCTAGAGTAGGTCGTGAGAAGCCGTTGAAATTTACATGAAAAAGGAAATATATTTCAGCTAATATGCAGGAGAAACAGATGGAAGATTAGTAGACAATTTTAATCGAACTGTTTTGCTACCACCCGAAATGCATTAATTGCAATGCCCGATACAGAATATTAAAATATAACGTTGGAAAAGGAATTAGATATAGACATTTGAAAATGCTAATCTTTCAATATGTTTGGTGAAATTGAAAGTCATTAGTTGTTCCTCGTGAGCTTGCTGCGAGTTTAGATTTGCTGCGAACAGATGGGTTTGATGGTGAAATTTCGGTAAAATTTTCATTACTGCCTGTCGGAAATAATAGCATCTTCAGCATGGGAAAATATGGTTTTCCTTTTAAAAGGAAACTGAAATGTAAGTTAAGTACTGTACTGCTTAAGAGTAAAATCATTTAGCCGATCCGAGTCAATTACCTATCCATCGCCAGGTCTTTATTAAATATCGTTGAGATAGGCAACGGATATCGCCTTGAAACTGGAGCTATTTTGCAACTTCCGAATTCGCTTTGTGTAGCGATGTTTAAGTTGGAGCTCCTTTCACCAGAAGCCCAAATGAAGAGCGGACACTGCTTCAACATAGTTGTCCGAGAAACTTGGACAATCTGTTTTTATTGATTCAGGGAGCACATTCGCCAGGGCGCCACATTTTTCATTTTACTGACATGACGGGACAGTCTTTTAACATATAAGTGAAAATAAAAAGGCACGAAGGGGAACACTGATTAATCATTGTGCTTCGGAAATTTTAGTGAGGAGTTAACACATTGTCTTGGCGTTAGCGATTTCTATTCACGAAGGCTGAAGTGCGATCATATAAGTGAATATTCCCCTTTGGCACGGAAGGAAGAATAGCACACTTCAAGATTTAGAACCACAAGATAAAGTTGTAGAGGTGGAAGGACATTGCTTCGGGAGGTGAAGTGACAGTGCATTATTCAGGCGAATCATACAGTTCATAAAGTGATGAGGTGGAGATGCCGGTGTTAAACCTAATGTTGTCAGACTTCTTAATGTGTTTAAGTCCAATTGATTTATTTGATAGTGAACTCACAAGCTTTCGAAGTTTCTCTCTTCGTCAGGTGAATAGAACCTCGAAAGCTTGTGAATTTACTATCAAGTAAAGCTGTTGGACCTGGTGTTGTCAAACTTCTTATTGTTCATAAAGTGCACAGGGAAGAAAGGAAGGGTACAGTTTTAAGAGAGTTTAAAAAACGTTAGAGCACGTTATTAAACACATAGCATAAGAGTAAAACACTGGATTATTGGTAAAATGGGATCAGATTGCAAGATGTCACCGCGCGCTGGCATCATCTTCCAAATATTGACGAATGTTGGAAAGCTTTTTTTTAATTACTCTCTTTCTTTCTCTCTCTCTCTCTCTCCCCCCCCCCCCCCCCCCCCCCCCCCCCCCCCCACACACACACACACACCTCCCTATCTTTATTGCAGCGAACTTTGTGACCATTGTGATCCTTTGTCGGGGCAAATGTCATCTCTCTAAATCAGTCACACTGTATCTGCTGGCCATGGCTGCCTCCGATCTCCTTGTCATCGCGTTTTGGGTGATATTTGATCACCTCGCCTATTACTACGTCAAATCGTTAATATATTTCCCTACGCGAGTCTGTGCAATGAACGAGTTTCTGAAATCCGCCTTCATGGATTGTTCTGTCTGGTCCACAGTGGCTTTCACCTTTGATCGTTTCGTGGCAATATGTCACCAAAGTTTCAAACAAAAATTTTACACCTTGAGAACAGTGCTGGCAGTTCTCTGTGCAATCTGGGTGGTAAGCATTTTGAGGAGCATCCCCGACTACTTCAAATATGAGCCAATCTTCACAATAGAGGGTGAGGATCGGGGCTGCAGAGTCAGTCTAGACTTTGGGCTCCAAACGGAATGGATCGCATTTGATTGGGTCAATCGCCTGCTGACACCCCTCATTCCATACTTCCTCATTCTCCTCTGCAACGGGCTCACGATCAAGCATATTTTGGTAGCTAGCTTGGCACGGGCCAGACTCTTCAATCGAAGCAACGCTGCAGCCAGCGATGCAGAGATGATAAACCGCAGGAAATCAATCGTTCTGCTATTTAGCATTTCGGTGAGTTTCATATTGTTGTGGATGCCGAATGTCATCAGTTTTGTCCTCGACCGTATTGTACAACTCTATTACAGCCCAGCTGACTTTACACACCCGTTGGCTATTTTGACGCAAGCTAGCAACATGTTGATGCTTTTGAGTTCCTGTGTAAACACCTTTATTTACGCTTTGACGCAAACAAAATACAGAATGGAACTGTGGAATGGGCTGACCTTTCCCCTTTCTGCATTTATACATTTAGTGAAGAAAACGAAATGACAAATAACTGAAGGTTTCTTGCTAAGTAGGTCATCGAGTTGAATATGGTTCTATGAAATTATGCTTGCTGCTTCCTCCCAGAGATTTATTTGTGTAGTCTCATCGTAGAGTTGTGACATTTTCTGCACACAGTGAGGACATATGATCTATTATTCTTTTTCTTTACGTCGTTTAAAGACAGGCCCAATCACTGCCACTCTTCCGACCGGTGCGACCTTTCTAATAACAGCAGCGTTTCAGACAATATTTACATGGTCATAAAGACCCATACTGAACAAAAAAATACCCCATTTCCCTCGAGTTCCCTTGTCGTTATCTTTAATCTGCTCCATTGTTTATTGAACTTCTTTCGTTGTAATTGTTTGTTAGAAACATAGAAGGTAGGAGGGGAACGAGCTCATTTATCCGTTCGAACCTGCTCCACCATTCATTACAATCATGGCTGATCATCCAACTCAATTGTCTAATCCTGCTTTTTTCCCCATAACCTTTGATCTCATTCACCCCAAGTGCTGTTTCCAGCTGCCTCTAGAATACATCCAACGTTTTGGCATAAATTGCTTCCTGTGGTAATCAATTCAAACGTCAGTACTCTCTGAAGTTAGGATACATTTCTTCATCCATTCTTAAAGGGCCCACACTGAATCGTCAGACAGGGACCCCTGGTTCTGGACTCCCCCACCGTCGGGTTCTCCTGTTAGAATTTTATAAGTCTGTATGGGATTCCTCCCCCTTCCCTCCCCCATTCTTTTGAACTCCGGCAAAACGAGTCATAACGTAGTCAATCTCTCCTCATACATCAGCCCCCTGAATCAGCCTTGTAATACTTCGCTGCACTCTCAAGAAAGCAATAACATCCTTCCTCAGGAAAGGACACCAAAGCTGCACACAACACGCTAGGTTTGGCTTTACCAAGTCCGTATAATTGCAACAACATATTCCTCCTCTTTATTCAAAACCCCTCGTACTGAAGACCACATACACGTTCAACAGGCAATAAAGAAGACAAATTGTATGTTTACCTTGAGTAGTTGCTGCACAAGAACACACAGAACCCGATGCACACTCCCCTCTCCCAATTTAGAGCTATTCAGGTAGTAATCCGCCTTCTTGTTTGGGGTTCAAAAGTGAATAATCTCACATTTATCCATATATCCAATTTCTCTAACAAGTCGAATAATAGATTGAACGATTCGCAACATCCGTTGTCCCACCACACATGGGGAAACAAATGAAGACCCAAGGAAGGGCATGTATGAGAAAAGTAACACAAATGATTTCATGAATATCTGGTGTATCAACAGCCCCGCGTTCTCATGAACTAACAGCTGCCAGTTCCATTTGGAACAGGGTTGCACCCAATATTTCAAGTTTGACAGCAAGAATCAATAAAATGAAGATGTTATAGGTGATCTTCAAGAAAATCAGTTGAAGGATGGATCTCTGAAAGATGATGAATGCCTCGATTTTATGATTCCCATGAATTTTCTAAGGAACGGTCTTTGAACGTGCCTGTTCATGACTCAATTTCCTCCTTGATACTCGTTGAGGAAATCAAACAATCAGGAAATCAAGGACATTGACGCAACTCGATGACAATGCAAACGATGATAAAATGAATAGATTCTATAGAATGGAGGTGAGAATGTTGCAATATTCCGCGTTTGCTTAAATTATATTCAACTGTTTAACTAGATTATTGTAGTTCAATTTCATCCCTTTGGAAATTGAAAGTGTGTTTATTTTTAGTTCATTATTTACGAATTTTAGTTCATAAATTTTACATTGAGATTTGCGTGCTGCATCTGCCTCTCAGGACAATATATTTCTGTACACCATTTAGGCACGTATTTTGCATGCACCGCACGTTTTTTCTTTAAATATTCATAAACTGAGAGAGTACAATGATATGTATATTTAGTTCATTTCTCGTTACACACAATTTTGCAAATTTATGAATAGCTTGCATTTCTATTTGTTTCTTCTCTGCTTTAACGTTCACGCATAATTGTCCATCATCCATAAATTTTGACCTCCTAAATCTTCTCACCACTGGCAGGGTTAACAGGCCGTGCTCACGCACCTATCCTGCCTGAACACAGCTTTCCACCATTTCCCCGCCTGAGTAACTCACAGGAACCTGTGTTTCCGATTATCTGTTTTGTTTCCTATTTGGTGTCTCTCCTGCTGATTGCTTGTTCCTTGGTCTGAAAAGACAACTTGTTACTAAAGAGTCTGTCATGCAATATTTTGACACAGTTTGTTTTTGGAAATGTTGAAGCGAAATATAAAGAATAGGCTTAGAAGGAAGAAAACCCTCTGGTTTATGTCGCTGTATAACAATTTATATTCAAAGGTACCCGTATAGCAGTTTAGATTCGCAGAAATAAATAGTGCATAATAAATATGTATGAATTTACCGTTATACAATCACAAAGAACATGCGAAAGAAACCTCCATATTAACAGGAGCTCAGAATTGGAAAACGACACAAGATGGATGCTCGCTTTTAGCCACATTCCTGGACACCATTAGCTTGCCTGAGCATAAGCTTGTGTACATTTGACCACAAATAATACTGACTGGTACCAGTATATGAACTGAGATCTCGGATGAAAACCAGATACTGAGAATTAGGGAAGTCAGTCGTGGGAGATGATAAGGAGGCTCACTGGACAAGTACTATCGTACATCAAGGACTCTAGATGGGGAAAAGAAAGTTAATATCCACTGAGATAAATGAATTGCGTCCATGAGGTGACGAGCTGATCATGCACAAACCCACCTTATGTAATACCTTTTTCATTGAATATGTAACTGCTGTAATAATCTGTAATCAATATTATTGGACAAGATCCAGCTGTGATGGGCTGTGCATATATTTGAAAAATGTATAAGAATGGATTTCTTTTTTGTTCGTGGAAGAGAGGCACTGGGCTTGACAAAAGCCATCTCTCGCCAGCAAAAATAAACCGTTTGATGCGAGGACCGACTCTGAGCATTGAGTGGTTTCTTTGAGAGTCTTTCCCGCTAACCGAAGTGTAAATATGTAATGTTAATTGAATCAACCTTGTGAAATTCCTCTCTGACCTCTTGCGACATTTTAATCAGGAGTGACAAATTCTTTCGATATTGTTGTATGTATGAAGACAACTACAATTTATACTGCAACGCAATTGATCTTAGTTGTAGACTTGGTCTTTGTATTTACCAGGAAGCAGATAACACCCACATAAATAAAGTTTTTAAACTTTATTTGGTGATTCTGTGTAAGTACTGGTTAACACCTTCATTCAATTCACTGTAAACAAAAATATGCCTGGGGGCTTCAGTTCAAAATGTTTATGTGCTAAGATTGGAGAATTAACGAGTGAAAAATAGACAGAGCTCAGTCAAGGACTGGGTGTTGCTAAGAAATTAGAGCCATCATTGCGTACAAAATGATTTTTAAATTTAGTTTAAAGGTAGCTGGAGAAAAAGTCACTCCCATTGTTTGGTCAGAACCAAAAGCAAACTCTGTGACCTCAAAGAATGTTCACTTGGATGAAGGCCGTTATTGGAGTGATTGTTTTATGAGGAAAAGAAAACGTTGCGAATATATTCACTGGAATTTCGAATATTATGAAGTGAGCTCATTGAATCTTGAAGAAATTGACAGATAAATGCTGAGAGGATGTCTTCCCTCATGGGAAAGCTTAGCACTAGACGGTATAGTTTCACAACAAAGGAGCGCTAAACTAAGCAAGAGATTTGGAACAATTTATTCCCTTGAATCATTATAAGTCTTTGAAACCTCTGGCACACAGACGTCCCACGTAGCTCTCTGTGCCGTTTAAAAAAATAGACATATATAGGTTTTTGCTCAATAATTGAATCAAGGGTTTCGGGGAAAGGACCGGAAAGTGAACATGAGGAATGCGGGATTAGCCATGACACATTTGAATGGCCGAGCAGGCTCGAGAGGAACTGTACACTCCTGCTCCTATTTGTTAGTGTCCTATGGCTTATGGTCTGTAGCAATGCAAGGTTTCTATGCCACTTGTAGGGAGTGGTCATTGCAAACGTTTTATCTGTAGGTCTCATAAGATGAACATTCGCTGGTATCGCTGTATTGCATGCAATAATATTAAAACGTTTCGTGCATATCATGTTTCTGCGTGTGGTCACTCCACAGCTTAGGTGTTAATGCTGTAGGATAAAATGACAGTCCTGTTTATCGTGCATCTATCGGGCTCAGCAGAATGGTAGAAGTGCGTTTGGTGCGTTACGGACGCCGAATGACTATTACTCGCAGCAGAATCAAAGACGGACAGGGTGGGTGTTAAATATTCAGAGCTGGAAGGAAATCAGAAAGGAATTGTGACCTGGTGATGTTAGTCGTGGTGAACAGAACATTGCAGAGATGTCAATGACGTCATGCATTTTGTGAGATCTCGGTAACTAAAATGTGTTGCTGCGTTGTTCACTGTGATCCGAGTAACATCAGGTAGTGATAAGTTGTTGTGCAGCAAACTTTCAAGGAATTTGCAAAGAGCGCCAGAAAGAGTGGGAAATTATAATGGGGGTTTCTAGTTAACACGTCCATGTCCCAGTCCATTTGGTTAAGTGCAGAAAGGGGAAAGTCTTTAAGAATTGTGCTCAGCTGAATAAGCTACAATAAGGCGTTACTATTTCAGTCAGAAAGGAGGTACTGATTAATCAGCTTCTTGTGAAGACGGTGGATTAAGCAGATCGACTTTCATTCAGAGAACGTTTGTGGGCCAGTGTTCATTATGTCATCATGTTTATGTTGCCGATGGAAAAAGCCGACGAACAAACAAGGTATTCAGAATAATTCAATCGGGGAAGCCAACTTCAATGATACACGTTGGAATCTGTACTATATATAAACAGGCATCAAATGAAGACACGACATACAAGGTATTCAGAATAATTAAACAGAGGAAGGCAATTTTAATGATGTACATCGGAATCTGCGCTATATAAACAGGCATCGAACGAAGACAGAGCAACAAGTATTACAAAAATGGGTTATTGTTTTAAAAAAAAAACAGATCGTTCAGGCAAATGGAGGAACCAAAAAAGTGCAACATGGATGCAAGCTCGTGGGCTCTCCAAGCCCGTGCCAAATATGAAGTCGTGACTAAACCATAACAAACTCTTCTGCCCTTAGCCAGATGTTATCCCTCTATTCCCTCCCTCTTCATGAACAATTCCAGAAGTTTTTTTTTAAACGTTGCTAATCTCTCTGCTTTCACCAAGTTCTCAGGCAGCGCATTCCTGGTATCCACCACCCTGAGTGAAAAATGCACCCCCCACCCACCGCGCATCTCTTTTAAACTTCCCCGTCTTTCAACTTGTCCCGTTGCTACACATATTTTCACTCTAGAAAAAAAAAACTCTGCCTCTCTATCCCATCTATGCCTCTCATAATTTTGTAGACCTCTATCAGATCTCCCCTCAGCCTGCACCTTCCCAGTAAAAAAGATTGAGGCTAAGGGGAGGAGACACAAATAAAACACATTCCGATGAGGGTGAAAGACGGGAGAAAAACAGGTCCTAAGCTTTGGATAATAAATAAATAAATGGAAACTGAAATAAGAAGAAAAGCGAATAGGAAGATCTGCCATGATCTTATTGAATGGCAACACAGGTGCGATGGGCCAAGTTGCCAAGTCCTGTTCGAAATTCGTAAATAGTTATTTTCGATTGGCAGCTTTCAGATGTCCTAGGCTGAATATAGACACGTTGAGATTGTAACTGAAAGGGCAAAGAAGAGAAAAGAGAGAAATGAATGAATATTGGCTCTCACCAACAACCTAAATCGCAATTGTGTCAATAGGGGGCGAGCGTGTAACTTCGGGAGAACGAACAGACAAATCTCAAGTTGTCCATGTCCATATAATGTTTTACACGGAGACATGCGAACTTTATGATCTTACCAAAAAAAGAGAGAGTATACAAGTAACGGTACAACTCTAAACGGGTTCTGCAACATTTTGTTCCTTCGGCTTTATTAATGAAGGCATGGACTACAACAAATTCGTTGTGTCCAACAGGTATGACTTGGATAAGTTGCTGAATGTTCCGCTCCAGAATGAACGCAGTAAGATTCAATCCAGCTCTTCATATCGTCATTCAGCTGTTGATCGTCAAGGAATAACACTTCGGGTCAGATGCGAATGCAGAATAATGACACGAGGTGAATTGTTCATTGGGAGTCACAGAATGTTGAACAGACCTTTCGTACTGTTAGTTTTCTGATTCTCGTTTTCGTTTTATTCGGTTCAATTGTTTCGAAATCTTGTTTCACATCTGCAACATCTATGTGCAGACAGATTGCACCACAGTGGCGCAGTGATTAGCACTGCTACCTCACAGAGTCAAGGACCCGGTTTCGATTCAAAGCTTGGATCTCTATCTGCGTGGGGTCTAATGATCTCCCCTTGTCTGCGTGGGATTTCTCCTGGTGTTCCAGTTTCCTCCTGCATTTAGGAAGACGTGCTGGTTAGGTGCATTAGTCACGCTAAATTCTGAAAATACTCATATCTAAAGATCAGCAATGTGGAGTTGAAATATTAACTTTTATCTATCTCTAATCAGCAGCAGTCAGGCCTGCTGAGATTTTAAAGCGCTTTTTAATAATTGTCGAATCATATATTCTCGCCTAAGGTCACTGAGAGACTCATAAAATCACACGAACATCCTCGTAAATTCGTAGACAAACATTATCTCGTATATTGCTACATTTTCTCCACACGTGCAGAATCTCAGCAAACATCCTGATTGGGCAGTATGAACATTTATTTGCTTTGAAAACCTCTGTTTGTTATTCACTATAAACTTATGCTCTAAAATATAACTGATAAATCTTTTCACTGCCCATCTCGTTATAACGTCCTTCTTAAACAGGCAGGCCTTTTTAAACGTAAATACTGCCTTATACCGCAAGATTTGACAATATTGAACAATGGATTGGCAGCCTTTCTGATGCTGTGATAAGCTGTTGTCTGTAAGGCTTCGCACATGTCCGAGAAATACCAAGAGGGGGATATCGTTGTATAGACCCCAAATTTTAGGGGCAATGTTGTGAATGGATTTATATAGGAAACCGAGACACTTGCAATAAAGAAACATCTGCAATAATGGTAGCATTACTCTTGATATAGATTGGGAAAATAAAATTGGTGATAGGGACAGAACGAATTAATTCCTGGTGCGTATGCAGAAGGCTGTTTTGGACCAATATTTTGAGGTAACAATAAAACAGACCGTTCTAGAATGGTCATTGGATTGCCAATTACTCCTTTTTCATTAAACATTGTGTGGCTCCTTGGGGATGAGCGACCATAATTTGGCCGAATACTTTATCAAGATGGCGAGTGGTATAGTTGATGCTGAACCTAAGTAATTAAACGAAGAGAATTATAATTTTATCAGGCGTGAGCTAGCTACGATATATTGAGTAACGTTACACAGAGGAATGACCGTAGAAATTACGAAACATTGAAAGAGCACATTGGTTAACTGCAAAAACTGTTCATTTCTTTTTGTTGCCAAAAGAAAATGTCAAAGCGGGCAAGCAATAGCTTGCAACGGAAATTAGAGTTGCCACTAGGTGCACGGAAATGGCTACAGTGAAACGACAAATCTGTTTATTGAGAGTAAATTAGAAGTCAGCAAAGAAGCGCTCAATGTTGATCAGATAATAGAGATAATAAATTATGACAATAAGATTGGGCTAAACATGAAAGTTACTGTAATGATTGCTATAGTAACATGAAAAGCAAATTAATGCTGCAGACAAATGCAATGCCTTACTTAGAAATGGGGAGATATAAAATGCAAACACATCATTGGCTGATCACATAATTACCGACATTTGTGAAGATACAAGTAAAGAGAACATGCAGAATACACCAAAAATGTAGGGTAACGTATGGGTTAGTGAAAGGGAGAAACTGAAAGGAATCAGTATTAGCGAAAAACGATAGAGGGGAAATAATGGGATTGAAGGCAAGGACTTGATAACCTAGATGCCAGTGTACGTATGTAAGTGGCCCTGGAAATGAAATGGATGAACTAACGATCGTTTTCCAAGATTCTAAAGACTTTGGAGCATATCCTGCAGATTGCAGGTTAGCTAATGTAACCACACAATGAAAATTGTGGGTTGCAAGAAAGCAGGGTATTGTAGACCAGCCAGCCTCTCGTAGGTAGTTAGGAAAAAAAAAGAGTCTTTTTTTAAGACAGTACATGGAATCCTATGGCAGTATTGGAGAGATTCAGCATCGATTTACAAAAGGGAAATCAAGCTTGGCAAATGTAGTTGAATTCTTAGAGGATATAACCATCACAGTTGATTGTGGGGCGAGGAATAGCGGGCGTTGTATATTTACACTTTCTCAAAAGCCTTGTGAAAGTCCCACGCTAAATATAAGCATGCAAAATTAAAACATAATACTCGATAACCACTATTTTGTTCAACTTATTGGATAAGAAACAGGAAAAAATAGGCTTTTTTTTCTAAATACAGGCAGTGATTTGTGGAGTATCACTGGATTCGGTACCAGGACCACAACCATTCAGAACATATATTCATGATTTATATGAATCAATTAAATGAAACTTTCCATATTTATATATTATGCAAACCTTGAAACGAAGCTGAGCAGTGGGGGATGCAGTGATGTTTGATTATAACTTGGACAAGCTGAGTTAATGGGCAGATCCATGGCAGTTCTATAATAATGTAAGTAAATGCGAAGTTATCCACTTTGGTAGCAAAAGCTTTGAGATATATTATCCTCTGAATTGTAAGAAGCTGGGAGAGAAGAATGGATAAGAGAGAGAGAAAGAGCAACACAGCATGGGAAACAGGCCCTTTGGCCCAACGAGCCCGCGCCGCCGTCATAACTTTATAGTAACAATTCCATTTTCCTATTCTAATTTTAGGTTATTCCTAATATGGAAGAATCTCAATATTGGGAAACAAATTGTCCCTATCAGCCTAAGAGCGAATTTTTGGGATGCGGGAGGAAACCGGAGCGCCCGGAGAAAACCCACGCAACCACGGGGAGAACGCGCAAACTCCCGCAGACACCGGCCCAATTCCAAGTGTCTGCACAGCTACAGCGAGAGTCACTGAGCTGTCATGGTGCCCTTCAGATGGTCCAGATAAAGCACTCATTTACGACATGAAGCACCAGGCAACCCATGAATCAACATCCAAGAGCTGTCCTCGCACCACCTGCCGAATGCACGCTCCTTGTTGGTCAAGTTGGACCGAATTACCTGTGGAAAAAAAAAGTCATAGTTAAACAGTCCTACTATATCCCTCTATCTGCATACCGCTCATGTGGCTGTCCAAGAGACCCTTAAACAGCCCTAGCGTGCCTGCTCCCACCACCTTACTCGGCAGTGCATTCCACACCCTCACTACCCTTTGTGTGAAAAACTGCCCTCTAATATTCATCTTATACATAGCCCCCCTCACCCTAAGGCCATGACCCCTCGTCCTATCCATTTCTGAAGGTGGAAAAAGTTTACCACCATTTACTCTATCTATTCCCCTTATAATCTTATACACCTCTATTAGATCCCCTCTAAGCCGACGTCTTTCAAGGGAAAACAACCCCAGTCTATTCAATCGTTCCTCATAAGTCAGTCCTTCCATACCAGGCAGCATCCTGCTAAACCTCCTCTGCACTCTCTCCAAGGACTCCACATCCTTCCGATGGAATACTGCGTCCAGTTCTGGTCGCCGTACTAAGTGAAGCCTAACCAACGTTCTATACAATTGCAACATCAAACTCCTACTCTTGTATTCTATACCCTTTTCTATGAAAGCTAACATACTATACGCTTTCTTTATCACCTTCTCCACCTGTGAAGACACCTTCAGAGGCTTGTGAACCTGCACTCCCAAGTCTCTCTGTGTCTCTATACTCCGAATAGTTTTACCTTTTATACTATAACTCTCTTCTACATTTTTCCAGCCAAAATGCATCACCTCGCATTTATCCGGATTAAATTCCATTTGCCATCTATCTGCCCAGTCTACCAACCTGTCTATGTCCTGTTGTATGGCCTGGCACTGCTCCTCTGTACCCGCCAATCCAAGCATCTTAGTGTCATCAGCAAATTTGCTGATCTCACCACCTACCCCAACTTCCAAGTCGTTTATGTAAACCACAAATAGAAGAGGACCTAGTACTGAGCCTTGTGGCACTCCACTAGTGACAGGCCTCCAGTCGGAAAACGAGCCTTCCACTACTACCCTCTGTCTCCTCCTCCTGAGCCAGTTCTCGACCCATCTACATACCTGGCCCTGTATCCCATGCGCCTTCACCTTCTCTATCAGTCTACCATGTGGAACCTTGTCAAACGCCTTACTGAAATCCATGTAGACGACATCAACAGCATGTCCTTCATCAACTGTTTTTGTCACTTCTTCAAAAAATTCCACTAGATATTTAAGACAAGACTTCCCCTTGACGAAGCCATGCTGCGTACCCCTGATCAGATCGCAGTGCTCCAGATGCTCATACATCCTGTCCCTGAGGATCCTCTCCATTAGCTTACCTATAACTGAAGCCAAGCTCACCGGCCTATAGTTCCCTGGGTGATCCCCCTGAAATTTTGTAAACAACGGTACTACATTTGCTATCCTCCAGTCTTCTGGGACCTCACCTGTGTCCAAGGAAGAGACAAAGACTTGCGTCAGAGGCCCAGCTAGGTCTTCCCTCAACTCCCTTAGCAGCCTGGGGTCAATGCCATCAGGCCCCGGAGCTTTATATGTCTTTAAGCTGCCTAACAGCCCCAACACCTCTTTCCTCGTAATCTTTATTTCCCTCAACGGATCCTCAACTTTGTCAACATCAGCAACAGACATCTGGCCAGTCTCCTGCGTGAATACCGACGCAAAGTATTCATTCAGGATCTCCCCCTTTCCCTCAGGCTCTAAGCATAGATCCCCTCCTCTGTCCCTGAGAGGTCCAATCTTGCCTCTAACCATCCTTTTGCTCCTTACATAGGAGTAAAATGCCTTACGATTTTCCTTAATCCTACCTGCCAGAGCCACCTCGTGGCCCCTTTTTGCCTTTCTAACACCCCTTTTAAGATCCCGTCTACACTCTCTATATGCTTCCAGCACTGTCTCAGTCCCCAGTTGCCTAGATCTAGTGTAAGCCTCTCGTTTCTTCCTGATCAAGTCCTCAATATCCCTGGTAAGCCACCGTTCTCTAATCCTACCTTTCCCATCCTTCCTCCTTGCCGGCACGTATCTTTCCTGCAGAGAGTTTAGTTTTCCCTTGAAAGACTCCCACGTGTACCTCATCGACCTGCCCTTGAAAAGCTTATCCCAGTTTGTATCTTTAAGATCGTGCCTAATCTGGCCGTATCTAGCCCTCCCCCAGTTAAATACCTTCCCTTTTGGGCAGGTCTCGTCCTTTTCCATTAATATCCTAAAGCAGACAGAGTTGTGATCACTATTTGACACCTGCTCTCCTACCTCGACGTCAACCACCTGGCCTGGCTCATTCCCCAGAACCAAAGCCAGTATAGCCCCCTCTCTAGTCGGGCCATCCACATACTGCTCCAAGGACCCTTCCAAAACACACTGTACAAATTCCTCCCCGTCCACTCCTACAGCTCTGGGCACTCTCCAATCTACTCCAGGGAAATTGAAATCTCCCACTACTACTATCCTATTTTTCCTACACTTATCTAAAATGTCCCTGCATATCCCTTCTTCCACGGCCCGCGGGCTGTTGGGCGGTCTGTAGTAAATACCCAACATAGTAACCGCTCCCTTCCTATTCCTCAACTCCACCCATAGAGACTCAATTCCTAAATCATCCATACCTCCCTCCCTCTGCACTGCTATGATGTTGTCCTTAACTAATAACGCCACTCCCCCGCCTCTCCTCACACCAACTCTGTCATGCCTAAAACACTTATATCCTGGAATATTCAATTGCCAGTCTTGCCCCTCCTTCAACCACGTCTCGGTCACCGCCACCACATCTAAACTCCTTGTGAACATTATTGCCTTCAGTTCATCTGTTTTGCCAGTCACACTCCTCGCATTAAAACACATGCACTGAAGACCCTCAGTTCTCGGATATTCCTTTCTACCTTCTGGTGTTACCCTCTCTCTCCCACTTCCAGTTCCCTCTCTCTCCCCACCCTCCCTCCCTATTAGTTTAAACACTTCTGAAACACTCCAGCTAACCTCCCAGCTAAAATATGGGTTCCCCTCCCAGACAACTGCTCCCTATCCCTCTTGAATAGATGACCCTATTGTCCAAAGAGACCTGGTGTTTGTCCATCAGAAGCTAAAGGTAAGGATGCAGTTGCAGTAAGCAATAAAGTTGAATAATGGCATGTTGGTCTTGATAGAACAAGAATTGAAATGCCTTGCAGCATTTGGGCTTGGCTACTGCGGGGCGGCACGGTGGCATAGAACATAGAACAATACAGCACAGAACAGGCCCTTCGGCCTTCGATGTTGTGCCGACCAAAATAAAAAGCAATGCCCCTCCTAACTAAACCATTCCCTTCTCATCCATATACTTATCAACTAACCTCTTAAACGCCACCAAACTTGGCGCATCTACAACAGCTGCAGGCAGGGCATTCCACTCCCTAATCACTCTTTGAGTAAAGAACCTACCTCTGATATCCGTCCTATAACTCATACCCTTAATTTAAAGTTGTGTCCCCTCGTGCTAGCTTTCTCCATCCTAGGAAAAAGGCTATCACTGTCCACCCTATCCAAACCTCTAATCATCTTATATGCTTCAATAAGATCCCCCCTTAGCCGCCTCCTTTCTAACGAAAACAACCTCAAATCCTTCAACCTCTCTTCATAGGACCTGCCCTCCATACCAGGCAACATCCTAGTAAACCTCCTCTGTACCCTCTCCAATGCCTCCACATCTTTCTTATAATGTGGCGACCAGAACTGCACACAATACTCCAAGTGCGGCCGCACTAGAGTTTTGTACAGCTGCAACATGATGCTGCGGCTCCTAAATTCAATCCCCCTACCAATAAAAGCTAAGACTCCATAAGCCTTCTTAACAACTTTATCCACTTGACTGCCTACTTTCAGGGATAGTGGTTAGCATTGCTGCGGCACAGTGCCAGAGACTCGAGTTCGATTCCCGGCTTGGGTCACTGCTTTTGTGGATTTTGCACGTTCTCATCGCGTCTGCATGGGTTTGCTCTGTGTGCTCTGGTTTCTTCCCGCAGTCCAAAGGATGTGCAGGTTATTTGGATTGACCATGTTAAATTACCCCTTAGCATCAGGGGGACTACTTAGGATAAATGCATGGGATTATGGGGATAGGGCTTGAGTGTTCGGTGCAGAATTCGAGGAACAAATTGGTCTCCTTCTGCACTGTTGGATTCTACCAATTCTCTATAAAAATCTATTTATGCAAGATTCAACTACAGCTTTTCAGAGCTCATCCAAATTACCAAAATGGTTTACTGATACATTGTTCTTTGAATATGTTTAAAAAAGAATGAAAGAACAAAACAACACGGGAAACAGGCCCTTCGGCCCAATGAGCCCGTGCCGCCATCCCGATGTTGCCAACTCTACCCGTGATCCCAGTCTATGTTTATAGACCTATGGATTAAAAACCAAATTTGAGACAATTTAGGGAGAATTTGTTTTGCCAATTAGCCTAACAGCACATCTTTGGGATGTGGGAGGAAACCGGAGCACCTGGAGAAAACCCACGCAAGCATGGGGAGAATGCGCAAACTCCCGCAGATACAGGCCCAAATCCATGTATCTGCAGAGCACAGCGACAGTCACTGAACTGTCGTGTTGCCCATCAAATGGTCCAGGTCAAGCGTACACTAACGAAGTGAAGCAGTAGGATACTCTCGAAAAAAAAATCCAAGAGCAGCCCTCTCACGACCCATCGCGTGTATGCCCTTTGTTAGACAACAAGGTGGACCAAAGCACCGTAGGATAAAAAAAGTACATCAATATCATCATCTATTTACACACTTCCCAGGGACTCGCAAGGCTCATGAAAAACTCCCTCTAGCATCCAAATTATACTTTACGCCCCCCCCCCCTCACCCTAAGCCCGTGACACCTCGTGCCATTCGAGTCCATTCTAGGAAAAAGCTTAACCCTGTTTACTCTATCTATACCCCTCATAATCTTGTACACCTCTATTAGATCTCCTCTAAGTCTATGTCTTTCTCAGGAAAACAATCCCAATTTGCCTAATCTCTCCTCGTAACTTCCATACCAGGCAGCATCCTGGTAAACCTCCTCTACACTCTCTCCAGAGTCTCCACGTCCTTCCAGTAGTAGGGCGACCAGAACTGGACGCAGTATTCCAAATGAGGTCTAACCAACGTTTTATACAACTGCAACATTAAAGGCCAGCTCTTGTACTCTATACCCTTTCCTATATCTGCTTTCTTCACAACCTTCCCCACGTGCTCTGCCACCTTCAGAGATTTGTTCACCTGTACCCCCAGGTCCCTCTGCGTTTCTATACCCTTAATAGGTCTACCTTTTATCATATACATCCCCTATACATTCTTTCTCCCGAAATGCATCACCTCATTTATCAGGATTGAATTCCATCTGCCATCTGTCTGCTCAATCTACCATCCTATCTATGTCCTGCTGCATCGCCTGACAATGCTCCTCACTATCCGCAAGTCCAGCCATCTTTGTATCGTCTGCAAACTTGCTGATCACTCCACTTACTCCCTCTTCCAAGTCATTTATATTACAAAAAGAAGAGGTCCCAGTACCGAGCCATGCGGCACACCACTAGTGACCGACCTCCAGCTAGAAAAACACCCTTCCACTATTACTCTCTGACTCCTATTACCAAGCCAGTTACTTATCCATCTAGCTACCTGTCCTTGTATCCCATTAGCCTTGACCTTCTCGACTAACATCCCATGAGGGACTTTGTCAAACGCTTTACTAAAGTCCGTGTAGACGACATCAACGGCTCGCCCTTCGTCCACCGTTTTCATCATCTCCTCAAAAATTTCAACCAGATTTGTAAGCACGACGTCTATTGTTTCTTAATGCAAGACAATTGACACAGAGTATTGGGATTTTTTTCCCCAACTTTTAATGCATATCTGCCAAGCAAGCGAGTTTTCGCATCTTTTTAATGAGTTACAGCATTATAGAGCATTTCACAACGTTACAACATATTTTAAGATTAGCTGGAATATGGAGTCTTAGCTTTTATTGGTAGGGGGATTGAATTTCGGAGCCGCAACGTCATGTTGCAACTGTACAAAACTCTAGTGCGGCCGCACTTGGAGTATTGTGTGCAGTTCTGGTCCCCACATTATAAGAAAGATGTGGAGGCATTGGAGAGGGTACAGAGGAGGTTTACCAGGATGTTGCCTGGTATGGAGGGCAGGTCTTATGAAGAGAGGTTGAAGGATTTGAGGTTGTTTTCGTTAGAAAGGAGGCGGCTAAGAGGGGATCTTATTGAAACATATAAGATGATTAGAGGTTTAGATAGGGTGGACAGTGATAGCCTTTTTCCTAGGATGGAGAAAGCTAGCACGAGGGGACACAGCTTTAAATTAAGGGGTGATAGTTATAGGACGGATATCAGAGGTAGGTTCTTTACCCAAAGGGTGGTTCGGGAGTGGAATGCCCTGCCTGCAGCAGTTGTAGATGCGCCAAGTTTGGTGGCGTTTAAGAGGTTAGTTGATAAGTATATGGAAGAGAAGGGAATGGTTTAGTTTGGAGGGGCATTGCTTTTTATATTGGTCGGCGCAACATCGAAGGCCGAAGGGCCTGTTCTGTGCTGTTATGTTCTATGATTGCAATTGTACCTTTAAGATTGCCCTGCTTCCATTAATTACGTGAAATTAAATTGCAAAGTCTTTCAACAAGCTGAAAATTCGTGTATTTAAGTCGTCGGTGACTTGTCATTTTCAAAATTCATTTAAACACACACAGAATCCTTCGTTTTATAAGCAGAAGCTCCGATTGCTAAGATGAAGGCAAAATACTGCGGATGCTGGAATCTGCATTGAACACAGTGTTTGAAAAACTCAACCGGTCTTAGATCCTGTATATATTAAAAAAAAGAAGGGACGTGGGCGTCGCTGGTCGGCCAACATTATTTCCTATCTCTTGTTGCCTTTGAGAAGGAGCTGGTGAGCTGCCTTCTTGAAACGCTGCAGTCCACGTGCTGTGGGTTATCCTACAATGCTGTTAGTGAGGGAATTCCAGGATTTTGACCCAGCGACTGGGAAAGAATGGCAATATTTTTTTCCAAGTCAGAGTGGCTTGTAGGGGTGCTTGAAAGTGGTGGTGTTTCCCTTGTGTCTGCTGCCTCTGTCCTATATGTAAGAGGTCGTGGGTTTGGGATGTTCTCTCTAAGGATCTTTGATGAGTTGCTGCAGTGCATCTTTTAGATGGTATACACTGCTGCTACAGATCGTCACTGTTGGAAGGAGCAGATATTTGCGAATGGTGTGCCATTCAACTGGGCTGCTGAATCCTGGATGGTGTCAAACTTATTGAGTCATGTTAGAGATGTACCTATCCAAGTATGTGGGGAATATTCCATCTCACTCTTGACTTGTACCTTTTATATGATGGACAGGCTTTGGTGTATCAAAAGCTGAGTGATTCTGCACAGTATTCCTTGCCTACGGCCTACTCTTGGAGCCACTCCGGTTATGCGGCGAGTTCAGTTGAGTTTCCTTGAAATGGCAACCTTAAAGATGTTGTCAGCGGGGGAGTCATTGATTGTAAAGCAAACGAATATCAATGGGTGGTGGTAAGAGTGATTCTTTTGATGATTGCCATTGCCTGGCATTTGTGCGACGTGAACGTTATTTGATACTTGTCAGTCCAAGCTACATATTGTCCAAATCTTGTTGCATTTAAACATCGAGACAGCATCGAAACAAAATAAGCTCTGACGAAAAGTCGTCCTGATTCCAGACTTCAGTTCTATTCTCTATTCGCAGATCCTGTGAAACTCGTTGAATTGTTCCAGCATTTCTACTTTTCCAGCGCCTATGAATAAATCTGAGAGGTGATGATGAAATATTATAAAACACTGGTTCTACCTTAAGTGGAGTGATGCATTCCGACTGACTACGTACATGAGCAAGGACGTGAACACGTTGTAACAGATGCGAGAAAGACGTGGAGAAATTATTCCAGGAATTGGAAGCCTTTAGGTTTGGAGTGGTATTACTTTCACCCAGGAGTACCGGTTCGAGTCCAGGTCCAGAATGTGACGCCTAAGCTGTCAATCTGTGTGACACTTTGGGTCACTTTTCACTCTAAGGTACGCAATCAGCGTAAATCATTGCTTTAAAAGTGCAGCAAGAGTCTTGTGATACTAACGATCTCTGTAGCAAGCAGGCATCATGAGAGTCATGGCAATATGTTTCGATTGGGGTGTGTCATACATATTTAGAGTTGTGTTTGAAATTTCATTTTTTTTTTGGTTTACCATTACCCCTTTAAGCTACTGCTCATTTGATTGATCTCCGGTTTAGTTCACTTGGTTTACACAAAAGTAACCAAAGTAAAACGAAGGGCTTGGGCTACAGGGCAGAGTTCAAGATTTCGGCGTTGTTCCGCTTAAAGAGGAAATTGGTTTTCCCAATCACGATAGAATATATAGCTACAATAGATTTATCGGTGCAAAGGACGAGAGCCAACTGACAAAAAGAAATAAAATGATCGGCGAATGAATCAAAAGAAACGCAGGGGAGAATATTCACATTACAAACAGTTTGGGTTTTTGAGTGCATTGTTGAAATTGTGGTAGAGGCAGGTTCAATTATGACTTTCCAAGGGACATTAGATAAGCATCGTGAAAAGAAATGACTACAGGAAGGCAACAAATTGGGGCAGTGCAAGTGGCTAAATTTGTCTTGGATAGAGACAGCAGAGGATTGATGCCACGAATGGTCTCTTAATCAAATCACAAAATTGTTGGAACTTTTTATGATCACGAGTCAGAATTGCAACACGATTTCAGAAACATGACTCAATACCAAAGCAATTCCAATTTGCAGCACAAAAACGGTTGGCTGTCCAATGAACGAATCAAAAGGAGGAAATAGTACAAGACCTGAAGTCTTGTAGATCGGGACCTTTACTCAACACTTTACCTAGCCTCTGAACATGCAACCTTAATTTATACCATAAGAAACAAAAAAAAACTACCAATCCCCGATACCCAACTCCAGGAGACATCCAGCAATTATAAGTGCCACGGAGCAAATATTTTCTCTGTCTGATATGTCTCATACGATCCAGAATATTTCTAATTTCCGAGTTCGAATTTTCGAAAGCCCAAAATATTGATGCAGTTTTGCAATGTTCTGTCTGTGGATCCATAGCTTGAATCCATACTGTAACATTTTCGCTCACTGTCACATTCTAACCAACCCTGCATCAAGTTAGCCAGGTATCTCTTTGTCTCAGGCGCTCACTTTCTCTATCCATTTATCCATCTCCTGCTTCCAGCTCTGCATTATGAATATCGACATTTATTTTAATTTGCCATTCACTTTGCACATCTGTTGACAGAGACACGTACAAAGACTGGCAACTGCCGAAACCGACATCAAGAAGTATGCAGATGTACTAAAAATTCAAAAGGAGAGAAAAAAAAAAACACTTGTATTGGTGTGGTCAGGATACAAAGACAAGTAAGCACACGTGGAAGTTAGGACAAATATTGACGTACACAGTGACTAGTAGGGACTGAATTGGCAAATATAGTGATAAGATGTAATTTTATATTCAAGGACGGGTACTGGCGCATACATGGACAACGACTGTCAGACACTGGAAGAATAAATGCGTTTTACTGACATCACGGTGAACAGGTAGGAATATGCACGTTTATTGACACAACTGCCTCGGAACAAGTGATGGAGTCCATGTTGTTAGTTGGGATAGGTGCAAAGATACGTAATACCAAGTATGAATTGATACTACCATAAACGTGGCTAAGTATTGCCATGGCCAGGTACCGTGATGCTGATAAAAGACATTGGCCGTCAAAGGCACAGAAGGGGACTTCCGTTGTAATACAGTGACAACTACGAACTGTATATGTAAGAGGTGGGGATAGCTGAAGGCATTCAGGTCCACACAATGGAATTTGGAGACAAATGTTTGATGCAAAGTGTTATGCAGCGTGACAGATTCGTATAAGCACAACAGTAATTATCAACCAAGCTTTGCCAATGAGCAATCGCAGCGAATATTTGATAAAGAGATGTTAGTTATGCTGAGCAGCCACAGAGCTTAGGCTGTAAAGCATCTGCAAAAAATGGGGCATTTGATCTTTTCTCCTTTTACACTAAAGAGTCCCCTTTCCACTTTCACCGTCACTGTCTTGCCCTGACATCCTGCGGCTTCTAGCGTAATAATCCTCATTTTCTCATCGCTTGTCTTATCGACTTTTATCACCTTAAACATTTCAGTGGGTGGGATGAGGACCTCCTTTTCATTCTGGAGCGCCGAGAATTTACTGATTGGAACACCAAGTTTGGTCTGTATTTTAAAGAGCGTGTTGCTTGATTTACTTAGATTCAAGAATGCTATCGCTACATTCCGATCAAGTGAGCTGGAGGCGAATTGCGCCAGCCGGACTTCATTTTGCTCCTCGCTTTTGAATAAAAGCGAAACTCCCCTATAAGTGTTGTACACTTTATTTTCCTGGAGCACTTGCAGGGCGACAGATAGAAGGTAATGGAAGCATTTGAAGTGGAATTTATCCTGATAGATGGAATCAGATTTGCCATGCATTCTCATGGCTTCGTTAAAGTCCCCATACAATGAGGAGACCTGAGTATAAGCGTGAATGGCCATTAGGTGCTCCCTTTGCAACCCCTTTGGGATTTTGGTTCCAGGATTCACACTTGCTTCTGCCTCATGCCAAACATCTAGATATCGTTGGCTAGCCCATTCCTTTTCTATACACGAACTCGCTGCGTTGTCTGCTTCCGCAGTCTGTTCAAATATGTAAGCAGCTGAATTTTTGGCCATATCAAGCTGGATCTCATTTTGTGCATCTTCAAAAACGAGCATGATCGCATCTGTGAAAACGAAGAGATATTCCCCTCAATCTTAAACACTGAAGGCAGAGTATCATGTTGCTCAGTAACCTTCCATAGCCTCTTAATCTCGATAACGGGGGACAAAACAACTAATAAATCGAGAAGTCATAAAACATCCCAAGTTGGAATGTCATCGCTATTTTGCCTAATATCTGAACATCTCTGCCAAAAGTCTCTGGAAGGCTTTTACATGGTGATGCATAGCATCGTATACTCAGGACAGAGAAATTAAGTTAAACACGAGTTAATTCCATGGCCTTTCCATTGTGGGCAACACTTAATAACTTTTAGCGACGTCAACAACAGTAATTTAAATGTCTCCATTAATGTAATTGACACATTTGAGGATTGGAAAAGTTTTGGACGAGGTGTCAAAATCATTAAGAATGGCAAAATACAATGTAAGAGCAAAACAAGGTGCGTAGAAACTGTGTGTTAGTGCTTCTTCAGGGATTTAAAAGGAGGCGGGGGGACAGTCACCAAAAGTGACCTCCACTGTGAGTCAGCTGACAAAATGATCAACAATAAGGAGATAATTGAACCATGGGAGGGAAAAAAAAAGCTTTCCACCTGTTTTCGAATTTCAAAGGCACAGAAGGTATACCAGGACTTCAGGGAACCATAGAAGAAATGATCATGATTGATCTCAACTGATCAAGAGGAGCGTAGCGATATTGTCAGAGATGTGAATGCCGATAAAGACCAATAAGTGCTGTTGGTTTAATGGTCTATACTTTTTGTGTGGGAGTGTAGAGGCAATAGATATGGTGCCTGCATTTGTTCTGACCTTTAAACCCTTTCACGGTTCAAGGGTTGTTCCAAGAGATTGAACAGTAAAGCTGCCATTCACAAAACGTGAGACGGTCAAAACATCGAAGTCAACATCAGTTATCGTGCTATCACGTGCCCATAAAACCTTGGAAGCTACCTTCATGTCGGCACTTGGACATTTAGAATATGTTGAGACAGCGTAATTGTGGTTCTAGCAAAGGTAAATTTTGTGTGAAGAGTTTATTGAAGTTGTTTCTGGGTCTAACTAATAGGGTAGATAAGGTGGTGCCTGTGAATGCAATACTATTCGATTGCCAAAAGAAACTAGAACGTGCATAACATTGATTGCACGAGACAAGGGTGATTGAGGATGAAACATTGGCATGGATAGACAATTGTTTTATAGAAAAATGATAAAGCGTTGATTTAAAACTGGCACGTGCAAGTGGAAAGCTTGCACTTCCTGAAGTGATACAACGATCCCTAGTGGGGCATCAGCTATCCTCAAGCTAATTCAATATGTAGACGTTCTGCTGAGCAATAATATAGCCATGTTCGCTGATGATATGTAGCAAAGCGATTGGTTAAGGAGGACGCTAAGGTTTTACAAATGGCCATCGTAAGATAAATTGGGTCTGCAATAGCATGAGGGATGTGGCACATTGGACCGAACCAATATTGTTCACTTTGTTCGAATGGATAGAAAAGAGTTCATTTCTTCTATGGTAACACAATTCAAACCTTGATGGTCAGGGAGCATTTACTGTACTAATGCAAAGAAGTGTGTTAGGCACATGGATATATGGCTCTTAATGCAATGAGGCTGGATCATATCAATAAGTCAAAGTTGTTGCAATTGTGCACACCTCAGCAGAACAATTTGTTCATGCAAGTCCATGTGATTTAAGGAATGACAAATTAAATAGAAATAACGTATTTAGTTTCCTATGGATATGAATGATGATGTGGATGAAGTGAAACTAGTGATTGCAATGTTATTTGGTTTTCAGTAAAATCCAACAGACAACATTAAAAAGTTTATTCTGCGATGTTTCATGGTATTGGAAATAATACGTTGGCACGAATAAATAATTCAAAAAATAAGAAAAGAATGACCTTCAAACTAATGATTGCAAGAGGATAACGCGCACTTACTGGACTAAAGCTCGGATCACGTGAAGAATCAGCTATTTACAACTTGCATAATTGTAGTTTAATTAACACACAAGACGATATACTTGTCTTGACGCCAATGCAAATTTATTCCTGCCTTATAATCAGGCTATCATTTGGACACAAACTATGTGTAGCCTTGCAAGGAAAATGCAGGAGCAATACACTAAGTCGACATGAGCGTTCAGAGAGCCGGTTAGGCCGAATGTCCGTCGTGACTGTTTTATGACGATATAACCACATTGCCCTTCCATGATCGATAGAAGGATGAGAGTGGAATCTTTGCAAACAGAACCAAAAAGTGATTCTCAAATGTTTGAGAATTTATCGAAGGGCAAGTTATTCATGCTCGTTTGTTAAATATTTAATATGTTCATGTCAATGGATTTTTGCACTCCAGGCGAACGGTTGGATCTGGCGATTAAGGGAACACGTGGAACGAAGGCCCAGTTGGAAATGTGAACTTATGGAGCTTTATTTCATTTCAGAGGGAGATACGGTCAACTATTGCGACGACATGTTTTGCTGCTATGTACTTCGATTATCGTGTTATAATCATTTAGCTGCACAAGATAACTTAATTGGCTGGAAAAATGTTCAGACACCTGAAGTAATGAAAGGCACACTATAAATGCAAGTCACTTAATTCTCAATGGAATATTGAAACGTGTTTCACGCCAAGGAATTCGATCCACAGGACAATACCCTATGTAAACGAATCATGGAACTGGCAAAAGATTCCTTCCTCTTACAAATATAAATCATATATGCCAAGCAAGGGATCAAATATATATACTGTGACGAGTGTCATTTAACTTCGTCTGGGCTCCGACTGGGAAGTACTGCAGCTATTATTTACATCGAAAAACAAAATTTATGTCCTACATGGGAGACTGACAAAAAAGTAAGTAACTGCACATGGGCTACAGGCCACTTTGATGAAGTGAATCGAAACTGACTCAGTAATAGAAGATAGAGGGTGACAGTGGACTGTACTTGGTTCTTCTCATTTGTTATTTATATAAAGGACATAGATGATTAAGTGGAAGGAGTGAGAGGGCAGTTAGTAAGTTTGCAGATGACACAAATACTGTTATTAACAGCGAGGCCGAGATTCTTGGGCTAAAATGAGATGTGGATCGGACGGTCAAATGGGCGGATGAGTGGCAGATGGAGAAAAATATGAGGAAGGAAAAGTTGAGGAGGAAATATTCAATGAATGGCATTACTGTAGCAGATTCTGTGGAATAGGTGGTCACTGACACATTTGTAAATAGATCTCTGAAAATGTTCTGACATGCTTGTAGGGAGGTGAATAAGTCATATGGGGCACTTAATCTATGCCTCGATTGATAAAGTTTATTAAAACAGGGAAGGCATGTTGGATTATGCAGAATTTTGTTGAAACGACAGCTACAGTGCTTTGTGCAGGTCTGGTCGCCACATTTTAGGAATGATTGCTTCAAAGAAGGTGCAGAGGAAGTTCACGAGAATTCTGCACGGGGTGGAACATTTAAGTTATGGACAGAGTTTGGATCAGCTGGGCTGTTTCCGGCAGATTGAGAGGTGACATGATCAAGCCTTAAACGTTCATGTGGTCCATGGACAGTGTCTTTTGTTACCCTCAGTTGAAGAGTAGGTCACGAGGGGATAGAAGTTCAGACTACGTGGGAACAGAATTTCATGTAAAGGATAGAACTTTAAGGATATGCGAGTAAAGAACGTCACCCAAAGGCAATATGAAGAAATATGTTAAACACCTCTACATACGGTTTGGGACCACATCAGATGTAACTAATATGTTTAACAAAAGCGACATCACTAAACGTTAATCTTGTCAATAAAACAATTGACCGTGACCAGCTCAGCATTACTTGAAATTGTAGTGGAACAACGTTTGGTAGTCAATCCTCAAATACAATTCTGTCAATAATTGAAAGGCAATTGATTTATAGGATTAAAGGAAAGAGCTACAAAATTGTTGTAAAAGGAACCCATGGTGGTCAATCAGCTCTTACAAAGAAATGCAGTGACAGACGGAGTCGAATTGATGATATAGTGAGATAGTCTGCATCTTAGATATGAAACACTAATTTCTACAATTTTGAAGTGAATCTGGCGGGGCAAAGAGCTTTGAGTATCATGTATACAATTCGCAAAGGGCTA
This sequence comes from Sphyrna mokarran, assembly GCA_024679065.1. NCBI lineage: Eukaryota > Metazoa > Chordata > Chondrichthyes > Carcharhiniformes > Carcharhinidae > Sphyrna > Sphyrna mokarran. The sequence goes on along the minus strand of JAGIQG010000014.1, from coordinate 4,645,202 downwards.
GTTCACATGTGGGAACAATAATCCAATATCTTTTGTTTTACGTGTTGGTCTGTCTTAAACAATGCCCAACATTCCAGGGATGTACTTTGGAACAACGGGCTCACGCAAAGATCAGTAGAGAGCAATAATTTACTCCGAGGATACTGCCTTTGTTCAGGGTGTTTTAAAATGATCAGGATTATCAAATATAATGATTGACACACAGAGCGTTTCAGGTATCCATGAGGGAAACAATCGCAGAACACACTCGAGGGGCTTAACTATCGCCTCCTGTTATTAGGAAAAACGGTGTAACAATCTAATGTTCTGCTCTGCCACTGCTAAGAAGTTTCAGAATCAGCAGAATGGTCTCTTTCGGCTCTCAATCAGTCTACAGTTGAAGTTGTCTTAAGTTTCTGCTTTCTCGCGCAGCTGCAGAAGGACAGTTAAATTTAGGAATAAAACATTTGCATTAAGAATTTACTTGCCTGGTTGTCGAAATGCAGAATTACGATACTTACTGTCCAAAGATAGAGTAAAAATCACGATGTTGAGTAAAAGCTGCATTGTAAATTTATCCTGGTAACTCATGATGAAACTCTGAAGAACAATCGCTGTCCCTTTCGGTTCTGGTGCTTTAACTTTACTTAACTCCGTTGTTGGCCGGTAGTCTGATCGCGTCAGTCCGACAATCGATGAAACTCAGTGATCTTGAAACAAAATAAACAAGATAATTGGTCATGTCTATTGGCTGAGATAGAATCATGGAATGATGTAGCACAAACCGGGGCAACTCGAAAGCTCAAGCCTGCCCCTTTGCTCCTAAACAGCCATCCAAACCGCTGCAAATCCCCCTCTATATCTTGTTATGCAAATATATAAAGGAATGTATTAATACGTTTCTTGCAGTTCTGATTGTAAATCTATTTGCTCCACCTTTCCAAAGCAAAAATTCCAAATTATAAATTCGCTGTGTAATAAAAAAATACTTTTTTTCTGGCAGTACTCACTCTTCAGCCACTTGTTGTCAATCTCTGTGCGTTCATTTCTTATTTCTGTCAGTGCAATTAATTTCCACGTTCACTATTCATGAAAACGCATCGCCTCTCGCCCATTCTGCTCTAAACGTTGCTCCTCCTTACCATATTTCGTCCTCCTTCCTTTGGATCGAAGGCAAATTTGGCAGCAATTCATGAGTCCCTTCGATTTTTATTTTAAATAGAGTTGTTGAAATGTTAACACCGTAGTATTTTTCCCTTCTCAAGTTTCAATTTTCCAATCTGTAAATGAACGATTTAGTCTGATGTAGTGCAAATATTTGCCTTCGTGGTGATCATGAATTCTGCTAAGTTGCCACCAAAAAGTATTATAATAAAAATCAAATGTCTTTTGGAAACCCATCTCGACACTTGCTTGTTCTTCCTTCTTTATCCAGCTTATTGCGTACTAAAAAAAACAAACCAAACGTTCATATTTTAAATAATAATTGATTTAATTAAAAGTTTGACTGTTCCTGGTTTGATCTGGACTTCTCCTGTACTACTTTCTTCATAATGCATTATAAGTTTTGCCGACGACATTGGTAAAATTAATGTTTCCTGTTTTCCGTTTATATCCTATCCCTAACAGAAGGGTTGCATTTGCCTGTGCTTTCGTTTTCAATTTGAAGTGTTTTTTTTTTCCGATTAAAAGAAAGCACACATGACACTTTTGATATATTTGTATCCATTGTGCTTGATAATCAGCAATGCAAACAATCAGGTCCTAGGCGCCGATTAGCCATTAGGCACTCTTGAATCCTAGTATCGGAGGCACAACCTGCGGATATTAAATGCTAAGTTTCAATGGCAACGTGATGTCTAATTGAAGGAAAGAACACTTTTCGGGATTCAATCCACAGAAGCCGATGACTGAACACATCTCGTACCTTTTTGCATCGTTACGGTTTCTGAACAATCATGGACTTTAAGGATGAAAACAAATAGCGCAGCGGTGCCACCCATTGTGACTACTGGCATTTTTATGGTAAAAGATCTGTTGTATTCTGAACAATCCGCAGGATATTCTGTCAAGTAGCATAGAATCGTGTTTGAATATTAATCATAGTCTTCCTATATTCAAAATTCTAGAGAGTATGGAGGTATGAAATATCGACAGGAATGCACATAAAGGGGACATTTTCGATTAAAACGTTTGAACTGAAATTGCGAGCCTGCATTCTGCTTAAACGCAGTGCGACTACAGGCAGCCTTCAAACCTGAAGACCAAAGTGTGACTTAATGAGTTAGAGAAGGTGCCACTGTGCATTTTTTCAGTATTTTTTTAAAAAATCTCTCCAATGTTTCTCTCTTCTCATTTCTGCAGTACTTACTAACCCCAGACGACTCCAAAGCCGCTAAGCTTCTATAATTCTGACTTTATATGCAGCCGCTTGTGAACTATGGCATCTGCAATTACATACGCCTCCAGGGTTATGCCAAAGCATCCATTGTGGTAAGTAAATATCGATTCTCGTTTCAGGGAGCAGTCCCAGAGAATCAATTCAGACGCTTGTAAAAGATTCCTCAAACGCAGGAATGGTTTAAAGTGTGCTAATGATATCGCCACTTGTGGTTTTCCTGTTACCTGACAATGTGTGACGTCTCCAACAAAATTCATTCACAATTTATGGAGACTGGACCAATAAAAATGTTTTGCATTTTAACAGGAAGTTTCCTGACCGAATTAACTTCTACTTGTTACCCACATGCTGTACACAGCACCTCCCTTCTATCACTGATTGGTAATAAAATTTCATGAACTTCTGCCCATTTTGATCTATTCAGTAAGTTAAGGTCTCCATTTCCTAATAAAAACATCATTTTTAAGGTCATAAAATTCTGGTGTACACTCATATTCTGCTCCCGTGTACGCTCCTTCATATAACAGTTTATCTCCATATATTGCTGCCGTAATCCTGTAAATATTCTGGACTAAAAGCTGTCATTTCATCTTCCATCTGCTCTTGTTATCTTTCAACACTCCAATTATCAGAGAACATTATGATCGAAGTCCAGCTACTTTGTCTATTATTGACTTCTCTTGTCTTAAGCTCTGGATTTCTGATCTTGTTACCACGCAATCAGGAAAAAGTCCCAGGATATATTTCCTTCAACAGCTCAGTTGTTTCATTTGATAGGGGTTTTTCAACGACATTAGGTGTCACTCCTTCCTGTGATCCAGTTACACTGTTATCCAAGATAAACTGTATTCACGGAATGTGAGTTTAATATATTTGATGGGAATCTCCCGCCTCATCTTATATAATGGGACACTACTATTCTCACCCTGGATCCCACATATTACCATCTTTTCTGGCAATTGTCCTTCAAAACTGCATAACTCCTCATCTTTTACCATTAAGTATTTAATTTATCCCATTTCGCTTTAACTACTGCTCATGGTGCGCAGGAGTAAACCTTTCCCACGCAAGTAAATTATTTGAATTGATTTGGCATTTTCTGTCGATGACAATCTGATCATGCTGGACACTCCTTTTTACCACTTTAACTTCACCGGATTTTACTTTATCCCGTCAACAAGGCCCATTGTCTCACCTTTTACCATATCTGCCTTCCCAGAGATTTTCATCAATCATAAACACTGTGAATTTGTGTCTCCTACGTTATTGCAGTGAAAACATCTGGCGCTTTTTATTCACCTTCCACTCTCTTGCATTTCCTTTGCAAACTGAGGAAAAGCACATTCGTGTGCTCGCGTAATATTCGACTCGCCTTCCCCGCTAAAATGTGCGTTTCCTCTCTCAGTTTTAGACTGAGGAAAAGATGCATTTGATTTATGAACTGGTTCGTAATCATCTGCTACTTTGATGCAAAGCTCGCAGTTTTAACCGTCTGTTCCTCCACATGACTTCTCATAACTTCGACAAGTCATTTTTAAACTTCTCCAAAGTAGTCGTGTCACTGAGAGCTTCACATATCTGGTTCATTCTCAACCTATCAAATTGAAACTGTTTGATTCTTTCATACTCCTTGTAAATTTTGCCAGGTTCCTTCCTTAGAGCCATCATTTCTAGGCTTTTGACACTTTCTTGCGTGACCTTAAGATGGATTTTTGCACTATCCACATTCCCAGATAGCCTCCGTCACGCAAACACCTCAGCACTTCGACCTGCCAACTTTGTTTGAATCCAAAATGCTCAGAGTCAGTGGACCATTTGTTTTGCTATATCTTCAAATGAAATGGGGAAAAAGTGTCCCATATTCTTCCCGTCATACATTGGTAAACAATTGGACATATTTAAACAGATGCCAACCAAACATTTGAGTCTGATATGTTCGGTCTCCCTCAATATCCTCAGCATTGATCTCAGAAGTTATCTTTACCTGCGCCATTGTAAGTCGACGTCCATATTGCCCATCATCGTACTCTCTAATTTTCGTTATTCCTCATTTTGTTTCTATGTCTCTCTGTGGACTGTGTCTGTGACCGTGTGCATATATGTGTGTACGTGTTTTTGTTCACATCTCCTTTTGTTATTCTTGACGAAAATTAAGGCTCGTAGAAAAAGATGGGACGAATGCGTAAGTGACACACTCTCAGCATTTCTTACTCCTGAACACATGGAGTCATTTTAAGCATTGTTTATTCGCTCGATAGACTTCTTCTCTGCGATTATATTTGCTGTTGTGGCATTTTTTTTCAAATTGATGGGATCCTAAATTCACTGTGTTGATTATCAGGTAAGATTTATACGGCCCCCAAAAAATGAATCACAAATTCTATGGGTGGTTGTGCTTACATGTAGTGAGTGTGTCGATGCCAAAGCAATCCGTCTCATTCCCTATTAACCCGCTCAAAAAATCCTTACTGAGATATGCATTCTATCCTGAACTTTGATCTTATTTATATCTTCAAATGTGTTTTGTACTTTAGAAAACATCGAATAATTACAATTAACGTAAAATCATAGCGACGTTCAAAGAGCTTTGGCCCGGGGGTGGGGCGGGGAGTAGGAGGAGCGTTCATAACCAGCGGAGTGCCGTTCATCCTCCTTTTTCTGACCATAAAGTAGAGCACATGCAACCATTTCAGCTATAAGAATCTGAGTTTAAAAGAGACATGAAGACAAAATTTGCTTCCTCGTTCTCTTGAAGCACACACAGAATGGATGATTCACTAACCCCTTGTTTTAGAAAATGGTGTTCATTTCAAAGACAAACAGTACTTTCCCCCATCCCCCAATTCCACTTTTTCTCTTTGCTATTCACCCTTTCTTATCTCACACTTCCCGTCTATATTTCTCTCTACCTTCCTACTAACTATCTTTTACTCCTTCTCTTCCTGTCTTTTCTGCTCCTTTCTTTTTGTTGCCCTTGCAATCCGTCTCTTTCTGTCTCCGATACCACACTTATCTGTTTCCTCGCCTTCCTTGTCTTTCTCCCTCCGGTTCAGCACATCTTTCTGTCTTTGCTCCTTCCCCACTCTTACTCCCATTCTGGTTCAACATTTCATCTCTCTCTCTTTCTCTCTCTCTCTCTCTTCCTCCGTTGCAAGACACCCAATTGGTGCAGGTACATTAACTGATTCAGAAAAATATAATTGTCTACGCCATATTGTTAAATGCCTGTTCAATCGCACTCCAAGAGTGAAGCTGTTTTACTACGTGATATATTCAGTCACAAACGAAACAAATAGATCGAGATCTCTTAGACACAAGAAAAAGACGTATAGCGAGGGATACCGGCCAAATGCGGGCAATTGGGACTAACTTATAGGTTTAAATAAAAGGGTGGCATCGACAAGTTGAGCCACAGGGCCTCTCTCCATGCTGTAAACATCTATGACTCCAGATACCAATGAGCTTACGTAGGACTCCTAGTGATTCTATCACTAAAAATACCACGACTTTAAATCGAACCTGGTGGTACTTAAATTATGTCTGATGCTGTTAACTGAGTGGCTCATTGCTGTACGTTCAAGGAGTGCATTTGGGAGATGAGGTTTTGAGGACTTAATTGATATGTCTGTTGCTTCATTTCTTGTAGTTCTGCCCTCTATACCGGGCTGAAATGGAAAAGCAAAGAAAGAGGTACAGCTAATACATGCATTTGAAGTTTAGTCACTTATATTTTTCGTAGGAGAGGTAAGTTCCTTTAAAACGTGCATGCTTGGATGCAACAGAACCTCATTTTGCCATTGGAACACTTCCAACGCTTGAATGCCAATTTTTGATCCGAATCCTAACCCTATGATCGACTTCTGTTCTCTATCACTCAGCCTACCAAATGTTCCTTTTCTCGACGGCTGAGCACCGACTCTCTGATACTTAATCCTTCTGCCCTCTGGAACATGGTACGTGTGCTGAACATCAAATGATTGTTTCCAGAATCGCCGTTGACCTCATTGCCACTGGCAATCTCCTGTCTATAACTTCCAACCTCAATGTCCTCACGCTCGCACAGACCTCTCTATTTTCTACCCAAAATCTTAAACGGGACTGCTTTGATAGACCCAAAATATCAGCCGGTTTCTATCTAATCGGCACTCATTTCTGTCTGCCCGGGTTCCATTCACATTCTTCTGCAGGCTATCTCCATATGCATTCACAATTCTTCTGATGCCTGATGTGACATCCACAACGTTCAGTTGCCTGGCCCTAAATGTCTCCACTTTACTCTGGATATCCAATCCCTCGACAACCCTTAGTGTCTCAGAGCCTTCTGCTGCTTCCCCTAGCAGAGGTCAGAGCCATTTGGGCCGGCCACCAATCTCCCCGGCTAAACTTAACTCCCATTCAAATATTTTTGCTTCGATATAGCTTACTCCACGCAAAGGAAATGTGCGTCTATTGGTAATTGCATGTGCCTTACTAAAACCTGCCCTTGTTGTGGGACTTGCAGACAATTTCTGCCTCCAGTTTTATTCAAGCCCTCTCCCACATCTCTTTCATACTCTTGTCCCGAATTGAGAAATAATTTTGACGTTGCTTCCAAATTCCATCACTTTCTCACTTTCACTTGACATGCTTCCAATACTTTTGTTTTGTGAATTCAACTCTCTCTCTCTCTCTCTCTCTCCATATTTCCAGCCACAAAATAACCATCAATATTCTTTTCAAATCGACTAACTCCATTCCATTCTCTTAATTTCTCTTTCTGCTCCTTATCTGTTCCAATTATGTCATTCATCTCTCTTTCCAACTTCCCAAAATTGTCGAACCCGATATACGGTGCTTTGCCCTAACAGAGGCCTAAATTGTCTATTGAAAGGCCACATTTATCATTATTATCCAGTTGTCTTCAAGCAGTTTATTGTATATTTCCTATATAATGCATTTTCATCACTGATATTCCCTGCAAGATAATGATGTTGAAAATATTACCTATTCCAGCGACTGAATCCTTAATTGTCATTTGCTCCTGCTGTGGAATTGGGTGTTGCATTCATTTTGACAATGTTTCCGGTAAAGACTAAAACCAGGTTAAGAATGTACTTGAACAATGTAAACTTCACAGTGAAGAATGCAACGAACAGACAAAATGTTCTTTACCTTAAACAGAGGACTAACCTGTTTCTGCTCCGGTGTTGAGTGTAATGGGTGCAGCACATGTCTGCAGAATTTAAGCAGAATTGGAGTTTCCTGATAAGATATCTCCTGTCGTCACCTGCTGATTGGTTACGTAACAAAAATAAGTTGACATTAATATCAGATACTCTTCGTGTGGCATGGTGTGAAAATCGGAAGCCAAAGGCACTGGAGATCTTTGCTACCTATTGCCAAAAGTTAGGTTTCAAATGCATTGCTACGATGTTATAGAACTTCCTGTTCAGATAATTAATGTAAAGTTGTTTGCTTTTACGTAATTCTAAAAGAAGAATGAGAAAAAAAAATCCAAGTACAACTTGGATCAGTCTAATGTACAAGAGCTTGTTTATGCTACCGCTCTAATGAGGGAATGTTTAAGAACGTGGTTCAGAAGCCCCGTTCCAGTTTTGGACCTGTCATCAAATCCAACTGAAAGAGACTAGTTATCGTTGTCCGTTCCTTCCAAGTGTCCCACACGTCATTTTGGGGAATGATTTCTGAAATGATCAGATTTGCATTGAAGCAGAAGTTCAATCTGCATCGACAAACAACAAAAAAAAGTTTACTTTTCAAAACAGAAGGCAATGTAGCTAATTTATTTACAACTATGCATTCATTCGAAACTTGACTACGTCACATCTTGAACACCCATCTGGTTCACCAATGTCCTTTCGGGAAGGAAATCTGCTGTCCTTACCTGATCGGGACTACATGTGACTTGAGAATCACGATAATGAAGTTGACTCTCAACTGTCGTCAGGCATACAGGGATGGGCAATAAATGCTGGCAAGTCAGTGACGCCCGTGTCCATTGAATGAAGAAAAACAGTACAGCGAATGGGAGGACTTTAATTGCTGATGGCATCTTGCACGGACTATCTGTTTTCTTTTGTGTCCAGTAAGAAAATAAGGCAGACTTGTTTCTGAGTTCTAAGGAAGGAACATGAACGCCCTAACAATTTCAATGACTTGACGTCTAAATATTTTATCAAAATAATGTGGCAGGAGTAGCTGCGGTGAGGCTGACTCATAGGAAACAGGTCGATCGGGGGTTATAGCTATGTGGGAAGAAAGATGAAGACATTTTGAAACTAAATGGTAGAATGCATAAATGTTGCAAAAGGGGTTATGTAGAAATACATCAATGTTTTTATCAGTTAACTGATTTTCATTAATTGCGTCAATCCACATATCGTGTTAGTTCTCCTTACTTCGGTCACGCACAAAAAAAACTCACAAATAGCAGCTAATGATAGGGTTTCGCAGGTTTAATGCTGCTAAATCTCTTTCTGAAGGGGGGATATCGCTGAATCACCTGGAGATTGAAATAATTTCTTTGAAAGAATCAATTCTAGCTCACCTTGATAGAATGTAGCATTCATGATTTATTCAAGCATTTGTACCACAAATTAAGCAGACACCTCACCGGTACAATTCTGAGATATAACAAGAATGTCCGATCCAAAGAAGTCTATAAATTGCTGATTTACAGAATATAAAATTAATTATTCAATGGGTTGTCCATCAAGCTGTCACTCATCGGAATTGAAGGTGTGAAAATTACATCTGGCAAAAGAAATGCTAAGTGCCTTTACCACCGAAGACCACTGGAGGGAGTGTTCAATGTCTCCAAGCTACACGCCAGAAGCTCACCAACGTTCCTTAGAAAGCACCTTCCAAGCTCATGACGCTAGCATCTAGAACAAATAGAACTGGATTCTGGGAACTTCTCCATCTGGAATCACTCACGACCCCGACTTGGAAATCTATTGTTCGTTCCTTCATTGTTACTGGGTCAACATCAAACCGATGAATTCCAATTTCTGCATTTACTTACTTTGTATTGTTACAAAAATATATGGGGTATTACTTTCTGAGGCCTTAAGAAATAAAACCATCTGGTATAATTTTGTGGTGCGACGTGACTCGATCAGCATGTTTAAAGCGGAGAAGGAAAGACAAAACAAGAACACAGGACCCAACCCATTTATTTTAGCACTAGGCTATTTAGGAATGAAAACAGGGAGTAATTCATGATTTAAAAAAAAACGCAAAGGAATGCTTGACATATCTTCATCCCTTTTTCCTCCCCCTCACCACCATTCACTCCGTCCAGAAAAAAAATAAGTGTACACCCCAGTTTATGGGGAGAAAACAGTAACATGGGGAACAGACTGAAAAAATCGCACCACGTTGAAAAGGTTAAAGCACAGGCATGGATTGTAGAGATAAAACATTTTAAGGTTAAAGTACAAGAGATTAAAGAGAGCAGTCTTTTGAAAATACAGCCCACACTAAAAAAATTGAAACATAAGCAGAGCATGAAAGAATTGCATCCCTCTGGTAAGAGATGCTCATTCTTAAAATGTCATTCATTTTTTATAGTTATTAGAATCCAATAAAGGCCAACGGTGTTCATCATTAACTCCTTATCTGTCTTTCTGGATGACTTTACACCGACAGATAATCTGTAGATGTCTTACTTCATCAAACATAATTGAAGGCTTTTGAAGATTATAGGAGATTATCATGCAGTTGGTTTGGAATCATCTTGCAAGGGAGAAGGGAGGAGTCCGGAGTAAGAAATTGTAACTGACGAGTTAGACCTAAGGAGGCAAGGGCGATCTCTCTCTCTCTACCGTTCACATACATATATATATATTACAATCTTTCAAGTCAACTAAAGCATTTTTTAAGTAAAAGTTTTGAAAGCGAGAAGTTGTTTTCTATCGATTCCTCGTAACTTGCATTCATTTTTAAGGGAAAATAGTGCGAAGAGACCGAGGGAAAGGAAGAGTGAATGGCAATATATCACAAGACATTTAAAAATATAGAAGGAGGTGGAGTGGTGATCTTAGATTATTGTAGCACATTACATCCAGCAGATTCCCTAATGCTTGCAGAGACACATTCCCAGAGTGAAAATAAACATCGATCTCCAGTTCGATATGGTATACCAGATGACCAAATATTTCTTCAAAATGCTCAATGGAATTTAGATCAGGGAAGGTGAAATGTTGTTATTGGTCTGTCACAATATTCTTCTAGTTGTATTTGAAACTATTCCCCCCACCCGCCTCCTATAGCCAGACAAAGTCGTGGTGCAGTTTCATGATGATTTGTTAAATATACAGCTATCGGGCTCTGACGTAATTCATCAAGGCCACGTGGAATGCAAAATTCAAAAATGTCCATTAGTTAGAGTTTCAAATTCGATTCGAAATAATTAGTACATACCATTCGAGTTATCTTTACCCTCGTGAGCATGATATAACCTTAATCAATAATCATGAGTGGATAAAGTATCCAATTATAAACTTTGCATGTTAAATCATCGGGTAAAGACAGTAATATCTCTAACCAAACGTACAACAGCTTCTATTTCCAGTATTCCCTTGTTTTGTGTGTGGAAATAATTGAGCTGCAATTGCACATTATCAAGGAAATTTTAATTGAACAATGTTTCTGCGCCTGCTATAACCAAGACCTATGGTTTTGCACACAGTTTCCCTGATTGGCTGAGATCAGGTTGTAGCTGATGTGACTTTTTACTTCGTGTGATTATTAACCCTTGCGAGTCGTTCAAGCAGTAATTAGTGGGGTGCCACAGCGATCTGTACTGAAACCCCAGTTACGCAAAATACCTATTGATTATTTGAATGAGGGAACAAAATGCAACATCTCAAAGTTTACAGATGATACTGAGTTGAGTAGAGGATGAACTGTGACGAAGATGCAGAGATTCTAAAGAATGGCATGGTCAGGTTGGTCACTGGGCTAATCAATGGCAGAAGCAGTATAATTTGGGAGCAAAAACAAGACGACAGAGTATTACTTGAATAGCTCTAGTTTGGAAGAGCAGTATGTTTATCTTCAGTGATTTGTGCAGTAGTCACTAAAGATATGCATGCAGGTGTAGTAGTTGGTAAAGAAGGTAAATAGCGTTTTCGAGTACAAGAGCAGGGGTGTGTTATTGCAATTATACAGGCCCTTGACGAGGCTACACCGAGAGTATTGTGTGCAGTATTGGTCTCCTTTTCTGAGGAAAGGTGTTCTTGCTCACGAGGGACTGCAGCAAAAGTTTACCAGGCTAATTCCAGTGATGGCAGGACGAATGCATGAGGAGAGATTGACTTGGTTAGGATTGTTTTTGCTCGATTTCATTGAATGAGGAGAGATCTCATGGGGTACGAAGAATATTCCCAATGGTGTGGGAGTCCAAAATTAGGAGTCACAGTCTGAGGATTCAGGGTAAGCCACTGAGGAAGAAAGGTGAAGAGAGATCTCTACATCCAAATAGTGGTGAGACTGTGGTATTCATTGCCACAAAAAAGTAGTTCACGACTAAACGTTGAATGTATTTAAGAGCGGCTGGATTTAGCACTTGGGGTGAATGGGACCAAAACTGAATGGGGAAAACAAAAGTAGTATTAGGCTATTGAGTTGCATGATCAGCCATGATCATAACGAATGCTGGATCAGGTTTGAACGGCCAAATAGCATCTAATCAAAATGAAAATGAATTTTTGGATTCCTCTGTGGAGGAAGCATCTTTCTATTGACTTGACAATTAGTCTTTACACAACACTTCAATGAATAAAACGGCTTTCCAAAAATTAAGCAGCAAAACGGGTGTTCTAAGCAAGCAGCTGGTGCCACAATGAAAACAAAATGCCCGTTTACAAAGTGCAGAAAACATGATTGAAAATACATTTCTGAAAGGTACAGTTGCTTCACGGGTTCATCTTTAGATATATTAGCTAATTTCAAACAGCATAATTCTATTCATTGAACAATGAATCGATAATTTATCATCAGGAAGTTGCACTAAAGAAAGTAAAATGTGAAATCACGCTGTTTGGCAACTGCAGACTGTTGCAGTTTGATAATAGCGTAACACACTAACAAAGGAAACCAAAAACACAATTCTCTATGAAGCAATTCAAACGGTCGCTCTCTGCTCTGCAACATTCTGCCCTGTGCTTTTCTTCTGTCAGAAGGGCTTGTGTTCTTTCATAACAAGGGCACAACAAGTTAGCCTGCAGGGACATTTAGGAACCACATTGAACCCACGTGCTATGTACTAGATCCACATGTCCAGTAATGTGACCAAATATTTTGTTCACATTCATTGGAGGATACAGTAACATTGGCACCAGTACACTGAATAATTAGCATGACAGTTTTGCATCATGATGATAGGTTGAATTAATAATGCCCATATTCTCTGGTGTTCAGGAGAAAGAAGGTTGATGACTCTGAAATATACAACTTGTGCAAAGGCTTCATGGAGTAGACAGAAAGGTACATGAATTGCCGGAGCAATCCACGGCATTGTGATACTGTCTCAGATTAAGGGGTCAATTATGATTGACTGAGGTGGGGAGAAAAATCTTCATGCAAAGTGACAAGAACAATGAATTTTACAACGTTAAATGTATGTAAGGCTGAAATGGCATTACTCTTTTCTCCCAGGAATGAAGGGTCGCAATGTGGTGTTGAAGCTGAATAATACCAATGTATGAATTGGATGGCGAAGGATTTGTGAAGGAAACCTGACTAGCACATTATTTTTAAATTCATGTTCAAATTGGTGGGAAGTATTTTGTAGCCTGAAACAGAGATATATTGAAATCACTTCTGCCCACTTCCTGCATCAAGTATTGTGAATATCAGAGAAATAACAAAAAAATGTAGAAGATTGGAGCAGGTGGAGGCCATTTGGCCCTTCAAGACTGATCCAGCATTCGTTACAATCAAAGCTGATCGTGCAACTCAACAGCCTCATTTTGGTTTTCTCCCCACAACCTTTCATCCCATTCACCCCAAGTAGAAAATCCAGCCGCTCTTCCATGCATTCAACGTTTAAGCATAAATTATTGCTTGCTGCAATGAATACCAGTCTCTTCATTATTTGGATGTAGAAATGTCTCCTCACCTCCATGAGTGGATAGAGATAACTCCTATAGTTCGATTGTCATGTATTAATTATTTCGAATCGAATTTGAAGCTCTAACTATTGGGCATTTTTTGAATTGTATCCACTCATGGTTAGTGATTAAGGTTACAACATGCACACCGGGTATAGTATCCAATTACACTCGATTATTTATCGTGCAAAGGTTAAAGAGAGCTATATCTCTGACCAAAGGTACAGCAACTTATATTTCCATTATTCCTTGTTTTTTGTGGGAAGAACTGAGCAGCAGTTGCACATAGTTCACTTAAAATTTCCTTGATACATTTCTGCGCCTGTCATCATCAAGACCTGTGGTTTGCAGATAGCTTGCCTGGTCGGCTGAGTTCAGCTTGCAGCTGGTGTGATTTTTTCTTAACTAGTGTAGTCCTGAATGAGTGACCAATTTCAAAATGGTTCTATTTTTGATGACAATTATAGCTAATAAATCAAAGGGTTCGATCTTCATCCATTTGCCACATGGAATAGCAATGATATCGTATATATCCAATCGCCCTGTCCTATAATGATAAGATAATTCCCAGAATTTCACTAAAAATAAGTAGGAGATATCTAGTGCAAAGCTCACGTAATCTGTATTTCGTTAAAATAAAACTGGACTGAAGTATCTACTGATAATCATGGCACCATTGTCGGTCTTTGGAATACCTATCTGACTTCAGAGTCACGGCAATGTGGTTGACTCTCAACTGCTCTGCGGCAAATAGCATTGGGTAACAAATGTTGGCCAGCCAACGGCATCCATGTCCAACCAACGAATAATAATAAATATGTATATAAAACGATTATAATGTGTTGGACTGGAGGATGCCTGGACATTTGCTTGTCCATGTCTTCTACTCATTATGGCGAGAAAGACGAAGATTAACTGTTCGTATTCATACACTGACACAAATGAGCAGTAAGTTGATGTTCTGGACACAGACTCCAAGGCTCAGGATCCACTGGGACATTAGTGGGTGGGAGTAAGCTCCTGGACAATGAAACATGAAAGCTACCGTTCAGCAATAAAACATAATAAATCCAGCTTATGGAGTAGAGGGCCAAGTTCTTACCAGTGGATCTTCCGTCAGGATGTGAGTTTAGAGATAGTCAATAAGTGAATTCAGCGATATTGAATATAATCTGGCCGGCTCAACCTGATGTAAGAGAGCGAACTGAGCCTTCTGCAAACACAGGAGGAAAATCAGATTAATCTAAAGATCTGCATATCTGCTGAAAGAGTGGATCTCTTGCACATGGACATAAGTTAATTCTGTTGAATTAATTATCCAACGGGGAACAAACATTTTTGCCCTTCGGTATTCGTTGTCCACCAAGTAATGCTTAGTATATGTTGATTTCACTTGCGCTTTGCCGTAAAACGTTTTATCTTTCCATCTCAATCTTTATCCAGTTGCTGGTACAATTTTGTATCCCTTCAATATGTGTGCGCATGTTTGTTTGATGTGTGGGGAATGGCGTGTGCTTACTTGTGAGCACAACTGTCTTTGCACGTTTTTTCTGTCTTTTTGGGTGTCCATATATGTGTATTTTTATGTGTGAGAGAGAACACGATTATAGCATTACCAGCAAATGTTATTTGCTCAAAGGCATGCAAAAGCATATGCAATCACACATTAAGCGTTATTGTTAACAGCAGAGGGAGATTTGAGTGTGAGCCTTTGTGTGTGAGGAAGTGTGAGTCGTGTTTGTATGTGAGGTAGATTTTCAATGCATGTGCATGTGTTTTGGTGTGATTTACATTTATGTGTTCGTGCTTAATAGAGTACGTGCCAGGATATTGGTACGTTTGCGATGTCCGCATGCGTGAGAGAATGTAGTTGTGTGGAGATAGTCCGTTGAATGTTTTGATTTTGTATTAGTGTTTGTGTGTGTGTGTGTGTGTGAGAGAGAGAGAGAGAGAGAGAGAGAGAGAAGAGAGAGAGAGAGAGAGAGAAGAGAGAGAGAGAGAGAGAGAGAGAGAGAGAGAGAGAGAAGAGAGAGAGAGAGAGAAGAGAGAGAGAGAGAGAGAGAGAGAGAGAGAGAGAGAGAGAGAGAAAGGGCAGAAGAAGAAAACTGAGAACGATTCGGCTATGCACACCATGTGATTAAGGGGAAGTGTGAAAAGGGGGAGAAAAGAGAAACAGGTATTGAAGTGATAATGAAATACACTGAGATAAAATAATGTAAGGAAGAAAGCAAGGAAAGTGAAGCAGAAGTGAGCCAAATTAGGAGACTAAAGAGAAAACGCTTCAGATTGAAAACAAGGGAATGGAAGAGCAGAGAGTGTATGATTTATAAAATATCTGAGGTAGTTTATGTTTCCTTCTACATGCAGTTCAAACGTTGGGAATTTTCAGCTTCAATAACTGCCACTCTTCATTCCTGGAGACTAGAACAATGCACATTTCAATTTCAATAGATGTCACAACGTTAAATATATCAATCATATGCAGAGGACTCGAAAAATATCACTTTCAGCGAAGCTGCATCTCATTAACTCACTCCAGCGTAACTGCTCCCCTAATTTGACACAATATCACAAAGCAACTTTAAATGACTTTTCTGTCTACTCTGTGAAGCCTGTGCACAATCTTATATGTTTCTGTGTCATCATCTCTCATTCTCTTGAACTGAGGAGAATAGGTCATTATTAAGTCAACCTAACATCATGGTGCAAACCTGTCTTACCAACATCCAAATTATTCACTGTACGGGTTCGAATATTAATGTATCCTCGCATGAATATGAACAAAACAGTCACTCACACTAATGAAAGTGTCCACTAGTATCTAGAATGAATATTCAATTTGGATTCCTGATTGCTCAGTGTCCCTGCAGGCTTACTTATTGCGTCCAAACATCTCTGGGTGTTACAGAGATGTTTGGACGCAACAAACATCTCTGAAAGAAGAAGAGTGCAAGGTCAGAAACATGTGTAATACACAGCGACCGTTTGAATTTCTTCATAGCAAATTGTTGTGCTATTTTCCGTTAGTAGTGGGCCACATTGTTATCGAAAAGCAGCATTATTCAGTTGCCAAATGTTACGAGTTCCTTTCTTTCGTGCAACTTCTTGATAGAATAATAAAATTTCACTTGTAATGAATCAGTATTCTTTTTATTTGAAATGAAGTGAGGTAGTTAAATCAGATCAATCTGTGAGGCTACCGTACTTGAGCGAAATGTATGTTTTTAATCATGTTTTACGGAGTTTGTAAGCAGGCCTTTTGTTTTCATTGTGGCACCAGATGATGCTTAGAACTCCTTCCATTGCTGTTTAAACAACTTAAACGTTTTATTTTAATTTATTTTTTGTGAGAAAGATTGCTTGTCAATAAATGTCAGGTGGCTTCTCCATAGAGGAATCCAAGGATTCACTTTCAGTTTGGTTTAGATGGCATTTTTACTTCAGGCTCAAAGTATTGTTCTCCCTCTCTCTCCCGAGTACTGTAAATTCCGCTGGTTATTTGGAAGCATGTCTTTTTTTTCATTTCCTGGTATGCGCATTCTGCTGTTCGTGATTTGTTTGCTAGTAGTGTGATTCTGTCTTTGAAGCAGCTTTAAAAACCTCGAAGCCAGCGGTGGAATTATCGCTACTGGACGGCACACTGTGGTTTGTACTGCTGCTTCACAGCGACAGGGACCAGATTCAATTCCTGGCTTGGATCACTGTCTGTGTGAAATCTGCAACGATTTATTCCGGCTACTCTCGTTTCCTCCCACTGCCCGAACGATATGCTCTTTAGGTACATCATCCATGCTAAAATTTCCACTCAGTGTCCCGAGCTGGAGTGTGTCAACTAGAGGATTTTCACAGAAGCTCCACTGACCTTTTTCAGTCTATTTGTGACAATAATAAATACATTCAAATCAACTTAAATCCTCGAAGTTTGCTGGAAGTTACAAGGTTGGGAATTCAGAGTTTCAATTCTCTAACAAAAATACGCGAGCATTCTTATTTTCTTTAGTAGGGTATTCTTTGGCAGAGTATGTCTTAAGAGGTTTATTTGATTGGAACATTTCATATATTTGTACATGGTTAAACGGTATTGTGGTTATTATTTTATGGCATCTAATTGGTACATTTTAACTGTACTCTTAAATGACATTTGCTTGATAAAAGCGCCTTGATGGGCCGACTGAATCAGAGCTGACGTGAGGTACCTCATTCTTACTTCAGCCACGCAGTGACTTATATCACTTAAATAAAGTACGATCAATAAGGGATCTAAACACAGTTCTCTGTGGAATACTACTAGGAATTGCATTTCAATCAATAAGTCAGCATTCGCTGGCTCCAGTAGCTTGGCCAAATTCGAATCCACGTTCTTAAAACACGCTGTGTCCCATTTGCAAGCCTTCTTTATAGTGTGTGGGACATTGTCAAAGGATTTGTTGAAATCCATATGAACGACATAATTTGCAATATCCTTCTTTGCACACTCAGCCATCATCTTAAAAAAAAGTTTAACCAAATTTGTTAGGCACGAATTCCTTGACAAAAAAAAATCATTCTGATCCCTAATCAAGCCTTGTCTCTCTAAGTATTGGTATATATTTTTCGTTTGAATATTCTCCGTTGGTTCTCCCACCACTGACAGGAACTCATTGGTCTGCATATCCCGTGCTTAACTCCACAATTCTTTTTAGTAGCAGAACCGCATGAGTAGTTCTCCTTTCCCCCATATTGGTGAGATAGGAGTTTTAAAAATAGTCTCAACTCCCTTGCAATCCTCTGCCCCCACCCACCGCAACCACCCCCTCCCCCGCCTCCAAAGCTTTCTAGGGCTCAATTCATCTGAACCAGAAGTCTAATTTTGAGGCAGCCTTCACCATGTAAACTTCGCAGTCTCCCTCCTGATTTCAATATCTTCAAAATCCTGATTATCTGAGGTGAAGGTTGTCGTGATGCATTCATTCAACACGCTACCAATATCATTTCGTTCCACCAATACATTGCACCTTGGCTCCTAATTAGCCCTACTCTGTCCTTGATTATGTACTTCCCATGAGCATACCTATACAATATCTTAGAATTTCCCCTCTGTTTAGGAATCAGTTTGTTCTCCTTTCCGCTCTTTGCTTTTCTAATTGTTTTATAAGATCCTCTTCGCCATTTCACCAGTGCTTTCTTAAAAGTACAAAGAGAACAAATCTGTGTCGTTTCGTCATATTGGTGTCCACGGTTCTCTGGACTTACCCCTTCCTGTCACCCTCGATGGAAAATATTATGTTTCTGCCCGCTGTATTTCCATTTTGAGCGGTGTTAGTATAGATTTCCCTAATGATAGTTGTTCCTATTCGTCGATGGTCAGGCCCTGCCTCATTTTGTGATCTCAGACCTCTCCCAATCCAGAATAATTTTTATGCAACTTGTCTATTTCATAATCCATAACAAGCTTAAATTGTACTGTGTTGTGATCACTATCACTGAAATGCTGCCTCATCACCAATTCAACTACTTATCCAGCTTCATTCTCCCGAATGAAGTAATGAACCTTCCCTTGCAGGACCCTCAAATATTGTCTAAAACATTCTCCAAAACAGATTTCAAGAAATCCTCCCCAATCAAAACACAAAGTAATGAAATTCCTTTGGTTGCCAGCTTGGGACTTTACGATTCTTTGATAAAAATGAGGCTGGGATATGAGTGGGAAGAGTGATGTGTGTGGGAGATGGGGAGATAAGAAGGGAACTGGAGGACGGAGAAAATGAAGCGGGGTAGATCAAAGGTAAATGGGGTAAAAGTTGAAGCGAGATGAGGGATGGAGAGAAATATGGAGAGAGATTAAATTGAGAAAGATAATGTCGGAAGTGGAACAGGTATGCGAAAAAAATCAGGGAGAGATAGTGACTACAGTATAGAAGAAAATAATGTGTTGGAAACAATAAAGAAAACTGCAATTACCTGAATTTTTCTTCTCCTTAAAAAATGAACGTGCCTAAGTGATAAGCAAGAAATGGCTCTGGTTACCCTGCTGGAGAAAGGATATCAATAAAGAGGAAAGAGTGCAGAAAAAGATTTACTATGATGCTCCCAGATTTGATGGTTTGCATCATGAGAGAGACTGGATAATGTGAGACTTTTTTTTCACTGGAGGGGAGGAGACTTAGAGTGATTTTACAGAGGTCTATAAAACAATGAGAAGCATAGATCGACTAGGATGGTCCACATATGTTCCCAAAAGGAAGGGGAGACTAAAACAATATAGGTGAAATGAGTGCAGAGGGTTGTGGGCCAAATGCGGGCAATTGGACCTCGTGTCATGGTTTAAAAAAAGTTCAGCATGGAGAAGCAATGTCAAAAGGCCTGTTCCCATGTTTTAATGCTCAATGACTCTATGCTGCTATCTCAAATGCAAACTCTCTTTCAGATCTCATTTCACATCCAACAAATGTAAACGAAACAAATCGTGTAAAATGAGTAGCAGACTTTTGAGACTAGTTCTCCATTTTGAACGGAGCTCAGTGGAATTGCACACGAACGGGAGTGTAGAGTGAACCTCATCTTTAATGAAACACTGCCAGAGTGAGTGTGCATTTGGTATTTTTCAGCCCCGTGCAAATTGAATTGTTATATCTCTTTAATTTCTCTTCCGTCGTAGTGATTTCAGTTCTCGTGAAAATGATCATAAAGTCGCAGATTCATCTGAAATATGGTACCATAAAGCGAATGAAAGGGTAAGAGACAATAGGCCAAGGGAAAGGAAGAGTGAATAGCAATGTACGACAAAGTTTTTTAAAAATACAGAAGGGGGACGTGGGTGGGGGATTTTGCATTAATGTAGCATATTTAATCAAGCAAATACTCTAATGCTTGCCAGGCCAAATGTCCAGGAAACATAAGTGGCATCTAGTCCCACTTCAATATGTTACGTTAGGTAACAAAATGTTCACCTAATATAGGAAGTGAAATTCAAGTAGGAAATGTGAAGTGTTGTTTGAAGGTGTCACAGTATTTTTCTTGTTACATTTAAATCGATTATTCCGAATTTCGCCATACAAATTTGTGATGTGGATTCAATATGAATGGATAAAGGCGACAGCTATCAGAATCTGAATGAAGTCGCCATATCCAGTCAGAATATAAAATTCGGGAATGTACAGTCAGTTACAGTTTCAAATTCTATTACAAGCAATTTTGATATAACAGTCGAGGCATAGGAATAATGGAAAGGGAGTTTGCTGTACCTTTGACCGGATAAATAGTTATAATTGATTCATGATATAATATGCAGCACATATAACTGGACACTGTGCCCTCGTGTATGCATTTTGTAACCTCTCTTTCCATTACTGCTTGTTTTTTATAGATTGACCTGAGATGCGGCAGCACATTATTAAAGGAGACACATATCATTGTCAAGTAAAATTTAATTGAACCAAGACCTGCAGTTTTCAAATAGCTTCGCTATGTGGCTGAGATTTAACTTCCAACTTATGCGATTTTTAAATTTGTCTGATTATGAAGACTTTCCAGTACTTATTGTAAATATCAGAAAAAATAATTGATAGAAAATGAGCAGAACTGATTTCAATAGGGCCCGGTTTCCGGCTACAATAAACTTCCAAACAATTTGAACGTTGGAACATGAGTTTAAAAAATAATTTGGAATGTTTCGTGTATCCTTCCACATGCCATTCAAACACTGGAAATCATAGCTTCAAAAGCACACTGCCATCCGTCACACTGGGAGATCAAAACACTGTCCATTTGGGCTTATACATAATTGAAATTGTAACACCCACTATTCATGTGTCGAGGACTCTAAAAATTATGTCACTTTGAGTGACGAATTTTTCTCCACACCTCAGTCAAGCGTAATTGATATCCTAATCCGACAGTCTCTCAAAGCTGTGGATTGCTCCTGCCGTTCAAATGACCTTTCTGTCCTCTCTGTGACTCCTCTGCACAATCTTATAGGTCTCAACGGCATGACCTCTCATCCTCCTGAATATCAGAAAATATGGACATTATTAAATCAACCTATCATCATGCTTCAAACTTCCCATGCCAATATCCTGATTATTCACTGTACAGGTTCCAATATTAATGTATCCTCCCATGAATATGATCGGAACAGCTGCTCACATTACTGAAGGTGTCTATATATTATCTAGAATGTCTATTACATTTGGATTCCTGATTGCTCATTGACCGCGTAGGTTAATTTATTGCGCCCACTGTTCGATAGCACCCAGGCCCCTCTGAGAGAAGAAGAGTACAAGGGCAGAACCATGTAAAGCAGAGAGCGACCGTTTGGATTACTTCGCAGCGAATTGTTACTCTATTTTCCGTTGGTAGTGGACCACATTGTTATCATACAGCAACACTCTGCAGTTTCCTGAAGCCATGATTTCACAGTTTCCTTTCTTTAGTGCAGCCTCTTGATGATAGCACAAAACAATTCTTTAGTAATGAATCCATGTGCTATTTGAAATGAACTAAGATATCAAACACAGATGCAGCTGTAACACAGCTTTGCTGTTTAATAAAAATGCATTTATGTTTTCTTTAGTTTGTCAGTAGGCTTTTGGTTTCCATTGTGGCACCAGCTGCTACTTAGAGTTCCTTTTATTGCTGTTTGAACGCGGTTTTGTACATTGAAGTTTTGTGGGAAGAGTGCCTACACAACGCCAGGTGCTTTCTCCATAGTCGAATTCAAGAATTCACTTTCTATTTGATTAGAAAGTACTTTTCCTTCAGGATGAATGCATTGTTCTCTCTCTCTGTCTCTCTCTTCCAGCACCTCACCCTCCACCCACTCCCTCCCCCCCCCATCCCGGATATTGTAAATAATGCCGGCGAGCTGGAAGCACATCTTCTTGCATACCCGGAGTAGAAATTCCGCCATTAGTGGTTTGCTAACTACTGTGATTCTGTCTTTTGAAGTTGCTCAGAAAACCTTGAAGCCAGCAGTGGCATTATCATTATTGGGATGTACAATGGCACACTAATTAGCACTGAGGCCTCTGAGCGCCAGGGACCGGCTTCAATTCCACTGTCTGAGCGGATTAGTCTGGTCTAGTTGGACGAATGAGCTGCGCAGGCTTGGAGGGCTGATGATCCTGTTTTCTGTGCTGTATTGTTTTTTGTTCTTTGATTCTGCACGCTGTCCTGTGTTTTCCTGGGTTTATTCCGGGTGCTTTGGGAGAAAACCAAAGTCCGAAATATATGCTGATTAAATGCATTGACCATGCTCAGATTCTCACACAGTCTAACCAAACAAGCGCTGGAATGTGTCGACTAGGGGACTTTCAGAATAACTTCCATTGTAGTGTTTATACGGCCGTTTGTGACAACATAAATCATCCAGGTTTGCTAGAAATTAAATGTACTTTAAGTTGATTTAAAAGGCTGGGAATTCGGAGTTCTGATTCTCTAACAAAAGTGCTAATTTTCTGCAGAACACAAGCATTCCTATTGTCTGTGCTAAACCTGTGGCGCATTGCCACGTCCTGCTTCTTGTGCAGCTCATAAGATCATATTGGGCTATAAATGGACACGTTTCATGTCCCATTTGTGAAAACACCTGATAAAAGGTGGGATCCTGAATAGTTGGGGTGCTAAGAGGGATGAGAGTAAGGGGGTCCTAGAGGAAAGCCGTAAAACACAGCAGCATACGGGTGGGATAGGGCATGGTTTGAAATGCGTATACTTTAATGCAAGGAGTATTCGCAATAAGGGGGAGGAACTTGCAGCTTGGACCAGTACCTGGAACTTCGATGTTGTGGCCATTTCAGAGACTTGGGTAGAGCAGGGACAAGAATGGATGTTGCAGGTTCCAGGGTTCAAATGCTTTAGTCGGAGTAGAGAAGGAGGTAGAAGGGGGGAGGAGTGGCATTATTAGTCAAAGACTGTATCACAGTGACAGAGAAGAAGTTTGATGAGGACTTGTCTGTTGAGGTAGTATGGGCTGAGATTAGAAACAGGAAAGGAGAGGTCACCCTGTTGGGAGTCTTTTATAGACCTCCTAAAAGTTCTAGAGAGGTTGAGGAAAGGATTGCAAAGTCAATTCTGGTCAGGAGTGAAAGTAATAGGGTAATTGTTATGGGGGACTTTAACTTTACTAATATTGATTGGAATAGCTATAGCTCTAGCTCGTTAGAGGGGTCAGTTTTCGTACAAAGTGTGCAGGAGGGTTTTTTGACTCAGTATGTAGATAGGCCAACTAGAGGTGAGGCTACATTGGATTTGGTGCTGGGCAATGAGCCAGACCAGGTGTTAGGCTTGGAAGTTGGTGAACATTTTGGTGATAGTGACCACAATTCGGTTACGTTCACCTTAGTGATGGATAGGGATAGGCATGAAGCTGGGGGCAGTAGTTATAGCTGGGGGAGGGTAATTATGAGGCCATCAGGAGAGAATTAGGGTGCATAGATTGGACTAGGAAGCTACAGGGACTGGGAACATCTGGAATGTGGAGCTTATTCAAGGAGCAGCTGCTGCGGGTCCTTGATAAGTATGTCCCTGTCAGGCAAGGAGGAAATGGTCGAATAAGAGAACCTTGGTGTACGAAAAAAGTTGATTTGCTGGTTAAAAGGAAAAAGGAGGCTTATGTCAGGATGAGGATTGAAGGCTCGGTTAGTGCAATGGATAGCTATAGATTAGCCAGGAGGGAGCTAAAGAGGGAATTGAGGAGAGCAAAGAGAGGACATGAGAAGACTTTGGCTGATAGGATTAGGGAGAATCCTAAAGCTTTCTTTAGATATGTTAAGAATAGAAGATTGGTTAGGACAAGATTAGGGCCAGTCATAGACAGCAGTGGGAAGTTGTGCGTGGAGCCTGAAGAGATTGGAGAGGTACTGAATAAATATTTCTCTTCGGTATTCACGCAGGGTGATGTAAATGTAGTTATGGAGAACACTGAGGTACAGGGTAGCAAACTGGACGGTATCGAAGTAGATAGGGAGGATGTGCTAGATATTCTCGAGGGTTTGAAGTTGGATAAGTCCCCTGGGCCGGACGGGATTTACCCTAGGATTCTCTGGGAGGCAAGAGAGGAGATTGCAGAGCCTCTGGCTCTGATCTTCAGGTCGTCGTTGGTTACGGATGTGGTTCCGGAGGACTGGAGGATAGCGAATGTGGTCCCGTTGTTCAAGAAGGGGAAGAGAGACCTTCCAGGGAATTATAGTCCAGTGAGTCTTACTTCTGTGGTGGGCAAAGTATTGGAGAGAATAATTAGGGATAGGATTTATAGTTATTTAGAGAGTAATGAATTGATTGGAGATAGTCAGCATGGTTTTGTGAAGGGTAGGTCGTGCCTTACTAACCTCATTGAGTTTTTTGAAAAAGTGACTAAAGAGGTGGATGGGGGTAAGGCGGTTGATGTGGTATATATGGACTTTAGTAAGGCGTTTGATAAGGTGGCCCATGGAAGACTTCTGCAGAAAATGCAGATGTATGGGATAGAGGGTGATTTAGCTAATTGGGTTAGGAATTGGCTAGCAGATAGAAGACAGAGGGTGGTGGTTGATGGGAGATATTCATCTTGGAGTTCGGTGACAAGTGGTGTACCTCAGGTCTGTTTTGGGGCCCCTGCTGTTTGTAATTTTTATAAATGATCTGGATGAGGGTATTGAAGGATGGATTAGTAAATTTGCAGATGACACTAAAGTCGGTGGAGTGGTAGATAGTGAAGAGGGGTGTTATAGTTTGCAGAGGGACTTGGACAAGTTGCAGAGCTGGGCCGAGATGTGGCAAATGGAGTTTAATGTGGAAAAGTGTGAGGTAATGCACTATGGCAGAAATAATAAATGTGTAGAGTATAGGTCAAATGGTAGGATTCTTAGTAGTCTAGATGAACAGAGGGATCTTGGTGTGTATGTGCATAGATCCCTGAAAGTAGGCAGTCAGGTCGAGAAGGTTGTTAGGAAGGCATATGGAGTCTTGGCTTTTATTGGTAGAGGGATTGAATTTCGGAGCCGCAACGTCATGTTGCAACTGTACAAAACTCTAGTGCGGCCGCACTTGGAGTATTGTGTGCAGTTCTGGTCCCCACATTATAAGAAAGATGTGGAGGCATTGGAGAGGGTACAGAGGAGGTTTACCAGGATGTTGCCTGGTATGGAGGGCAGGTCTTATGAAGAGAGGCTGAGGATTTGAGGTTGTTTTCGTTAGAAAGAAGGCGGCTAAGAGGAGACCTTATTGAAACATATAAGATGATTAGAGGTTTAGATAGGGTGGACAGTGATAGCCTTTTTCCTAGGATGGAGAAAGCTAGCACGAGGGGACACAGCTTTAAATTAAGGGGTGATAGTTATAGGACGGATATCAGAGGTAGGTTCTTTACCCAAAGGGTGTTCGGGAGTGGAATGCCCTGCCTGCAGCAGTTGTAGATGCGCCAAGTTTGGTGGCGTTTAAGAGGTTAGTTGATAAGTATATGGAAGAGAAGGGAATGGTTTAGTTTGGAGGGGCATTGCTTTTTATATTGGTCGGCGCAACATCGAAGGCCGAAGGGCCTGTTCTGTGCTGCAATGTTCTATGTTCTATGTTCTAAAACATCTGGGATACCGGTGTCCATTTGGTAATTCATATTAGTTCCCCATAACAAATCGTCCTCTTATTATTGTAAACAGCTTTTGAAGCAATAGTAATGTACCAGTGTTGGTTTTATTTCGGAAAATAAATACAATTTGCTCCTCTCAAATGTTTATGGTGTCACATGAAAATCATTTACTTTTCTATTTGAATTTGTTCAAATCGTGTTACGTTGCATATATTTTAACGCGTATATAGATGGACATGTTGCCAAAATGTTCGCGTGTTTAAAATACGTACAAATGTACACGCGATCATATTATCCATTCAGCACACTTCAAAATATCGGTCAGACTTGTTTTCTGTGCAGTATAGCACGGCATGAAGACAAATAAAACGATTGTTTAATTCTTTCATCAGTTGTAGCACTGGCCGGTTATCCCGAATTTCACTTTAACTGAGTGGCTTTCTGGACCATGTCGTGAAATGGGAAACTATAACCATGTTGATCTCGTTTGAAATATAGGCCAGACCAGGGAACGTCAGCAGATTTAATTTCCCAAGATATATTAGCGACACCGGCATACTTTCCTACTCAATAGTCGTCCCATGGCCAATATTACTTAGAATATTTTGAATCCCAAATGTTAATAATTGCATTTGAACTCCACCCGCTGCCATGGTAAGATTGTTGCTTTACTCAGAGAATTAGCCCATTCAGGGGATTATTATTTTCAAAAATGGACAATTCCTCGGATGAATTGCATTGAGGCTGATGTAGGATGCGAGGCTGAAACTGTCGGTGTCCTAACGCAGATTTTTAATGCCTCTCTGTTCGCGGGAGAAGTCACGGATAACTGAAGGACAGCTGACTTGCTTGTAGTTTTTAAAAAATGGGATGTAGAGATCGACCAGTAAATTAAAGACTGGTGAATTTCATTTCAGTGAGAGAGAAAGCATTGGAGGAAATTTTAAAGGAACGAATTCATCTTCTCCTGAAAAGACATGAGATAGTTAAGGATAGTCAGCAGAGCCTTGCTCCAGAGAATTCATACCAATCAAATTTGGTACAACTTACCGAAAATGTGACAGAATTTACAGGTGAGGGAAGTGTAGTTGATGAACTTCATCAGGATTTTAGCAAAGACTTTGGCAAAATCCAACAGGAGAAACAGCTGGAGACGGTTTAAGTGCGGAGAATTTAGGGAACACTAGCGAGATGACTCCAAAACTGGCTTAATTAATTGACCACGAAGAGTAGTGGTTAAACACTGTTTGCGTGCCTGAAAGCCAGTGTACAGTGGTAGACAAATTTCAGTCTTGGTACCCTTATTTACTTAAATTTTGTGGATGACAAGTGGGAAATGGCACTACTTTTAGATCACACCAAGACTGGTAAGGTTGTTCATGGTTAAAAACAATTAAGGTCGTGCATTACAGGAATATATAGATGGGTTGGATAGATAAGCAGAACAGAGGTAACTGGTATTGGACCAGGTAATTAGAGATGATGCACTTTGGAAGAAATGACAAGAGTATCTAATAAACGGCGGGATCCAAGGAAGGTCTGAGAAAAAGGCGGATTTCGGTACGAAGTCACAAATTTGTGAGTAGACAGAGCAGATAAATAGGACAGTTAAGGGATAATTGCTTTTATCATTCGTGGCAATGAGTAAGGGCAATAAAGAAATTGCGATTTTAGTCATGACGTTGTTGGGATACAGCTGGATTACTGTGTGTATTTCTGAACTGGAGAGCTGTTTGACGTTCTCATCAGCTCAGTTTAGGAAGAATGTGATTGCACCAGAGGGGTACAGAACACAATGACCAACGCCCTGACTGGGAAATAGCTTTTGAGAGATTGGGTAAGCCTGGATTGTTTAATTTAAAGCAGAGTAAACTGAGGGGGGACAGAGTTGAGAAGTACCAGATTATTGGGGGGATTATTGGGCTAAATAGCTGTTCCCCTTTACAGAGGGTTGAATTACTACGAGGTTGGATAGTTTTTTTTTGGGAGGGGGGCGGGTAGGAACAGGAGATTCAGAAGGGATTTAGAAATCCCTTTTTTCACATAGAAGGTATTTATAAACTGCCTGGGATAGTACTGGACACTGGAAGCCTTACAACCCTTTAAATATATTTTGATGAAAGACATCACATTCAACGATATGGGGTATCAGCAAGAGAATGAGATTAACATAACTTTTATTTTTATTTTTGGTGCCGTTTTGGTGAACACAAGAACCTTTTCTACAGGGCACCACTGTACGACTCAACGACTATGACTTGATAGGTAGTTATCGTTGCCCTTGATATTCTCAAGATCCTCACTCCATCTCCATGTGGGTTGAAACCCTGGGTACTTAGATTAAAGTAAACAAATAGCATCTGGCTCGTGAGATAGAGGAGATCAGGTATCAAATTCACACGCTGGCATGCACAATGCACATTGTGCCGTTCACATATAACTTCGCTGTTTTACTGTCTGCGCAGTTCGTTACTCAAAGCAACACTTACTGCTTATCACAGGCACACGTGGTACAAATACTCTCACATCCGTCACTTCACCTCGATTGAGACTGGAACGAGATAATGGAAGAATGGAAAAAGAAGTTTTTTTAAAAAAAGTTCTGCCTCAAAATGTTCCACATTGCTTCTGCGTCAGCGAGGAAGATAAATAATCTGCATTTATTTTGACTTTTGAAGCTTTCAAGTAAAATAATGACATCGACATTTTAATGCTTATTGATTGTCACAGCGTACATTTTTTCTCAGATTGATAAACGACCTAATGTGTTTGCGCTTAATGGAATCATGGAATGTTAAAATAATACCACAAAACTGGGTATTAGACATTTAGGGACTGCCCCATGTCTTGGTTAGAAGTGAATACACTTTCCAAAGCTTAACATAATCAGATAGAAGTATCTTTTCAAGTGTAGATCCAATTGTGTTTTGAATTTAACAATTACATCTGACTACGCCACTCTTTCAGAGATATCATTTCAGGTCATATTAATTCGCTGCGTCAGAAAATAATTTCTCATGTCATCTGCCATACGTCAATTTAAATTTGTCCTCTCTGGATTCCAAACACATTTCGTAATAAAACTCTTTTTGCCTGTTAATACCGTCAAATAAATCACGATTTTAAGTACAATTCCTCTCTTAAACATCTGTGCACTAATAATTACCTTCTACTTCTTGCTTATCTCCACTGATCACAAGCTCCGCGTCTTCGGCAACATTCTAGCAAACGGAATCAAATTAGATTTATAATCCAGTATGGGTACAGGACATTCGACCCAGCTGTTCCACATATTTGTGAATTTGCTCCCCCTTTTTTCTTATTTCCCAAACCCACTTTATCAGTATTACCTTATATTCCGTACGGTATAATTTACTAACGTTTATCTTGCCAAGAAACCATTCACACGTCTTTTAAAACATTATTTTGTTGAGAGTAATACTTGTCATTTTGGAAGCAGCTTCACGGAAAAAAAAACATTTTGATTGCACCAATAAGTCAGAGACTGCAATGGTTCGATACGGCAGCCCACCCCACCTACTCACGGACAAGGGGACATGGGCATTAAAAAAATAACAGCTGATTCAATGGCGCCAACATCCCGTAAATGTTTACTTAAAAATAAGGGCAAACACATCTTTTGGTGTGGACTTTGGCAGATAAACATATGGATGATAGTAGAATATTGCAGGTTAGATGGACTTTAGATTTGTTTCACAAGTCTGTGCAAAATCGAGGGCTGAATGGTCTGTATGGTGCTGTGGTGTTCTATGATCTACGCTCTAATAGAGAAGGAGAAATATGAACAATCCAGCAGGGTGCAATGGACCTGAATTACTTATTCAATTCGTTTTCCAATCTCTTTCGGCACTTCGTGATGCATCACGGAAGATTTTGTCTCTCTTTTTTATAACCACAAGACATTCTACAAATTGCAGCTGACGCAAACTTGTTTTAACGCAACACCAATGTTCAGACGGTCGGTGAGTGTGGGTGTATTTTAATTGCCTATGTTCGCCACACGATGTCGCTGTTTTGAGAGAAGTTTTATTAAACGTATTTAATTCGTTTTCACAAATAAGGCTTACGTTAACAGGGCAATGAAGTTACTTTGGAATTCCCCTAGTAGGCACAGTCAGGCGCATGTTCGGGTAAATGCATCTAAGCAGCACGTCTTTTAGAATGTGGGAAGAAACCGGAAGTTGGATAGAAACCCACACAGACACGGGGAGAACTGCGAACTGCACACAGACAGTGACCCAAATCGGAAACCGAACCCGGATGCCTGTCACGGTGAAGGAGCAGTGCTAACCATTGTGCTATTGTGTCTCTGTCTCTGTCCTAAAGCACTGCCATCAAAATGAATCTGGATTAGAAAAATGGGCTGTTAGAGAAATCACTCGAATATTTTGATGGGTTTAGGGAAAGAGAAGAACCATCGACGTGCATTGATGATGTTGGGTCTTCGGTACAAATGATAATTTATGATATGCCGCCTAACTCATTGGCGTCGCTCTGCAACACTAACAAGCCGTCCAGCCAACGAAGAGGTGGACAGAGGTTGAAAGCCTCCCTTCTAAATCTTATCTATCGCTTGAGGTGTGGTGATCCTCAGATTCAATCACAGCTAATCATAGCTTAAGTTCATCTGGGACTATAGCGACTTGAATTTATACTCTTTGACACAGTGCCTTCAAACAGGCCAGCACACATTGTTTCCATGGTTTCTGACATGGAGACTGATACAACCACACAGGCTAAGAAGGCATTCATAGTCACATATGAAAATGTTTTATGCAAACTGGGTGCGATGCTGAGCAGTGAGGAGAATACAGCGGTGCTTTAGTAAGTTCAATAAGTTGAGCGACTGGCCAAATGCATGCCAGATCCACAATAACATATATAAGTGTGAAGTTATCCACTTTGGTAGCAAAAACATTGAGGCATGTTATTCTTCGAATCGTTAGAAATTGGGAGAGGAGAACATCCAACTAGACTCTGGTGTGCGTACATCAGTTGCTCAAAGTAACCATGCAGGTGCAGTAAAGTTGGCCAATAGCATGTTGGCCTTCGTAGCGTGAGAATTGGAATATAGTGGCAGAGATGTCTTGTTGCAGCTGGGCCTTTGCTGCTTTGGGGCTGCACAGTGGTTAGCACTGCTGCTTCACAGCGCCAGGAACCCGGCTTTGATTCCCATTTTGCATCAGTGCCTATGTTGAGTTAACACGTTCCCTTTGTGTCTGCGCGTCTTTCCTCCGGGTACTCCGATTCCTTCCCATAGTCTGAAAAATGTGTGGATTAGGTAGATTGGCCAGGCCAAATTGCCCCCTTAGTATTAGGGACACTAGATTGGCTAAATGCATGGGGTTGTGGGGATAGGACCTGACTGGTTGGTGCAGGCTCGATGGGTCGAATGAGCTGCTGTGCACCATATGCGTGTATAATTTAGATAAATAGATAGATAGATGCAAGTAACAATCGTTGACTGATAGGACTCAATATACGTTGAATATGTCCAGAAAGGAAGAATGACGTATCTTGTTACTTAATACAAGACAAATGTCACAGGGTATTAGGACATTTTTCCTTTTATTGTGCATTTGCCAATGAAGCTAGTTCTCGTTGTCATTTTAATGAATTACAACACAATGAAACATTTCACAAAAGTATGACATATTTTATGATCGCAATGTAATTTCATGTAACTTTGCAAGCAGGACAATCTTAAAGGTAGCTTATTGAAAGATTTTACAATTCTAAGAAATCATGTCTTTAAGTTATCAGCGACTTGTCATTTTCAGAATTCCTTTTAATATTTACAGAATCCCGAGTTTTAAAGACAGGGGTGCTGATTGCTCAGAAATGAGGCAAATTGCAGCATCTACAGGAATCTGCATTAAATAGAGAAAGTGCTGGAAAATCTTAACTGGTCTGACAGCATATTTTCTTCATATATCAATGGTACAGGGGCGTCGCTAATTGGCCAACATTATTGCCCATCCCTTGTTACCTTTGAGCAGGCGCTGGTGAGCTGCCTTCTTGAAGCACTGCATTGCACGTGCTGTGAGTTATCCCACAATGACGTAAGTGAGGGAATTCCAGGATGTTAACCAAGTGACTGCGAAGGAAAGGCGATTTTTTTCCACGTCAGCTAGGTGAGTGGCTTGAGGGGAACTTGAAGGTGATGGTGTTTCCTATGCGTCTGCTAAATTTTTCCTTCTATATGGAAGGAGACGTGGGTTTGGAATGCACTCTCTAAGGATCTTTGGTGAGTTGTTCCAGTGCATTTTGTAGATGCGCTGCATCTACAAGAGGTATGCACTGCTGCTACAGAGCGTCGGTGGTGCAAGGAGAGAATATTTGTGGATGTTGTGCCGTGCAAGTGGGCCGCTGAATCCTGGATTCTTGAGTCTTGTGAGAGCTGCATTCATCCAAGTACGTGGGGAGAATTCCAACCCACCCCTGACTTGTGCTTTCTATATGTGGACAAAATTTGTGGAGTCACGAACTGAGTGACTCGCGGCGATATTCCAAGATTCTAACGTGGTCTTGCAGTCATTGTCGTTCTGCGGCAAGTCTAGTTGAGTTTCCTTTCAATGCTAACCCCAAAGATGTTGTCAGTGTGGGAGTCAATATTTTGTAAAATCAACGAAAATCAAGGGAGAGCGGTTAGATTGTTTCTTTTTAACGCCACACAAATATTACTTGCGATTGTCATTTGGACATTATTACTTGCCGCTTATCAGCCCAAGCTGCATAAAGGTGGAATACTTTTGTCGAGAGAGCATCGAGGCAACGTCAGCCCTGACGAAAAGCCACCCCGATTCGAAACTTTGGCTCTATTCTCTCTCGGCAGATGCTGTCAGACTTATTGAATGTTTCCAGCACTTGTACTTTTCCAGCGTCTATTAATAAATCTGGAAGGTGCTGATGAATTGCTGCAGATTGTGGTAATGGCACGTTCAATCGTGACTTTTAGTGGGACATTGGATAAGAATCCTGAGAGAAAACAATTGCCGGAATACAAGGAAATTGGGGCAGTGCAAGCGGTTACGTTGGCCTTGTATAGTGACAGCACAGGATTGATGCCACGAATGGACTCTTTAAAAAGTTCCAACAATTATACGATTTGATTATCATCACAAATCAGAATTGCAACACGGTTTCTGAAGCATGAGTCATTGCCAGATAATTCCAATTTGTAGCACAAGTACAACTCACTGCCCAATGAATGAAACAACATGGTATAATACCTGAAGTCTTGCAGGTCAGAACAATTGTTCAACAGTTTAAGGTTATATGCTCAGAGAATTGGTAACTTATACAACAGGAGAAAAAAATGCCTACCTATCTCTTATCTAAACCCAAGCATATCACTAGACATCCAGTAATCATAAATGCATGAAGCAAATCATTTGTTTTGCTAACATAGATCATGTGATCCTGAATATTTCCAAGCTCCGAGGTCTATTTTGAATGTCCAAAATAGATTGCTGATGCACTTTTGCAATGTTCTGTCTGTGGATTGGTGGCTTGCATCCATACTGTAACGTGTTTACTCACTGCCAATTTCTAATCGACCCCGCATAAAGTTAGCCAGACGTCTCTTCGTCTCTCACGTTCGCTTTCTCTATCCACATCTCCATGTCACGTGCACTGTTCTGCATTACGAATTGAACGAAACATTCGCTTTTCTTTTAACTTGCCATTCTCTTTGTCCACGTGGAAACGTCAATTGCCAGAGACACGTACATATGCATTTGCGATACTTCTGCATACTTGTTCACGTCGGGTTTCGCTGTTGCCAGTATAAGAAGATAAAAATGCGTGTATTGAAACACACTATGTTGATATTAGTCCTAACTTCCACGTGCGCTTATTTGTCTTTGTAAGCTGCCCATATACAATGACTGATAGTGACCGAACTGGCATGTACAGCGACAAGAAGTAATTGTATACTCAGGGGTGAGTGCTGACGCGCACATGGACAACTACATGGGGACACTAATGGTATTTTGCTGACTTCATGGTGGACAGGTATACTATCATTGATATAATTGCCTCGGAACAGGTGATGAAGACCTTGGTGTTAGTTGGCTTTGTACAAAAATACGTAGTACCAGTTCATACTTGACGCTAACATGCACGTGGACACGAACTGACACAGACAAGCAGTGGGATGTTCGCAACTGTTACTGGCTGCCAAAGGGACAGATGGAGACTTCTGGTGTAAGGCACATTGACAGCGACGAACACAACATGGTAAGACGTGGGGATAGGTGAAGACAATCACGTCTACATATTGGAATTTGCAAGCAAATGGAGATACGATTTTTGATGCATCATGACAGATTCTGACACGAGCAGCGACAATTGTCAAGCGTGCTGTAGCAATTACCAAGCATATCTTTGCTAACTAGCAATCACAGCTAACATCTCTTTTCAAATATTAGCTATGTAAAGCTGCAACAGAATTTAGGTTTTAGAGCATTTGCAATAGCGGGGACAATTGCCCTTTCCTCCGTTTACATTAAGCGCATCATTTTCCAGTTTCACGGTCACTGTCTTGCCCTTGCACCCTGTGGCTTCTAGGTGAATGATCCGGTAGGCCTTCTTGCTTTTCGTATCCACTCTTTTCACCTTAAAAATTTCAGTGGGTGGGATGAAGACCTCGTTTTCACGTTCGGTCGTGAAGTTGGCGATTGGGACACCGAGTTTGGTCTTTATTTGGAAGAGTGTGTTTTTCGATGAACTTTTATTCAAGAATGCTGTTGCTGCGTCCTGCTCAAGGGAGCTTGAGGAGAATTGCCCCAACCGGACTTCTTTTCCCTCCTTGGTGTCGAATAGAAGCGAAACTCCAATATAGGTTTTATGCTCTTCGTTTCCTTTGAGCACTTCCATGGCCACAGAGAGAAGGTAATGGAAGCATTTGAAGTTGAATTTCTTCCGATAAGTGGAATCAGAGTTGCCATACTTTCTTACTGCTTCATTAAAGTCCCCATACAATAAGGAACCTTGAGTATAAGCACGAATAGCGATCAGGTGTTCCTTCTGCAATCCCGATGGGATTTCAGCGTCTTCACCCAAACTGCCAGCTGCCTCATTCCAATGATCTAGGTATTGTGGCATGTCAGCCCATTCCTTTGCGATGCAATCATTGATTGCCTGGTCTGCTTCGCTGGTCGCGGTGAATATATATGCGGCTGACTTTTTGGCCATATCCAGTTGGACGCCCTTCTTTCCAAGTTCAAAAGCCTGCATTATCGGATCTGTGAAAATGAAGAGATATTCCTAAAAACTCATTAAGACTGGAGCAGAGCATCGCGTCGCTCAGTGACCTTCCACAGTCTCTGAACCTCAATAACACGGGGAAAATGGAAGTGGTGTACCATCCTGACTTGAAATGGCATTGTTTTTTTTTCCATAGAATTCTGCCTAATATTTGAACATTCTCTACCCAAGTCTCCGGAAGGTTTTTACTTGCATGACATCATATATCGAGGACTGAGAAATCAAGTTCGGAATTCACTTGTGTGTGGCTTCCGAGCCTTACCATTACTGACGGTGCTTAATTAAGTTAACGGGGACATTTAGAATGCTGTTTCTGGCGTTATTGGCAAAAAGCTACTGACAAATTTGAGGATTGGAACAGCTTCGAACGAAGGAACAAGAATCATTAATAATGGCAAATAAAAACAGAGTAAAACAAGACGTGAAGAGAAAGAGTGTAACTGCTTATTCAGGAATTTGAAAGGAAGTAGGCCACCAAAAGTCAATGTCTGTTCGTTCCACTTAGCTGAAAATAGGTGAAAGAGAATAAGGAGATAACAGAAAACATACTGTCTAACTCTTTTCGGAGTTGAAGGCACAAGGGGATACCAGGAGCGGCAGGGCACTATGGGGGGAAATGACCATAATGAATCTAAACTGATCAACAGCAGCAAGGCCGAAGTGTCAGAGATGTAAGTGATTGTAAACTCCAATAAATCTGTGGGTTTGATGACCTATACTCTTCGTGTGGTAGGATAGAGACTATAGATATGGCGCCTGCACTCGTTCTCACCTTCAAAAGTTTCTGAGCTTCAAGGATTGTCCCAAGAGATTAGCAAGTGAAGCCGCCTCACACAAAACGACGGAAGGATAAACCATCGAAGTCAATATCAGTTATCTTGCCATCATTAGTCCGTGAAACAATGGTAGCTACCTCCAAGTAAGCACTTGAACATTTAGAATACATTAAGGCAGAGTAATTTTGATTTCAGCAAAGGTAAATTCAGTGTGAAGAGTCGATAGATATTGTTTCTGGATTAACAAGTAGGGAGATAAAGTGGTGCCTCTGAATGCAATACAATTGGATTTCCAGAAGAAACCCGAGCGGGCGTCACGTAGAAGTTTATTTTACGAGACAGGTCTCAGGTGATTGGGGATAAAACGTTGGCATGAATGGATAACTGGTGGCAGAAAAAAATGGGAATGTGCGGATTTAAAACTGGCATTTGCAAGTGGAAAGCTTGCACTTTGTGGAGTGATGCAATATCTGAAGTGAGGCATCAATTATTCGCAAGCTAAGTCAACTATGGAGACATTGTGCTGAGCAATATACAATCGTGCTCGCTGATGATAGGTAGCAAAGCGATTGGTTAAGGAGAACATTAATTTTCTACAAAGGGACATAATAAGATTAGCTGAGTGTGCAATAGGATGGCAGATGTGGCAAATTGGGCCAAACTAATATTATTCACTTTAGTGGAGTGAATAGAAAAATAAATTATTTCTTCAATTGCAAGACACTTCAAATATTGAAGTTCAGGGAGCTTTTAGTGCAAGGAAGTGCGTCAGGTACGTGAACACATGTTTCTTAATGCAATGGGGCTGGTTAATATCACTAAGGAAACGTTCCTACAACTATGCACGTCCCAGCAGCACGATCCGTTTAAGCTGGAGTCAGCGTGTTTTCACAAGACATCACCCAGACGTTCATTATGCAATGTCTAATGATATTGGAAATAATATGTTGGCACAGATAGATAATTGGTTAAGAGACGGTAAGGAAAGAGTAGACTTCAAATTGATAGCCACAATGTATGTGTAATGGAGAAATGCTCGGATCAGTGGGGAAGAATCACCTATTCGCAAGTTGCACAATTTTGGTCGACTTAACACATAAGACGATATACTTGTCTTGACGCCACTGCATATTTATTCCTATTATTATAACTACGCAGATATTTGATTAGAAATTATGTGCAGCATTACGGGGAAAGTTAGGAGGAATAAAGTAAGTCTGATTGTGCATTTAGGGAGCTAGTTAGGCCGAACTGTCTACATCTATGTCACAAGTGTGTTAGAGAGAAATGAGCTGGGAGAGTCTGTTTTAACTGAATAAGGCAATAGAAAAACAAAGGGGACACGGGTTATCTCTTTGACCAGGAAGAAATAAGAAAGATTATTTTGCATACCAATTAAGTTTAAAAGAAAACGAGGGGAATCTAATATATTCTACTTAAATGAATGTTAAACACCCAGCACTTGAAGGTAACAAAGTGAACAGGTACTGGATGTTGATTTGGAGGGATTCTCTGATCTTGTCTGTGTCCACCTCACTGCAGATGACGTCGGAGAAGTTGATATTCCTGTCAAAACTCCACTCACTTCCAGTTGCACTGGATTATGCCAGCCGTGAATGATGGATATTTTCAGTGTTTATCGATCTGATCTTATTTAAGAAATTGACTAATTGTATATTTCACTTGGGCTGTAGTAAACCTCAGCTTACAAAAAAAAAGTTATAGGACAGAAAGATGTACGAAGAAAGCGTAGGGGGGACATACGTAAGCAGTTTAGGGAGTTGGGGGCTCAACTGAAAGGTAGGGCCTCCAAGGTGGCGTTCTCTGGGCTGCTGCCTGTGCCCGGGACCGATTGGGTAAAAACAAATGAGACACTACAACTAAGTGCATGGATGAGGGATTGGTGTAGGTCAGAAGGCTTCATATTCATTGATCATTGGGAAGTCTTCAGGAGGGAGGGTCATCTATTCAAGAAAGATAGGGAGCAGTTGACTGGGAGGGGGACACATATTTTAGCTGGGAGGTTAGCTGGAGTGTTTCAGAAGTGTTTAAATTAATAGGGAGGGAGGGTGGGGAGAGAGAAGGAACTGGGAGTGGGAGAGAGAGGGATGATAGGGTAACACCAGAAGGTAGAAAGGAATATCCGAGAACTGAGGGTCTTCAGTGCATGTGTTTTAATGCGAGGAGTGTGACTGGCAAAACAGATGAACTGAAGGCAATAATGTTCACGAGGAGTTTAGACCTGGTGGCAGTGACCGAGACGTGATTGAAGGAGGGGCAAGACTGGCATTTGAATATTCCAGGACATAAGTGTTTTAGGCATGACAGAGTTGGTGGGAGGAGAGGCGGGGGAGTGGCTTTATTAGTTAAGGACAACGTCATAGCAGTGCAGAGGGAGGGACATATGGGTGATTTAGGAATTGAGTCTCTATGGGTGGAGTTGAGGAATAGGAAGGGAGCAGTTACTCTGGGTGTTTACTACAGACCGCCCAATAGCCCGCGGGCGGTGGAAGAAGGGATATGCAGGGACATTTTAGATAAGTGTAGGAAAAATAGGATAGTAGTAGTGGGAGATTTCAATTTCCCTGGAGTAGATTGGAGAGTGCCCAGAGCTGTAGGAGTGGACGGGGAGGAATTTGTACAGTGTGATTTGGAAGGGTCCTTGGAGCAGTATGTGGATGGCCCGACTAGAGAGGGGGCTATACTGGATTTGGTTCTGGGGAATGAGCCAGAGCAGGTGGTTGACGTCGAGGTAGGAGAGCATGTTTCAAATAGTGATCACAACTCTGTCTGCTTTAGGATATTAATGGAAAAGGACGAGACCTGCCCAAAAGGGAAGGTAGTTAACTGGGGGAGGGCTAGATACAGCCAGATTAGGCAAGATCTTAAAGATACCGACTGGGATAAGCTTTTCGAGGGCAGGTCGACGAGGTACACGTGGGAGTCTTTCGAGGGAAAACTAAACTCTCTGCAGGAAAGATACGTGCCGGCAAAGGGGAAGGATGGGAAAGGTAGGATTAGAGAACGATGGCTTACCAGAGATATTGAGGACTTGATCAGGAAGAAGCGAGAGGCTTACATTAGATCTAGGCAACTGGGGACTGAGACAGCGCTGGAAGCTTATAGAGAGTGTAGACGGGATCTTAAAAGGGGTGTTAGAAAGGCAAAAAGGGGCCACGAAGTGGCTCTGGCAGGTAGGATTAAAGAAAATCCTAAGGCATTTTACACCAATGTAAGGAGCAAAAGGATGGTTAGAGGCAAGATTGGACCTCTCAGGGACAGAGGAGGGGATCTATGCTTAGAGCCTGAGGGAATGGGGGAGATCCTGAATGAATACTTTACGTCGATATTCACGCAGGAGACTGGCCAGATGTCTGTTGCTGATGTTGACAAAGTTGAGGATCGGTTGAGGGAAATAAAGATTACGAGGAAAGAGGTGTTGGGGCTGTTAGGCACCTTAAAGACATATAAAGCTCTGGGGCCTGATGGCATTTACCCCAGGCTGCTAAGGGAGTTGGGGGAAGACCTAGCTGGGCCTCTGACGCAAATCTTTGTCTCTTCCTTGGACACAGGTGAGGTCCCAGAGGACTGGAGGATAGCAAACGTAGTACCGTTGTTTAAAAAAGGTCAGAGGGATCACCCAGGGAACTATAGGCCGGGGTGAGCTTGACTTCAGTTATAGGTAAGCTAATGGAGAGGATCCTTAGGGACAGGATGTATGAGCATCTGGAGCGCTGCGATCTGATCAGGGATGCGCAGCATGGCTTCGTCAAGGGGAAGTCTTGTCTTACAAATCTAGTGGAATTTTTTGAAGAAGTGACAAAAACAGTTGATGAAGGACATGCTGTTGATGTCGTCTACATGGATTTCAGTAAGGCGTTTGACAAGGTTCCTCACGGTAGACTGATAGAGAAGGTGAAGGCGCATGGGATTCAGGGCCAGGTACGTAGATGGGTCGAGAACTGGCTCGGGAGGAGGAGACAAAGGGTAGTAGTGGAAGGCTGTTTTTCCAACTGGAAGCCTGCCACTAGTGGAGTGCCACAAGGCTCAGTACTAGGTCCTCTTCTATTTGTGGTCTACATAAACGACTTGGAAGTTGGGGTAGGTGGTGAGATCAGCAAATTTGCTGATGACACCAAGATGCTTGGATTGGCGGGTACAGAGGAGCAATGCCAGGCAATACAACAGGACATGGATAGGTTGGTAGACTGGGCACTTAGATGGCAAATGGAATTTAATCCGGATAAATGCGAGGTGATGTATTTTGGCCGGAAAAATGTAGAAGAGAGTTATAGGATAAAAGGTAAAACTATACGGAGCATAGAGACGCAGAGAGACTTGGGAGTGCAGGTTCACAAGTCTCTGAAGGTGTCCTCGCAGGTGGAGAAGGTGATAAAGAAGGCGTATAGTATGTTAGCTTTCATAGAAAAGGGTATAGAATACAAGAGTAGGAGTTTGATGTTGCAATTGTATAGTACGTTGGTTGGGCCTCACTTGGAATACTGCATCCAGTTCTGGTCGCCGTACTATCGGAAGGATGTGGAGTCCTTGGAGAGAGTGCAGAGGAGGTTTAGCAGGATGCTGCCTGGTATGGAAGGACTGTCTTATGAGGAACGATTGAATAGACTGGGGTTGTTTTCCCTTGAAAGACGTCGGCTTAGAGGGGATCTAATAGAGGTTTATAAGATTATAAGGGGTATAGATAGAGTAAATGGTGGTAAACTTTTTCCACCTTCAGAAATGGATAGGACGAGGGGTCATGGCCTTAGGGTGAGGGGGGCTATGTATAAGACGAATATTAGAGGGCAGTTTTTCACACAAAGGGTAGTGGGGGTGTGGAATGCACTGCCGAGTAAGGTGGTGGGAGCAGGCACGCTGGGGCTGTTTAAGGGTCTCTTGGACAGCCACATGAGCGGTATGCAGATAGAGGGATATAGTAGGACTGTTTAACTATGACTTTTTTTTTTCCACAGGTAATTCGGTCCAACTTGACCAACAAGGAGCATGCATTCGGCAGGTGGTGCGAGGACAGCTCTTGGATGTTGATTCATGCGTTGCCTGGTGCTTCATGTCGTAAATGAGTGATTTATCTGGACCATCTGAAGGGCACCATGACAGCTCAGTGACTATTGCTGTAGCTGTGCAGACACTTGGAATTGGGCCAGTGTCTGTGGGAGTTTGCGCGTTCTCCCCGTGGTTGCGTGGGTTTGCTCCGGGCACTCCGGTTTCCTCCCACATCCCAAAAATTCGCTCTTAGGCTGATTGGGAAACAAATTGTCCCTACATTGAGATTCTTCCATATAAGGAATAACCTAAAATTAGAATAGGAAAATGGAATTGTTACTATAAAGTTATGACGGTGGCGCGGGCTCGTTGGGCCAAAGGGCCTGTTTCCCGTGCTGTGTTGCTCTATAAAAAAGTGTTCTGTGATGATATCTCAACATTGCCCTCCCATGATTGGTTGACAAGACGAGAGTGTCATCTTTGCGAATTGAATCAAAAAGCGCCGATCAACTGTTCGAGAGTTAATAGAAAACCATGTCGTCCAAGAAGCTTAACAACAACAGAGCACTGCAGTGCTCATTTGTTGAACATATCAAAGATTTATGTAAGTGGATCTTTGGACTCCAAGTGAATGCTTGGATCTGACGATGAAGGGAGCAAGTGGAACGAAGGTCCAAATGCAAATGTGATCTTATGCATTTCAGAGGGGAACTTGAGCAACTACGCTACTATGCTCTTTGATTATCGTGTTATATTCACACAGTGCACAGCATAAGTTCATTTGCTGGAGGAAAAAGCGTTCGGACACCTGATGTAATAAAAGACACAGTATAAATACAAGTCACTACATTTCGCATTAAATGTTGAAACACGTTTCCCTCCAAGAAATTCGACCCAT
This sequence comes from Sphyrna mokarran, assembly GCA_024679065.1. NCBI lineage: Eukaryota > Metazoa > Chordata > Chondrichthyes > Carcharhiniformes > Carcharhinidae > Sphyrna > Sphyrna mokarran. Next base: position 4,603,195 of record JAGIQG010000014.1, on the reverse strand, counting down.
TAGGACAATACCCTATGTAAACGAATCGTGGAACTGGCAGAAGATTCCTTTCTCTTACATTTGTAACTAATGTGAACCAGGCAGGGGATCAAATATATGTGCTGAGAAGTGGAGTCCTTCATTTGGGCTCTGATTTGGAAGTATTACAGATATTATTTTGTGGCAAGAACCGACATTTTGTCCCACATGGCAGACTTATAAAGAAAGTAACTCCACACGGATTACAGACCACTTTGATGAAGTCTATCTAAATTGGCCCATTTGTCGAAGATTTGCGACTGGGATCAGTGTCCTTTGGCGTACCGCAGTGACCTGTGCTTGGTCCTTTATTATTTGTCATTTATATAAATGACATAGATCACTAATTCGGGGTGAGGACATAATTTGTAAGATTGCGGATAATAAAAATACGAAACGGGTTCTTAACAGTGAGGTCGAGATTTTTGGGCTACAAGAAGATATAGGTCGAATGGTCAAATGGGCAGATGAGAGGCAGAAGTAATTTAACGCTGAGAAGAGTGAGGTGATACACTTGGGAAGGAATAATTTGACGCGGAATTATTCAATGAATGGTATGATCATAACAAGTTCTATAGCTGGACCTTGGCACATTTGTACATAGATCTCTGAAAATGTAAAGACACCGTAACAGGGTGGTGAAAAAGTCATATGGGACACTTTTGTCAATCGAGGCATCGGTTACAAAATCAACAAAGTCATGTTGGAGTAGTATAGGACTTTGTTGAAGATACAGGGGGAGTACGTTTTGCAGTTCTAGTTGCCGCATTTTAGGAATAATTGCAGTAAAGAAGGTGCAGAGGAAGTTTACGAAGACTCGAATGTTCCATCCCATATAAAGTTATGAGGAGAGGTTGTGTTGGCTTGAGTTGTTTCGGTGGAGCAGAGAAACGACATGATCAAGGTGTAAAGGTTTATAAGGCCTATCTGCAGTATTATTAAGGCTCTTCCGTTCTCTTCAACTGAAGAGCAGATCACGAGGAGACAGAAGTTCATGGCGAGGACAGAGATTTAGGGGTATGTAAGGAAAATATTTTCACCAAAGGCAATCTGAAGAAATGATTTAATACAGATTTTGGAAATGTGTTGTATTGGTAAATATAGCTGAATGTTTTGGAATCACGTCAGAAGTAGCTAATATGTTTAGCATAAATCTCAAGGTCAACATCACCAAACGTCAATGTTGTCAATACAGCAATTGATCGTGATCAGATTGCAGTGGAAGAATGCTTAATAGTCAATTATAAAATAAAATTCCGTCAATAATTGAAGGACAATCGATTCATAGGACTGAAGGGGAAAAATGGATAGGAGTGAAGAGAGTCTACACAAGTCAATCGGCATTGATAAAGGAATGCAGTGACAGGCAGAGACCACTTGATGGTATAATGAAGTATTTGTCTTAGATATAAAACTACCATGTTCGAATTACTGCAGTGAATCTGGTGGGACAAAGGACTTTGAGTATCCTTTGTGCAATTCGCAAAGGACTAGTTCACTTGTAGGAACAATAAGACAGGCAAAGTCACAAATAGTATTTGATTAATGAAATGGTATACTTTAATATGATTTGGGAGGATGGGCTCACGCAAGGTTCAGTACAAAGAAATAATTTACATCAAAGATGTGCCTGTCTTCAGGATGTTTTGACATTATCAGGATTGTCAAATATTATGATTGGCACATAGAGCCAATCAGATCTCCGTGAAGGAACTACACACATAACACGGTCAATGGACGTCACTATCACTTCCTGTTACTGGGGAAAACGGTGTAACATTCCAAAAGGCGACTCCTGCCACTACGTATCAAATTTCAGAATCAGCAATATGGCCTCTTTCTGCCCTCAGCTGCATGACAATTGAAGTTGTCTCTTTTTTTACTTCATCGTGCAGCTGCAGCAAAGAGATTTGGGAATAAAACGTCTGCATTAGTACTTTACTTGCCTGGTAGTCGAAATGCAAAATTATAATACTTACTGTCCAACAACAGAATAAGAGTCACGATGTAAACTGAAAACTGCATTCCGCCTTTGTTCTGGTAACTTATGATGGGACAATTAAGAGCAATTGCTGTCCCTTCGGATCCTGGTCCTGTAATCTGACCACGTGAATCCCGCAATCTCAGTGACCCTGAAACAAAATAAACGAGAAAATCGGCCATGCTCATTGGCAAAAGTGGAATCACGGAATGATGTGGCACGAAAGGGGACATCTCGACACCACGTGCCTGTCCCCTTGCTCCTTAACAGCTTTTCAAATCACTGCAAATCCCCCCCCTATATATCGTTACTAATACTTTCATTAAAGTATTTGCATAATTTACTTGCAATTTCCGATGTGAATCTATTTGCTCCACCCTTCCAAAGCAGGCATTACTGAGTACAGCAATTCGTTGTATAATAAAACACTTCGCTCCTGGAAGTACTAACACTTCAGCCAGCTGTTTTCAGTCTTTCTCTTTTGGATTCGATTGTTCTGCTATTGAAATGAATTTCCCCTTTCTTTATCCATCAGAACGTTTTGCACTCGCCCGTTCTGCTCAAAGGATTGGTGCTCCTTGCCATATTTTGTCCTCCCATCCTTAGACAAACTGGGCAGCAACTCATGAGTCCCTTCGAACAAATTTTTAATAGAGGTTGTGCAGTGTCAATGCTATGATACTTCTCCATCCTCAAATTTCTAAACTATTCATTTCCAGTTTGGGAAATTGACTGATTCCCTGCATCCTCGGAATCAGCCATTTTTTTGCCTTTGCGATGATCATGAACTCTTTATAATAAAAATTATGTTTTCTGTAGCAACTTAGCAAATGATTTTTGGAAATCCAAGAACAGATACTTGTTTTTTCTTCCTCATTTATCAAATGTATCACACACTGAAAAACATCAAACATGTTTATATTTTAAATAATAATTTACCGAAGTAAAACTTTGGCTGTTCCTGGTTGCTTCTGAGTTCTTAAATCTCCTGCGACTTTTTCCTAATACTAAATTATAAATTTTACCAATATACGTTGATTCATTTGCGGAATATTCCCTGCTTTCCATTTCCCTCCTTTTCCTAACAGAAAGTTTGCATTTGTCTGTGCTTTAATTTTCAATTTGCTGCGGTTGTCTCGATTATAAAAATAAAATAATAAAAATTAATAAAACACGTATTGCTGATATATTTGGAGCCACTGTGCTTGGTAACCAGCGACGCAAACAAGCAAGTCCCAGGGGCTGGTTAGTCATTAGGTGCTTTTGATATCCCACTGTCGGATGACAACCTGGGGAGGCATATTAAAAGCTGAGTTTCAAAGGGCAATGTGATATCTACTTAAGGGGAAAACACTTTTCGGGATCCGAAACCACAAAAGCCGGTGACTGAACTAATTTTGGCATTGTTATGGTTTCTGAAAAATTGTGGACTTCAAGGATGCTGAATAAAAAAAAGAACAGCACGTAAGGCCATCCATTGCGGCTCTGCTGGCATTTTCGTTGTAAAAAAAAATCCATTCTCTTCTGATCCATTCGCGGGATATTCTCTCTCAAATAGCACTTCGTCTTGTTTGGATATTAGAATTTTGATTAACTAAAACTTTCCTGTAGGGTGCACGGAAATACGAAGAGCCGACCAGAACGCCTTAAACGAGGGCTGATTTGGATTAAAACGTTTCAACTGAAATTGCGAGCCTGCATTCTGCTTAAGTGCAGCGTGACTACAGATAGCTTTCGACCATGAAGGACAAAGTGTCACTTAATGAGTTAGAGGCAGGGACTACTGTGAATTTTCAATAATCTTTTAATCCCATCAGGATGTCTCTCTTCCCGTTTCTGTAATGTTACGAGCCGCACAAGGCTCCCGGGCCACTAACCTTCTACAATTCTGGATCTTGTATGCAGCCGCTTGTTAACCATTGCATCTGCGATTGCATAAACACCCAGGGTGAACATCTGCATCCGTTATGGTAAATAAATATTGATTCCCACTTTTCGTTTCAGGCAGCAGTCCTAGACAATCACTCCAGACGAATACAAAAGATTCCTCAAATGCAGGAAGGGTTTCAATTGTGCCAATGATTTTGCCACTTGAGGTTTTCCTATTACTTGCCATGTGTGACATGTCCAACCAAATGCAATGACACTTCTACGCACACAAGCCAATGATAATATTTTGTTTTTTTAGCGCAGGCTTTCCTTACCATATCAACTCTATTGGTTGCTCGTGTGCTGGATCTCCCATCAATCACTCACTGGTAATAAAAGTTGATTAACTTCTGTCAATTTTACATCTGTGTGTATACGTCACGATCTCCATTTCCTTAGGAATGGTTTCCTTCTAAGATTTACCATTCCGGTGTAAGTTCAGATCCTTTTTCCACATATGCTTCTACATACAACTACTTTATCTCCATACATTTCTTCTGCAATCCTGTCAATATTCCTGAACTAAAAACTGCCATTTTATCTTCCACCTGTTCTTATTATTTTCCAACCCTCCGATCAAAAATGTTCTCTGATAATTGAAGTCCAACTGCTTTATCTCGATTATTTGGCATCTTCTCCAGTCTTCACTTATGGTTTTTGATCTTTTACTAATTTGTTGTAACATGTCCCAGGATATGCTTCCTTTAACAGCTTAGTTGCTTAATTTAGCACTAGCTTTTCAAATACATTAGGCATCACTTCCGCCTACGATCCACCTGTATCATGACCCAACGTTCACTGTATTCGTGGAAAATATACTTTCACTATTTTTTCCTACCAGCACTTCAACACAATTCAATGGACTCTGCAACCTCACCTGATGTAATGGGATGCTATTCTTCTCGCCCTGAATCCCACAGATTATCATACTTTCTGGCAATTTTTCTAAGGTACATAAGTCCTCATCTCTTACTATTAAACACTTAATTTACCCCATATCTCTTAGGATTGTAACTTCTTTAACGACTCATACTAATACACATGAGTAAACCTTGCCCACGCAAGTAAATTCTTTGAATAGGTCTGGCATTTACTATCATTTCACCGTGACTATGCTGTGCAGCCTTTTTCATCTCCTTGGCTTCAAATGGGATTTACTTCACACCTTTCAGAAAGCCGACAGGCTTACCTGTTTTAGCATACGTGTCTCTCTCGGGCTTTTCTTAAATTACAAACACCACGACTTTGTATTTACTACTCAAATAAAAAGCGTCAGATGTTTTCATTTAATCCGTTTCCATCCTCATGCATTTGCTATTCAAACTGAGGTAAACTACTTTCATCTGCTAGCACGAGAATAGATTTATCTTTCCCTGCTAAGGATTTCTCTTTTCGTCGATCTATAACTGATGGTAGAAACCCAAGTTTGATTTATGAACTAATTCGTAATTATCTGCTACTTCTGCTGCAGAACTCGCAGTTTTAACCTTCTGTTCCTCCACGTGAGCTCTCCTAACTTTAATGAATAACTTACCAAAGTCCTCCAAAATAATTGTGTCTCTTAGAGCCTCATATGTGTGATCTATTTCCAACGCCTTTGCTCCACCTATCAAATTTACATTGTTTGATCCTTTCATATTCTCTACCATTTGAGCCAGGTTCCTTTCTTCTTAATCACCATCTCTCGGTTTTTGACACTTGTTTCTATGAACTTAATAAAGTTGAAAAAAACATCTTATCATCCCCCGATACACCTCACTAGCTCTACCTACCAACTTTGCTTGAATCAGCATAGTCAGTGGACCATTTCTTCTGCCAAATCTTCAAATGAAATGAAGAAAAAACATAGTGCCCTCTATTCTTCGCGTCAAACATTGGTAACAATTGGACATATTTAAACAGATCCCAATCAGACCTTTGAGTCTGATGGGTTCGGTCTGCCTCACTATCCTCAGCATACTCTCAGACCTCGTCTTTATCTCCACCATTGTAAGTTGATATTCACATTTCAGTTCTAATTTCCGAAGCTCAGTTCTTTCTTCATTCTTTTTCCTTCATTAGGACTATTATTTTCCTGCCTTTTTTTCCCCTTGGCTATAATTCAGGCAATTTCTATTCATTAGCTGTGATTCCTCCCTCCGTCCCTTGCGTTTTCTGTTGTCTTTCTTTCTATTGCACCTGACTCGAGCTGTTTCCTGTGTAAATTACTGCTAACATTATACAGTTAATCTAATTGTGTTTCTGGCTATTCTAAATTCACTTCAGTTATCTCCGGCTTCCTTAACCCTGCAAGTAATGTCAATTGCAGATTATTTGCCAATTACAGAAGTTTGGTTTTGACCACATATTTTAAACTACCCACTCCTTTGACTGAATCCTCGGCTGCTATTTACTCCTGTAGTAGAATCGGGCGTGGCATTCATTTTGACAATGTTTTCAGTGCAGACGAAAAAAAGGCTAAGAGTGTGCTTGAACTATTTAAACTTACCACAGTGAAAGAATGCACTTAATCGACAAAAATCATGTTTACCTTCAAATAGAGGACTAACCTGTTGCTGCCCCAGCCTTGCAGTGTGAGTGGTGCAGCACATGTTCACAGAATTTAAGCAGAATTTGTGCTTTCATGATAAGATATCTCCTGTTGTCACCTGGTGATTAGTTACATAATAAAAAATACGTTGACAGAAATATCAGATATTTTTTGGTGTGGCAAGAAGTACAAATCGGAAGCAAAGACTCTGAAGATGTTTGCTACCTCCAGACAAAATGTAGGGATTTAAATGCATCATATTAATTGTTATATGAACAGAAAGTTCTTTCAAATCGGAGCAAAATTTCTTGCTTTAACATTCTTCTAAAAACAGAAAGAAGAAAAAACAAGTACAATCTGGATCAGGCTAATTTACAGGAGCACATTATTTATGCTGCCACTGTAATGAGGGACTAGTTAGAAACATTACTTCGGAGCAACTGTTGTTTCAGTTCTGGATCTGGCACCAAATCCTAGTGAAAGTCTAACTATTTCTAATTCTTCCTTCCAAATATCCAGCACTTCGTTTTGGAAAATGATTTCTGAAGTGATTAGAGCAGCATTGTAGATGCAGATTCAACTTCAGCTTAAAGGAGAAAAGTTTGCTTTGCCTTCTGCGGTGTTATGTAGCTAACTCCTTTAGCCACTATGCTTTCATTCGGAACTTGGCTCCATGCCATTTCGGATACAGTGACTAGAAGGACTTTGCTTGCTGATGAATCTTCCAGACACACAAGAACACAAAACGTCCTCTCAAGCAATTGGCATAGGTCTGTTTCTCAGTTGTAAAGAAGGAACATGAACGCACTAGCGATTTCAAGACATGAGGTCGAAATATTTTATCAAAATAAGACAGCGGACATGGCTGTGGCGAGTGGACACAGATAGAAGTCAGTTAGATCGAGAGTGAGAGAAAAAGAGAGAGCTATATATAGTATATAAAGAAAAAATCTGAAGCTATAAATTAGAATGGATAAATATTGAAAAAAATGTATGATTACAGAAATATTTTTACTAGTTAACTGATTTTCGTTAATTGCTTCACTCCATATATCGACTTAGTTGTCCTTCCTTCGGTGTAATATTAGCTCAAAGATAGCAGCTAATGATAAGTTTTTGCAGGTTTAATGCTGTTTAATATCATTTTTGAATTGGGGGGGGGAGGTGGAGAGTGCGGCCAAATCACCTAGATTTCTTAATTTCTATGGAAGTGTCAATGTTAGCTGAACTGATGGAATGTACCTTTCATGATTGATTCAGACATTTGCACCACAAATTGTGCAAGGAACTCATCAGTGCAATTCTGAGATATAAATAGATTGTCAGCTCCGACACACTCTATAAATTGCTGGTTTACAAATGGAATAAAATTATTCATTCATTGGGTTGTCCATTAATCTGCCACTCAATGGAATTCAAGTGTGAAAATTGCAACCACTCGCAAAAGAAATACGAAGTCCCTCTGCCACCGAAGCCCAGTGGAGGCAGTGTTCAACATCTCCAAGCTCTATGGCAGAAGCTCGCCAACTTCCCTTGGAAAACACATTCCAAGCCCACGCCCGGTACCATCTAGAACAAAAAGTAAAGCTGGTAGCTCGGAACACCTACACCCGGAATTTCCTCTGCAAGTAACTCATGATCCCGACTTGGAGATATAGTACAACCCCTTCATTGTTGCTAGTCACCATTGCATAGATTTATTCATATTTCTGCATTTATTTTCGTTGTTTTTGTTACAAAAAATGGGCTATTATTTTCTGACACCTAACTGCATCAGGCCATTTTATATAGTTCTGAAGTGCAACGTGACTCAACATGTTTCAAGCGGTAAAGGGGAGAGAGAGAGAAATTATTTCCAGTGGTGAACAAAATAAAAACACTGGACCCAATACATCTCTATCACTCGGTAATTTAGGAATGAAAATAGAGAGTAATACATGGCAAACTATGCAAAGGAAATCTTGAATTATCTTCATCCCATTTTCATTTCCGTCAACAACCTTCAACCCACCCAGAATAAATGTGTTCCAATTTATGGGGAGAAAATAGCAATTTACATACACCATGAGATACAGACTGAAGGGATCACACAATCGAAAAAAAACTTAAAGCACGGACATGGATTTTACAGATTTACCCTGCAGTATATTAAGCACAGGAGGTTAAAGGGTCTCGGCTTGTAAAAATGCAATCCGCACTGAACATCTGAAACATTATTTGACATATTCTCTTTAAGGTCAGATTGTGTCTATAGAGAGGGGTTCTCGTTGTTAATTACGAAAGTGAATGGCATTGCATTTGAATCTAATAAAAGGTCAAAGATCTGCTTCATTAACTCATTGTCTTCTCTATGAATGATGTCACAGACAGAGAATGTGCAGATTTCTTGCTTCATCAAAACTGATTGAAGATTTTTGAAGAATATTGGAGAATGCTATACAATTGAAATGAAATTCTCTGCTCTAGTGTGGGAGAAAAAGAAATCCGGATTAAGAAATTGTAACTGCCAAGTTAGACCTAAGGAGACAAGTGCGATGACCAAAATTTCTCTCTCTCTTTCTCTCTCTCCTGTTCCTGAAGTTCGGTGCCTTACTTGAAATAAAAGACTATTTTTTTATGTAAAAGCTTTGAAAGTGGGAAATTATTTTCTGTCGAGTCCGGGCAACTTGCAATCATTTTGTAGGGGATGAAAAGGCACGAATTTATTTGTCTGCCAAACGAATTCTTGAAATCGGATTAATACGGAAAATCCAGAACGATATTTTAATCTACCAGAATTTTCCCGCTGATTACATTAATCCCCAAATGATGAACAAAGGGAAGGAAAGGGACTAACACAGATGCTGAAGACAAAGAGGCCAAAACTGCGAGAAAGACGAGGAAAAAGAGGCAGATATCGAAATGGGGAGATAAATATTAGGAAAGAAAGTGCTAAAGGGAGAGTGGAAGGGAGATGGAAAAGTGTATATGTGTGTTATATAATCTGCAATAAAGATAAAAACAGATGAAAATTACACAGTGCGAGCACGGTTATGCATTGTGGAAAAAGAGATAAAAAGGCACAGAAAAAAAGGTAACTGGGTTGCCATTTGGAAACATTTGTTGATAGCGAATCAGTGCTGATCATTTGACACTTACCAAATAGTTTCACGACCTCTGAATTCGAAAGAAAACGTAATAAGGAGAGAAATCGGAAAAAAGGGGGAAAAAGAAATGGATTTCAAAGTAATAATGAAAGAAACCGAGGAAAATAGGGAGAAAGAAGAAGGCAATTGAAATGGAGCAGCAGTGAGCAAAATAAGGAGAAACAAAGAGAAAAAAAAACATGAAAACAAGAAAAATCCAAGAGTGATGAAGAAAGAGGAACTAAAATACATAACGTGAGAGAGAGGGAGGGAAAACAAGACAGTCAGGTGAGTGAAGAGCGCATCAAGAAAAGGAAGCGGATGAGGGAGAGTGAGGGGAAGGTCTTAGAGGTATGAAATGATGACGTGTGACGGGGGAGCAGGAGCGAAAGAATGATTGAGATGAAATCAAAGAGAGAAAAAATAAGAATGAATGATGAGATAGAGAAACAGTTGTCGTCACGAACAAGAAACGATGTATTGATGGACAATCAAAGTTATATGAAAAAAAACAGAGAATGAGTTGAAGAAGGACAGCGAAAAGTAAATGAAAGAGAAAGAGCAAAACGACCAGGGGAAAGGGACTGTGAATGATCATGCACCACAAGACATTTGAAAATATGGAAGGTGTGGGGTGGATGAACTTGCAATATTGTAGCACATTACAGTAAGCAGAGTCTCTAATGCTGGCAAGGACAAATTTCCAGAAAGAAAAAATAAACGTAGAGCCCCAGTTCAATATGTTATTTGGTCATCTGATATATTTCCTCAAAAAGATAAAACGGAACTTCACCTTTCCTGATCAAAATTTCATTTAAGTCTGTCACAATATTTCTCTTCTTGTATTTAAAACTATTCTTCCCCTATCGAGCCAGATAAACTCATTGTGTGGTTTCAAGATGATTTGTTAAAGACTACATCTGTCGGGCTCTGACTTCAGCCATCACGGTTATGTAGAATACAGAATTCAAAATGTCCATTAGGTGAAGCTTCAAATTCAGTTAGAAATACTTAGTTTATACCAATCGAGGCACAGGAATTATTTCCATCCACTCACAGTTATTGATGAATGTTTCTCATGCAGGAATATGGGTAAAGCGTCCAATAATAACTTTACTTGATTATATAACATGCAAAAGAGAGCAACATCTCTGATCAAAGATACATCGAATTCACTCTCCATTAGTCCTTGTTTTTTGTGGTAAGAACAGAGCTGCAGCTGCCCATTGTTCAATTAAATTTTCACTTATATTTATCTGTATATCTGTATCTACATTAATTAAGGCCTGCACTTTGCACACAGTTTCCTTGTGTGGCTGAGATCCAGCTTGCAACTGATTTCTAAACGTTTGTGATTATTAACACTTTGAAGAAGTTCAGGCAACAACTAATGGGGTGCCAAAGGGATCTGTACCTGGATCTCAGCTATTCATTTTTTCGTTATTATTATTTCATTATCATTAGTATGAGGCAACAAAAAACATCTCAAAGTTTGTAGATGATACCAAGTTGATTGGGAGGGTGAACTCTGAGAAGGATGCAGAGATCCTTCGGAATGATTTGGACAGGTCGGGTAAATGGGCTAACCAATGGCAAATGCAGTTTCATTTCAATAAGTGCTAAGTTATTCACTTTGGGAGCAAAAACAAAAAGGCAGATCACTATGTAAATGGTTGTAAATCGGGAGGGGGAGTGGGTGACAGGACATGGGTGTCCTTGTGCATCAGTCATTAACACCTGATGCACCTGCATGCTTACTTTCAAAGAAGACAAATGGCATGTTAACATTCATTGCGAGAGGTTTCGCGTATAGAAACAGGAATGTTTGTTGCAATTATAGAGGGCGCACTTCGAGCACTTTTTTTGAGGAAGGCCAGCCTTGATCGCGAGGGAGTTCAGTGAAGGCTTCCAAGGCAGATTCTGGGCATGGTAGTTCTGATGTGTGAGGAGAGATTGACAAGACTAGGCTTGTTTCTGCAAGAATTCAGACGGAAGAATAGGGACTGATAAAATTCTAACAGGACTAGACAGGGTAGATATATGGAGGATATCCCTGATGGTGGGGAGTCCAAAACCAGGGGTCACAGTTTGAGGATTGAGAGTAGACCATTTTGTGCGGAAGTGCAAAGACATGTCTTTACCTATTTTTTGGGTGATGAACAGGCACACTGTTGAATTCATTACCACGGGAAATAGTTGATGCCAAAATATTGAATATATTCAAGAGGAGGCTAGATATAGCATTTGGGGTGAATGGGGTCAAACGTTATGGGGAGAAAGCAGGATTAGACTATTGAGTTGGATGATCAGCCTTGATCGTAATAAATGGTGTAGCAATTTCAAAGGTTTAAACAGCCTCCTCCCCTGCTCCTATCATCTATATGTCTACGTTATTTCTCTGATACTCGCAATAATTGATGCAGAAATTGAATAAAAGTGATTTCAAAATAACTCTGGGGCTGTATTGTAGCCTGAAACAATTTGTTCGAACATGATTTTAAAAATATTCAGAGGTCGCTCACATATCTTATCTATTCAATTCACAAGTTGGAAGTATTTGGTTTCAAAAACACATTGCATTGTTCTCCCAAGAATGAAGGATAGCAATGTCCATTTCTGCCTAACACATATTTAACATCGCAACATCCATTATTCTTATGTGGAGGACTCAAAACAGTTTGCCACTTTGAGCGAAGATTTTTGTTCCCACCTTAGTCAAGCATGATTAAGGGGTTAATCTGAGACAATATCACAAATCTGTGGATTGTTCATGAGATTCAAATAACTTTGATTCACAGAGTAGACAAAATTATTGCCTTGAACATCACAATATAAGGACATTATTAATTCAACGTATCATCATGGTACAAACCTCTCATGCCAGCATCTTGATTATTACTGTATTGGTTCCAGTGTAAATGCATCTTCTCTAGTAATGTGAGCAGATGTTTCATTCATATTTTTTGTTCGTGCATCTGGTATCTAGCATGTTTATTCCAATGGACATTATTGATTGATCGGCGCCCCTGCAGGCTAACTTGTTGCCTCCATGTTACGACACCACTCAAGCCCCTCTGACAGAACAGCACATAGACAGAAGGATGCGTAACAGAGAGCGACCGTTTGAATTGCTTCACAACGAATTGTGTTATTTTCCGATAGTAGTGGACAGTATTCTTATCACATAGCAACATTCTGCAATTACCTAATGGCGCGTTTCATAGTTTACTTTCTGTAATGCAACTTCTTGATGATAAGTTATCGATTCTTCGTCAAATAATTGATTTATGCAATTTGAAATGAACTAAGATATCTACGTCTGATAAATCCATGAAGCTGCTGTATCTTTACGAAATGTATTTTTAATCATGTTTTCTATAATTTGTTTTGGCGTTTTGTTTTCCTCGTGGCACCGACTGCCTGCGCAAAACACCTTTTTTGCTGCTTAAATTGCTTAAAACGTGTTTTGTTCATTGAAGTTTTGTGGGAAGATTGATTATCAAGTCAACGTTAGGTGCTTCATTAACACTTCCAGTTTGGTTCGATGGTATTTTTAGTTCAGGCCGAATGCATTGTTCTCTCTTTTTCTCTCTCTCTCTTAGACTTCCAGGTATGCACCAAAATTGAGAATACTATCTTCTTACTTCCCTGGAATTAAAAAAATGCCAGGTGAGGTTTGCTAGCTTGTATCTACAGTGATTCTGCCCCTTGAAGTGGCCCAGAATTCTTGGAAGCCAGCAATGTCGTTACCGCTACCGGGTGGCATGGTGACATAGTTGTTCGCACTGCTGCCTCAGAGGTCAGAGATCAACTTCAACATTCGGCTTGGGTCCCTGTCTGTGTGGAGTCCTCACATTCTCCCGTGTCTCCATGGGTTTACTCCGGGTGTTCTGATCGCTCCACAATCCGAAATGCATGCTACCTTTGTGATTGGTCATGTTAAACATCTCCGTCAGTGTACCCAGACAGGCGCTGAAGTGCAGCGACTAGAAGATTTTCACAACAATTCAATTGCATTGTTTATGAGGCTACTTGTAACGCGAATGAATAAACTTAATTAAACTTAAAACCTCGAGGTTTGCTGGAAGTTACAAGGTTGTGAGATCAGAATTTCAATTCTCCAACGAAAGTACTAAACTCAAGCGTCATGTGTCCATTATTATTTTCTGCACTAAACCTCTGGCAGTGTATGTTTCAAGGAAGTTTGTTTGGTTGGAACATTTCATGTATTTGTTAATGGTTATACAATACTATGGTCGTTTGTTTTTTTGGCGTATAATAAATAAAGGTTATTGATACACATTGATAAACTTTACTGTGAAATAACTTTTGTTTGATGGAAGATCGCTGCTGAGTCGTTTGATTCTTACCTGAAGTGAAACATCTGATGCTTACACTCGCCACAAAGTGATTTATGTAATTTAAATAAAGGACCCAGCATCGATCCCTGTGGTACACCACTGCATACCAGTCAATAAAGCATTAGTTACTGTCTCTGACAAATAAGCCCATCTCAAATGCACGTTCTCAAAATATCCTGTATTGAATATTTAACTTTTTTATCAGTTTTGCATGTAGGATCTCAGGTTTTGCTGGAATTCATATGAATTGCATCAACTTCAATACCCTCATTTATACAGTCAATTCCTGAAAAATTGCAATCAAATTTACTAAGCATGACCTCCCTCTGACAAAACCATTCTTACTGTTTCTAATCAAGTCTTGACTCTCTAAATATAGATAGATCTCTTTATCAGAACTTTCTCCAATAGTTCCTCAACCACTGATCTGAGACAATGGTATGAAGGTCCCGTGCTTAAGAATAATTGTAGAATGATATAGCGGAAACCACATGACTAATTCTGCTTTCCTCCTTCCTGGTGAGAGAGGAATTTAAAAAAGCAATGGTTCAATCCGTTTGCAATCTCCTCCCTTGTCCACCATAACATCCTGGCACGCAATTCTTCTGAACCTGGAGATTTTACAATTTTTAAATCTGGTACCACAGTGAAACAATTGCCCTTCCCTCTGCAATTGGCTCAAGAACCTCGCAGTCTCCCTCCCAATTTCAATATCTTCACAATCCTGATTGTCTTAGGCAGAGTTTTAGCCTTCACCTATGTTCTTTGTCTCCACTCATACATTGTACCTTGCCTTCTAATCGGTCCGACTCATTCTGTGACGATTTTCTTCCTACTGATATAGTTACACTTTTTTTAAGGATTGTCCCTACTTTGAGCAATCAGTGTTTTCTCCTGTTTGCTTTTCTAATCCTTTTCTTAAGATCTTTCCTGCCCTTTCACTCATGTCCCTACGTATTTCTCCCCTTTCACCGTCTTTTCTGTCTCATTTTACCCTCAAAAAATCCTGTCATCCCTGCTCCGATTGGCTGGCTCCTTCCCGTCACAAAAAATGGAACATGGTGTGTTTCTGCTGTCTCATTTCCATTTTGAACTTCTGTGATTATTTAGATTTCCACAGTAGTAGCTTTTCCCATTCTACTTTGGTCAGATAGTTTCTCAGTTTATTACACTCTAACCTTCCTCAATTCTGCACATTATTCTCTACAATTTGTATATTTATTTGCCCATAATAAGCATAAGTTGGACGATGTTGTAATTTCCATCATTGAAATGCTTCTTCAGCACCAATTCAACAACTTGTCCAGCTTCATTCCACCGGACTGGGTCCAGCCCAGATCCGACCCTTGTTGAACCCTCGATAAGTTGGCGAACAATCCTCCTATACGCATTATAAAAATCCTTTCCAATCAAACTTGTGATAAGATTCCTTTGGTTGTCTGCTCGGAAATTCAAGTTTCTTTGAAAAATATGTTTTCTGATGCTGTCGCCACATTATTTTCAATGGTTAACAGTCTAAAGAGAAAAGTCTGGTGGCCTGTAATATCTTAATAGTGACATTGTTATGCTAAAGGCATCTAATGATAAGGAAGTTATAGATGGAGGACGTGATTGTAGCGGATGAAATTTTAGCAACCAGTGTGTATTCTTGTCCCCTATTTTCTTTCGTGAAATGGCAGAGAAAATCTTAAGGAACCATTATTAATGTCTCTGCAGATTTGTTCCACTTGTACTTTACTCGACATGTCATCTCGTCCTGAATATCTCTTGTCGTCCATGGTTTTCTACACTTATTCTCTCCTGACACCCTAGAGGGAAAATGTTATGTCTTTACCCCCTGCATTTCCATTTCGAAATGTGTTTCTGGAGATTTCACTCACGGTAGCTGTTCCAGTACTAGTTGGCTACAACTTGCCACATTTTATAAAAATCCTTTCTCCTCCAATCCAGCATGTTTTTTTTTGGAATCTTGTCTATTTCTTTGTCCATAACTCGCTTCAAATGTATCATTTTCTGATTGCTATCGTTGAAATGTTTCCCCAGTACCAATTCAATTACTTGTCTGCATTCATTCTTCGGAATTCGGTCAAACACAGATCCTTCCGTTGTTGGACCCTTGAAATGCATATAAGAATATATTTAAGTTAACGTATCAAGGAACCCTTTCCAATCATATCAGTCATGAAATTCCTTTTGTGGTCTGTTCAGAACATCATGATTCTTTGAAATAAGATTGTTGTCTCTTAAGAAACGTTAACCATTGGAAACAATTTTGTGACAACATCAGAAACATACCGTGGCACGCGTTGTCTTGCTCGTGACATTTCTATGCTCTTCGCATCTAGAGTTAAAGGAGTAACATTGAGGTAGTGAGAGTAGTGGAAGGAAAAATGAGAAGTGGACATGGGGAAACATAGTGTATCGATGAGAAAAGAGCTGTGAGGGAGGAAAAAATGAAGAAAATAGATCAAATGAAAATAGAAAGAAGTTGAAAGGGATTGAATAGTTGTGAGGAGTGGGTAAAGCGAAATACAGGGAAATGTTGTATCTGGTGGGGAATAGGTATGTAACAAAGTTAGGGAGAAATAGGTGACAAGAATAGAGAAAGTATTTTAAACAAAACAGAAAACCGCATTTATCTGAATTTATGTTGCACTTTTAAAAATGAACGTGCCTAAGTAGTAGACAAAAACGATTTACAGACAAAAAATTACGCAGTAGTACAACAGAAAATCTTATTTCTGGTGCCAAATTTTAGTCAGAATGGTAGGACGATTTTCGAGGAAGAGGGCTGTTTCTTCTTTCCAAAGCCTGGAAACGCATATTGGAAAGTAACCATCTGGGTCAGGGCTTTAGGAATTTTGTGTACACTTGTAGTTACCCTATTATAGACAGGATATTATTAAACCTAAAATAGCACAAATCGTTTCAATTATAAGGAAGGCCTGGATAAACATTTTTTTTCCTTGAAGCGTAGGAGACTTGGAGGTGATCTTATAGAGGTCTATCTATATCAAGTAAACTGGAACAGGTGTTCTTGGGGAAAAGTACTGAAGGAAGATGGCGGATTTTCAAGGAATGTTTGGCGCTCTGCAAAACAACGTTCCGGTGAGACAAGGAGGTTTTAGTAAGCAGACTGAAAAGATTGAGCATATGGATGTTAAGAAAGAGGACGTGTTGGAACTTTTAAATTTTATCAAGATAGATAAGTCGCCGGGAACAGATGGGATGTACCCCAGGTTACTGTGGGAGGCGACCGACGTGATTGCAGAGCCCCTGGCAATGATCCTTGCGTCGTCAATGGAGACGGGAGAGGTTCTGGAGGATTGCAGGTATGGTTCCTATTTTCAAGAAAGGAAACAGGAGTAGCCCAGGAATTTACCGACTGGTGAGTCTGACCTCAGTCATTGGTAAGTTGATGGAAAGGATCCTGATGGATGGAATTTATGAAAATTTAGAGAAGTTAAGCTTGATCAGAAATAGTCAACACGGCTTTGTGAAGGGCAGGTCGTGCCTTGCGAGCTTAGTGAAGTTCTTTGAAAATGTGACTGAATACATTGACGAAGGAAGGATGGTGGATGTGGTTTACATGGATTTCAGCAAGGCGTTTGATAAGGTCCCCCATGCAAGACTTCTCGAGAAGGTGAGAGGGCATAGGATACAAGGGGCTTTGGTCTTGTGGACCTGGAACAGGCTTGCCTGCAGAAGGCAGAGAGTGGTTACGGATGGGTCTTTTTCTGCATGGAGATCGGTCACCGGTGATGTGTGCCGCAGGGATCTGTTATAGGACACTTGCTGTTTGTCATTTTCATAAATGACCTGGATGAAGAAATCGAAGGATGGGTTAGTAAGTTCTCCTACGATACGAAGATTGGTGGTGTTGTGGATAGTCTGGAGGGGTGTCAGAAGTTGTAACAAGACATAGATAAGATGCAAGAATGGGCGAAGAAGTGGCAGATGGGCTTCAATGCAGATAAATGTGCAGTGGTCCATTTTGGCAGGACCAATGGGATGAAGGACTACAATATCAAGGGTAGGAGTCTTAGCAGTGTTGAGGAGCAGAAGGATCTTGGGTTCCAGGTCCATCGGACTCTTAAATCGGCTTCGCAGTTGGAGAATGTGGTCAAGAACGCGCATGGTGTACTTGCCTTCATTATCGAAGGATTGACTTTAGGAGTCGGGAGATAATGCTGCAACTTTATAAGACCCATGTCAGATCCCACTTGGAGTACTGTGAGCAGTGCTGGTCGCCTCACTAAAGGAAAGATGTGGAAGCTATTGAGAGGGTGCAGAGGAGATTTACAAGGATGTTGCCTGGATTGGGAGGCATGCTATATGAAGACAGGTTGAGGGAGCTAGGTCTCTTCTCCCTAGAGAGACGAAGGTTGAGAGGCAACCAGATAGAGGTTTACAAAATGTTGAGAGGAATAGATAGGGTAGATTCTAGGAGACTATTTCCCAGAGTTGAAACGGTCGCTACGAGAGGACACAGGTTTAAGGTGCTGGGCAGCAAGTACAGAGGAGATGTTAGGTGTCAGTTTTTCACTCAGAGGTTGCTGTGTGAATGGAATCGGCTGCCGTCGGTGCTGGTGGAAGTGAACTCGCTGGCGTATTTTAAAAGACCTCTGGATGAGTACATGGGATTAGGAATTACAGGTAGTTCTAAGGTCTAGTAGGTATGGGTATGATTGACGCAACTTAAATAAGCTAATGCAGCGAAAGGCAGCTAATTGTCCTGGCCTTGGAGGCTTGCATCCTGGGATCCTAAAATAAGGAGCAACAGAGGCTACGAATGCATTGGTTCTTTGCCAATCTTCTGCTCCTTCTGCAGAAACCGATGACTTTCCGAAATTTAAAGCCAATGTGTCACATTATTCAGAAAGGGAAAGGTGCAAAAAGTGGGTAATTGTGGATCGATTAGTCTAACATTGATTCTCACAACAAATTATTAAGGAAGAAATAGCGGCACATTTGGAAGATCACAATCTAGGCATGCTTGCGTCAGCATCAAAGGGAAATTGTGTATGACTAACTTGTTTGATTTTTGAGGAAGTCCCAACCACATTCCATAGAGGGGATGTGGTATTGGCCTTTCAAAAATATTGCAACAAAATTCTTCACAAAAGATGGTTCATGATATAAACGTCCATAGTATGAAGTTAATATGATGGAATGAGTGGAGGTTTGAGTAACGGGCTGGAAACAACGAGTCACATCCTGGTTTTTCGTTTTCAGGCTGGCAATTTATTGCTTTCAGGGATCTAGGGGAGGCACTTTTGGGGGGGGGGTGGCTGTAACGGATTAATAGATATATTAGTGACTTGGAGGAAGGAAGCAAATGTACTGCGGCCAAATTTTCTCGTGACGAAGTAGGTAGAAATGCAAGTTGCGACAGTGATATAAATAACTTACAAAAAAAAAAGATAGGTTAAATAACTGAACAAATATTTGACAAATAAATTAAAATGGAAGGAAATGTGAATTTGTTCATTTTGGAAAGGAGAACAAAAGAACAGGATATCATTCAAGTTGACGACAACTGTGGAATTCTGAAACACATGGGAAAGGAACAGCAGATTCAGAAGGGATTTGAGAAAACAATACTTGAGTGGTGAGAATCTGGGATGCACTGTCTGGGAAGGTAATGTGGGCCAGGAACATTACAAAGTTTGAAAATTATCTTGATGAGCACTTGAAACATCATAAAATTCAAGGTCATGTGACGGTTGATGCAAAATGGGATTAGTGTGCCTTTGGTTTGCCTTAGTCATTTTCAGTCCAGACACGATGGGCCTGCAGATGCATCTGCACTGTGTGACTATGTGACAGGATAACCTGGGGGTACTTGTGCATGAAACACAGAATTTTGCGCACAATTACTGCTTGTAATCAAGACGCATCATAGAATTTCGTCATGATTTCAAACGGGACGGAGTATGGAAGGGGGAATGTTTTGCTGTAAATAGGCAAAGCACTACTGAGACCACACGTGGGGTACTTTGAGCGGCTTTGGTATCCCTTGTGTAAAGGAGAGGAATATTTTCTTTGGTGCAATTTAGATAAAAATCACTTGAATAGTTCTCGGAATGAAGGGATTGACTTTCGAGGAAGGATTTAATTTCCTTAATAGTTTGAGGCAGTACTCATTGAAATTAAGAGGTTATCTTAGTGGAGGATGCTTAAGAGCCTTGTCAGTGTAAATGCTGAAAGAACGTTTCCATCATCGGGGACTCTGTAAGTAAAAACATAGAATAGAAACAGCTCCTCAACTCAGCCTTAAATCGGCACCCTTATTCTGAGAGAGTTGTAAGTCTTTGGAGCCCCTTGCCACAGGAAGTAAAATCGATCCGTCAAAGTGTTAAGTAGACATGATGATGTTTCTTCATTAAACGAATGAAGGGTTACAGATAAAAAGCAGGAAAGGTTACTCGGCCACGAACCCATTGAATGGTGAGTCAGGCCCAAGAGAACAAAACATCCTGGTCCTGTTATTATTCCTCATTGACTTATGCGTTCACCTTCATGTTCTGAATTACCCAGCCAGCGGATATCATTGACGTTTCTATATTTGGTGTGTGTTCGCTTCATGGACAAACATTTATTAAATTTAGATGATTGACTTTAAATGAATTGCTTTGAACGTCTTACTTACAACATTTTCGCCTTCTTTAAACGTCAACCCACATTGCTGTCAAAGTTCCCCTCCTAAGTGTCATAAAAAATCTGATTTCATAATGCAATCAGTAATGATTTCATTGTTTTCATTTGACTTTCAGTTCCAGATATGTTAATAGATGCACAATATTCGTACTCGGGGGCCAAAGCAATACACTGGTCTCATGATCGTTATTCCAGTGACAATATAGCTATTCCTAGACTCTCTAAATGACATTCGTCTACATCCCGACTTGTCATCGTGGAAAACAGTGCCATCCCAATCCAGTAAATGAATGCCAGGTCAAACGATACAGTATTTTCCAATAAACATGGAGATCAAAGCAGCGAAAACTTCCTGGAAAAGCATTCTTCGCAAAGATTTGCACATTTTAGCCTGGCATGTTATTTCGTATTCCAATATCCTTACAATAATTTCCAGCGTGCAATGTTAACTTCTGATTGCTTACTGCCCCTACAAACGAACATTTCTGTTGCTTTCGTGTGTATACTCAAAACTCCTCTGAAGGAAGAAGATTCGAGAGGTGGAAGTAAATCTTATAGAAGATACTTTCGTTCGAATTGCTTCAATCAAGTTCTTGAGATAGTTTTCATTCCCTTTTAGACATAGGTGTATAGAATTTCGCATTGCTGTTATTCTCTAATGGTTTGGTTCTGTCATTTAGTTAATGCAATTTTCTGATGGCCAAGGCGTCGTCAAAACTCCCTGAAATTTTTCCTATTTTCATGGAAAGGTATCCACTTTTACTCGCCTCGATCAAACCCCGCATTATAATTGACTCAGGTATTTGCATTGCTGATCGTGCAATTTATCACACTTTATAAATACAAACTTGATTTCCAGCTCTGATCTGAGATGTGTGACCAATTTCTGAATGATTCGATTGGAGATGGCATTTACAATTAATCAATCAAAGGGTTTGACTTTCTTGACCCATGGAATGGGAAAGGTGTCATCATAGAACTGGGCAACCGGAGAGACATTAATGAAATTCTGGGGAGCATGTAATAAAGAGAAGCAGGAAGATCTAGTGCAACACTCGCACAAGATGTACTCCATATAAAAAAAAATAAACTGGAATTAAGTATCCCTCGATGACCACGAAATCGTTGTCTGTTGTCAGAAACCAACCTTGTTCACTGATGCCCTTTAGGGAAGAAAATCTGCCGTCCACTCCAGTTCTAGCCATTATGTGGCTCCGAAGCCACGGTAATGTGATTATCTATCTCTATTTTCCCGAAGAAGTTGAGATTCAACCAATGTTGGCCAATCAGTAACACGGATGAATTATAATCAATGCATAAATAAATACGTATGTAATTTTTGCATTGAAGGATAGTGACATTTTGCGAAAATCTGCTTGGCAACAGGCTCATGTGATTTTTTTTATTATGAGGAGAAAACACCAAGATGCCAACCAGGCAAAATTACTATGTTTGCATTCATATATTGTCACCAAAGAGAAACAGGTTGTCGTTATGGACAGAGACTCCAAGATTCACTCTTTATTGGAAGATCAGACAGTGGGAGAAAGCTCCTGAACAAAGAAACAGGAAAGTTACTGTTCAAAAAGAATCCATAAAATGTATAGCTTGTAAAGATCGAGGGCCAACGGGTTGCCAGTTGATCTTCTGTCAGGCTGTCAGTTTCGGGATATTCAGAGACTGAATAAATCAACATCGAAGTAATCTGGCAAAATCAACCTGATGTGAGAGATGGTCTTAACGACTTCCAAATAGGTGGAAAGTCAAATTGATCTGAAATACTGCATATCTGCTTAAAGATCATAATTTGATATGGTTTTGTTAATTACACAATGGGAAATAAACGTTTTGCAGTTCGTGCGTTCTTGTTCATCAAGTCATATTTAAACTATGTTGATTACGCTGCTTTTTTGCAGGAATACCCTAAAATCTTGCCAGCTGAATCTTTGAAGGGATAAAGAAATGGTAGCAACCAGCTAATTTGCTGTGCACGTTTGTTTGCTTCGTTAGGGATGGTGTGTGTGTGTGTGTGTGTGTGTGTGTGTGGTGTGTGTGTGTGTCTGTGTCTGAGCGCATGAATATTTGCATGCATTTCTGCCTCTTTCTGTGACGGTGCCTTTGTGTGTGTCTATCAGAGTGAAGACGATTCTGGCAGTTACCAGCAGAGGGAATTTGCTGAATGAGTGATGGCGTGTTCTTTGGCATGTGTTTAGCTGTGATTGTAAACAGCAGAGGGAGATTTGCGTGAGTGTGTTTTTGTGTGCGAGGGACGAGTTGTGCTTGTGTGTGAAGTAGATTTTCCGAGCATATGCATCCTTTGTTTAGGACTTTGAAAATGTGTTTGTGTACGAGCTTAGGTTTATGTGCTTGGCTTGTAAGAATATGTGAGAAGATCTTTACTTTGTTGAGTGTCCATGTGTGAGCAAATTAATTTGTATGCATATAGGTAGTTGTGTTTTAACTGCGTATTAGTATTTCTGCACGTGTGTGTGCATTCATGTGACTTGCCTATGTTTCTATTGATTTGTTTGTGCGCATGTGTTGCACGTATGTGAGTTTAGAATGTCTTATGTGAGTTTGTGTGCGTTTTTGAATTTCTTATGTGCTTGTGTGTATCTGTGGCAGACAGTTCGTGCAGTTGAGCAAGGTCTCCGAGTTATGAAGTGTGACAGAGGGAGCAGGAGCCAAAAAGTGATTGAGATTAAAATAAAATGGAAACAAATAAGGATGAATGAAGAGTAGAGGGACAGACGAAGATGCAGTGATGAACGACAAAACAAATAAAAGGAAACTTGAGAATGCGTTGAATTGGAGCACCATGATATGAATGATAGGGGAAGAGGGAAGAGACCAAGGGAAAGAAAGAACGAATGACAATGCATGGCAAGGCATTTGGTAATATAGAAGGCGACAGATCTTGGGGACTTTGCATTAAACTAGCACATTTCACCGAGCAGACGCTCTAATGTTTGCAGAAAAAATTCCCAGCGAAAAAAATAATATTGAGCCCCAGTTCGATATTCCGTTATTTCAGATGGCCACAAACATGTTGAATTAGTTTTTGAAAAAGGTTAATTCTAACATTTGCAGTTTTATGAATTATCCCAGTCTCAGTAACATGTTGTTGTACAGAACTCAAGCTCAATTTCTCAATTACGAGATAGTTCTTACAAGTTCTGATTTGTAAGGCAAAATATTGAAATGTGAGTGCCAGAAGAGAGATCAAATTATCGTATATGTTGTAATATCAATTTAGTGTGTGGATGATTCAACTGTGAACTATCGGTTCTACAGAACGCCAACATGCAAAATGGATCCTAATAAGTTATTACCCTTCATTGTAGTCCATTTAAAATAACTTAGTTTAAAACTAAGAGTTGTGAACTCCCACACGACTGCGAAGTCAACCATACTATGGGCGTTTCTTTTCCCTGGATTACCTCTGCATCAATCCTTTCGCCCACACTGTGGCAGGTGTTTGCACGCAGGGATGCAATCATAAAGTTTGGTAGAGCTGCTGACGTAACGAGGCACATACGCAACACGCATAATTGGATGAATGGTTTAAACGTCAGGTGGTGAATGTATACAATGAAAAACACACGAAGAAATATATCACATGTACTTTCATGCATAGGAATAAGTTGTGACATGCACTAGCATATTTCGAGATAGACAGAAGCAAACAGTCCGTCCCACAGGGCAAGTTTGGACCGGATTTTGACATAAAGGAGCAGCTAAGGACATACAAATAATAGGTTGAGGGTGCAATTGTAAATACCCAAAGACTATTTAGAACATGCATTTCCAGACATAGAGGCAGGTAAAGAAGGTATATTATTAGTAGCACGTAAGCTGGCAATGAAAATGACGGATAAGGACAGCTGGTGAGAGATACAAACATATAAAATGACAACAAATAACAACTAAGGAAAAAATGGCGCATTATTTAGCGTCCGCAGTAAAGACAGCATTGTTATTGATCATCCCTAATTCCCCTCCTAAAGTTGGTGATGAACTGCGTTACTGAAGAATTGCAGTCCATGTGGTGCAGGTATATCCAGTGTGGTGTTAGGGAGGTAGTTTCAGAATATTGGCCAGTGACACTGAAGTAACGGCGATATATTTCCAAATTGGCATAGTGAGTAGTTTGGCGGGAAACTTGCATTCCCCTCATAATCATGTATGTTTCTCTAAAATTTCTCATTTGATTTCAGAAAAAAAATAAGAATAGCCACAGTCTATCCATTCTCTCTTCATAGCCCAACCTCTCAACTTCGGAATCAACCGAGTCAATCACTCCGAGCTCCCTGCCAGTGCTAGTATGTCCTTTTTTCAAGTAAGGAGACCAAACCTGGACTCCAGGTGTGACCTCAACAACACCTTATACAACTGCAATATAACCTTTTTTAAATTCCATCCCTCTCGTAATGACGGGCTCTGAAAAAGTGCAGCCAATGAAATGCAAATGGGTATATCCATAAATCAAGGGCGCATTATCAATGAGTAAGCAAATACCGCCCATGCGCCAGCATGTGTTATGAAATTCTGTTCGAAACATAACTTTTGACCGTGAAGCTGCAGAAGGGTTCAGTGACCAACGACGGGCAAATTTCCGGGCATGCCACCTTCCTGGAATTTTTATAATATTCCTGAAGCTGATTCACAAAATATGCGCTTTTTAGAAAAAAAAAACACTGACAGGTCGATCCCCAACTCCTTTGGCAAGTCCATTGCGACGGTAACTATAGAGGGTTTCAATGATGTCACGTTTTATTAAAATCAATGCGGAGAGAATGAAATTTCTTGTAGGAAGAAACATACTGAGGAAATAATCACATTAATTTGACATCAAATGGGGAAATCAGAAGAACTGTCTTCATTCAAAGTATTATGACAATGTGCGACTTAATACCGAAAATGTCTGAGACGGAAGAACATGTGTGCATTTCCAGGAAGTGAGACGAGCAAACAAATGAAATCAATTAGAACAACAATGATGGATGTTATGTTCCCCTCAACTCTGTTTTAATAGGTTATGACGTTTAGGAGGTCCTCAGATTTATTTTAAACAAATGTATAAATACAGAGAGAGCGCTATTTAAGTGAGCGAAAACAATGCATAATTATCACAATGTAAGATAAACCACTGAAGAGATGTATGGGCCTCCATTTTCCGACTGCATTAAAAAAAATGTCACAGCTACTACCTTGAAAAAGCACGGCTGATGTATCACACATCAGGCAGGGTTATAATTCATCCTTGAGCCAATGTAATAAATCATGACCAGATGTCGAACATTTTTAAAGTTGTATGAGAACTTGCTGGACACAGATAGGAAGTGGAGATTCTCAGAAAAAATGTGGCAGCAAAACGTTTTGCAGTGTATTAAGTTTTTGGTATTTTGATCTACAGATTCAAGCTGTAACTTTCATTTCAGCTGCAGTAGCCGTCGCAGACAGTAAAGAGGATGTGTTTAAAATTGAATTCAGCAAATTATTACTTTGTCTCTTGTCGTTTGCATACAAGAAACACATCATCTACTTTTTACTGATAAGCGATATGACAAAGTATATTAACTTAAGATCCACCCCTACCATACGCGGGACAGTTACGAATACTGCTGTCAGAGTTAATAGTTTTTCTGTTTTCTTTGGAACGCTCATTTTGTCAATGTGCTTCGTCAGATTAATCAACATGAGGAATGTTGCAGCTTTTTTGGTCGGTTGTGGTTACATGCGGTCAGTATGTGAAGCTCAGATCTACAGGATACTGGTGAGAATTCCTGAGCCGAATGCTTCCCTCAAAAGAAAAACAGATGTTTGTTCATTCAGCGAACTTTGTTAACATCTCACGTCTTTCTAAAGCAGATAAAACCAAGATAAAAGAAGATTAATAATTTGGGCTTCGTTAAAGACAACAACCTGAGAATATATGTGAAAAAAGAACAGTTTTACACTGTCATGAAACATTTCTTCAGCTGAATCCCAACCAAATTGTGAAGTGGATGAATTTCTGCGTTAACCTCCTGTGAAATCTACGTTATAGTGCCGCTCTCGCTCTCTGTCTCTGTCTCACACACACACAGACACGTAACATTTGCACCCACGCCATGGATGATCTGCAGCTTAGTGGAAGTCGTAGAGATCAGCGAAACATGTGGTCCTTCCGAAATGATGTTCATTTGAGCAGTGAGATATTCGCTTTCGAATTCTCCATAAATTTAAATGAAACTGATAAGCCCTTCATTTCCCCCATCCACCTACTTTTCCCGTTCGTTTTTGTTGAATTTGTCTACGGACAGTGTTTTATTATTTTCATAGTTTTTTGGCATATCTATCCCTTATCTTTCCCTGTTAATTCTGATATTTCTCCGTCGACGCACTTTCCCTCACCGCACACATTTATCAGTGTCTCTCACTCTGATTTCTCTTCTTTCTATTTTCTCACTTTCCCATTCATGCCTATTTTGGCTATCCTCCCCGTCCTTTCCTTTTCAATCTTGACTTAATTCACTTCCTATTCACTCTTTCCCGTGCCCTCCTGCTCTCCTTCGCTTTTCCTTGCCCTCACTCTCTCGTTTTTTCCTCTCCTTCTAAGTCTTTCGCTCTCTCCATTTCTTTCTCCTTCCTTTTCACTTTCTCATTTTCTTCCCTTCCTTCTCTCTCTTTCTCTCCAGCTGAGACGATTCCTATTGCTCATTCTCTCTCTCTCCCTCTCTCTCTCTCTCTCTGTTCTCTCTCTCGCCCATCCCCTCCACCAATTCCCCTCTCCCTTTCTGTCTGTCTGTCTGTCTGTCTGTCTCTCCCCCCGCCTCTCTCTCTCTCTTCCCCCGCCCCCCCATATTATGTCTCCGTTGACTTACCCTCAGAATTGTGCAGTTGAGTCAATGTTTACTGCAGCCCGGCCTCCCCGCACACCTCCCCGCCCCGTCCCTAACGTCAACATTTAAGTCAATCCATAGTCACACGAACGAAGCCATCAAATTGAATTTGATTTGGAATTAATGGTTTCTGATAAACATACAAATGCAGAAAATGGTACCAGCAGATGACCATTCGGCCCAGCAAGTCTGCCTCCGCCATCTGTTATGATCATGGCTGATTACCCAGCCCAATGTCCGAATCCTGTCTTCCCCAAATACACTTTTATCTGTTCTTGAAAACATTCCCAAATGTTGGCCTCAATTGTGGTAGCGAATTTCATAGGCTGACCTCTCTCAGAAGAGTGTTAATGAGAAATTTCTTGACTCGGAGTGTCTATCTTGCATCATCAGACAGTGACTCTTGGTTCTGGACATTGCCGTTATTGGGAATATCATCCTCTCACATACCCTGTCTAGTCAGGTTAGAAATTTATAAATCAGTCACTTATGAGGGACAAATAGAATTTTGGAATCATAATGTGCTGCAGAGGCCGTTCAGCCCATCGAGTTGCACCTGAAAATATCTGTATTCCCACCTAATCCCATGTGCCAACATTTAGCCCATAGACCAGAATACCGTGCCAAGTGTTCGTTTGGATACTGTTGAAAAGGATGTGAGGCAGCTCATTCCAGACCGTTACCACACTGCGTAAGAAAACTTTTCCTCACATACCCGTCACCCTCGGGCCTCCCAAATTGAGTCCATGCACCTTCATGAATGGCCCGTCAACAAAGGGAATCAGCTGTTCATCATCCTCTGTGCATTTCTCTCATAATCTTGTACATCCTCATCACCTCGCTCTCCGTCTTCCTTGCTGCAATGAAAACAACAGAGGCCTATGCAAGCTTCCTTCATAACTTAAATATTTAATCCGAGGCAGCATTCTGCTTAATCTCCTCTGCACACTCTCCAGTGCAATATGCCACTAGAATTGCAAATAGTATTCTGGCTGTTGCCTCACCAAGGTTCTTTATAAGTTCAACATGATGTTCATACTTTTGTAATCGATGCATCGATTGATTAATGATACTGCTCCACATGTTTTTTTTTTAAAACCACCCGACTAACAAAGATCTAGGACAAAACGCCAATGTCCCTTTGTTCTGGAGAAATTCCTATTGTCCGACCAACCTTTGAATATTGCTTCCAAATTATTCCTTCCAAAGCGGTTGGGCTCACACTTGTCAGGTTACATTCCATCTGCCACTTGTCTGCTATTCACATTCTGCCTAAAACTTCATGTAGCATAGATACTCGAATTCGCTGTTTAGCACACGGCCAATCTTTGGAAGATGTAAAGACTTATTCTACCCACCCACAGCGACCTATGTCATTTTTTTAAATAAATGACCAATAGTCGGAAGACTAAAACCTTTGCAATGCCACTGGACACTTGCTTCCAGGCACTAATTGGAGCCGGCAGTTCACGGTGTCGATCAGAACTCTCCACTCACCTCATGAAGATTAGAGGCCCGAAAGCTAGTCGCTTTTGCTACCAAATAAACCTGTTAGCTTTAACCTGGTGTTGTGAGACTTCTTACTGTGTTCCAGACACTGAAGCAGACTTCAGTCATCACCCTATCCCTCGTACAATGGAACCAATTTTTGAGCCAAATATTAAATTACCCTGTATCTTATGTGCATTTATCTTCTTTGCAAATCTCCCATGTGGCAACTTGTCAAAAGCTCTCCCGAAATCAAATAAACGACATCAACTGCACTACTTTCTTCTAAGCCCATGCTCTCCTTGATTGTTTGCCATTGCCTATCCACCACCATCACTTTAAGTTTTTCAATTTGCCATCGCCAACTGGTGCCTCATGTCATTGTAGATATTTTCATTAAGTTTCAGAACTCTAGTCTCAGAATCAACTACATTACTCTTCAACTTGATGAAAAATTCTGTCATGTTATGCTCGCTCATCCCCAAGATGTCTCAGAGAAATAGATTGCCGGTTACTTATTCAATTTTATTACATAATGCCCAGTCTAGAATGGCCTGCTGACTCATTGGTTTCTCAATATTTTGATTCAGGAAACTATCCCATATACACTCCAGGAATTCCTCCTTTATCGCTTGTTGGATAATTTGATTAACCCAACATATACACGCAGATTAAAATCACTCATATATACAAATGTTTCTTTACATTAACAAGGAAACTAGAGATGAACATGATAATAGAACATAGAACATAGAACATAGAACAATACAGCACAGAACAGGCCCTTCGGCCTTCGATGTTGTGCCGACCAAAATAAAAAGCAATGCCCCTCCAAACTAAACCATTCCCTTCTCTTCCATATACTTATCAACTAACCTCTTAAACGCCACCAAACTTGGCGCATCTACAACAGCTGCAGGCAGGGCATTCCACTCCCTAATCACTCTTTGAGTAAAGAACCTACCTCTGATATCCGTCCTATAACTCATACCCCTTAATTTAAAGCTGTGTCCCCTCGTGCTAGCTTTCTCCATCCTAGGAAAAAGGCTATCACTGTCCACCCTATCTAAACCTCTAATCATCTTATATGTTTCGATAAGGTCCCCTCTTAGCCGCCTCCTTTCTAACGAAAACAACCTCAAATCCCTCAGCCTCTCTTCATAAGACCTGCCCTCCATACCAGGCAACATCCTGGTAAACCTCCTCTGTACCCTCTCCAATGCCTCCACATCTTTCTTATAATGTGGGGACCAGAACTGCACACAATACTCCAAGTGCGGCCGCACTAGAGTTTTGTACAGTTGCAACATGACGTTGCGGCTCCGAAATTCAATCCCCCTACCAATAAAAGCTAAGACTCCATATGCCTTCTTAACAACCTTATCGACTTGACTGCCTACTTTCAGGGATCTATGCACACATACACCAAGATCCCTCTGTTCATCAACACTATTAAGAGTCCTACCATTAGCCCTATACTCTACACATTTATTATTCCTGCCAAAGTGCATTACCTCACACTTTTCCACATTAAACTCCATTTGCCACCTCTCGGCCCAGCTCTGCAACTTGTCCAAGTCACTCTGTAAACTAAAACACCCCTCTTCACTATCTACCACACCACCAACTTTAGTATCATCTGCAAATTTACTGATCCATCCCTCAATACCCTCATCCAGATCATTTATAAAAATTACAAACAGCAGGGGCCCCAAAACAGACCCCTGAGGCACACCACTTGTCACCGAACTCCACGATGAATATCTCCCATCAACCACCACCCTCTGTCTTCTATCTGCCAGCCAATTCCTAATCCAATTAGCTAAATCACCCTCTATTCCACACATCTGCATTTTCTGTAGAAGTCTTCCATGGGCCACCTTATCAAAAGCCTTACTAAAGTCCATATATACTACATCAACCGCCTTACCCCCATCCACCTCTCTGGTCACTTTCTCAAAAACTCAATGAGGTTAGTAAGGCATGACCTACCCTTCACGAAACCATGCTGACTATCCCCAATCAATTCATTTCTCTCTAAATAACTATAAATCCTATCCCTAATAATTCTCTCCAATACCTTGCCCACCACAGAAGTAAGACTCACTGGCCTATAATTCCCAGGAAGGTCTCTCTTCCCCTTCTCAAACAACGGGACCACATTCGCTATCCTCCAGTCCTCCGGAACTGGATAATGATAATGATCAACAGTGCTGGTATCATTAACTTTCTCTCACCCTCTCTGATTCTTTGCTAGACAGCTTCTTCACATGTACCATGGAAAAAACACCTCCCGTTGATTAGAATAACTAGAACTTTATATGGGTCAGATACGAAATACAGCTCGACGTAACGAGTGAACGGAAACATGGAACATTGATGACAAAATGCAGGGAAATAATGCAGGGCTATCAAAAGAGTAAAAATAATCAGACCGTGTCAGGCGATTGTGAGGGGCCACATCAGAAATTCCAAGGTATATTACGAAGTTACCTGGAACCCATGAGCATGTGATTTTAGCTTTAGTGTGAGCGTAAACTGTTTTGCTCCGCACGTGATTCTATTAACTCATTAGATAGTATTTGTAAAAGGAAATTTTATTTAAGAGAACAATTGAGAGAACAATAACAGAATGATTTGGTATGTGTTTTTATCAATTATTATGTTTAAATATGCAAAGGTATAATCCTTAACAGATATGTACCTCTATTGTTCCAATGTGAGCAATATTCCCACATGCATGCCATGCTTTTTTTTTCAGAATAAATTAGCACCAGGAACTGATCTGCACACATAAGTGCTAAATTTACAGACCTTTAACTTCTCTGAACAGATGCACGGAGCTGTGCAGATACATGGATTTGGGCCTGTGTCTGTGGGAGTTTGCACATTCTCCCCGTGCTTGCGTGGGTTTTCTCCGGGTGCTCCGGTTTCCTCCCACATCCCAAAGATGTGCTCTTGGGCTAATTGGCAAAACAAATTCTCCCTAAATTGGCTCAAATTTGGTTTCAATCCACAGATCTATAAACATAGACAAGGATCACGGGTGGAGGTGGGAACATCGGGGTGGTGGCACGGGCTCGTTGGGCCGAAGGGCCTGTTTCCCATGCTGTTTTGTTCTTTGTTCTTTGAGATATGTGCCTTTTGACTTCCATGCAACTATTAAAGATCATTCAGAATATAATCAAGATAATTAGTACGACACTTACCAATGATCTACATAAAAAATGCCAAAGCATAGTTCGTATCAGTTGAGTATAACGTCATAGGATTCCCTCCAGAAATCTGGTAGAAACATCCTTTATATCCAATAAAGAACATTTCCACACTTCATTTCATTGATGAATCCTAGACGATCACTTCAGACCCTCGTAAAAGTATTGTCAAATGCCGGATGTGTATTAAGGATGCTGGCCTTGTCACCACTAGAGTTTTTCCTATCGCCTGACGTGTGTGGCACATACGGCAAAATGCAACTACATCATTATGCAGTTCAGGCCAATTAACATGTATTGGCATTTTTCCTTGAGTTTTTGTTATTCCCAAATGACCTATTGCTTCTATCTTATGTGCTATCCACAAAACCTTGTTTGTATCGTTCGTGATAAAAAAAATGATGAACTCCTGCACCTATTTTACACTCCTCAATATGATAAGATCTCCACTTCCTCATTCAGATATCATTTTGAGTATAATAACATTGGAGTATGCACGGATTCTTCTTCTGCGTATGCCTTCAGGAGCAACAGCTTTATTGCTATGTCTTTCTGTTATAATTCTGCCAAGTTATGTGTACTACATCCTTCACCTATTATTTTATCTTTCTCAAGCACCTGATCAAAATAGATTCTGATGATTGAACTGCAACTTGTTTATACTCACTGGCGAGTTTCATTCATTTTCTCAACCTGTGGATTTGCCACCTTGTTACTACACTGCCAGGAAAAATCGCGATATATGCTTCCTGTATCACCTCATTTTTTAAATTTAAATTTTCACTTGTTTTTCCATCACTTCCAACTGTGATCCACATATTTCGTTATCCAGGATAAAGTGTATGCCAGAGGAAGATAATTTCTCTACTTTCTTGGCACGACAGATTCAGCACTTTTCATCGAACTCTCCAACATAACCTCATATGAAGGAACATTATCTCTTCACCGGGAATTCTACCTACGATTATATTATCTGTAAATTATCCTTCTAAATGCATATATTCTCATCTCTGATCATTAAATTTGTCATGCTTCTGTATCTCTTAAACTTAAATTTATTTTCTTACTCCTGGTACACATGAGTGAACATTACACACTCAAGCAAATTCTTTCAAGGGATTAGGCACTTCCTTATCAACCAACTCCATACCAGACTTTGAATTGAATAGGAAACCAGAGTTGAAGATAAACAGGTACAAAGGAATGCAAAGAAAAACACTGGCTTATCCAGTGTTAGCATGCCTGTACTTGCAATCTTAAACCACAAACACTGCTCCATCGAATAACATAAATTATTACAGTAGCATTTTAAATCACTTCCATGGGTTTCGTTTCTAACCTGAAACACGCTATCTTTATTACCTTCCACTCGAGGATTTCCTGCTTCCATATTCTTCCACACTTTCGACCGCTCTTCGATTTCTATAACAAAATTTTTAGGCTTCGGGCCCTAGTTCATATGCACTTAATGTTTTTGTAAACCACATCATAATCGCAAGATGCTGAACAGAGAATGAGACAGCGTCTCTCTTTCTCTACCAATCTACCTGGTTTGCGTCAGAAATACCCATCTGGTCCCTCGCCATTACATTTGTTGAGCTTCTCTTTTTTTTCAAACGAAGTGCAGAATATTTCGCAGCTTCTAAACATTCCTGATTAATGAGACAAACAAGGACAGCAATTTTTTCATTATTATTTAACGTTTCTACTAGCAACTCAGATACGAATAGCTGCAACTTCTTAACTCTTTACTGAACTTTAAGTCTAACTGAACATTATCTCTTAAATGCATTCATTAACTTTAACTGAACATCAAATTAAACTACCGAGTTCAGGAAAGCAGTGGGCAAGAAATATTCTCGATGTACAATCTATCTTTTTTCTCCTCTGAAACATCCTTCATGGTATAGGTTTTCCTCAGATGGTTGGTCTTTTCGAGTTATAGCTGGCAAACAAGGGCTCAGGCATCTCTTGACTCAATATTCTACTCGCTTCCGGAAGATTCTCTGTCATTCATCAGAATCCCAATTGCATGGTTTGCATAGCACAATCCAATAAAGCCAGATTAGTGGCATTTGTCACTTCAGACCTCATCACAATAGGCCTCTTAAGTGCTTTTTTTTTCTTTTGTATCCAATGACCTGATAAGGGGCACTGGCTGCAAACTTCTGTATCGATCACCGCCTTTCCAAGTACAAGCTGTTAAATCTGAAGTCTTCTCACCAATTCCGCAATAAATCTCAGTATAGTGAAAGAACAAACTTAATCAAATACCTGCCTTCATATTGAGAAAAACGTTGATCGTGTTGTGTGCCACCAACACCGTGCTGAATGGCACAGACTTTGAACGGATCTAGGAATTCAAAACTCGGCATCCATGAGGCGTTGTGGGCCATCAATAGCTTCAGACCTGTCCTCCGCCACAGTCTGCAACCTCATGGCCCGACATATCACTCGCTGTATAACGAACATCAAGCCATTTCCGGTTCAATGGAAAGTGCAGGAGGGCATGCGAGCTACACCAGCAAGCGTACCTAAAAATGAGATGTCAACCTGCTGAAACTACTAAACAGGACTACTTGCATGCCAAACGGCTAAAACAACAACAGATAGATAAGTGACCCAACAATCAGCAGATCAAGTTTAAGATCTCTTTTCCTTCCACATCCTGTCATGAATGGTGGTGTACAGCTAAACAACTCACTGGAGCAGGAGGCTCCACAAATATCACCATCCTCAGTGATGAAGGAGCCCAGCACATCAATGCAAGATCGAAGGCTTCAGTCGAAAGTGATGATTGGGTAATCCATCTTGCCCTCCTCCAGTGGTCCCCAGCATCTCAGATGCCAGTCTCCAGCCAATTCTATTCACTCCATGATATCAAGAAATATTTCAAGGTACTGGATTCTGTAAAGGAAATGGACCATGAAAACATTCAGGCAACTGTACTGAAGGCTTGTGCTCCAGAACTTGCTGTTCCCCTAGCCAAGTTGATCCAGTGCCTTTTATAACACTAACATTTACCCAACGATATGATAAATTGTCCAGGTATGCCCTGTACGTTAAAAGCAGGACAGATGTAATGTAATCTGTTGCTGATGTTGACAAAGTTGAGGATCGGTTGAGGGAAATAAGGATTACGAGGAAAGAGGTGTTGGGACTGTTAGGCAGCTTAAAGACATATAAAGCTCCGGGGCCCGATGGCATTTACCCCAGGCTGCTAAGGGAGTTGAGGGAAGACTTGGCTGGGCCTCTGACGCAAACCTTTGTCTCTTCCTTGAACACAGGTGAGGTCCCAGAGGACTGGAGGATAGCAAACGTAGTACCGTTGTTTAAAAAAGGTCAGAGGGATCACCCGGGGAACTATAGGCCGGTGAGCTTGACTTCAGTTATAGGTAAGCTAATGGAGAAGATCCTTAGGGACAGGATGTATGAGCATCTGGAGCGCTGCGATCTGATCAGGGATACGCAGCATGGCTTCGTCAAGGGGAAGTCTTGTCTTACGAATCTAGTGGAATTTTTTGAAGAAGTGACAAAAACAGTTGATGACGGACAGGCTGTTGATGTCGTCTACATGGATTTCAGTAAGGCGTTTGACAAGGTTCCTCATGGTAGACTGATAGAGAAGGTGAAGGCGCATGGGATACAGGGTCGGGTATGTAGATGGGTCGAGAACTGGCTCGGGAGGAGGAGACAGAGGGTAATAGTGGAAGGCTCTTTTTCCGGCTGGAAGCCTGTCACTAGTGGAGTGCCACAAGGCTCAGTACTAGGTCCTCTTCTATTTGTGGTCTACATAAACGACTTGGAAGTTGGGGTAGGTGGTGAGATCAGCAAATTTGCTGATGACACCAAGATGCTTGGATTGGCGGGTACAGAAGAGCAGTGGCAGGCAATACAACAGGACATAGACAGGTTGGTAGACTGGGCAGATAGATGGCAAATGGAATTTAATCCGGATAAATGCGAGGTGATGCATTTTGGCCGGAAAAATGTAGAAGAGAGTTATAGGATAAAAGGTAAAACTATACGGAGCATAGAGACGCAGAGAGACTTGGGGGTGCAGGTTCACAAGTCTCTGAAGGTGTCCTCACAGGTGGAGAAGGTGATAAAGAAGGCGTATACTATGTTAACTTTCATAGAAAAGGGTATAGAATACAAGAGTAGGGGTTTGATGTTGCAGTTGTATAGAACGTTGGTTAGGCCTCACTTGGAATACTGCGTCCAGTTCTGGTCGCCGTACTATCGGAAGGATGTGGAGTCCTTGGAGAGAGTGCAGAGGAGGTTTAGCAGGATGCTGCCTTGTATGGAAGGACTGTCTTATGAGGAACGATTAAATAGACTGGGGTTGTTTTCCCTTGAAAGACGTCGGCTTAGAGGGGATCTCATAGAGGTGTATAAGATTATAAGGGGTATAGATAGAGTAAATGGAGGTAAACTTTTTCCACCTTTAGAAATGGATAGGACGAGGGGTCATGGCCATAGGGTGAGGGGGGCTATGTATAGGACGAATATTAGAGGGCAGTTTTTCACACAAAGGGTAGTGGGGGTGTGGAATGCACTGCCGAGTAAGGTGGTGGGAGCAGGCACGCTGGGGCTGTTTAAGGGTCTCTTGGACAGCCACATGAGCGGTATGCAGATAGAGGGATATATTAGGACTGTTTAACTACGGCTTTTTTCCACAGGTAATTCGGTCCATACTTGACCAACATGAGCATGCATTCGGCAGGTGGTGCGGGTACAGCTCTTGGATGTTGATTCATGGGTTGCCTGGTACCTCATGTCGTAAATGAGTGCTTTATGTGGACCATCTGAAGGGCACCATGACAGCTCAGAGACTATCGATGTGGCTGTGCAGACACTTGGAATTGGGCCGGTGTCTGCGGGAGTTTGCGCGTCCTCCCCGTGGTTGCGTGGGTTTTCTCCGGGCACTCCGGTTTCCTCCCACAACCCAAAAATTCGCTCTTAGGTTGATTGGGAAACAAATTGTCCCTATAGTGAGAGTCTTCCACATTAGGAATAACCTAAATCTATAATAGGATAATGGAATTGCTACTATACAGTTATGACGGCGGCGCGGGCTCGTTGGGCTGAAGGGCCTGTTTCCCGTGCTGTGTTGCTCTTAAAAAAAAAATCAATTCGGATCCAATGAGTTTCTTCTCGCTCATCAATAAAGTGATGGAATGGGTTATCAACAATGTTACCAAGCAGCACCTGTTAAGCAATAAGCTGTTCAGCGATTCCCAGTTTTGGATTTGCTAGAGTTCCTCAGCTCCTGACCTCATTACAACTTTGAAATTCAGTTCTTTCTTCTGTGTTTGAACCAGAGGTGAGATGATAGTGACAGCCCTTCACATCAAGGCCACATTCGACTGAGTGTGGCATCAAGGATCTCTAGCCAGGCTGCAATCAAAGGGTAACAGGGGACAAGCCCTTTGTGATAGAGAAGTGAGATAATTCTCGATAGCAGGCGGCATAATGGCCAACGCTGTGGACCTCAGTGAGAATCAGGCTGTAGATTTTCACACTCTCAGTAAAATAGCCCAAGCAGGAACCGAATTCGTTCACCATCTGAAGTTTAAAATGTGTTTTATTATGGGATCGGAACTTAACTAATTTCCTGAACTATCTTTCCTTCGCTGAGTGGCATGCTGGGCCATTTCGGAGAGAACTTAAGAGTCACATTGCATTGGATGTATTAAAAGGTTATGATAGCAGGGTCCCCCCCCCCCCCCCCCCCCCCCCCCCCCCCCCCCCCACACACACACACACACAAATTACATTCGCGAATAAGACATGGTTATAATGAGAATGGTTTAAGATCATCAATAGACTCTCTACCATTCTATTACAAGCCATTTTTTAGTGTTCTAGATTACGGATATGGATCACACTAAAACTGTATTTTGCTTACTTTCACCATCAAAAGTATTCATGCTATTTAACAAAACAAAAACTGCCTTAAACGTATCTGCACTAATAAATCACCTCTGCAGCTCTCGTTTCTCCATGCCTCATAAATTTCTAATTTTTGGCAAGATTGATTCAAAGTAGATTTAATATGTAATATGGACGCAATCCATTTGTCTCAGAAGGTTCACGATCCAGTGATAATGTTCTATTGGAGCTCTGCTTGCACTTATTTCAAAACTTTACTCGGTCTACTCTTCATTCCGTTCAATGTAACTTTTATCCCACCAAAAAAAAAGTTACACACATGACTATTGAAAAGTGATTGTGGTGTTTGACATTCATGCTCTCAACTCCCTCTAGATCGCCTTTGTGAGAACAACCACACCTCAGGGCCCACAGTGTTTCAATCATCACCACCGATTCCTCAACGGGAAACTGGAGATAGACGATAAATACTGGCATCGCAAACGACACGAATATCCACTAAAATGGTTTTGAATTTTGACAGTGGAGAAGGAGGAAAGGTGAACAATTTGGGACAGTTTAATTGATTTGAATTGATTATTTCCTTTGTTATCATTATTTTCCTGCACCTCGTGATGCACTAGGGCAGGTTTGGCCTGATTTCATAGTATTCATTTTAGGAACAGGCTGCTAATCTGTGGTGTGAGCCTTACAAATGTGGCTGATGAAGAAACATTCCAGCTCTTCGTGTCAACTATTAGCGTGTTAGAATAATGTATTGGAGGCGAGAGGCGATCTTGGTGATTCTGGCTGAGTCATGGACGTGACATGTTTCTCCACAAGAACTGCAACAATGGGTGGTGAGGTGATGCACCTTTCCATCGTCCAGACGAGTTGAATGTGACGCAGTTTCCTATATCCGCCACGTGTTGTCGCTGTTTGACGAGCATTGCCATTCTCTTAGTTAATTGTAATTAACTATGTTTTAAGACTGGAGAAATTGTTTACAACATAGAACACTACAGCACGAACAGGCCCTTCGACCCGCAAGTTGCGCCGATCATATCCATACCTACCAGGCCATAGAACTATCTGTAACTCCCAATCCCATTAAATCCCATGTACCCATCCAGAAGTCTTTAAAAAAAATCCCAGTGAGTTACCACCACCGACGGCAGCCGATTCCACTCACTCACTATCCTCTGAGTGAAAAACTTATCCCAACATTTCCTCTGTACTTGCTCCCCGGCACCTTAAACTTGTGTCCTCTAGTAGCGATCATTTCAGCCCTGGGAAATAGCCCCCGAGAATCCATCCTATCTATTTCTCTCAACATTTTATAAACCTCTATCCGGTCGCCTCTCAACCTTCTCTCCAGGGAGAAGAAAACTAGCTCCCTCAACCTACCTTCATTCGGCATGCCTCCGATTCTAGACAACATCCTTGTAAATCTCCTCTGCACCCTCTCCATAGTTTCCACATCCTTCCTGTAGTGAGGCGATCAGAACTGCGCACAATACTCCAAGTGGGGTCTGACAAGGGTCTTATAAAGTTGTAGCATTATCTCCCAACACCTAAACTCAATCCGTCAATTAATGAAGGCCAGTACACTATACGCCTTCTTGATCACACCCTCCACCTGCGAGGCCGGTTTAAGAGTCTTATGAACCCGGACCCCAAGATACTCCTGCTTCTCAACACTGCGAAGATTCCTACCTTGATATTGTACTCCATCCCATCGGTCCTGCCAAAATGGGCCATTTCACATTTATCCGTGTTGAAGTCCACCTGCCACTATTCTGCCCAATCTTGCATCCCATTTATGTCATGCTGCAACTTTTGACATCCCTCCAGATTCTGCACAACACCATCAACCTTGCCCTAAGCTCATCCACTTTATTCACTATACTGCGGCGTTAAAATAGACACACCTTAGACCCTCGGTCTGGGCACTTCGCTTCTCCATCAGCCGTCTAACCTCCCTCTTCATACTGTCTACAGTCCTTCTCTACTTAGAAGCTAGTCAAATTTGCT
This sequence comes from Sphyrna mokarran, assembly GCA_024679065.1. Lineage (NCBI taxonomy): Eukaryota > Metazoa > Chordata > Chondrichthyes > Carcharhiniformes > Carcharhinidae > Sphyrna > Sphyrna mokarran. The sequence continues at coordinate 4,563,096 of JAGIQG010000014.1, read as the reverse complement.
AACTTGTCGTGGAAATCGCTCCAATATCCTGACGGGTTTAACTGGAACAGAGAAAGCACCGTTCTTCATTGATCTTACGGTCATCTCATGTGTCAATACATTTTATGAGGTTTCTCTCACTTGATCGGATGACTGGTTAGCGATGAAGAGTGACGTTAACAATGCATGTTGAATTCGCTCATCGACAGGTTTTCAATGAAGACCCGCCTTCTCCTCGCGCTAAATCACCGCCAGTAACAGCACGAGGACATCTGTGACGATATCAACTTCAATTTACGTGTGCACTCACGCATAACAACAAGACATACTGAGTATCCACAGTGGACACTAACACAATGACACAAGCCACACAGGCACTCGTAGACAGTACAAAATTATAACGCGTGTTCATACACACATGCAAACACAGACATATGCACACACACATGCACGCACACAGATACACACACCCATCTACGCATAACAATAGACTTAAACACAATTCGGATGCAGTAAATCTGAAAAAGAAAACAGATTTGCATTAAATATGCTGATCTCGAAAAACCACGAATATATATTTAAAATATCGAATTTGTTCCACACTCCACTGAAGCTGTCAGCACCCCCCCCACACCTACAATTTTCCAGCACGTTCTGATTATTATAGAGTAGCATATTCTCTCTCAAACACTGGCAAACTGCCAGATTTATGGAAAGTCACACACAAACTTTTTGACAGGTGAATGGAATCATATGGGCACATTCTCATAGAACATAGAACATTACAGTGCAGAACAGGCCCTTCGGCCTTGGATGTTGCGCCGACCAATTCTGAAAAAAAAAGCAATGACCGTCCAAACTAAACCATTCCCTTCTCTTCCATAAACTTATCAACTAACCTCTTAAACGCCACCAAACTTGGCGCATATACAACTGCCGCAGGCAGGGCATTCCACTCCCTAACCACCCTCTGGGTAAAGAACCTACCTCTGATATCCGTCCTATAACTATCACCCCTTAATTTAAAGCTGTGTCCCCTCGTGCTAGCTTTCTCCATCCTAGGAAAAAGGCTATCACTGTCCACCCTATCTAAACCTCTAATCATCTTATATGCTTCAATAAGATCCCCTCTTAGCCGCCTCCTTTCTAACGAAAACAACCTCAAATCCCTCAGCCTCTCCTCATAAGACATGCCCTCCATACCAGGCAACATCCTGGTAAACCTCCTCTGTACCCTCTCCAATGCCTCCACATCTTTCTTATAATGTGGGGACCAGAACTGCACACAATACATGGATGCACAATATCTATCTCTCTCTCTCTCTCTCTCTCACACACACACACACACACACACACACACACACACACACACACACACACACACACACACACACCCCTACCCCTTGATCTCATGGACGGGAGGTTGTGGAGTAGCTCAAAATCCAAGCCTTGGATCTGAATGTCTAGTTCCGGGCCGTGCTTCAGAACGTGATAGCCAAAGTCAACACGTGAAATTCGTTCCGTTGTTGTGAAAAATGCAAACGTTTATCAATCTACTGAAACCATGGTATAACCACGGGGAAAATTTCTCCTCATCTCAAAGACTTCTGCAGAAATCGCATTTCTGAGTTTAATTGCAATGCATTTCGATTTGCTATTCATATTTTGAATAGATCTTTCATATTTATTTTGCAAATAAGCATTTATTTTAACACAGTGTGCCTTTAAGTCTTTGCATCTTTGGTTTGTCGCCAGTTTATTTAATTTTGTTTACTTGGTTACCCAAAATATCCCATGGCTGAAGGCCTTGGGCTATGTGGCGGGCTACACAAGTGGGTACTTTTCTTTTCTCTTGGGAAGAAAACCGGTGTTTTTTTTTCAAATCACAATGTGGCCAGGCAAAATAGATAGTTAGGAAATGAATCACCTTTTCAAAGTGATAGAACCATGTGAGAAAAGCCAAAATAATTGGCAAACGAATAAAACATGACTTAAGAAGAACATTCAAATGTACTAACGGGTTTGGATATGGAATGCACTGCTGTAGACTATGGTAAGAGCAGGTTGAATCATCGTTGACTTAACTCTCAGATAGAAAATAGTCGGAACTGTTACACATTTTCTGCAATAAGGCTCAATGCCAATTGATTCCAATTGGTGTCAAAAATATGATTCGCTATCCTACGTTTGATACAAAATGAAACGAAAAATAAGACCTGGAGAGCAGTCTTGCTAATGTACACTTGTTCCAGATATACTCAATCCATTGACTATTGCCAAATGTCAGCTAAGTATAAGTGCCATGGAGTAAATGATTGGTGTTGGAAATATATATAAAAATATATATAGAAAGAACATTTCCAAGATCAGGGGATCTCTTCGAATTTTGAAAGCTCAAAGTTAATTCCTAATGCATTTTTGCAGTTCCCTACGTGGAGCGATTGCTTAAATCCATGAATGACTGAAAAAAATTTGCTCTCCGCCTCTTTGAAATGATTTCTGTACGGAGATATCCACAGACATCTCTCTCTCTCTATCTATCTTTTATATGTTTTTATCTTCGTCACTCTATCCATCCCAGTCTCTACTTATCTCTTTACTTTCTCTCATTCTCCAAATTTCTATCTGTTCCTCTCTCAAACCACCCCATTCTGGTCATATATCTCCTTTTATCTTGACGTTGTTCATTTTCTCTATCCATTTTTCCATATTCTGTGTCTTGCTACACATTCTGAATTTAATCAAGCATCTGTTTTACCTTTCTCTTGTCCGTCTTCTTTGCATGCATGGGAACATCTGCTGACAGGCAAGATAGCAAGTATAGGGAACTACTGAAAAGCACGTGAACAATCTACAGGTGAACTGAAAATGCATAAAAATGAATGCATGTATTGACAGAGACGCGTGGACACGTTAGAACAATAAAAAAGCACCCATGGAAACTTTGGACAACACTGGCGTACACAAAGACTGTTTTTCATTGTATATCCCAATACATTCCGAACAAAGAAATAAACTTATTAACGCAGGGTCACATACAGAGGTCCAAGCACTATCTAACACGTCAAATGTAAATGTTTTTGCTGACATCAGGAGGGCCAATTAGGCGTATGTACTGTTGTTAACGAAATGCTAGAGAACAGATTGACGAAATAAACGGGGTTAGTTGGGACGAGTCTAAAAAAAATCCGTAATCACTACATATAAGAATCCATTGGCATGCATATGGGCAGTTACTGGCGTAGACACGACACATACTGACAGTCGAAGCGGCCAATGGAGACGCATCAACAAAAACGAACATATCTACACTAGGAGAGCTACTGACAGACATGGGCACATTTTGAAATATAGATGGAAATGAACGACACGAGTTGATGTTCACAATAAGAGGTTCTCATATGGATAGCGATAATTATCAATCTTCCATTCCGTAATGTCAAGCACATCTTATCAATTATTAGATGCGCTTGTTGGTTAGCGAAGCAATGTTGGCCATTTTAAGCTCCAATAGAACTTTGGGTTCAATGAAAATGCACTTCTGCTTTTCTCCTTTTACTTTAAGTACCCAATTTTCTATTTTCATTGTCACTCTGTTGCCCTTACACCTTGTTTTTTTTTAGGTGAATTATCCTGGAATTATTCTTCCTCGCCTTATTCACTTTTTTCATCTGAAAAAAATACTCAGTCGGTGGGATGAGGAACTTGTCTTCAGGGAGGATAGGGGATGACATGCTGATTGAAAAGAATTATTTCGTGTTTTTTTTGTTGTTCGGTGAATTTGAATTCATGAATCTGATTGCTCTTGACTGATTAAGGATCTAGAACACAATTGCTGCAGCGGAATTTCCTTCCCTCCACGGCATTGAATAGATCCGAAACTCCCTTTTATGTTCTGGAAATTTTGTTCTCTCTGTAATCCTGGTAGTATGACGAGAAAAAGCAATGGAAGATTTTGAAGTGGAATTTTCTCCAATAGGTGAAATCAGATTTCCCATACTTCCTCATTGTAGACTATAGGGAAGCAAACAGAAAGGGGGCTTGAATGTAAGCCCGAATCTCCGTTAATTTCTCCATTCTCAACCCACGTCGGATTCTTACGTGAGGTCACACATCTCGACTAAATCTTTCCAAACACTGAGGTAATGTTGATTGGCAGCCCATTCCTTTGTGATGTAATCAATCTCTGCCTGGTCGACTTCTGAGGTCTGAGTGAAAATTTACACAGCAGAATTTTTGATTTTTTTCCAATTTGATGTCATATTTTCCATGTTACAAGCATTCTCTGATCTATGGAGATGAATTTGTGCCCTGCCATTCTCGATTCTTCCTCTCGTGGAATAATTTCTCACAATCTACTCTATTGAAATTCGTCATTATTTTTGAATACCTATGCCACACGCCCACTCAATTTTCCTTTCTCCAATTAAAGCAGTCTCAAAGTTCACTTTTTAACTCATAAACACGTAATCACCTCGGAAAGATTGTTGCAAATCGTGTTCACCGATAATTCAAGTGTGTTGACATCTTTCAAAGTGTGTTGCTGGAATGAGGTGCAGCTGTGTATCTGAGTCCTAACCAGCATGCTTTACAGTTGCCTGGTTGGAAATGTAGAAGTAAAATATTGTGGTTACTGGAATCGTAAACAGAGCTCTGATGATGCGCCATGCTGACACGAACATTGGCTCCAAACTTTGTCAACAGATGCTGAATAACAATGTGATCTTCCAAAAGGTACTTTGATTGTTATGCACTGCATGGTTTCTCATCAGTTTGTTGCAGCTTTCCTATATTATATTTGAAATGTGTGAAAAGGAGAGCCATATAGCCACTAGAGAATCTTGTTGCTAGCGGCAAAACTCGCAGTTTTAACGTGATTACAGTGACTGAGATATGAAAGGAAGTTTTATTAAATGTTGCAAAGCTTTCTGCTTCAGCATTAGTCTAAAAGAACAGGATGAAGAAAATATCGAAGGCAAACTGGATCTGTCTAATTTACAAGAGCTAATCCGTTCCACTGCCATTCTAATGAGGGATTATTTAGAATGAGTTTAAAAGAATAATTCCAATCATGGAGACTAAAAAAAAAAGTCATTCCTTCCATCTAAATGTCCCACATTCAGTTATACAAAATGATTTCTTAATGGTGTCACAAATTCCAATTCGATATTGTGAATAGGGATTCGACCCCATCCCAAATGAACAAAATGACCGGCTTCTTTACTTGTGAGGGTTTATTTAGCTAAATTCTGCAGCTATTATTCTTTCACTAGGAACTTTGCTGAAACACATCTCGGATACGGAATGGAGCAGGTTTACTTATTAATGGGGTCTTTGGGGTACAAGAAAACACACACCGTCCATTCACGCAAAAGAAACATAAATTTGTTTCTGAATTTCAAAGAGGGAAACACGAACAGACAAACCGTTACAGCGTATTGACTTCATCATTCTTTATCAAAACGATGCAGCAGAACGGTTGGGGTGGGATGGAGAGCGTAGAAATAAGGCTGATCGAGATCTAAGCGACAGAGAGGGAGGGAGACTTATCGCTATGGATAGAAAGATAGAAAAAAAGGAATCCTGCACATGTGAAATAGAATCAGAAGAAATTGAAGTATCGGTGGAAGATTCAAAATAACGAAAATGACTGAACTATGACTGAAAAAAATCTGCTATCCCGTAGCAAAGACAAAATATGGAAACAGCAGGAGAAACAGAAAGATGCAAAAATAAACGAAAAATCATCTGAAATCCATAAAGACGATTCTTAGAAAGTATTGCGAAAAGAGACAGTTTAGAAAGACACTGTTTTTTAATCAGATAAGAGATTTTCGTTCATTGAGTCACTTCACCATTCCCTTTGTTTCGGCCCAGAGAATAATCAGCGGCTTCCACTTTTTGCCAGAGTCCAGCAGCTGATTAATATCGTTTCCTAAATGGGAGAGTATTGACAAATTATTTGGGCATTGACTTAATTTCCCGACAGTGTCTTTTCTTTAAACTCACCTGGAAGTCATTTATCTCTCATGAATCATTCGGATAATTGTGCCACCGATTGCGCCGGACCCTCGTCAGCACACATCTGAAATACAAACTCGATTGTCAAATCATTATTTGCTGATTTGTGGATGGGTATGTATTATTAATCTTTCAGAGGGTTATGGCTCACGGTTTCACTCAAAGACATTTAAAATGTGAAAAAGTTGCAAACCCTTTAACATTCAATTCTTGTACTACCGAGAACCAATGGCACCAGTGTGCCCCACCTCTAAGATGCAAAGCGGACGCTAACCAACGTTCTTCGGTAGCATCTTCCAAACCTACCAGCGCGATAATCAAGAAGGACGAGAGAAAGTAATACTTGGGAACACCAGCACATGAAATTCCCCCTGCAAGTCTTTCACAAAACTGACCTGTAAATAAAATGAATGCGTAAGGCAATCAGGGCTGAGATGAAGAAGAACTAATTCATTCAGAAAGTTGTTAACCTGTGAAATTCTTTAACTGGCGCCAACAGCCTTCTTTGGTAGTTATGTACGTCCAAGAAGGAGGTGGACGTAGTCCTTGTGTCTAAAAGGATCAAAGCGAATGGAGAGAAAACAAACAGGAGCGAGATATTGAAAGTAGATGATCAACCATGAACATATTGAATGGTGATGCAGGCTCGAAATGCCGAATAGGCTATTTCTACCTCTATTTCCGATGTCCTCGTGGCTGTTCCATCAGGGTCGCTGGGCCAAAACCATTGAGATGAAATACAGCCTTCTTCATTGAAACATATCCTTTCTGAGCTCAGATAATCATAAATGTTTTGCATTTATGCTTCAACTCAAAACAGAGTACAGGACGAGAGGATGAGTCCCAATACAAATAGCTGTTCATCTAGGATGGGTTTTATGAAGCATTCCTTCTCTCATTAAGAGATGAATACTTGCAATCTTAGCACCAACAAGTTGAAGAGGCCGATTCCTTGAACGTTTTCAAGATTGAGGTCAAATCAGTCGGGAATATTTAATATCGGAAGGATAACGAACTCGAGACAGAAAATTGGACTTAGTGGATCGCAGATCAGCTACGATATTACAAAATAGCCGAGCAGGTTCAAACGGCTGCCTGGCCGATTTCTGTCAAGTCTTTTTTTTATCCCATAACCTTATAGTCTTATGATTAAGATTTTGTATCCCTGCATGCAGCACAATACTTAATGCACTTCAAACGTATAAAATAAATTTTGAATTCAGAGCTTGGATAGGTGAGCCACTCCATAGTTTGCTGATTGGCAGCTGGTAATGTTATTAATCACTCATGGCTTTATTTCTTCATCCTCTCCATTTATGTATTTATTCCGGTTACAAATATGCTTACATTGGCACCGCAATGCAGTTACTTTGATAATCCCCTAGTCGCCACGTTGCCAATGCACCTAACCAGTGCGAGTTTTCGACTGTGGGAGGAATTCGGAGCACCCAGAGGAAATCCAAGCAGACAGGGAAGAATGTGCAGACACGGTTCAGATCGTGACCCATTTCCAGGACTCGATCCTCGTTTTCGGGTGGTGCGACTCAGCAGTGCTAATCACTGTGCCACGGTGCTGCAACGTAGTCACATCCTCCCATGATAAAATATGAACTCTCTGTTTGACCATCTGTCCGAGAGAAAATTCAAAATTGTCCTCTCGATTTAAAGTGATTTAAGAGAAACAATTCCTGCCATGGCTGAGGATTGTAACAGTCCTTTCACTTTTCAGATAAAATGAGAAACAAGAAATGGGACCTGTGGGGTTTTGAAAGCCAAAGATGTATCAGAACATGTCGTTTACCAGGGCGCCAATTTAGGGATAAGTTGAAGATTTCGTGACGCAAACGTCTGTATGTAGCATCAGGGAGTCTCCACCAAAACTGGGGTAAGGTGTTTGACATCATCTACAAGACTGTATACCTATAAAGGAAATAGTTCCAACAGAAAATGGGCCAGCTACCATTTTGGTTGAGTAAATTTACTAATGGGGACGAACCGTTGTTGATGTTAATGTATTAGTGGTAATGCTGAAGTGGTGCTTATTTTTGCTTGTGTATTACAGTGAAATACTAAAAACATGAATTTGTAGTAAGTATTTTTGTCACTTGCTGAGAAATTAAAAATGCTATTTTAATTTTTTTTGTCACAAAGAGAGAATCTGAATTCTCTACTTCTTGATAGTTAAATGTATTTGCAGGTTGATTGAAATAAAGTTTAAGGGAAGAAAGGGTGGTGGGGGAGGGGCGACAGAGACAACAAGGTGAGTGAAGTTCAGAAACAGATGCAGAGAGGGAACGATCGAGAGGAGGTCTCCAATTCAAACAGAGAACGGGTGATATGTTAGGAGCAGGCAGCACGGTGGTAGAGAACGGGAGACAACAGGGCGAATTTCAGGTAGACCCAGAGGAACAGTATTCAAGCCAAAAGAGTTAGTGAAGGAGAGTTAAATAGAGAAAAAAAAGAGCCACAGCAGCGGTGGGTGGTGTGGAAAATGGGAACTAAGTGAAAAAGCAGAAAATTCAAGTAAAGGAAAGCAAAATGGAAAGCAGTACTCAGAATACGAGGGAGAGAGAGACACGCATAGATGCAGGTCGTGAAATCTAATATGAGAGGGCGTCAGAAAATTAGTTGAGGAGATCAAACCCTGGATCACGCACACCAACAGTGTGGTATCATCAACTTCTCCAGGACAATTGCGTTTTGCAAAACAGTTAATATTATTATTTGTTAATAATAATCAACAAAGCTGATCATGACATGATTAAATTAATAAATAAAAGTGACCAAGTGAGTATCTTAATTCAACAGAACCGCAGTGCATGGCAGAAGAGGGAAGAGGACAAAAAAACACAAATGTTGTGCGAGAGATGAAGAGAGAGAGAGAGAGCAACAGAAATATATATATATAATATATACTATACAGAAAGCAAATACTGGAATACCAGAAGTAGACCGATTTAGAGTGAGCCAAAGAGGAACAAGATAGTCCACAGGCAAAGAATCAAAGTTGGAGAAGTTGACAGATAGAAAGCACAGAGCGTTCAAGAAAAAAAAATGATGCATGAGGGTGGCAGATACAGTCAGGCCTAGAGAGGGAAATTTGCAGCTGCAGAAACAGGGGGACTCAGATAGAGAATGGAACAGATAAATTTAGCGTGACAGAAAGCAAGAGGCAGAGTGAAAATGTAATACAGTGAGAAAGAGAGAGAGAGAGAGATGAGGAGAAAGAGCATGATTCACTCTTGTCAGATAAGGTATTACCCGTGCATGTCTCGGTCAGCTCCTGCACAACCAAAGTTCCACATCTTCGGCCACTGGAAGAAAACCAGAGCAACCGTCGAAACTCAGACAGACATGGGAAGAACAAATGAACTTCACACAGACTGTTATCCAAGGCTGGGCTTCAACCTCGATTCCTCACGCTGTGAGGCAGCAGTGCTAATCATTGTGCCACTAAAACTAGATACTGAGTACAAAGTGAATAACGGTCTACAATAGTCTCATTAACAAATCCTCCTTCCTCAGCACACAAGACAACTTTAGGTCTGGGGAGAGGGGGGAACGGAGTGGGAGGAGATGCTAGAGTGGAACAAGAGAAGAGGTACAACTAGATACCGGTTAGGAAAACAAAATTAGGAGTGCAAACTAGTTTCAATATGCTAGAGAATTCAATACCGATGGCGTGTGAGGGAGGCTCTGAGTGACAAACAGTCAGAGAGAAGAGGTGATAGAATAAATGAGAGTGTCGTAGATAAAGTAGGTCGGTGCATCAAAATCCTGGGACTCTAGTTCTAACAGAACTTCTGTGCAAGCTTGTCAATGTTAGCCAAGGATGATAATACATTTTGCTCATTCTGAAAATGCCAAAATCAGATGAATTAATTATAAAAAATGCCAAGATCTAAGTAATAGAGAAAGAGAGAATGAGCAATGGAGAGCAGGCTGTGGGGGCGGGAGAGAGAAAGTCGGGGGGTGGGGGGAGCGGGGGCAGACGAGTGTCAAAATCAGAGAGGCGCTGAAGAAGAGCGAGGGAGAGGGAGAGACCAAAGAAAGAGTGAGAGTGAAAGAGAGAAGGCAAAATAAAGAGACACATTGATAGACGGTGAGTTCAAATTAATTAGTAACAGACAATAACAGAGCAAAAAAAGTCGAGCCAAAAATAGTTAAACAAACAGCAACAGACAGGAAGTAGGCAAGGATTAAGCAAAGGAAATAGAGAGAGCAACTATTTATCCATACATAATGAGAAACAGAAAATTAGGGATCAAAAGCAAGTACTGCGATGAGTGCGATAGCCTGAGCTCTGAATTGCAAAAGAAGAGGAGAGGAAGACCAAGAGAATTGCAAAGGAAAAAGGAAATGTCAGAGAAAGGACAGGTAGAAAATGCATGGCAGAAAAGGAGAGTTGGAGAAGATAAAATTGTAGAGTGACTACCTTCAGATACTATCCTCATACTGACTGCATACTCAGCTCCTGTGTATGTATGAATTATGAACCATGTCAAAGTGAGAAAAACACAATAGTGCTAGTGGAGCTGAATAATTCTGGTGGCATCTGTGTTGAGAGAAACAATGTTAATGTTTCGAATCCGCATCACTATTCTTCAGAGCTGAAGAGCGGGAGAAATCTAGACTTTGACTTTTTATTCTGAGCCATCTGTTTCATTCCTTTTTAAACCTTCCAAAGATGGAAGGGAGCAGAGGGATTCATTTTCTTGAACTTCGCGTTCCTCCAGTGCCCATCCATGTCCCCAGTATCTCCCGTGCTGCTGGCACCACACCTTCCCCACTCTTCAAGAACCACGATGATGCCCTTTTATCGTCACCTTCACCTTATCAGCCTTTGATGCTCTCACAACATCCTTTCTGCCAACTGCAGCACAGTACAGAGTTCGGTACAAACTGGAGGAGCAGAGCTTGAGTTGCCAATCCAATTGTTCTTGATCCTGTGCATTGCATCTACTGTTCTGAAGTTATACTTTCACAAAACGCTGACCCTTGTTCTGCTATTGACACACTTAGCTATCTTCTCTGAACATCACTATCAGCGGCATCTATAGCCATTAACGTAAGCTAACTAACACTCCATTTTCTGTGTGTTTCGCCATCTACCATCTTTGTAGGATCTCTCCTAACCGCCACTTACCCGTGACCATGAATTTGTTTCATATTTTTCCAGCCCTGATAAACGATATATAAAGTCCATAACATCCCCCCCCCGCCCCACTTTCTTTCTACTTATCTCAAACAATTAACTCTGCAGATCTCGTCGCATTTGTAGAGAAAGAAGTAGAAGTACGTTCCCCTTATTGTTCTGCGTTTAATCTGGAATTCCAACATCCACATTACTACTTCAATTGTAAAAAAGAGAAAGAGGGTGTAAGGATTTTTCTTTTTTTAACCCAGAGGGTGGATACGATCTGGAATGCACTGCCTGGGAGGGTGGTGGGACCAGCTGCCTCAGACCCTTTATAAAGTAACTGGATGAGCACGTCACAACATTCAATACTATGGACCAAGTGTTGGATTAATGAGAATACGTGAAGGTTAGTTGTTCTTCCCTTGTCAGTGCAGAATCGATGGGCCAAACGGTCTCTTCTGCACTGTATTATTCTAAGTGTTGACGACTATTCCCTCTCGCCTGAAGGCCTGCGTTTCAGTTTAATGTTCTGTGTAAATAAATACTGTACACTGGGGATAAAAGTAAATAAATTAATATCGTCACTGTACCTTTCAATGCCAGATCATTTGCACCGAGAGTATACTAAGGATAAAGAGGGATGATTGCCACTCCCAGTATGCTGCAGCTGAACACGTTATTGTCAACTTCTGCACTTGCATATTGCAAGGGATATAATGAGTCCTTATTTTTGTTACTTCAAAACTTACGAATTTGGAGTCAACAAATATTTCATGGAAAGCTACATTCTCCATGTAATCTCAAACCAACAATATTAGAAACAATTAATGGAGCATGGGCTCTGGAGGTCACTTTGGAACAGCACCAACAGAGAAGGAAGGAATAAGCAGCCAAAATCACGTTTCATAATTAGTGAGAGAGAGATACAAATAGATGAAATACGAAAGAGCAGGAGAGTGTGTGAAGCCCAAAGGCAAAGAGAGACAAATGGATCTGAGTCGCGAGAGAGAGCAGAGACAAAGACAAGGGAAATGCTGCCAGCATTCATGCGGGGAAATATAGGGAAGACAAATAGAGACAATGGGCAAATGACCAAGAAAGACAGAGTCAGTGCATTGCATTCAAACATTGTTCCCAAGCAAATAAGATCAATTTTAATATGTGCCATCTCGTGAATACTATTTTCAAAGTGCACATTGATGTATTTGGCAATTATTGTATGTGCGCCTTATCGATGCAAACCATTCCCAAAGTCATACACAAGTTTTTGGCTGCCAGTGGATAATTCATTAACCACATCCGCGGCCTGAAGTGCGTGCACTGCCTGCAGTGCCAGATACAATTTTAACACGAAAGGATCAGGAAGTTCCAATCGTTTTCTTTTCATTTCTGCATTCCAGCAATAAATCAAAGTTTTAAGCACGAGGACCATCTCGAACAAATATGTCTGCGGTTGATCCGAGGTGAAAGATGTTTAAATAAAGGTGTCAAAATGGGAAAGGCATGAAGAAAATACGTCATCTGGTCACTTTTAAACCTTGGAATGCATTAGTGTTTTTTGTTTGCATAAGGGGCATTGACTCGTGACTTACAATTAGCATTGAGGCATTTCAGAAGAAAAGCAGGAAATCTGTCTTCAAACAGTGCACACGGAAATTTGGAGTTCCGTTCCCACCTGCAAAAATGGTATACATGTTGTTTTATTGTTCCACTGAGGAAAGATGCAGGAGAGATAGATGCGATCGATCGCACCAGATGTAAAATATTACATTATGAGGCTACATTGCACAGACGAAGCCTGTATTTTGTCGAGCAGCTAACATTAACTGGTAAATTAATTGAGGTACAAAGGCAAGCATAATGCAGACGCAGGCATCTGAAAGCAAAACAGAGAATGCTGGAAAGTCAAAGCATATCCAGTAGTGTTTGAGGGGAGTCAATTGTCCAACCAGGGGAAATAATCTCTTCATCTAACTTGTACAGACCTTTCAAGTTCTTATCCATTTCAAAGAAATGAGATATAATTCCTCCTCATTGCAAAAAATAAATCTGCAATTTAGTGAGCCCTTCCCCATAGGAGAAATTAGTTACCCCGATCATGAGAAAGTTTGCGCTCGCAAATCCATTATTAGCTGTTCCGAATATGGAGAAAATACTGCGAATCTTCCTTCAAGTATGATCTCGCCCATGTTTTGTACAACTGCAAAATGATTATTATTTTATTTCAATATCTTTCAGTAGAAGTCGACATGCCATTCAACGTGCTGCTTGATTGCCATGCGAATATCTTATTCTACTTCTGCGAGTACACTAACAATCCTCTGAAAGGTGCAAAGAAAGAAGGATGTTTATTTCATGTCCTGAGCTTTCATTCGACATGCTCTACTGCCTGATATTGAGATACTTCCAGTCCTACTGGTCCTTACAATATTAAAACAGCAAGTTTCCAAGATTACACATTGCTGTGGTTGTCGAGTTTATTTTGTTGAATGTAATTTCCTGAAGGGATAAAATCGACAGATCCCCTACACTAGATTGACTTCTCTGAAACGATTCAGCAAGATTCACTTGGATGATACGGAGATTCCAGTGTTGATATAATGACTGACAAAACTGATTGAGAACACCCTCCACAGTGCTGGAATGTGATCTCGATTGTAAACTCCAATTCAGCAAATTGTAGTGTTGGGCTATAGCGTAAAAATCTAGCTATAGCGTAAATGGAGGATAGGATAGTTAAAAATGAATTGCAGGCAAGACTAAATGTTTTATTTCTTAATTCATGAATCATTTAGAAAAGGTAGATGGAGTGACGGCACAAACAGAGTTACATAGAAATGACCTCAGAGATATGTTTAACCATGTCTGCGTAACATCTATAAATGGAGAACATAATGTCAGCGGATATTTGACCTTTTTGGAAAGGCAAGGATGAAGGAAACACTGGTACAATATCTATAATAACGTGAGATGAAATAAGGTCAATTATACAAGATGAACTGTGCTTGGATGTTGAAGATTACGTTTGGGTGAATGTCAAAATAAACAAGGGAAAGAAGACATTAGTCATAGCATAGTGTACAAGCTCAAACAATTATCACACTGTCGGAAAAGGTAGAAGTCAACGAATGTTAGGAGCATGTAAAAAGAATACAACCATATCATGGGCAAGTTTTAATCTTCAACTTGATTGAGTTAATCAAGTTGGAAAGTGAGCCATGATAAAGAATGATCGAGTTTAAGCGGAATAGTTTTCTCAAACAATGGGTCATGGTATCCAGCAGGAACAAGTTATCGTCATGAGATGCGTTTAGTAAATGACCTCACAGTAAACGATAGACTGGGTAGTAGTGATCATACCAATTTAGGATTTAATTCTTATTCAGTAGGAGATTGAGAAACGTGAGTGGAACAACCACATTTAGCATTAAAAATGTATCACAATGAAATAAGAATAACATCAGCATTGGGCGGAATGAACTGCCCGAAATATATTAAGCATGCAGCTGCAGGCATTTACGAAAGAAATTCATGCCTCATGGCAAATACAATATTTCTCCGCCCTGGTTTATATTTAAGAGATTGATAACCATAGTTAACCAAAGAACTTAAGGGAAAAAATGCATGTAAGGACGCAAAATTCAGTTATAGCCAACGATAAGAGCTCAAAAGATAATATTCAGAAAAAAAGGAGAAAACTAATTTGAAACACAAAAACGGACAATCAGAGATCTTTTTTAAATAAAATGGAAGAGACACTCAACGTGCACTTAATTCTCTTTGAAAATTAAGATAGCGTGACAGTTATGCACAACAAGGAAATGACAGATGAGTTTAAACAGATATTGTGCATCAGATTTTACAGAGGAATACACACTGAATATCAAAGTAATATTAAGTATTTCAGTGAAGGAATTAAGTTCTATCAGAATGACTAAGGAGTTCCACTAGAATTATTCCTGGTATGGGTGAATTGTCTTATTAGAAAGGTGATTAGGTTTGGGACTCTGCTCATTGGATTTTAGAAAAATGAAAGATGTTCTGTCTGAAACATAATGAATCTTCAGGGTCTTAAGCGATAAATGCTGAGAGGATTCCCTCTCCTCCCCCCACCCCCACATTACCCACGCACATTCCCACATAGGGCAGTTTAGGACCAGAAGGCATGGGATAAGGAGGCATAAGTTCGAAGCTGAGATGAGGAAGATTGCCTTGTCTCAGAGAATTGTATGTCTTTGTTGCTCCTTGCAACAAAGACCCGTGAGTGAGGAGATATTGCGTATTTTTTTTTTGAAGTTGATCTAGATAGATTTTTAATCAGTTGGGGAATCGAGGATTTGGAGGAAAGAGCTGAAAATTGCATCTGAGGATTTGTTGGATCAATCATGATTCTGCTGAGTGGCGGAGCATGCTCGGGCACCTGATCGGCCAACTCCTGTTTCTATCTCTTAACAACATAAGACTATATGTTCAGGTGGCTGGTTTTTGGCTTTAATTTCCGTCCACACCAGCACATCCTGATTTCAGGAGAAACGTTTCCATTGCAATGTTGAATACAATGAATGATAGACCATACTAAACATTCTGTAGATAGTTCTAGAAACCTGGACAACGTTATTAATGAAAAGTTTTCTCCTTCCTCGTCGAATTCATTAATGATTGGCATCCCTTGCTGACGTCAAGGGATGTTCGCTATTTCCCAGCAGGACAAAGATGTTTCATGTGTACAGTTAGAAATTTTGTGTAGTTTTCTTTTCATGGGGCAGGATTCGCTACATGTTCACAATTGCCATTGAACTGAGTGACTTTGAATGACATTCCATGCATATTTAAAAACCAACGCATCTTGCTGTAAATCTAGCGTCACCAGTAGAACAAGCTATGTAAAGATGGCCTATTTCATCCTTGGACAAGCATTACTAAATCAGATTTTCATTTCAATGTCAATCGATAACGGCTTAATTATCTCATTTGAAGTTTCATTCCAGATAATTTTATTGAATTTTCATGGAATTCACGGCTCACGTCCCCACAGCGTTAGGCTTGATCTTCAGATAAATAATCTGCTGACAATACCGCTGCTCCTAAAGCTTCGAAAATGATATCACGTAACATTCTTCTATACAACAGATCAAAACAATCACTGTGCCATCATGCAGATCCGTCTCATTTGCACCCAGTGAATGTTTGTCAGCTCCAAGCTTAATGAATTCTCCTAGAAACATGGAGATCAAAGCAGAGAAATTTGTCAAAATGTGTTCGCTCCAAAGATGGGCACTATTATTCTATGGCTTATTATTTTATTGTCCTCCAATATCCTTCCAGTAAAGTCCAGCTTCTCATCTACTTTCTGATTACTTGCAGTCCCCATAAGGTAATAGTTCGTGTTGCTGGTAAGTGCACGCTCAAACCCCTGTGAAAGAAGGGAGGTGGAGAGACAGAAGTAACTTATCAGAGAAGATGTGTTCGTTCGAATTGCATCACTCCCGTTTCTGAAGTATTCCTCGTCCCTACTAGGCATAGGTTCTTCTAATTGTCATGGAGCAAAGTGTTGCTATTAACCGATGGTTTGGTTTCACAGTTGTTCTATATAATTGAATTGGCTGAGGGATAAAGTTACCTCAAAACGACCAGATTTGTTGCATATTTTCTTAAAAAAAAACTTTGTTGCAATACATATCGATGACCTGCAGCATTATGGATGGCGTGCTGTATCGCTGGTAGTAGAGCTCAGTGCACATCAGAATTCCAGCTCAAATCCTGGGGCGAATGATCAATTTCAAAATATGCCTGATTTGAGGTGGCAATTAAAGTTAATCAATGCAATGGTTAGTTGTCACTCGGTGGCTCGAAATAATTCAAACCATGTCTTTGCAAGATTACAGATAAGGTAAGCTTTGAATCTGATCTTTTTTCTACAATTTTACTGAAGAGGGAATTAGAGAAGTTATAATTGTTTCTTCCAACTTCCATCCTGCAATGTTATAATAAGGTCATAGAAAAATATCGGAAAATAGTATGTTCTGATTCACATTTTTAACACAAGTCTTTTTTTTTAATTTATGACAATGTACAAACAAAACTCCCATAAAAAGACAATTATAATGCACTAGAATAGAGAATGGCTAATTGTACAAAAATATTTGGCGATAGGCCCGTGAATTGTCATCATCATGAGATGAGAGACCAAGAAGAATCCCAGAGAAAAGTAAATACATGTTTTCATACATACACACCAGTGAGATCAGGTGGACTTTCTCCAGTTGCCCCTAAGCCTGAGAGTCTGTACTCAGATTGAGGTGGAAGGGGTGGAGGCAGATGGTCCTAGACAAAGAAGAGAAGCTACAGTTATGGGAGCAGCATGGTTGGAAGGGAGTTATTTTCCTTTTCAGAAAAAGAAAAACAAATAAAAACGGGGTTTGCAGACTTTGCAGGTCTCAGTTTTTGAATGTCCTGGACTGAGTTACTGACATAAGGTCAGCTGGTCAATCCTAAGTTCAGCGTCTTTTGGAGTGAAGTGGCAGCCTCACTTTGATGCAGGAGAGCGGATCAAGCCTCCTGCAAAGCCAGTTGAAGTGTACTGACTTAATTCAGTTTTTCAGCTTTCAAATTATCATTTTTACATGACCTCACTATTTCAGCAGATATTTTTTTCTGGGTTCATTTAGTAACGGGGAATGAACATTGCTGTAGTTTATTGCATTAGTTGCCTATGAAGTTCAGGCACAGTATGTAATCTTCCCGATTTATTCTCTCTACGGCGTTGGGTAGTTCATCACCCTTCAAATTGCGTGTGCACTTTTTTTAAAAAAATGTTAGTTAGTGAGTGCATTTGTTTATGGTTGCATGTGTTCTTTACATTCATTTCTGCGTCTCTGTCGATTCCAAAATGTGCGTTGTTGTGTGATTGTGAATGTGAGCGAGTGCAATTATGGCTCTTAACCAGCAGAGGGAGATTGCTGCATGTATGGTAGTGCCTACGTTTGTAATGTGTATGAGTATGATATTTATCGGCAGATAACCTGTAAGCGCCTTTGCGCGCATGCATGTTTGTGTATATGGGGGAGAGGCGAGTTGTGCATGTGTGTGAGAGAAAGAGTTTGCATGTGTTTGTCAGTGTACGAGAATCTGTCAGTGTGCTGCGTGTAAATTTTATGTGTGTGCCTGTCGAGTGTGACAAAACGTTTATGCATAAATGTGTGTCTATTTCCGAGGGAGCGAACATGCGCGATTGCAAGTGGTTGTGTTTAAGTACACAACTTATACTCTGTGTGCTTGCATGTGGGTTTGTGTTGGCATGCTGAGTTGTGTGCATGTGTGTGCACGTTTGTGAGTTTGGGTATGCATTTCTGCGTGTTTGTGCTTGATTTATTTTGTGTGTTCGTGTGTGTGGCAGAGATTTTGTGTGCATGTATGATTTAGGATGTGAGAGAGTTTGGTTGGGTGTGTGCAAAAGAAAATAAAGCTTATCGTAGTCAGTGATAATAATTGCATTTTATTTTAGAAAATATGTGAAAACGTTGGAGTCTTATGGAGGCTTATGTTTGAAGTCTGCTCCATGTGCTTGGAAATGCTTGTATGGGAGCTGTTGATCGTGTGTGTGAGTTAGGAATACTTTGTACTCCGTCATAGATAGTGTGTCTCTACGTGTCTAATTGAGCATTTATGCATTGGTGTGTGTGTGTTTGTGAGCGTGTCGCCATGCGTACATGAATTTATGCTTGTGTTCTTGTTTTGTGTGAATGTCAAAAAGCTTGTGCGCATGTGTGAAAGATCCTGTGTGAGAGAGAAAGCGATGCTCTGTCTGTATGCGTTTTTGGGTATATTCATATTCTTGTGCTTTTGAATAAATCAATGTCTCGCATGTGTTTGTGTGAATGACGTTTATTGTACGTGTTTCATTCAATTTGTGTCTGTGGTTGGAAGTGTGCATGCATTTTCTTGTGCACTATTGTGTCAGAGTTGCTCTGTCAGATGCGTGTTTCTGTGTGGGAGTTTATATTTTTATATGTGCTTCTGAGTGTATTTGACTGAAATTGTGCGCATTTGTGTGCATCATTGTATGTGTGAAAAATTCTGTGTGTCAGAGATTCTGCGACTGTGTACACCTTGTTTTGTGCGACTTAAGAATGTGTGTGTGCGTGATTGTACCGTCGATGTGTGTGAGATTGGATGCCCGTTTGTGTGAGTTCCTGTCCGTGCGGTTGAGAGCTTCTGTGTGTGTGTGTGTGTGTGTGTGTGTGTTCTGTGTGAGAAGAAGATTGTGTGTCTATGTCTGCGGGTTTCTGAGTATCAGTGGGAGAGGGTAAGACTCTGTCCATATGTGAGAGGTAGGGCATATTTCTTTCTGGATGTATTGGTGAGCGAATTTGTGTCTCTATGTGAGAGTTTGTATCAGTTAGTTTGCACGTGTGTGTGTGTGTGTGTGTGAGAGAGAGAGAGAGAGAGAGAGAGATTGAGAGAAACAGAAAGAAAATATTCAGCAAAGTAAAGTTACTAAAGAGTAATGTGGCAGAATGTGAACAAACGTGCAGTCGTCTTGGATCTTTTTTTTGTCACTTACCATTATCAATCGGGCGTTAACTATATCCAATACTTAAAACGCACAGTTAAGCTTCGGTTGTTCATCTCTGATTTCCAATCATGCCCAAAGTCCGGTCAGAGTTCACACAAGTGGAAGCGGCATCCTGGTGGCCTTACGGTGTCTTGGTACTGTAAAAGCTCTATCACTAACATGGGACATAATGAAAGGAATTTATATAATACGCATTTCAATACAATCCAGAGCTGTACAGGTTAGGTGTATTGACCATGCTAAATTAGTCCTTCGTGTTGCAAGATGTGTAGACTAGGCGGATTGGTTGGGAAAATGCATACGGCTATGGGGAATGTGGGATGGGGAGGGAGTTTGTACGTGGGGGAGGGGGGGGTGTCGAGACAGCGGGAAGGGGTTCCAAAAACAAATCACGGTTCCAAAAATCTGAGAAAGGATGGCTGATATATACAAAGGAGAAGGGATGGGCTTGTAATTCATAGATTTAAAACACAATCACTATCTCTGAAACAAAACAATCGTAAACGTCAAGAATATGGCATTTTTCTTTCAAGGGGACGTGACCTTCGGTGGCGAAGCCGACATTTTGAAGATAAATTAGGGATAGCCTTTAGAGGGTAGTAGTGGATGGCCTTGCTGAACCGGCATGGTCCACGTTCTGCACCTGCACTAAAAGTGTGGTTAATGAGATGATAGCATCATATCGACACAGTGACAGAGAAATAGAGAAATACATCACGTGACAGTGATATATTTGCAAGTCAGGATGGTGAGTTACTTGGAGGGCAAACTGCAGCTTATGGTTCTCCTCTGCGTCTACTGTTCGTGTTACTCCAGGTGAAAGTGATCATGAGTGTGGACGTTGCTGTCTAAGCTTGGCGAATTTACTTACTGCATCTGGTTTGGCACACATTGATGCCACTGTCAGTCGGCGCCTGGGGTTGCGAAAGTTAAAGGTGTGGGGTGGGATGCCAGTCAAACGGCTTCCTATATGTGGATGTCGTAAAGCTTTCTGAGTGTTAGAACAAAAGAACAAAAAACAACACAGCACAGAAAACAAGCCTTTCGGTCTTACAAGCCCGCGCCGCCCATTTTAACATTGTTGTTGGAGATCACCCACACAGGCAATTATCTACCACACTTGTGGTGTGTATCTTGAACAAAGTGAAGAGGATTTGGGGAGCCAGGAGGTGAGTTTATCGCCGCAGGATTCTTACCTCTCACCTGACCTTGTTGCCATTGTACTTTACCACTAACCAGGTAGTTTTACCGAATGATCATCGACAATAATACTAATAAAGGGCAAAGAGCGACTTTTGACTATTTTCTCGTCCGAGATTTTCTTTCCTTGGCACTTGTGCGGCAGGAATATTTCTTACACCTTAGAAACCCAAGCCTAAAATGTGTTCGTCTTGTGCTGCAGTTGGAAATTCGCTGTTTTAATTATCAAGTAGACAATGGCAACAAATAACAAGTGCGTCCTGTCAATTGGCAATGAGTAGACTAGTTATGAAGAATGCATTAACGACGAGTAAAGAAAAATCGCTCAATAGCAAAAATGATTAAGTACTATATTATTCACAAATTTCAACCGTCAGGCTCAGAAACTTTCGTTACAAAACACTGACAATGTTCGGGGCAAGATGCATTCCTGTTTCTCACCTTGAATGCACCGTTCGAGATGTCCACTGTTACAGCAATGCCCTGGCACCCTTTTGCTGACAGCGTAATATTGACCCAACAAGTTTCAATATTTTTTTCGCAACCAGACACATCTTTGACCTCGAAGACCTCAATGGGCGGGATGAGGACTTCGTTTTCAAAATACGTGGCGGAGAAATTACTGACTGGGACTCCCAATCTGGTCTCTATGTTAAATAATGTGTTTTCTGCTGAGTTTGGCTGCAGGAATGCCTGCGCAATTGACATATCGAACGAAGTCGAAGAAAATTGACCCAGCCGGACTGTTTCTCCACTTGTTGCGTTGAATAGTATGGGAACGCCCCTGAATGTGTTGTGAACATTACTCTTTAACGTATCCAGGGCGATGGAGAGAAGATAGTGAAAACATTTGAAATGGAAGTTCTCATGATAGGTGGAGTCATTTGAGCCGAACTGCCTGATTGCTTCGTTGAACTCGCGGTACAGTGTAGATTCCTGCGTGTAAGCGTGAATTGCCATCAGGTGCTCCCTTCGTAATCCTTCTGGAATGGCCACGTGGCGCCTCAAACCTTTCCTGGCATCATCCCATACTTTAAGGAAGTCTTTTCTGTCAGCCCATTCATCTCGGATGTAATCAATGGCCGCCTGGTCAGCCGCCGGGGTTTGAGTGAATATGTAAGCGGCAGAATTTTTGGCCATATCCAACTTGACATATTTCCTGCCAGGTTTGTTAGACGGAATTCTCTGATCTGTGAATCAAACCGAGTTAATCTGTTAATAAGTGGTCAATTGATTAAATGTTTTAAGTCTCTATGCTACCTTACAGAGTCCACTACACGCCAGCTTCCACATTTCCCAGGGCACCAATGTCAAGGAGACACGTCAACCTTTATATTTGCTAAATGCTAGATGCAGAAAGAACACATTTTCTGAAATCTATTTCGGGAGCTGATGATCTCCTGAAAATGTGCATGTAGTCTCTGTCTTGTTTTACGAAAGAGGAGGGTCTGTTTCACGAGGTAGAAGGAATTTCAAAATTTACTTTCTGCAGACGAGTGATTGGCCTGTATGATTAGGGTTAGGGTATAGCCTTTCTTGATACAGATGGTTCATGCCATGTTAGGAATTAAAAATCTGAGATTGAAACTTACAACATCCATTACGCTGGCAAAGGGAGACTGTCCCAGCTTGCGTTAACATCCGTTGCAACTAAAGCTTCGATTTGCACTTCAACCGTCAAAGCATTTGTGTTGGGCGTCCCCTTAATGTAAATGTAAAGGCTAGTGCATGAAACGCTTGGCGACTTGAATATTATTGGCGCTTTGTCACCGTGAAACATTCTTTCTTTCGAAATGTACAATGATCACCGCAAAATCACATGCCTTTCACTTCAAACACGCATACGCCGAGTCATCAAATTGACTCTCACAAACATGTATTTCGCTCATTCTTTTTTAAAACGGATCAATGTGTGTGAAGTACAATTTCTGACATCAAGATCGACCAACACATTTACAATTTTACCCAGGCTCTCGCCTATTCTGAATTCCTTTCATTAGAAACAAGTTTTCTCTCTGCCTACCGTGTACACCATTCATCAGCAAATGCAAATGCAAATCAGCAGTACTAGCATCTGCACATATAAACGAATAACACAAAGTAAATCAATGCGGTGATAAAAAAGCACCTCTATCATTAGAAACAGCAGCCATAGCAGAACAAAAGAGCACAAATTGTTTACTCTTTCTCCCGATGAATTGCAGAAACTAACATGATAGCCATATTCTTTTAAAAAAGTAAATAATTGCCAATTAATTTTGCTAGAAGGTGAAAGATGTTTAATAAAAATCATAAATCGTATGGAAAGTAAAGCTATCGTCGGGAAATTAATCTATTCTTGGTGATGTAATAACTTAATATGAAACCAAAGCATCACACAACTACTCGTAGAACTGTAGAGTAGGTAAGTACAGAATATGCTTATTTGTCTTTTGGGTTTGTGTTGGGAGATCCGAAGGAGCACGTTACAGTGTACCAGAGTCGTAGCTCTATGCGTTTTTGTTCTAATCAGATATTGACCCAATTCCTTTTGAATATATGTATTGGCCCGGCTCCACCATTTTCCCAGGCGGTGAATTCCAAACCCCAATCATTATTTCTCAAAAAATATTTACCACATGAGTGGCATATGAGAGGCTTTAAATGGCAGTTGATTGAAGCGCAGGGCAGGCATACCCTGCAAAAATGAATGATAGAAAATGGCAGTATTCGGCAGCCCTGGATGACAACCGGAATTGAATCCAAGGGAAAATTGAAGCAACTGTTGGCTTTAGGCATCTGGAAACTGATGAGAAGTATCCTGAAAGTAGAAAGGAATTTGAACGTGTAATTAGAAGAACTAAATTAAAACATGCAATATCTTTCACAAACAAATTCAAAGGGATTCCAAAGGCATTATAAGCATAGATTAGTAGCGTGACGATAACATTAGAAAGAGTTCGCCCACTTAAGTACAATGGAAGGAGCTTATGCGTGGAATCACAGAAGTGGGTGAGATCCTTAATGAATATTTTGTATTGGTATCCATCAAGGAGCATGAAGTGATAGGTTTTGAGGCCAAGGATAAGTGTCTGAAAGTTCTAGATAATGTCAATATATCGACGAAGAAGTTTTGGATATCCTAAATTGCATCAAGTTAGAAAGTACCCAAAGCTGGATGGGCTCCATCCAGGTTGTTGCGGTGAGCAAACGGAGAAATAGTTAGGGCACTAAAAGAAATTTTCATGTCCTATTCATCCAGGAGAGATTCCATAAGATTGGAGAAGACTGGAGGCAATGCAGTTCCCTTGTTTAAGAAAGGAAGCAGGAATAATCCAATAAATCATTGGGAATGAACCTGTTATCAATGGTGGAAAAGTTTTGGAGAAGATACAGAGGGATAGGATGTATGCACATCTGGGATGAAAGTGACTAGTTACTAACAGGCAGCACGGTTTTGTACGGGGAATTTTATGACTCACCAAATTGATTGAGATTTATAGACAGTCATAGAGTCATAGAAGTTTGCAGCATGGAAATAGGCCCTTCAGCACGACTTTCCCATACTACCCCTTTTTAACCCCTAAGCTGTTCCTGATTGCTCGCGTTCGGCCCATATCCCTCCATAACCATCTTACTCATGTAACTGCCTAAACACTTTTTGAAAGACAAAATTCCACCCGCCTCTTTTACTTCTGACAAAGATGATGAGGGAAGTGTTATGGATGTAGTTTATATGGAATTTAGGAAGGCGTTTCACAAGGTCCAACATGGCAGTCTGGTACAAAAACTAAAATCGCATGGGATTTGTTGTGAACTGGTTAGATGATACAGAACTGGACTGGTAATAGAGACAGAGTAGTTGTGAAAGGTGTGTTTTTTTTCAGAATGGAGATCTGCAGCTAGCATTGTTCAGGAGACATTAATGCTGGGACTTCTGTTCTTGGCAGTATATATAAATGATCTCGAGGTGCTCTGATTAGTAGTTTGAGGAAGAAATGATAATTGCCAGGGTTGGTAATGGTATCGTGGATTTCCACAGGATGCAAAAGGATATAAAGATGGTTCTGAAGGATAATCCATACAAGCCCTTGGAAAGGCCCAGTTTGATGACAATTATGTATGATATGTACATCGTGACCTATGTTTTTATAGTTATTTGATGAAGAGGCAAGGAATGTTGATGAACGGAGGGCAGTCAACGTCATCTATATGGACTTCAGTAAGGCCTTTGGTAAAGTGCCACATAGTAGGCTACTCTGGAAGGTTTGATTAGATGGGATCTAGGGAGAGGCCCACATTGGACATGTAATTGGCTTTATGACAGGGAGCAGAGAAATTGGTGGAAGGATGTTTGTTGGAATGTACATCTGTGACTAGTGATATGCCTCAGGGGTCAGTGCTGATCTGATTGTCGTTTGTTATCGATATCAACAATTTGGATGAGTGTGGGCAGGGCATTATCATTAACTTTCAGATGACACTAAAATCAATGGTATTGTTGACAGTGAGGAAGGTTGTCAATAATTGCTACATGATCTTTAACAGCTGGGGAGTAGGCCAAGAATAGCAAATGGAGTTCAATTCAGAAAAGGGTGAGGTGTTGCATTTCGAAATTCAAATCAAGCGACGACTTTCACGATGAATAGTAGGATCTTAGGAAATATAATGGAATGGGGGGGGGACTTTGGAGTTCAGGCGCACTGAAATCGAAGGCTGGAGTCACAGTTAGTTGGGACACTGAGGACGATTTTCAGCATAACGGCCTTCATCGATCAGGGTATTAAGTATTGAAGCTGGGAAGTTATGTTGCGGTTGTACTAGACGTCGGCGAGGCCACGCTTGAAGTACGGTGTTTGTGGCCTTGCCATAAGAAAGATGTTATTAACCTGGAGGAAGTGCAAAGACGTTTACAAGGAAGCTGACAGGACTCGAGGAGCAGAATTAGAGGGAAAGATTAGACAGGTTAGGACTATTTTCTTTGGAGCCTAGGAGACTGAGCAGCAATTTGACGGGGTTGTATAAAATCAAGAGAGACATGCACAGGGTAAATGCAATCAATCTTTCGTCCAGGGTTGGAGAATCGAGAATTAGAGAGCACAGGTTTAACTAAAGAAGTAAGGAAATAATTAAGGGGAACATGAGCAGCAACGTTTTGAAGCAGAGGTACATGTGCGTGGTCTGAGTTGCTGGGGGAAGTGGTTGAGGCAGGGGTATAGGTAATATTTAAGACATATTTGGACAGAATCATGAATAAGAAAGGTTTAATAGGATACGGGTCAAAAAAACAGGAAAATGGGGTCACCGATGATGGTTATTTTGGTGTTACCGCCACTGACGTAAAACCAACCAACCTGAGTTTGGTGAAATTATTTTTGATTTTTTTTAAAATTACTTTTCAAGAAAAATGTGACTTTTTCAATTGTTCTATTCTCTGAAAATGGCTATGAGTTTAAAGAAGCATGCAATGTTACGAATAATGCATTGGCAGTTTCTGATCTGTCTTCTCACAGTATTCTGGCATGCCCTGATATTAAGTCCTGATGTCTTAACAACGTTTCACAGAGACAACCTGTGCCATACTTATTTTTTTTTAAAAAATCAAGTGTCTTAGCCAAATTCTCCTTCACCATGATCTGAATAGCACAACCTACCTTAGGAAAGGCAGAAGCAATGTGGTCACGTGGTACCTGAACAATGCACCCTGACCTCAAGAGTATGTCTATTGTGCAGTCCAAAAATTGTTCCATTATTTCAATCAGTAGTTTGTATAAATAGTTACCAAATGATGGAAGTGTTCTTTGTATAATGGCATTTTGTGTCACCTGGCAACCTCTTTTCATACTCTCACTTTATCCCTTCTTATTTATTTTAGCAGTTGTTTCTGAATCGTTTGTCCTCATTCTAGTTCTCAGCTTTATTTTCCAACTCTTACTGGTTTTATCTTCATGGCTTCTGTTTCAACAAAATGTCTACCTCTCTTCCCATTCAGGGAGGACCTGAATTGTTTGCCATAACGTTCACTTTGTCATTGTATCTGAAACAAATCTCCTTAAAGGCATTCAGTCTTGTCAGCTTTGCCTGGCTGTCTTAGTTTCAGCTTAGTCAGATCACATCCTGACCACTGAAATTGGCTTCTGGCACTTATTTAAGTATATGTTTCTTGTTCATTCTCACTTTACTAGCAAACCCAAAACTTATCACGAAATGAACAAACATCCTCCCTAGTTCACAAGAGGTACAATGGCTCAAGAAAACTGCTCACCACCTCCATCCCAAATGAGGGTTGGACAATCCCTCCGAGTCTACTAGCCACATCCTCACCCAACAATGTATGAAGAAAAATCCTTTACAATCCCTCCGACTGACAATTGATCCACTTGATCCAACTTCTTCCCACTATTCACATGTAGGAATGTCACATCTTTGGCTGGACTGCAAACACCGCTGCGGAATGTTCTCCTGAATGTTTGCACTAATATTAGGCTGTCGAATGTGCAGCTCATCATTTCATGAGTAACGTTGGCAGAAGTTTAAATACGTTTGAAACTTGGGAATCATTCTGAAAACGTTGTACGTTCACTGGATTATTTGAAAGTATCAAGTCTGTTATCAGTGGATTTTTATAGGGTAAATATTTCAAAGCAATGGAAGCATAAAACAGGAATGTGGACCGAGTGACCTTTATCATTTCAATTAAATGGCCGAAAAGGATCGACGAAATGAGCTGCATAAATATCTTTCTATTTTGATGGAATTCATGTCCTCGACTTCCCCGTGCAATCTCACCCCTGCTCAATATCCAACTCTGATCAATACTTACATTTTTTCTATCGATTGAACGCACAAGCCTCTTCCAAACATATTCATTTTTATGGATCAATCCAAAGAATGATCAACCTCGATCTGAACTCATTGTGGGAGTTGGCAAGCTGAATATATGCCACTGACTACTTTTCCAACAGATGCAATGACCCTCAACCTTCCCTGAAATAATGGGATTGGCAATTGCCTCTTCAGTTTGCATGCAAACACCACAAACAAACCTTCACTCCCGAGACCAGAAATTCACAGCGAAGTAAATGACCTTGAAATTGCCCATCGATTTTTGCATCCCACCACACGGCCATCAGGTTGGGCCGGAGAGTTTACCATAATGTTTTTTTTCCAAATTTTGCAGCAGATGGAAATCGATAATCGCCCACATTAATAAACGTGTTCCTATGGTCATCAAATAGAATGAAAACACTTACTGTCCAAGCAGAGTGAAAGAAGTAAGATGTAAATTAGTAGCTGCATTGCTCCTGTGATTCGCGTTTCTTGAAATCGCCAGGATTCCCTATGGTTTCAATTCCGTGGTTATCTCACCGAGGATTCATCTACTGTTGGAGAAAGAAAAATCAAGTCATCAATAGAGCCTAGTGACATAGAAAATACATTAAAAAGACAATTGAATGTTATGTTGCAGTCAGATAGCACGTTACAGCCAGAGAGCATCTTGGTAGTTCATTTGCATCATTGAACCTGTATCATTGTTTGTAACATCAATCTTCCAGGCCCTTCCCTTCACCATGTACTCCTGAACAATGTATGTTCCCAATTTTATTTCAGCCATAGAAATGCAGAATTGAATGGACTTCCATAAAGCGTTCTTGCCTTGATAATGACAAACAGACAACTCGTACTGAAGTTGAATTGAATTGAATAAATTTCTGGAACCAAAATCTAATGATGACCATAAAACCATTGTCGATTGTCGTTAAAAAAAGAAACCCAGCTGGTTCCGCAATGCCATTTAGGAAAGGAACTCTGCTGCCCTAATGTCGTCTGGCCTGGCTTACATGTTACTTCCGACCCGCAACAACATGGTTAATTCTTAAATGACCTATGAAATGGTCAACTTTTGACAGGAAAAATTCTGCACTTGGCAACATTGACCACGTGCCATGAAATAATCTTGTCATGGATTTTTTTTCCTGAATTTTCAAGAAATAAGAGCAAAGAACAAAGAACAGCACAGTACAGGAAACAGGCCCTTCGGTTCTACACGCCCGAGCCGCCCATTTTAAGACACTCAATGAGTACCTTATTCAAGTCTTACGTCACTCGTCAACGTTTTTGTCTACCTCAATATTACCTCAAGGCTCTCAATATTATTAATACCGTCACTATGAAATATCCTATAATGCTTCTCTCTACTCGCAAGAGCATATCTTGCTGTCCTATTTTTCTGCAGATGTTGAAGTTCGTCATTACTGACAATGTTCCAATAAACTTATTTTCAACATCTCGCCTACCTTGTGAGCATTCCAAATGCCCGCATTCAGACAGAACAAATTACCTCAAAGTCAGCTTCACATATAATGAATATTCTCAGCCTTTTTGGCGTTATTAATTGAGGTGTAAGTAGACAATATCAAAGATCAGATTTTCCTTTCCAGTTTCGTTTTCAACGCGTCCGAGCACTTTAAAAGGCATAAGAACATAAGACATAGGAGCAGAATTAGGCCATTTGGCCTATCGAATCTGTTCTGCCATTCAATCACAGCTGTTATTTTTCTCATGCCCACTCTCCTGCCTTTCCCCCATAAACTCTCATTCCGTTATTAATCCAGAATCTATCTATATCTGTCTTAAGGCCACTCCACGACTTGGCCTCCTCTGCTTTCTGCAGCAAGGAGTTCCACAGATTCAACACTCTCCAGCTGAAGAAATTTTCCCCTCAATCCTGTTTTAATGGATCGTCTATTTAGTCGAAGCTTGTGCCCTCTGGTTCTACATTTTCCTGCTGGTGGAAACATCCTCTCTACGTCCACTCTATCCAGGCCTTGCAGTATCCTGTAAGTTTCAATAAGATACCCCAACGCCACCGCCCCCCCCCACCCCCGCATCCTTCGAAACTCCAATTGTACAGACCCAAAGTACAGACCGTTCCTCATACAGCGAGGTTTTCATTCCAGAGATAATTCTTCTAAACCTTCTCTGGATTTTGTCCAAGGCCAGCACATGCTTCCTGTTTTATGGAGCCCAAAACTGCTCGCAATACACCAAATGGGGATCGACCAGTTTTTTGTACAGCCTCAGAAATATATTCCTGCTCTTGTATTCTAGCCCTCTCGACAAGAATGCTAACTTTGCTTGTATGTGAAGTTTGCATTTCCCTTCCTAACTGCCAAATTAAAGATCATTCTGTTCCCATTTTGCACTGCTGCTTCACAGAGGAAAGCTCAATGTTCATTTATTCCCGGTTTTGGCCACAGTCTGTATGGAATCTGCACGTTCTCCCTGTGCCTGCGTGGGTTTCCTCTGGGTCCTTCGATTTCCGAAAGACTTGCTGGTGAGATGCATTAGCCATACTATATTATTCCTCAGTGTACCCGAACAGATGCAGAATTATGGCACCTGGAGGATTTTCACAGTAACTTAAGTGCAGTGTTCGTGTAAGCCTAATTGTGGCTAATAAGTAAAGTTACTTTAGTTTTTTCCATACACTGTGTAAATTTGCATGATTTAATTCAGGTCATGTCAACTGGTTCTCCCCAACAAAGACAATCTCCTTCATCTGTGTGTGCCCCAATTATCAATTGTGTATTTGTTCAACTCAAATCCTGAATAGATCTAACTTTTTTCTAAATCCTAACTTTAATAATGCTTCTCAATGACTGATACTCCGTAGCCTGAATCTCAACATTCAAGGCAGATGTCTATTTTCTTCTTATATTCCAACTCGTGTATAACCTTGGCATAAATATAATTGCTCTGCAAATTCTAATTGCAGGAAAACCATTGAACGATGTTTTGGAAAGTGGTCCACTTTAAACATACAGACAGCAAGGTGTCTATGATATGAGAAGCTACTGAGACATTCAGGGGAACATTTAAACAAAAGAGGGCGAATAGAAACCAATGAGATCTTCATCGAATATAAAAGGTACAAAATATAAATATTTTGCCACACCATTTATGAATACAAAGGTTTTGGTGGGAATGGCAGCTGAATAGGTAAATAAAATAATAGCACAAACTATCATCGATAGACATGAGACATGCCGTGAGATTATTTTGCTGCGACATGTTAAAGAGACAGAGAAGCGATTGTTGTCCATTTGAATTGTCAGATTATTTTTTTTCAAGTACTCTCATGACATTAGTTTTAATATTAATACAATTTAGTAAAAGAGAGACACGGCCATGCGGCGGGCCTGCTAATATTTATTTCCAATCTATTCATGAGACAACATTGGGCAACCTTTCCTAATCAGTTAGCAAAGCTTTAAACAGCAATCAAATACGAACTCATCCTTCCAGAGAAAGAGGGTGTAAATGCAAAGAAGGTGTTTTAGACATGTTCTGAATTATGATTAGGGCACATTAATCTGTCACATGCTGTTAAGGTCGCGATGTTACAAAATGCATCTACATGCATTTTTGAAGTTACAGATAATATATGTAAAGAGGATTTACAAAATGCGCGCTGATAACTTTTGGAAAACGCTGACAGGTTAATCCTAATCATTTTGGGACGGACATTGCGATGGAAACCTATTGAGGTCTTCTCCCATTTTTATATAAACTTAGTGCAGAGATAATGCACTCTGTTGCAGGAAAAAACGTATCTTAACAATAACCACATGAATTTGTCATCAGTATTGATTGGAAAATTCACTTTTTTTTTCTGTAGTATTGTGTTCATTGAGAAGAAGATGACAATGTAGAAATCGATAGGAGGATGCCTGAAGAGAAATCACGTGTGTGCATTTCCAAGGAAAGAAGACGAGAAAATAAAGGATATGGTAATATGTAACAATAATGGTGTTTTAGTTTTGAAAATCTATGAGGATGCTCGAGGGGAACATAATTCCGAGATCCTTCTTTCCTGCATATTCCATGTAAACAGAGAGAGAGAGAGAGAGAGATCTGCTTTACTGAGGCGGTAGCATACTGATAATGTGGCAATGTAAGATAAATCGCTTAAAAAAATCCACCAGCCTCTATTATCCAATCACGTTCAAAGAACACAGCCAATATCGTGGAAACTAGTAGCCGATCTTTACAGTTAAATCGGGTAACATTCATTCTTCAGCCAACATGACCTAAAGCAATCCATATTTTGGTCATGACTTTAACCTCGTGTTTGAGAACTTGCTGAACACAGTTAGAGAATGGATTTTCAAGAGAAAAAGAAATGAAATGCTTCTCAGAAGTATTCTTCATCAGCAGACTGTTTTGCAACGTGTTTAGTTTGTGGTCTTTTGCTCTATAAATTCAACCAGTAACTTCCTCTTCAACTGCAGCTGCTGCCACAGATAGTAAAAGATTCGCTGTTCATATTGAATTCGAGAAATTACGAGACTGAAACATGCTGAGCAGAAACGGTAACCTCTGTTTGCAGTTGTTTGCTTAGAACGATCTGTTGTTGTTTTGCTCTCTTACTTATACGTTAATAAAAATTACTTGTGGCAGCACCTACCATATTCGCTATCACATTGATGACTGCTGTGGATACTGCTGTCAGAGTGAACACATGTATTTATCTTTCTAATGTTCCCTACATGCTTTACATATATATATCGAGCATATTCTATATGAGAAACGTTGCAGTGCTCGATTGTGGTTACTTGCGGTCAGTCCACGAGGCTCAGAATCACAGGAAATTGGTGGCACTTCCTGAACTAAAATGCGTCAATGAAGAATAAACTTACCGGATGTCTGTTCACTGCGGTCAGCTTCGCAAAGAGCTTTGTGTTTTCTAAAGCAGAGCAAAGAAAATAAAAAAAAAATTGTACTCAGTTAAACAAGAGACTTTAAAATGTAGTTTAATATATTTTTAAATTGCCATACAACCTAATTACAGCTCAATCTGAACTAGATGATGAAGTGGATTTTTTTTGCGTTAGCATACTTTGGAATCGGTGTTACAATACCGCCAACGCTTTCCCTTTCTCTCCTTCTCTCCCCCATTGTCGCTTTCTCTCTCACTGACATATGCACACACTTGATTATCTGGAGCATTTACAGGGCATTGAGAGCAGAGCTTCTTCCGAAATAGATTTGAGTACAGAATTCAGCTTGCGATTTTTCCTTTCATTTAATGAAAATTGATAGACTTTCATCACCCCGATCCGTCGACTTCCCCATTCTTCGGTTTGTAGAATTTCTTCCCGGATATTACTTCATATAGTTATTTTTATTGTCTCAGTCTCTATTATTTTTGGGGCGGCACAGCGCCACAGTGGCAAGCACTGCTGGCGCACAGCGCCAGGGGCCTAGGTTCAATTTCTGGCTTAGGTCACTGCCTGTGAAACATCTGCACATTCTCCCCGTGTCTGCGTGTGTTTCCTCTGGCTGCTCCGATTTCCTCTCACAGTCCAAAGATGAGCACGTTAGGTTGATTGGCCACGCTCAATCGACCCGAGTATCAGAGGATTAGCATGGTGAACATGAAGGGTTACGGCAATAGGGTCTGGAAGGGATTGTGCTCTGTGCAAAATCGATGGGCCGAATGGTCTCATTCTGCACTGTAGAATCTTATGATTCTTTAGTTTCCCTTATTCTTCTTTTTGCGTTGTTAACCCTCTTGCTTCATCTCCAATCCTAGTCTCCTGACACCCCACTTTCCTGGTTCCTTCACATTGATTTCACTTATTTCTAATTTCCCAATCAGCCCGCTATTTTTTTCTCTGTTGCTCGACCTGACTTTTTCTTATCTTCTACTTAGTTACTATCCGCCCATCATTCCGCACCCCCCCCCCCCCGCCCCTCCACCGCCTCTTCATGCCCCGCCCGTTACTCCCTCTGGATTTTGTTCGTAAAACAAATGAGTCAATGGATTCTGTTAAAGCGTTCAGGGTGGTTTTGCTTTGCTGACCGTAATTGCCCAAGGCCGCTCAGGATTATACTGAGTTTAAGAGTTAAGAACAATATGATAAGTATACACAGAATTTGAACACTGCCGTGCACTGTACATCAGAATCACAAATTACATATTTTCTCCAGAGATTGTTGCACTCTACATGGCTTCGTCGATTTAGATGCACATTGTGTTGCTTCCAACGCTGTCTCAAATGAATCAGTTATTTAAAGCTAACATCCTTTTAGCACAAATGCCATTTGGAAGGGTTCACCTTGCTGGTGTCAAAACTGCATTGATTTCCGTCAGGGATGAGAACTCTGGCATCTACGGCATTTGGTTGGTGGCCGACTAGAAACTGTCTAGGCCTCGGTATTAACCTTGCCATTCCCTAACCAATTGATGGTAAAGACACAAACAGAATAGTCTTGCAGATAGAGTTTTTGATTTTTGTTTCTGACAATTCTGCAGATTAGAGTCATCCTGACCAAACTTCCAAAATAATTTTCTAAGAATGTGGAGGTCATTCGCAAGTGAATGATGATCTGAATTCTGCGGAGCTGGCATTCAAAATAAACCTGCTTAATTTGTTAGTGCGCTAAGATAACGAGAGCGTAAGACAATTATTTTGGACATGTTATATAATAATATAATTTAATGTGAAGAGAATTGGTTACAAAAGTAGTGAGGTCATGTTTCAGATTTTTTGGACATTGGTGAAATCATACTGGGTTATTATGTACAGTTTTGATCTCCTTATTTGAGGAAATATGTAAATATGTTAGAAGCTGTTCAGAAAATGTTAACTGGACTAAGATGGTGGGTGGGGTGGGGGTGGGGTGGGGTGGGGGTGGGTGGGTACTGAGGAGGCCGTAGCGTTTCTTTTTTTATGAAGAATGGTTCATGAGGAGATTTCCGTGTCTGAGAGTTTAGAAATGTAAGCGAAACTTGATAGAAAATTTCCAACATTCTCAGGGTGCAAATGAGGAAGATGATTATTCATGTTGGAAAGTCTGGAAGAAGCGTCACTCTTTAGAAATTAGAGGCCGCTTACTTCGGACAGATTTGATTTTCTTGCATAGGAACGTGGGTCTCTGTGTCTCTCACTCACAAAGGCAGTGGAAGCAATACCTTTGTGCATATTGTTAAGACCAAGCTACATTTCTGCTTAGCAAGGGGTTGGGGCAGGAATGGGGAATTGAAGTTACATTCAGATCAACCATTATCTTGAACGACGGAGCAGGTTTGAGTGGACAAGTGACTTATCATGCTGCTAATTCGTACGTTGGTATGCAAACATGTATTGCCATGTTATATTGCTTAGGAACTAGAACTCTATCTTTCTTTCCCCAGAAATAACACACACACACACACACACACACACACACACACATCTAGAAATAATTCAGCGCGTCAAACTATTCAGTTACTTCATGGCTGATTTTCATTTGAATGTTACCAGATTTCTTATCCGCATATTGACACCTCGGTCTGACAATAGCTTATTCGCTTTCCTTTGGAAATTCTCAACATCTCTCAGCCTCTACACCTAAAAGCAGAAGAGGTTCTAAATTATAGCCTCATTTCTTCTAAAAGATACGAGGTGTCAGCCTTGGTGAATTCGTTGGAAGTTTAACATTTTAACTGTTTTGTGCTTCAACACTACCATAAACTATTTATCTGCACCTAAACTATCGCTCATTTGACCATCTTATACACGAAGACCCACTGTAGAACATAGAAAAACTACAGTACAAACAGGCCCATAGGCCCATAAGTTGTGCCGATCATATCCCTACCTACTAGGCTTAACTAAATAGGATTGAGGGTTAAAGTCGGACGTACTCATCCAGAAGTCTCTTTAAAGACCCTATCGAATTTGCCTCCATCGCCACCGACAACGGCCGATTCCAATCACTCGCCATCCTCTGAGTGAAAAACTTCTCCCTGACATCTCTTTTGTACCTACTCCCCAGTACCTTAAACCTGATTCCTCTCGTAGTAACAACTTCAGCCCTGGGAAAACGTCTCTAAGAATCCACCCGATCTATATCTGTCAACATCTTATATGCCTCTATCAGGTCACCTCTCATCCTTTGTCTCTCCAAGGAGAAATTCTCATAAGGCATGCCACTCAATCCAGGCAACATCCTTGAAAATCTCCTCTGCACCCTTTCAATAGCTTCCACACCTCTCCTGTAATGAGGCGACCAACACTGAGCACATTAGGCGACTTGAACTGAGCACAGCTCAGTTATATCAAATTTTACCTTGTGTTTTCAATTACATTTCGCGTAGTCACGCATTATATCAATCGATTTTGTCCCAAACCTACAGGAAGTCTAACATATTCCTTGACAATGCAGTATCCAAATCTATCTGCACTATTCATGATGGTGTTTGCACCGAGCTGTAATAGCTGCAACATCGTTCTCCATAAGAACCATGGAAAATTAACGAGACCTAAGTCAAGTGTGAGAGTATGGCTATCAGTTGGCACAGCTCCTTACACACTTTGGGGTCAGATCTCTGCCAAACGCAGAGCGTTCAATCCCACTTTGAGGCCTTCCTCCAAAGACTAATAAGAACAAAGGTTAGCACCATTGCTCTAGTTATCGTAAGTTATTCATGTTTGATATTAACCAGAAAATAAGACTAAAAGCTGCAGAGAGCGACTTGATGGGAAATTAGTTATTTTTACACTGAATGTTATTAAACTTGAGCAAAGCTAGAGGAACAGTTGACAATTGGCAGCCTGCTGAATGTGACATTAACGCAGATTAAGCAAAATTGATCACAGACTTCGGGTTAACGATGAAGTGAGTTGCGTACCATGGCCACTGTTATTGTTCAAGTCAAGGTAAACACTGGCATGTTAGCAAATTGATAAGAATCCACGTGGAATGACACAAATGTAGAGACTCGGATCTTCCTTGGAGTTGTGTCTGTTTTGCGCCATATTTGGCGAGAAGCTAGTCAAACTGTAGCCTGATGGCAACATGATAAATTCCCCTGTGTAGTTATGTTCTGTCAAAAAAAAAATATGAAAAATGTCGTCCAGTAAAAAGATTGTAAAGGTGTCCCATGCGGCCAAAGCTGATTACAACGTAGCGTGGTTAGGCAGTGATGATATTTCGTAATGATGTGTAATTGTACTTAAAAATGTCAAAGTGAATCATGTGAATTTCTGAACTATAAATTATACCAAAAAAGAAAAGCAATATTGTCACCAACAAGAAAGCTCCTTTGAATCATTTCTGAACTTGGGGGCGATTGAGTTCAGCGATAAATTGATTCTGATGCGCTTCATTTTAATACCCTTTCCCGACTTGGTATTCAGGTCCCCGGAGACAAAGGATGACATTGCCTTAACCTTTGGAATAATACTTAGCACATGACAAACAGCTCTCAATGACTTGAGTCATTGAATGCTTCAATCTCTTTGCTAATTTATAGGTTCTAGGGACTAGCAATTCAGAATTTACACTGATCATTCCCGCTTGCTCCTCAGGCTCCGTTAGTACCCAAAAAAACAGCTAGTAAACGGAAACTCAGTGGAAACTCGGTTAAGCTTAATAATCCAGGGTGACCTGCAAAGAATTTGCAGTTTTTCTCGTTTTAACTTTCAGATGCCAATCTTCTGTAGCAATTTTTTTATATATGTAAGTAGGAATTATTCATCTTGATACTGAAGGCCTTGCCTAATATAGAGCGAAACATAATGACACGTCAGAGTGTCATGTGAAGCAATACAGATTGACAGGACTTCACTGAATAACCTAGAACGTTGCATCTTTCCACTCCTCGTGCCCTTTGGAAGTATTCTCAACTCCACAGTGCATTTCCGTCACATACGTACACTCACTGCCCTCCACAGTATAGAAGAATAAATACTGACCCTCACAGTACTTGAATAGATTACAATGAAAAACTAAGTATCTTGTTCAAAAATGTGATGTGAAGATTTTGTTTTATGTTTCAACTAGAATTAAAACAGAATTCTGTAAATATTTTGCACAATTGTATTACTAACATTATAAACATCTCAATTTACAAAGCCGAATCACCCATTGTCAACTATTTCATTCACAATACTTTGTACTTTTTCCTAAAATTTGTATGTGCCTACATGTGTGTACGTGCAAGAGTGAATACGTGTGTGTGCCCGTGTTTTTGATGTGCACACAGTTGAGAAAGCTGTCCATCAGCATGCTGTGAGCATTAGTTGGAGGCAAAGGAACACATGTTGAAGCCGTCAGCATGAAAAATTAGCTCATAAGAATACATGAGGTCAGTGTGTGTGAAAGTGTGTTTATGCATGTGTGAGTATCTGTGTTTGTGTGCGTGTGTGTCTGCGTGTGTATGTATGTGTTTGTGTGTATGTCTCCATGTCTATGAGAGTGTGTAATGCACGAGTCAGTGTGTGAGTGCATGTCTATGCCTGAGAGTATTTGTCTATGAGTGTACATATGTGTGAGTATGCTTGTCTTCTCTTGTTGTATTTCTCGGATTAGCCAACGTCCACGAAAGTTCTTTGACTTTCAAAGAGATTTCTATTACAAGTTCTAAGATACATTTCCCTGTGATGACTGCACTCCGTTCTCACACCTAACCTCATGTAGTCTTATGAGCTAATCTTTCATGCTGACGGCTTCAACATGTGTTCCTTTGCCTCCAACTAATGGCTCACATGCTAGCTCACAGCATGCTGATGGACAGCTTTCTCAACTTTGTTCGTGAAGAGAATGAGATGACGGCAGGAGTGTTATGACGGCAATATACAAAGAACATGGAACGTTACAATCCTCAATGTTGTGCCGAGCTACGTCCAACCGCAAGATTAAGTTATCCCCTCCTTATAATTCTGGAGTGTTCCATGTGCCTATCCAATAACCGCTTGAAAGTTCCATTAGCACAGCAGGCAGACCATTCCACACCCTAACCAAACTCTGAGTGAAGAATCTACCTCGGACATCCCTCCCATATCTCCCACAATGAACCTGATAGTTATACCCCCTTAGTAACAGCTACATCCACCTGAGGAAATAATCTCTGCACGTCCACTCGATCAATCCCCCTCATCATCTTACAATCCTCTATTACGTTGTCTCTCATCCTCCTCCACTCCAAAGAGAAAAGCTTCAGCTCCCTCAACCTTTCATCATAAGACTTACCCTCCACACCAGGCAGCATCCTGGTAAATCTCCTCCGTGCTGTCTCCAGTGCTCCCACATCCTTCTTATAATGAGGTGACCAGACTGAACACAATATTCCAACTGTGGTCTCACCAACGTCCGGTATAGTTGCAGCATAACCCCATGGCTCTTAAACATAAACCCCCTGTGTATAAACACTAACGCACTCTAAGCCTGCTTCACGACTCATCATAGCAGCCCCAATGTTCACTGTATCAGGCTCCAGAATGTGCAGTGCCAACTTTGATGCCACTACCAACACATCGTTTCCATTCCTCCCATTTAGCACTCAATATTAATTGATTTCTCCAAGGCATTTGCTTTACTCCTCAAGCACACCTACCTACTGCTTCTGTTTACACCATACATCCCGATGGAAATGCATGAGATACGATCTTGCATATGGAAGAGCTTCCCCCTCACAGTTTTTCCCTCTAAGGAAAGCTTTAATGGCATTAGAGACAGTTCTGAGAAGGGTCTAGTTGACCCTGGGTTTGAAGGCATCATATTTCGATAAGAGCTTGTTTAGATTGAATCTGGACTCACTGGAACTTAGAAGAACGTGTGTTAACTTATCGAGACAACTAGGATCTTAAGTGTCCTTGTAAGGTTTGTTTACACTTGTTCAAGAGTGTAGAAGCAGAAGGCAAAATCTCTAAGAAGAGAAATTCCACTTCGTTGGCAACCCCTTACTCTAAGTAGTAATTCTGTGTAATCCTTCGTGGCCCAGTACTGTAAAGTTGTTAAATAAGTTCACGGAAGAGATAGACTGAATTTGAATCAGTGAAATAATCAAGGATTATGGATATGAAACGAGGAACTTATGATGATGCTAAACTCATCAGATTTAGTCTTGACTTCAGTGAATGGCGCAGCAGACTCGATACGTCCATGGTCTCCTCGCATGCCCTATGGTGCAATGGTTCGCCATCCTCGCCTTTTAACAAATCTTTCAGGTGAAAAATTATTTTAATATTCTTTAGTTTGTTATAACGCTCACAGCTTATCGCGCCGTAACATTTGCACTGGGGACCGGGGTGAGGAGGGGGAATGATGCAAAGGTTTGTGCAAATACCGTTTAAGATACGGTTTTAAGGAACACTATTTCAGAGCAGGAAAGCCTGACACGGGACAAGGCACCACATGTGCGCCAGACTGCCGCTCCAAACTTTTCTATCTTCAGCCTAATGCCGGATTCTATTGAAGTGCAGTGTGCAGTCGAAACGCGGTATCTTCATTTTCTTTTCTTTCATACCTTAAATATTTTTAAATATAAATTCATTCAGCAATTTTCAATGTGCACCGATTTTTCTGTGCTTACATTTTGTCTGTGTTGTTTTTTACTCTTGAAAGGCCCTGACGCGTTAGCCCCATTCGCACATCTTTCAGACACATCTTTGGGTTCTTGGCTTTTTACGTTGACATTGAAACTTGTTCGTTTCTGCCATTTAAGGACCACGGCTCCCTGCCCTGCAATCCGCAGCTCCATAATATGGCAGACATTTCTGATTGCCCTTTTCACGCTTCAAAGTTTTAC
Organism: Sphyrna mokarran; assembly: GCA_024679065.1. Classification (NCBI taxonomy): domain Eukaryota; kingdom Metazoa; phylum Chordata; class Chondrichthyes; order Carcharhiniformes; family Carcharhinidae; genus Sphyrna; species Sphyrna mokarran. The sequence continues at coordinate 4,522,620 of JAGIQG010000014.1, read as the reverse complement.
GTAACCACAGTAGGCAATATTTCCCAGTTCGAATCCGCACGAAAGCTGCTTGACTATTTAAATGAATGCTAGTATTGCTTTAAAGGTAGGACGTTGGCACAGTGGTTAACATTGCTGCTGTACAGGCCCAGGGACCTGGGATCAACTGCAGCCTCGGGGAATGTCTGTGTGGATTGTGCACGCTCTCCCCATGTCTGCCTGGGATTCCTCTGGGACTCAGTTTTCCTTTCACGTCCAAAGTTTTGAAGGCTACATTCATTGGTTATGATTTGCCTTTTAATGTCAGGAGGGTTAGCAGGATAAATTGTGAGGATACAATGCGTGGAGTCAGGGTGTGATTGCTGTCCGTGCGGGCTCAGTGGGTCAAATGGCCTCCACTGGACGATTCCCTGATTCTGTGCAGCATTTCTATGTTTTGTTCAGCACCGATGAATATGTGCATCTATACTATCCTTCACAGAGGCCATTATAACGAGTTGACAATTCCCTGAGTTGTCTATTTCACTGTGACGTGTGCTGCTGACAGAAATGGCGTCGGAAATATTTTGTACATGCGTACTCGCCCCCCCCCCCCGCCTCCGATCCCAATTGGAGCTCAATGATGCTGGACGAAATATGGTATTGATAATTCATTATTTCCCTTTTAGTACCCCAGTGCAACAGGTTTGATGTTAGAGGGAATGTTCTTGCCATTAAGTCGGTGGCAAGAGCTTGTCCAATGTTTGTTGGCCACCGAACGATCTTTAATAAATAGGTTGAGTGTCAACATGTAAAACCTGCCGACATGCATTAATATCAGACCGCACAAATGGGAGATAATCTGCGTGGGATTGTGTCAGGTGCAGACACAAATGGCCCTCTTCTGCATTGTAAGGATTCTATGATCCTACGGTAATCATGTGATAAAACTGGACTCCTCTTTCAGAGGGTTGTGCAAGCTATGGGGAGAAAACAGCATATCTTTGTTCAATGAGAGGAAAGCAAATTTAATGCACCAAATGTAATACCCACTACAGCCAATTAAGTCAGTTATGTTCTGACTTGTTTTCTCCATCACACTTCACCGATTCCGATCTTTATTGTTCTCCCTCTGAACATCAGTTAATGCATTGGCATTTCTTAACTCTCCGTTTGGATGTCGCTATCTTGGTCATTTCATGTATTGAGCGCACATCTATTTTGCTTCCCTGTTATTGTCTTTCTTCTATCTCTAATGTCCCTCTTTCACTCCTTGTCTTATCTCTTCCCATTGTTGTTTTGTCATCCAGTGCGACCATTTGCTCATTTATGCCCAGAGCTTTCCCTCTTCCGCTTTCCTTGATCTTATAAAGCTGTGATGACATAATATATTTCATTCTGTGAAGATTCTCTCCGTAGCTCGGTATGCATCCTCTTATTCAGTTATTTGCTTTGGTCTATTTATTTCTCCCCACCCCAATCATCTGAATCATCTATTTGTCCGACCAGCGCTCTCTCTCTCTCTCTCTCAGTCTCTCTCTCTCTCTCCCTCTCCCCCTTTGTGTGTGTGTGTGAGAGAGAGAGAGAGACTGAGAGAGAGAGAGAGACTGTGTGCTTTTGTCTCTTTATAGCCGAGTACAGGCTCAGAACTTGATCGCTTCCAATCTGTTTTAGATTACTCAAATTATGCTACTGGATCATATGAAGTCGTTTGCTTTATTATCTCCACAGTCTTATCTTCATCATCTTCACAAGTATACATTAAGATATCTTCCTGTCGGTTCCAAGCTATCAACAGGGTGATATGCGATCATTTGTCTCAGTTATCTTCATCGCTGAATTGTACAAGTATTTTTTTAATTATTAGAAACAAATAAACAATGAATTGCTGTGCCGTCTAAAGAACTGTACAGGCAGCCTACTCATTTGCCCCTTCAGAAAGCCCGTTTTACCAAATTACCAAGGATTGTTTTAAATCTATTGTTCTATTACTGTCTGCTTTCGATTACCTCTGGATTTCCCCTTTCACTCTGCTATGTTCCCTTTGCCTCGAGGGTGGCACAGTGGCACAATGGATAGCAATGCGGCCGACACAGCCAGTGCCCCCGGTCACATTCCTGGCTTAGGATCACTCTCTCAATAGAGTCCGCACGTTCTCCGCGTGTCTGAGCGGGTTTCCTCTGAGTGTACTGTTTTCTCTCACAGTCCGAAAGGCGCGCTGATTAGGTGCATTGGCCATGCTAAATTCCCCCTCCCCCCACTGCCATCATTCATGGACAGGCGCTGAAGTTTGGCAGATCGGGGATTTTCATTGCAGTGTTCATGTAAGACTATTTGTGACACTAATAAATAAACTTAACTAAATTACAATACCGAAGCCCGCACATGATATCAGTGCCAATGTTCTGGCATGTCGACATCCACATTTCCTTTGTGTGGTGGTTATCTGCAGACTCTGCAGGCCACGTTTGTGTGAGGTATTGACGGTCATCGTTAACTGAAGTGCCAAGTTCCATTTCTGAGGAATGTTCCATTAGATTTTGCGTCATAACTATGGAACTGATGCTGTGCGTGTGCTAGAAAACACATTCTGTGTGCAGTCGTTAATCTGATTCAAGCCGCATTAGCAATCTACTGACAACTGGACAAGTCCAAGAGCTCGAATCACTAAGATGTATGGTTCGGAGTGGAAAGGCTTTTCTTTTTTATTAAGGATTTCACAAAATGTTACCCACTTTCTCAATAAAGTGACACGAAATGCAAAAGATTTGCAAAAATTTGCATTTAATAGATTTCCACAAGCGAAATGTTCTTTGCTTGAGCATTTCAGTAACCATAAAATCAAAAGTAGCTCAAACTATGTTAGATAATTAACGTGTGCATATAACAGAATATTGTCATCTGAATTCAAAGCGTATGTTATGAAAGAACGTTGAACGTGAAGATTTGTCATTCAAACCGAAGAAACTTTGCAACAAATTGGAGTCTCAAGGTTCAGTGCAGCGATGTTTCATTGTTGCAATAGAACAGGAGAACCATGAATTAAAGAAAAACGCTGATAATATTAAAATGAAATAATCACAAACAAGATTTGGTACATGCTAGTCAAAGTAGAAATGAGAAGATAAATTGGATAAATGTGTGACTGAAGAGATGGTGTCAGGGGAGGATTTCAAATTTCTGGGGCATTGGGGCCGTTTCTGGGGGAGGTGGGACCTGTACGAATTGGACGGGTTACACCTGGGCAGGACTGGGACTGATGTCCTCGGGGGAGTGTTTGTCTCGGCGGTTGGGGAGAGTTTAAACTAATATGCCGGAGGGGGGGGGGGGGACCTACGTAAGGAACCCGAGAAGAAGGGAGCAAGGACAAAATGTGGGGAGAATGTTCCGACTACATCAAAAATCAGGAAAAATATTAAAAGGAGGAACTCACATTAATAATATCTCAAGTGTTAGAATTCAAAAAGAATGTATTAAAGCTAGCGTAAGAGCATTTTGCCTGAATGTTCGTAACATTTGAAACAAGGTAAATGAGTTGATAGCAAAATCATTGCAAACGGGCATGATTTGCTGGCCACTACAGAAACATGGTTGCAGGAATGTCATGACTGAACAGTCTGATACTCCTGGATATTTAATGACCAGAGGTACCAACAGGAAGATAAGGGAGGTGGAGTAGTTCTGATATTTAAGGATGATATCAGACGGTAGTGAAAGGTGACATAGCTTCTATGGAAAAAAGATTGAATCCATTTCGGCGGACATTGGAAATATTAAGAAGGAAAAACACTGATAGGCCTATTTATAGGCCACTAAATAATGACATCATGGTGGGGCGAGAAATAAACAAAAATAAATAACGGATGCATGCAAAAATGACACAGCAATTATCATGGGGGATTTTAATCTACATTAATTGGTCAAACCAGGTTGGTCGAAGCAGCCATGTCGAGGAGTTCATAGAATGCACCCACGATCGCTTACTTGAACAGTATGCAATCGTACCTGAAAAGGAGCAAGCCATCCTAGATCTGATTCTCTGTAACGAGATGGGAATAATAAATGATTTTGCAGTTAGGGATCCTCTTGAAGAAGCGATCAGAGTGTGGTTGAATTTAAAGCACTGGTGGAGCGTAAGAAGATAAAATCCAATCCAATATCTTGTGCTTAAACAAAGGATTGCAAAACAGCAAATGTGACGCCACTGCTCAAAAAAGTAGACAAAACGTGGGTAACTGTAGGCCAGTTAGCTTAACTTCTGTAGTCGGGAAAAGGCTTCAATCTATGAACAAGGAAGAAATAGCAGACATCTGGGTACAGATTGGCCCATTGATAAGATCAGCATTTGTTCATGAAGGCAAAGTCATGTTTGATTAATTTGATTATCTACTGCATATGCAATGTCCTCAAAGAATTTAATTGGGAACCTGTAGAAGTAATGTATCTAGATTTCCAGAAGGCATTTGAAAAGGTGTTGCACCAAAGAGTGCGATATATGAGAATGTGCATGGTATTACGTGTAATATATTAGTATGGATAGAAGAGTGGTTAAATAACAGAAAGAAAAGAGTGGGGGTAAATCGTGTTTTTCTGGGTGGCGATCAGTGACTAGTGGTGTGCCTCAAGAAGCAGTGTTGGGACTGCAATTGCTAACGATTTACATAGATGATTTGGAGTTTTAGACCAGGTTGGTGTGTCAAAATTCACAGATGACATTAAGATGGGCGGCAAGGCAAAGTGTGCAGAAGACACTGAAAGTCTGCAAAGGGATATAAATAGTCTAAGAGAGTGGGCGAGGTCTGGCAGATGGAACACAATGTTGGTAAATGTGAGGTCATCCATTTTGGTAGGAACAACAACAAAGTGGACTATTATTTAAATGGGAAATTATTTAAATGGTTAAAAATGAAGCAAGTTGGTGTGCAGTGGGACATGGGTGTCCTTATGCAGGAATCTCAAGAAGTTGGTGTGTAGATGTGGCAGGTAATTAAGAAAGCAAATGGAATTTTGTCTTTTATTGCTGGAGGGATGGAGTTTAAACAGCTGCAACATAACCTCGCTGTTTTTAGAGTGCTGGTAAGGTCGCATCGGGAGTACTGTGCACAGTTTTGGTCTCCTTACTTGTGAAATGATATATTGGCACAGGCGAGGGTGCAGAAAAAAAATCATTAGGTTGCTTCCGGAGTTGCGAGGGATAGTTTATGATAAGCGTTTGAGTAGACTGGGGCTATACTCATTGGAATTCAGAAGCATAAGAGGAAATCTTGGTCTTAAGTATTTCTACATGAGGGGAATAAACAAAATAGGAACAGGGACACTATTATCACAGGCGGGTAAAACTAGAACTCGGGGACATAACTCAGTCCTAAATCTGCTTTTCTTTATTTTGAGGCTGAGGAGAAACTTTTTATGAAGAAGGGTTGTGAATCTGTGAAATTCCTTGTTCAGTGAAGCAGTTGAGAGTATCCCATTTACTGTTCAAAAATGTACCCATCCTTATCTTAAAAAAAACATTCGATGAATTAAGGATTATGACGGGCGAGTAAGTGGCGCTGAGTCAATGAGAAGATCAGCCAGGATCTTATTGAATGGCGGAGCTGGCTCGAGGCCCAGTTGACCTACTCCTGCTCCTGGCTCTTATGCCCATTTTTCAGAGTGTATAGATAAAGAATTTGACGAAATGCGCTCCGCTGCACTGACTGACTGCATATCGCAGAACATGGAATTAGACACCATCCCGGTTCAAATCAGTCCATTTGAACCGCACGCAATCCATTAGAACATTTTAATTTATTCCGCCATAATTGAAGCACTGTGTGCCATGTCCAATGTGCACTGCAGCATCCTGCCAAGCCACCATAAACGCCTCCAAAACTGGACAATCTAACAGCCAGAAGGAGAAGGGAAGTAGATGCACAAACAGCAACACCCGCAGTTTCCTTTCCTGGCCACATCCTGTTCTGAACTCACCACTCTTTCATGGATTAAAGCTTCATGGATTAAAATTCTGCAGTTTTCTGTTCCCATCAACATGGTTTTGTGTGTGTGTGTGTGTGTGTGTGTGTGTGTGTGTATTTGTGTATGTGTGTGTATTTGTGTCCGTGTGTGTTTGTGTGTGTGTCTGTATACGTGTTTGTGTGTGAGTGTGTGCATACGTGTTTTGTGTGTGTGTCTATTTGTGTATGTGTGTGTGTTTGTGTACGTGTGTGTGCCTGTATACGTATTGTGTGTGTGTGTGTGTATTTGTGTATGTGTGTGTATTTGTGTCCGTGTGTGTTTGTGTGTGTGTCTGTAAACGTGTTTGTGTGTGAGTGTGTGCATACGTGTTTTGTGTGTGTGTGTCTATTTGTGTATGCGTATGTGTGTGTGTTTGTGTACGTGTGTGTGTCTGTATACGTATTCTGTGTGTGTGTGTATTTGTGTATGTGTGTGTATTTGTGTACGTGTGTGTTTGTGTGTGTGTCTGTATACGTGTTTGTGTGTGAGTGTGTGCATACGTGTTTTGTGTGTGTGTGTCTATTTGTGTATGCGTATGTGTGTGTGTTTGTGTATGTGTGTGTGTCTGTATACGTATTGTGTGTGTATTTGTGTATGTGTGTGTATTTGTGTACGTGTGTGTTCCTGTATATGTATTGTGTGTGTGTGTGTGTGTATTTGTGTATGTGTGTGTATTTGTGTACGTGTGTGTTTGTGTGTGTCTGTATACGTGTTTGTGTGTGAGTGTGTGCATACGTGTTTTGTGTGTGTGTCTATTTGTGTATGCGTATGTGTGTGTGTTTGTGTACGTGTGTGTGCCTGTATACGTATTGTGTGTGTGTGTGTGTACATGTGTATGCCTTGAATTAAGTATCTGCTGATGGCCATGAAACCATTGTTGATGATCGTTCACTAATGTCCTTTGGAGGAGAAAATATGTCGTCCTTATCTGGTCTGCCTACATGTCACTCCAGAATCACAGCCCTGTGGTTGACGCTCAACTACAATCCAAGGGCAACAAGAGATGGGGAAAAAATGATGGCCAACCAATAAAGCCTACATCCTACGAATGAATAAAACAAAAGACCTTCGCAAAGGCAGCTAAGAATCGGAACGGTATGCTGAAATTTTCCGTATTGCTTATGTGTCATAAAATGATGTGGGGGAAAAAAAACATTAATGATCAAGCGTTGTCAAGGTTGTCGACAATGTGCGATCAAACAGCAATCGCTCCCTTCATTAACGAACATTACCCAACCAATCAACATGTCTGTATTAGAAACGGATATGAATTATGAAAGCTGTTGTCTAGTGGTAAGTACGCATTGGTAATTATGAGCTTCGAATTGTCAATTGACAAGCGGATATTATCAGTGATTTAAGATGACATTATCAAGGATCAAGGGAATATTAGAAAGAATACATATCAATTAGCCGCCAAGCATCAATTATCAATCATATATTACTAAGTTGTATTGAAGATAAGCGAACAATAGCAGTGACTCAGCATTTGCTAGCAGTTAGTAAGCATGCATTATATAAAATCCAACATGTATGACCTATTAGCAAACATAGGAAATCATTTTGTGGCAGGTGTTGCCAGGCAGCGAAGTCATGGCGGTAATTCTAATACGAAGATATTCTCAGTGTGGAAAACACTGACAATTTGTAGGGCATTTCCGTTTTTTTCTAAGTACGTTGAAACCGTTACGGGTGTCAACATACACGGTGATGCCCTGGCACCCTTTGTTTTCAATGTCAATAAACAAAAAGGATTTGTTATTTTTGCATTCCCAACTGGGGTTGCTTTTGACCTGAAAAACCTCAATCGGAGGGATCAGGACTTCTTCCTCAAAAGGAAAGGACGAGAATTTTCTAATTGGGACTCCGAACCTGGTCGTAATTTTGAACAGTGTGCTGTCATATTTATTCATGAAGGCCATTGCTCTTTGCCTACTCAATGAGGCCGAAGCGAATTGTCCCAGTCGGACATTTTTTCCCTTGGTGGCATTGAATAGTAAATTAACTCCTCTGTACGTCTGGTAGCTTTTATTCTTTAATCTATCGAGTGCAACGGACAGAAGATAATGGAAACTCTTGAAGTGAAACTTGTCTCGATAAATGGTATCATTTGCGCCAAACTGCCTGTTTGCTGCGTTAAATTCCCGGTATAGTGAAGATGACTGAGTGTAAGCGTTAATGGCCATGATGTGCTCTCTTCGCAATCCGACGGGAACAACACAATGTTTCCCCAAATTTCTGCCTGCCCTTTTCCAGACGTTGAGGAATTGTGGCCTATTTTTCCATTCCTTTCTGATGTAATTAATTGCCGCCTGGTCGGCCTTCGCCGAGTGAGTGAATATGTAGGCTGCTGAATCCTTCGCCATATTTAAGTTGATGTACTTCTTTCCACGTGTAAAATAAAAGCCGTTCTTATCTGTGAAACAAAGCGATTTTTTTCGTAAATTAGACGGAAATGATGTACAGTGGCCTCATCTTATTGATTCTTTAAACATCTGTTTACTTCGCTATCTTTTTGGGTGATAGAAGTTATCTAACTAAAATAGTGCCTTGCAATGATTTTGGCGCTGCTTTATCCCTCATTCACAAACGAAAATTGTGTGTTTCAAGATTTATTTTCCTTAATCAATCATGGAATCCTTCGCCAACATTTTTGCCGTCCGCATTGACTATTTCTTGGACAGGTCAGCAGTACTTAACATAAGCTACATTGTTCAGAGCCTGGTTATGATGCGCCACATGCAGACCAATGTTCTGGATTTAAAGCACAGTCCTGAACCAGAATGCATTTAACAACAATCAGCATTACTGATCTCCGCCCTAAAATTCCAGATTTGTCAATGAAATTTAAAATCCATGTGCTGCTATTGTGGGATTTCTGTCCAGAGCATCTACTTTCTTATGGATTACTGGCTCAGTGACACCATGTGCTCAGAGCGAAGCTGGTCTGCATAGGTTGACAACGAGTGAGCGTTGATGTTTCAAACACCAAATTGGCGTCATGCCTCCGCATTGCTGCCAGAAAGCTACTTTGGTGACATTAATAAGATGTCCTCTCATAATCAGCGCCTGATGGTTAATCCCATGTATGCCAATGTTTATGCATCAAACAAAGTTGTAACTTGCACGAGTAACTGCGCATGAAAAGTGCCAGTCCCTGACCACAATGGGGCACTGGTGAGAGGGCATATCGAGTATTCTGCGCGGTTTCTGACATTTTGTCGTGCAAGTACATCCCTCCATATTTAAAGAGTTGGGAGAATGTTCATTAAAATGATACTGTGAATGAGACCGTTACTAAGTTAGCACCGCTGAGTAAGTTGAATTCATTGGAGTTTCCAAGTATACAATGTGATCTTATTAAGGATGTGTAATTGTGAGATGGATTGGCAGGATAGACCATAATTCAACGGTGCCCATCCAGCGGGTTATCTAGGACTAACAGATAACTGGTCACCAGTTGAAACAGAGGGAAGTAGTCATTTCTGAACCAGCTGAAATTTGGTCCCAGAGTGTACTGGATATTGGATCAGCCAACATATTTTCAAGACATAGTGAAATAATGTTTGGAAGATGGGTCCGAATAGGTGGGAAAGTGCACGTCATCATTAGACCAACAATGATATTACTCAATGTTACATCGATCTCGTTCAGCCCAACGGCTGATGGGTACTCTTCCAATTATGTCATGAAACAGTTTATCTGGACAAGATCACAGTACCTAATTTTGGCCACACCGTGTAATCTAAACGGTTGTTTTCTATTCATGACATGAAAAATAGTTCATTCGTTCTTGCTCCCCCATTCTGTAAGATCAAGGATATGATCGTGACCTGAGCTCAACTAACTTGTCTGATTTTCCCATCGTCCATCTCCTCCGCATAGAGCTGATTACCTTGTCTTTCAAACATCGATTTAACTCAGATTTAACACGTTCAGTGACCCCACTCACCCTCGCCCCCCAACCTCCCCCCTCCTCCCCCCACTTCCCCGCCCCCGGCATTTTGGAAATCTTTCTTAGCAATGGCCCTCTTGAATGAGAAAACTTCAGCTCAGATCATCTTTTTTTGGAAACTGTGTTCACCAGTGGATTCTACCATACAAGAGGGAACATCCTCCCGGCATGCATTCTTTCAAGCCCGCTCGAGAGCTTAATAACTGATTACTAAAATGTATAAGTGTCTTTAAGATGATTAAATGTTTTAAACACCTCCATGTGGGGCAAATGTTTTGCAGTAATAGTGGTTGGTTTTACTTGGTAATTACATGCCATTTGCGACATTCAGCTATCCCATCAACAAAGAGCGGAGCATAATCATCAGGAACTGATGGATAGAATTGACCGTTTCAGTCTCGTAAATACAACGCACAGATTCCAATCTTGAAAATAACAATATGTTGACTATGAAGTTGTGACGACAACATTATTGAAATATAGTTTTCCCATGACCGAAAATAATTAATAGTCCTTATGTTAGAAACGTATGAAGTCACTTGTGACTTACATTTAGACCACGTGCCAATTAAAATTGACCCACGTTCTCTACTTTCAGGAATTGCACATTTAATTGTAAATATATAAACATCTATCGAAGAGCAAAACAATGTGGCTCGAGTGACTGAGAAACTATAGAATATTTATCTTCAAGTAAGCTTGGAATATATCATCAGTCGTTTTATTCGTTTGCGGGCCGAGACCGGCTAGACCAGCAATTACTGGTCACCGCAAATTGCCCATCTGGGAGTAATTTAGGAGCCAATCACATATCTGTGAATCTGGACTTACATGTATGTCCATCCAAGGAAGGATGAGAGGTTACCTTGCTTCAAGGGCATTAGTGAATCAGATGGGCCTCAAAAACAATGACGACGTCTAGAACATAATGTGGAATTTTAAAAATAATTTTATAATTATCAGTAATGTAAATGTCTCCATCTGCAGTGATCGAATTTTGGTCCGGAGAACATTAACAAGGGTCTGTGTATAACTAATGCAGTGATAATGCAAAAATACAACTACGCCAGTGTCTCCTTTAGAACAGTTATCCAAGTTGTTTAGCCTTTTCACAAGCATCACGCGTAGTTCAAATGAACATTGGTGTATATCAGTGGTGGGTAGATGATGCCTGACTGAACTTGTTCATTTTTATGAAGCCAGTGACATGGAGAAGACGGAACTGTGTAAAGTTGCCCCCGAATTTTATTTTCCCAAACTCTCGAACATGTTCTGTATGAAAACATGAGAGCATTAACACAATATCTGTTAATGCCCCAGCCAGATATTCGTGTTCAATTCTGTACAAGATGCTTTATGAAGAAGTAAATGATATGGAGGGGATATGGAGGAGGATTACTGAATTTAAGATGGCTGGTGGAGTTGAATTATGAGAAGAGCCTGTATGAGCATAGATTATTCTCCTCAGCACCAAGACGGCAAAGGGGACGATTTGAGGATTTGACAGAGATCGGGTGAGTTTTAATTAATCTGGTACATGAAAGCTATATGCATGACTTGATTGTACATGGATCGTACAGCACAAATACCGATAAGAGTTGCAGGAAAGATGTAAATAAAACCCCTGCAGTGCAACAATTCCAAGAAACAGGAATGTCTGCCTCAGTTAGTGTTGAAAAGAAATACCATTAAGGATTTCAAAGGGAAATTGAATCAATATGTTCAACAAATATGTTTGCATGATTACAATGAGAGAGCACGGCAATAGGCCTGGCTGTTCATAAAAAACTCAAGGGGGTGGTCCGGCTATACCAGTTACGACTCTTTGAATCTATGATGAAAATAAATCAGGAAGTTTTTAATGAGGTAAATATGAATGAGTCAAAGCCAAAAGTAGTGGCGAATTTTCCCAAAGGGCAGGAATTTCAGCTGACCCACGTAAAAAAAGACGCGAGTGACATCATGGATATCCTTTACAAAGTTGTTGTGAATGATAAACACTGACTTAGGGATTCAGATTTTCCAGCCAGCTGTTGCTATGAACTGGTGGCAGGAATATCGCAAGTTTAATATCTTGCATTCAATCAGCTGGGTAGCAAGGGAGCTGTCCATCAAGGCATAGAGAATTGGAACAACTCAGTCAGCACATTCCAATTTCACACATCCAGGATCCAGCAGGACGTTCAATCGGTCAGTGTGCAAGTTAGGGGGAGGGTGAGTGAATGAGTGAGTGACTGAGTGAGTCAATCAGTCAAAGAGTCAGTAAATGAGTTAATGAATCAGTGAGTCACTCACTCAATCACACAGTCAGAGTGAGTGAGTGAGTGAGTGAATCCGTCAGTCAGTCAGTCACTGAATCAGTCAATCAGTGAGTAAGTCAGTCCATTTTTCACTTGTTCAGTAAAGTCAGTGAGTGAGTCAAGGAGTTAACAGGATAGTCTATGGGTGGTGAAGCATTCTGTGTATTTTTATGTGAATATTTTAACGTTAAAAGTTTATTTTGTTAGTGTCAGAAGAAGGCTTACATTAACACTGCAATGAAGTCACTGTGGAAATCCTCCAGTTGTCACACTCCGGCGCCTGTTCTTGTACACTGAGGGAAGATTTAGCGCAGCTAATGCAACTAAACCTAAACCACCTAAAGCAAAAGAGTGTGTTAACGTTTGAGTAAGTGTGAGTTCGTGATTTAGTGCATGACTGATCAAGCGAGTGCATGCAGGAATGCATGTATCTGATTGAATGATGACTGCATGAATGAGTGTTTGTATGTATGAGTGAATGGTCAGTTTGGGAGCACGAGACTACATAAAAGGAGAGTCAATCAGCGACTCAGTCTCCCAGTATTCGAGAGGGTGAATGTGTAGAGAGCGATTGGTGCCTGAGACTCTTTGTGAACAGTAAGGCAGTTATTAGATGGATTGAATAAGTGAGTGTGCGCTTGAAAGCCTACGTGGGTGACTGAATGGGCGGATGACCGAGTGAGCAAGAGTGTGTCTGACTAGGCGAATGACCGTTTGAAAGAGAGCGTGTTTGAATATATGCGCGATCGACTGGTGAGTATGTGAGTAAGTGAATAAACAGTTGTTAATCAATGAGCAATAGAACAATTAGAAGAGTTAATGGAACAAGAACAGCTGTTGGGTAAGCTCATGAGTGAATGATTTGTGAGTAAGTGAGCGAGCAAGGTTGAGAAATTGAGTGAGTGAATGACTTAGAGGCAGACTGAGTGAAGAACTAAGTGAAATGGAGAATGTAAGATTGTCAGAAACTGGTGAGCGAATGCAGGGGTGAGTAGGTAAGTGAAGGAGTCGTTACTGGATGAGTGTGGATATGAATGCGTAAGGGACTGAGTGAAAGTATGAGCGGTTGAGTGGATGGGTGGTCACCGTGTCTGTGAGTGAATCATTGCTAACTGCACGTATGTGTGACTGAGTGACTAAACTTTGAATTAAGGGAGTGTGAGAGACTGGGTGGCTTAGTATTATTGAGTGACTGAGCATTTGAGGGAGTTAATGAGTGAATGAATGAGAAAGCTATTGAATGAATGAATGCTAAGTGAGTATGTAATTGGGTGGTGACTGAATGCAAGTGTGCATGCTTGAGTGAGTCAGTCATTCAGTCAGTCGGGCAGTCAATAAATGCTAACCACTGAGCCATTTTCTGGCCCACGCCTTTTGAGTTGGTTGATGGTAGATCAAGTGTAGAGTAAAGGAGGCACATCCCTAAACGGCATGAGACAATTATTATTCTCGAAGTGCTCTTTTGGGAATCACTACTTTTTCTTTCTCAAAGCATTTAATAAATAACACGATGTAGTGATTAATTAGCATTGGGTTGTGAGGGATGTTGCGAATTCTAACAGGAATTGTTCAAAACGTGAGATTAAATAGACAAGTGACAACTGTTACACAAGTAACCTTTTTTTGAATTTGAGAAATATCAAAACTAAATCTCAGTGCTTAATTTCTGGGAATTACGCTAAGAAGGGCCGAGAGCCGAAATGCTTGCTTGCAGGACCAGTGCCAACTGAAGGCACCAAAATATCTTCCCTCTGTACTGTAACAATTTTGTGATTCAGTGAGAAATTTGAGTGTCTAAACAAACAGTTCGCTCTGACCTGGTGCATCGATAAACCTAGAATCCTACTTGAATATTGGATTGCCTGCCATAACAGCTGGGCCATGTTGGATTAACATAGAGACTATATTTTGAACACAAACTTCAGCAGAAAAAAGAGTGTAATTAATTCTGGAAAAGCCGTGCATACATACAATGTTCGAATTGGCTCCTAGAAAGGAACGGCATAAGCTTGTTCTTAATGCAACAGTTCAATTTGAGAAATGGCCTCGCTTGACTAACTGGTTCATTAAGACTGACACCTCGGCCTTGGAGTTGGCTATTTCGTATAAAGGAATTCGTGCCTGAACCTGTTCCTGATATGGTCACTTCATGGAGTCAGTAGTTATTATTCCTTTCTCCAAGGAAATGAGACGGAGGGTTAAATGACCGTCACACATTTAAAATCTGGCTGACGTAAATTGAGTTGCATCTCTCAAATGCAAAGAGCTCCATGGACTAATGGGTTTGATCAATTCAATATTTTCACTGGACGCAACCATTCAGACTATGTGACATAAGCAACTGCAGAAGGTGAATTAATTTGGAAAAGCTGCGGACGTTCCTTTTGACCCACAATATGCATTGCAAATACTTACTGCCCAAATGGAGAGTGAGGAGTAAGAAGAAAATTAAGTGCTGCATGGCTCCCTTCTTCCGCGGTAGACTGCTGAAATATTTCAGACTGATTGATGTGCATTCACATTCAAGCTTTCCTGTCACTGTTGGATCAATCCGTAGTCACAGTCAAAGAATTCTGCATTTAAAGAAGAAGGAAAATATGGCATATCCATAGCATAAGACCCAGTGATACAATTAGATGGCACAGAAGCAAGAGAAGTTAGTGAAATGATGCCTGAGACAATTCATTGGAATAGCAATTCAGTTAGTCGTATTCTGCCTGTCCTTCTCAAATTCAGTTAACGAAAATGTGTTTTTTAATGTGTCTGATCTTCTTATCCTTAGAGGGAGTCTACTGAACCACTTTGTACGTTCCATTTCACAATAAGTTTGCTTTCCTCATTTTTTCAGCAAATGTAGTTGTGTGCACAACACAAGTAATAACTATGAAAATATTAAGAGGCAATAAGAAAAAAAGAACATACGCTGTTCTAAAAACTTGTTTTGTTCACGTAAAGTAGAAATAAAGTCACTTTTTTTTTAGGTAATGGAGATCCAAAGGATTGAAATCAATGATCGGGAATAAAGTGAATATTATCGCATGGTCGATGTACCTAGTGGGGGATCGCAAAGATGAAAACCTGCAATTCAGATATTTGCCAATCATACCAATCACTTTAATGAAGGGACTTATGGTAATGCATTCAATTCTCTGATTCTACAGCAATTTGTTATTTCTTTGTATCTTCGTCCCAGCTTGCTTCATACAGAGAAGTGTGGTCAAGTTAGTTGTGCACTTGTACAATACCATGGCTTATGAGAGGTTGTGTAGCAAATTGTGAAACTCTCACCTTCTAATCATGAACAGTACACTTTTTGAATTCTGGGAGTTGGAAAAGTGTTTGCATTCAAACGGCCCGCGTTTTCCTTGAACATGGACTACAGACATTTAAAAAAAAAGTACAGGTCGAACAAACAATGAGGAATGCAAGCGATGTTATTCTTTTGTTGACAATGGATTGCAGTTATATCAGAAAGGACATCCTACTACAATAACACAAAGCATTGATAATATCATAACTGGACTGTGGAAGGCTGTATGAAATTTTGCTCGTCCTGGATACAGAATGGCTCAATTACTGGGAAAGGAGGGCAAAAGAGGATTTATTCAACTTGTTTCTTATTGTGCAAATCTGAAGGCTTCAGGAGCTTAGAGTCATACGGCATAGCGTTTAGAAGAACTGGTTGTGATATCATTGAAAAAGAAGCTTCAAAAATTCCTCTCACCTGAGGGTTCTGGAAGGGTTGATCATGACCAGTATGTTCCACCCGTAAGGCAGCTTTGGAATCGAATGATTTAAATGCATACACAACAGCAAAATGTCATTGTAAATTTTGTAAAACCAGTTGTTATTACAACAATGAGACACAGAATGCATTAAGCATCGATCAGGAAGAGTGTGACAGCAGCACATTTATATGAAAATACGACAAGCCAGATAAGAACATGAAAATCAGGGATTTCATAGCTCAGCATTTGGTAAGAAAATGGTATAATCAGGCGAATTCTGCATGGATTTACAAAGGGAGAAGGATCCTTGACGAATCCACTTCAATTATTTGAGGATGGAACGAGTAGAATTGACCAAGGAGAGCCAATGAATATCGTTCACTAAGACTTACAGACGTCTTCCGACATTGACTTTACATAATAGTCTGCTATATGAGCCTAAGCTCATGCGATTGTGAGTAGTGTCTTGAGATGCATGAGAGCTGGTTAGCAGACAGGAAGCAAAGTGTTGGCTTAAACGTGTCTCTCTTTTTTCCAATTTTCAGGAAGTAACTAGAGAGATATCCCAGGAATTTATGCTGGGACTCCAACTGTTCATAATGCATTCAGTTCCCTCTTCCAAATCATGAATAGATATTATTTCCAAATCCGCACATGGTACAAAGCTGGGTTGGAGGGTGAACTTGATGATGAAGCTGAGGTGTTTTGCCCAGATTTAAACAGGCTGAGCGAATGGGCATATGCCTGGTAGATATTATAGATAAATCAGAAAGATAAGTCAGAAAAGAAAGCCAGATTATTATTTGAAGGGGTGTCAATTGAGATGCGTGCATACGTCGTGAGACCTTATTTCCTCATGTAGCAGTCTTTGAAAGTAATTACAGCAGGCAGTAAAGAAAGTAAATTGTATGCTAGCTTTCATGGCGAGGATTTGAGCATAGTAATACGGACATTTTACTGCAATTGTATAGGATGTTCATGAGGCTACATCTGGAATACTTTGTGCACTTTGATGTCATTATTCTAGGATGCACTTGGTGGAGAAGAAGTGTATCGAAGATATATCAGGCAGGTTGCTAAGATGCCAGGTCTGTCATATGAGGAGGCATTATGATGGTTGCAATTATATTCGTTGCAGTTTAGAAGAGTGAGGAGATATCCCATGGAAAATTATAAACTGCAGATTAGTTTGGATGGATTCAGAGAGATTGACCCCGATGGTCAGGGAGTTCAGGACTAAGGGTTATAGTTTGAGGATAATGAGTGAATATTTTGGCATTGAGATGAGAAGAAATTTATTCACTCAGAGAATGGGTAATCTGTGGAATTCATGATCAGGGAAAGGAATGCGAGCTGAAAATTTACGTTTTTGCATGAAGACATCTGATATGGTTCTACAGAGCTGAAAAGAAACGAAATTGTTGACACCATTTTGCGTAAGAGCAGTCGCTTTTCCAATGATTACTTACATTTCCATACTTAACTTGCAAGGAACAGCACTAGAAGTTATTGGGGGGGGGGGGGGGCGGAGGGCACGATGCTATCTTTGTACATTCGAGTCACTGTACTTCAGCTAGAAGTACTTAGTTCAGTCATTTTTTTTATGAGAAAACACATTTCTCTGTCGGCATTCAAAGATATTTGGGATGTCCTGAGACTTCTCGTTGTGTGTAACAACATCAATTTGTTCCATTTATAACAATGCATTTGACGTACCAAAAAAAAACTGTCCTTTTTTATACAAAAGTAAATGATTTAAAATTCTGGTTGGAAATACGCATCTCTGCTCTTAGTGACAGACTTAGTTAGATGCAATACTTTGCATTTCTTATTTTATAGTTTAATGCATTTTGCGTAAATAACACTTACCAACTATTGGCGCTAACCATTCGCTGAATTGTTGCTGCTGTCACGATGAATAGTGATGTGTTTGTCTTCGCAACACTCAATTTAACAGCGATGAACACGCGATAATAATGCCACGCTAATCGTACAAGAAGTTGCAGTTCTGCCTCTCATGATGCAGACTTTCACAGTTTGACCACAATTAAAAATAAATAAGAAATAATCGGTGTTTCCAACGTCTATTGCATTGCAAAGCAAGGAAAATATTTACTGGCTATCTCTTTCTTTTGGCGAGAGTTTCAAATATTATCATACTTTCTAATGGAGCAATGGTTTTTCTGACTTTGTTTTTTGTTGGTCCAATTAATATCACATCAACCAATAACAGGGTTATTCCTAATGGACTAGCAATGCGAGAGTCCGGGTTAATGCGCTGAGACTATAACACTGAAATCCTGGAAAAAAATATTTCGGCAGGTGTGGCAGCATATGTGGAGGGAAGATTAGAGCTATCATTCGAGTCCATCTCCACAAATCTTGTCAGACCTGAGATTTGGTGGGGGTTTTTTCAGATTCCTGCCGTCCAAAGTATTGCAGTTTTATTTCAATGCTATGTGGACATGGATTCAAATCCCACTAGCTTAGTTGGTGCCATTTGAACTCAATTCCTCAAAGTGGAATAGAAACCCAGACTTGACAACTAATCTTTTTCCCTAATGATCTTCAAGGAAGCAAAGTCCTTGAAATCGGAGCGGTACTGTGGCAGAAGAGTTAGCACTGTTGCCTCACAGCACCAGGGACTCGGATTCAATTACGGCCTTAGGTCACTGTCTGAATGGAATTTGCATATTCTCGCATATCTGCGTGGGTTTCCTCCTGGTCGGCTGATTTTCTCTCAAACGCCGAAGTGTTCATATTATATTGATAGGCCATGCAAAATAGTCCCTTAGCGCCAGGGAGATTAGTATGGTAAATAAACGGAAGTACTGAGATGCAGCCTGTGGGGATTGTTTTCAGTGCAGGCACTATGGGCCGAATGGACCTCTTCATCAATCTGTATGAAATTTGGTTCTCTTTGTCTGCCTCCTCATATACAGCAATATGGTTGACTCATAACTTTCTCTGAAATGCCCATAGAGCACCCCTCGGTGCAAGGGCAATTAGGAGTGGGCAACAAATACTGGTTTTGCCAATGACACCCACTTCCCATGAAAGAGTAAAGAAAAACAGAACTAGTAAGAACGCCACATGTGTTCTTTGTCCTGCAACGTTGGTCAGTTTACTCGCAACCGCTGTGCTGAAACGACTTCACTTTCTGTTGTCGAGCTGGCAAAATCCGAGCACATTATCCTTTTGGAACTGGACTGCAATTCATCCCTTTCTGGAGTGCATAACCATTAGGAAGGCGTGGAAGCGAGGAAAAAGTGGATCATGGTGTTTGTAAAAAAAAATACATCATATTAGTTTTGGAGAACAAGATGGAGAACCAGTTGTATTTGAGATGAGAATTGTGAATGGTAATATATTACTGATGATAGTAGCTTATTAGCCTTGTAACAGCAACTGAGTGGTTTGTTTGGAAATGAGGGATGGGCAATAAATGCTGGCGGAGGCAACAACGACCACATCCCATGAAGTATTTTAATTTAAATGACAGGGAAAGAATACTCCGGTATTTGTTAGAAATGGAAGATACAAAGTTCTCAGATTCTGCTGTACTTCACCCTGGAGACTTCAACACAATGCTTGCTAAAGTACCATATATGTTACATGTGTTTTCCAATTTCCTCCCATTTGTTAAAACCCTATGCGACTGTGAAATGGTGATTATGACTCCTTTTCACGCCTCTCCCGGTGAACAGAGAGAAATTGCTCTAGTTGGCTTAACACGTATCATATGGAAAATACAGGAGTCAATTATTCAGGAGGTTAGGTGGAGGACTTCAAAAAAAAAAGATCATGCCGACTATTTGATGGAATTAATGCTTTTTTTCAAAGGCATCATTTTTGACGAACCTCTCGAAAATAAATTTTGGGAGGAGGAAGCTGCCAGAATTGAACCTGAGCCTCGGGCACTGTGAGGCAGCAGTGTTAACCATATTGCCACCATGTCCGTTCGACTTGCCTTCCACAGATGCTTTCAGGCCTGCTGAGGTTTTCTGTTTTTGAAAGTTTGGCTTCATTCTCTCTCCAAAATGCTCTCAGATTTGCAGAAGTTTTCCAGCATTTTGTGTTTTTTTAACTATATTTCTCTATGTGCCACCGTGTAGCCTATTGAACTATATGTGTTGGTGTCGCTCTATGCTGATTTAGAACAGATTATATCTCATAAATCTAAAAATTGTGATTGTCAATACAATCCACATCTGTTTCATCTGAGCTGAGGCAAATTCAGCACTGAATCCATCACCAAACTTAGCTTTGAAGAGATTGGTTCTGATGACGGGCAACAGATTGATCCGCCCTCTCCCAATTTATTTTAATAGATGACTTTTTAACAGTTGTCTCTCTGCACGTCCCCCTTCTATGTCACTGTAACCTCTCTCTCTTCGAAAATTTTGGGACCATGTTTATTTTTCTCGAAATTTATTTGTTCCTGTTACCCTGCCGTTTTTCTCATCTATTTATTTTACATTTACTCTCACGACTTCTTTGTGTCACTGCTTCCTCGTCTCTCTCAATGTTCATTTCTTATTTGAACCTCATTTCGCTCCATCCACCCACTGATCCCCAGCCCAAGTTATCTCTCTCTTTCTTTCTCTCTCTCTCTCTGTCGCTGCCTTTCATTCAACGTATCATAATTCAATCAGGTAGCACAGACAATTGAAAATTACTAACATCGTTGCCCCAGCATTTGGCTTCAGGACAATCTTGCTCTTAAAGTAATTCAGCTTGAAAAAGATGTGGACACATTTACACACCAATAAAGGAACCATCTCTGCTAT
This sequence comes from Sphyrna mokarran, assembly GCA_024679065.1. Classification (NCBI taxonomy): domain Eukaryota; kingdom Metazoa; phylum Chordata; class Chondrichthyes; order Carcharhiniformes; family Carcharhinidae; genus Sphyrna; species Sphyrna mokarran. Next base: position 4,501,892 of record JAGIQG010000014.1, on the reverse strand, counting down.
TCCATCTAATTGTGGTATTAAATTGTTAAAGACATTGGTAAGGCCACACTTGGAATACTGTGTGCAGTTCTGCTCACTTTGTTATAGAAAGGATGTCATTAAACTAGAAAGGATGCATAAAAGATTTACTTGGATGCTACTGCGACTTGATGTTTGAGTTATGAGACGAGGTTGAATGGACTGGAACTTTTTTTCTCTAGAACGGTGGAGGCTGAGGTATGGCCATATAGAGTTTTGTAAAATAATGAGGTGAGCAGTTCATTTAAATCGTCAACACATTTTCCCAAATATAGTGAATCTAAAACAAGAGGCCATAGGTTTAAGGTGAGAGGAGAGAGATACAAAAGTGTCCAGAGGGTCAATTTCTTCACACAGAAGATGATCAGTGTCTAGAACAGGCTGTCAGAGGTAGGAGTACAAGTGGGTACAAATTTGCCTTTTAAAAAGCATTTAGATAATTACATGGGTAAGATGGGAATAGAGGGATATGGGCCAAAAACGGGCAATTGGGATTAGCTTAAGGGTTTAAAAAAGGGCGGCATGGACAAGCTGGGCCGAAGGCCCTGTTCCCAGCCGTAAACCTCGATGGCTCCGTGGCATGGCTTTGTCTACCACGAGCGTTTATGATGAGAAAGATCAATCTGTTTCATTAATGACAATTCAACAGTAAGAAATCTGTGATGACATCTCTAGGTTTGAGACGAAAAGAAATTAAGATAATCCATCTTAGTATAGAAGACATAATGGAATAATAGTTACCACAATGGTAGCCGACCTTAATTTGGTCAACAGAGAATCAGATCCCAATGTTCAACAATCGAACAATGAGAAAATAAAGGTTTATATGAGCGATTATTCGGATTTGGACAGCAGTAAAATAGTAAAATTTGTTACAAGCAACAGTGAGAAAGGAATACCTAGAACATCGCAATGTTATTTGGGCATTGGGAAGTCGATATTGAGAAGGGAAGAATTGTTTCGATAAATCTATTAGAATACATCAAGGTTCTTACCTGTAATGGATTTGATTGAAAATTTCTATTGCTCTATATTTCTGTTCACAGTAGGCATTTAATAAGATGTTACAAAAGGAGTTGTTTTACAGGACCGGAAATATTGAGTTTTAGAATCGACCTTAACATGGAAAAGAATTGGTTTACGAAGAAAAACCACCAGAACGTCACAGCTATTCGAAGCTTAGTGACAGCAATTTGCAATTCATCTCAACAACAAAAAGGAAGAGAAATGAATCAACCTTTTCTACTCACAGAGAGACCTGGAAAAAATAAACTAGGCTGAGAAAAGAGTGACGAGGCATAACTTGGTGGGGCATGGTTACCACTGCCCGCAAAGAGAAAATAACAAAGAACAGTATAGCACTGGAACAAGCCCTTTGGCCCAATAAGCCTTCACAGATCAGACTCTCACTCATCTGAAGTAACTGCTTGTATCCCTCTATTCACTGCCTGCCCGTGTGTCTAGCCAGATGAATCTTAAATGTTTCTATCATGTCTGCCTCAACCACCTGACTTGGAAGGTTACTCCAGGCCCCTATCATCCACTGTGAAAAAGAATTCTCCCTGCACCTCTTGACTGAATATTTCCCTCCCTCTCGCCCATCACCCTCGCCTCACCTTGAACTTGTATCCCCTGGTAATTGTCATTTCTTCCCTGGGAAGAAGCTTCCAGCTGTTCACCTTACTTTTGCCCCTCATAATTTAATAAAATTCGACCAGGTCGTCACTCAGCCTTTAACTTTCCAGGAAGGACAAGGACATTTATTCAATCTCTCATCAAAACTTATACCCCTGATACTAGGCAACATCCTGATATTTTTTTTCTCTACTCCCTCCAAACCCGCGATCAGAATTGGACACAGTATTCTAAATGTGCCTTAACCAATGTTTTGTATAACTAACATAACTCACCAAATTGTATACTTAATTCCCTCGCCCGTGGAGGCAATCATGTCATAGGTTTTCTTCGCGGCCATTTCCATCTGTGCTGCCACCCGGATCTCTCTGCTTTTCTATGCTACTGATGGTTCTACCATTTTTTTCATGACTCCTCCTGAATTGGAGTTAGCAAAATGCATCATCTCGCATTTGTCCAGATTAAATTCCATCTGCCATTTCTCCACCCAATACCAACCAATATATATCCTACACTATTCTCTGATAAACTTCATCACTATCCGCAACTTCAAGATCTTAGTGTCATTCGCAAAACTGCTAATCAGGCCAGTCACATTTTGTTCCAAGTCATTTATATGTAGAACCGAATCGAAACAGGAATCATGACGCTGTGAAGCAGCAATGCTAACCATGACATCATCGACTGTCGCCGTATATCCTGCCAGCTTCAATGAGCTATGCACATATGCACTCAAGACCCTCTTGCCCTGACTTTCATAAAACTTTTAACCTTTTTTTATCCTATGTGTCCATGTCCTTTCTACCGAATGTATCACCTCATTCTTTTCAGCAATGACTTTCACTGGCACTTATCAGCCCACTCTGCCAACGTTTCTATGTCATACAGAAGTTTTTCTTTCTCCAAACTATTCTGCAAAACTTTCAGTTTTATATCATCCACAAGAATTTCAATGCTCCCCTCAATACAAGATATGATTCATAAATGTCTATAAGAGAGATTTTTATCCAACCCCACTTCGAAAGATTTGAATGAATCTTCTTCCAGCAACATTTGACACTGCATTCTTGTTCCTTCTGTAAACTCGTATTGCTATTCTCTGATTATGAACAGACCTGCCAATGGAAGCTGTTTCACACATGCTCTTCTATCAAGCTCACTGTGATGTTCTGCCTCTGTGTTTAATCTCCGCGTAACATTCTTTATTATGTTGTGTAAACATTAGTCAGATTGTTCCTAAATTTCTCTGAGCGACTCATCTACCTTCAGAAGGAAATTGAAGATGATAAGTCCCCGGGACCAGATGGAATGCATTCCAGGGTCGGAAAGAAATGGCAGAGGTGATAGCAGATGCCTTAGTAATTATTATCAAAATTCGCTGGACTCTGGGGAAGTGCCGGAAGATTGGAAAATGGCTTACGTTATGCCGCTGTTTAAAAGAAGTAGCAGACAAAAACATGAATTATAGGCCGAGTAGCTCAACGCCCCTGGTTGGAAAAATGCTAGAATCCATCATCAAAGAGGGAATAACAAGAAACCTCGAAAAGAACGGTTTTATCAAACACGGATTCGTGAAGGGGAAGTCGTGTTTAACGAATTTCTACGAGGATGTGACTAGTGCAGTAGACAGAGAAGAACGGGTGGATGTGGTATTTTTAGATTCCCAGAAGGCGTTCGATAAGATGCCTCACAAAAGATTGCTGCAGAAGGTTAGGGTGCACAGAGTTGGGGGTAAGGTGTTGGTGTGGATTGAGGATTGGTTATCTAACAGGAAGCAGAGTTGGAATCAATGGATGCTTTTCTGTTAGGTAATTGGTGACTAGTGGAGTGCCCCAATTATCGGTGCTGGGACCTCAGACGATCTGGAGGAGGGACTATGTAAATGGTAAACAGTTAAGTGTGGGGTAAACAAAATTTGCTGATGACGCGAAGATGAGTGGAAAAGCAAATTGCGTGAAAGGCGCAGAAAGTCTGCAGAGAGATCTGGATAGGCTGTGAGTGGGTGAAGACCTGGCTGACGGAGTATAACATTAACAAATATGAGGTTATCCACTTTGGTAGAAATAATAGTAGGAGGGATTATTATTTAAAGGGTGAAAAGCTGCAGCATGTTACAGTGCAGAGGGACCTGGGGGCCCTTGAGCACGAATCGCAAAAATCCAGTCTGCAGGCGAATGGAATGTTGGCCTTTATAGCGAGGGGGATAGAATATAAAAACAGGGAGTTGTTGCTGCAATTGTACAGGGTCCTGGTGAGGCCACAGTTGGAGTTCTGCATGCAGTTTTGGTCCCCGTATTTGCGAAAGGATATATTGGCCTTGGAGGGAGTACAGAGAAGATTCACCAGGCTGATACCAGAGATGAGGGTGTTAGCTTATGAAGAGAGATTGAATAGACTGGGTCTGTACTGTTAGAGTTTAGAAGGCTGAGGGGGAATCTTATAGGGACGTACAAGATAAACAAGAGGCTAGATAGGGTAGAGGTAGAGAGATTCTTCCCGCTTAAAAGGATAGCAGAACTCGAGGGCACAGCCTCAAAATAAGGGGAGGGCAGTTTTGAACGGAGTTAAGGAGAAATTTCTTCACTCAAAGGGTGGTGAATCTCTGGAACTTTCCTTCCATCGAAGTGGTGGAGGCTACCTCGCTGAATATATTTAAGTCACGGGTAGATAGATTTCTGATGGACAAGGAAATTGAGGGTTATGGGGAGAAAGCGAAACTGATCCACTTCAGATCAGCCATGATCCTGTTGAATTGTGGGGCACGCTCAAAGGGCTAGATGGCCTCCTCCTGCTCCTATTTCTTATAAAAACATAAGAACTTAACAGTTATGCACCAGAAATACTTAAGGTTTTCCTGTTTGACTCCGTGGGCAGTTAGATAAAAACCTAACATTTTTGCTTCCTATGTATAGTAAAAAAAAACTGTCTGATTTTAATGAGTGTGGGTTGTGGGCTGAGTAAATACTGACTCTTAAAGTGAGAACATAATGCAAGTTTTTGGGGGGAGGGGGGTTGAATCGTGTTAAGGTAAAGACGTGAAGACTGTCTCTCACTGCTAAGTATCTGAAAATAAGCAAACTGAACTTTCATGCATTATTAGTTAAGGTCAACTCCTGGTGACATATTTCAATTTAAAGCAATGAAAATGAAGTTAACGATGTTTAACCGGAAATAATGAACTGAATTAAGTAGGGATACAAGGAAAAACAGGTATAGTGATATCGTGGAGACATTAATGGATAACGGAGAAATCTAAGCCCAGGCAATGGCCTCACTAAAATGTAATGATTAAGAAGAACAGATCGTTTTCAAACGCTATATTTCTGACACTGAACCAGTAGGAAGAGTACTCCCAGCATATGTGGAGATACAGATAGGGGGAATTTTCGTCGATGAAAATCAAGGTTGTTGCATCAAAATGTTCTCAAAGTATACAGAGATCACACCAGCAATTCTAAACATATTAGTACTCAAGAATCAAAGACACCATCCTGTATTTCTGTTATGTATGCAAAAAATTAGAATATGGTGAATAAATGACATGATGGGGCTTCTGGCTTCATGACAGTTTTTGAAAGAGGGTTAATGTAATCCAAATGTTACCTCGCATTTGGAACAGGACACAGAGAACAGTGAATACAACATTCACAATAAAAAAGTGCAAGAATATGTCTGGTTGTTTGGAAGCAAAAAAAAGGTATATATGTTAATTGGAAACTATATCTGCAGATCTATTTCCACAATTACAGACTCAGGCCATTGGTACTTGCACCCTTTTTCCAACAAGGAAGAATACGTTTTGTATTTTCCGAGAATAATGGTTATTTCATGAAACATTGTTGACTGGCATGATGCACACATATATAGATGATATGCTCAATATGAGACTCTTTTACACCTCAGACCTGTATCATTGGGAAATGGCGGTTTGTCATTAACTGGTTTGTCTCAAAGTTCAAGAACTATGCACGTAATACACTAACCATTCTCTTTCATTTTGTACTCCTTTAATCCCTCCTCTTTGCATAAGCATTTTTACTGTCAGCCCTAATATGAGCTTTATGTTCTAGTTATGTTGTTCTGTAGATTTCCAGACAACAATATCTCACAAATGGCAATGCGATCATGATCTAATGTTTGGCTTTGGCTAACTTGGTTACGTATAAGTCTTGGATACCCTGAATAACTCACCTCCTTCACCTGATAAAACAAAGATCTGCTATCTTTTTACCGTACTCCTGCCAAGCAAATTAACAAATCATTTACTCTACTAATCGAGGCAAATTCTGCTTGCCAATGAAACCTACTATAAACTTCAACATTGAGTGGCACAGTGGTCAGCACTGTTGCTGCACAGAGTCAGAGACTCTACTTCAATTCTCATCTTGGGTCACTGTCTGTGCGGAATCTGCATATTTCCCCTTCGTCGGTTTCCTCCGGGTGCTCTGTTTCCTCTCACAATCCAAGAAGATCTGCTGGTTCGATTGAGTGGCCATGCCGAATTCTCCCTCGGTTTGCCCAAACATGCGCCAGAATGTGGTGACTCATGAGCTCTCACAGTAAATGCATTGCAGTCTTAATGTAAGCCTACTTGTGACAATAAACATACTGTGAACATTTAAACAATAACATAATCGATTCGGAAAGCTAATATTGATAGAAATGATAACGGGAACATGCTGGCCAGTAATTTGTATTTGAAAATTGTGTGTTATAGGAAATTTGGTCAGGATTTGTGAGATTGTAGGAAAGATCAGTTTCAAAAATGTTGGTTTGTTGCAAACCAGTAGGTGTTGAGAATCTCAAAAATGCTGCTGAAATGTATCTTATGAACAGCAGCAGAAAACAGAAATAAATAAAAGATTCTGGTTGGGGCATTTTCTTTTTCTCTTTACAGTATCGGGGGAAAGATTACAGAATGAATTAGGTTGAATTGTCAGGTTGTAAAAGACTGCACTGGAACTGGGATTCTGGAATGTTAAATTAGAAGTTTGATATTCTACCGGGCTCAGACTGAGTGGTTGACACAGCGACACTGACTGGCTGCCATTCGTCATTTTATTTCTTCACATTATGCACTCACTTCTCGAGTGAACTCTCGTTCAGCCTGTTTCTCTCAAATTTCAATTCTCGTTGCAAGCCACAGATTCCCTTTAGGAATTCTCACACAATGTCTGAGCTAGTGCTGTCCCTAAGCCAGTTCTTTCTTTCGTGATTCATATTATTCTGTGGTTCCACAAGTAAATGTAAAATAAGTATTCATTTTTGAGCCAAAAATAAGTTTATTAATAAAGTGTCAGAAGTATGCTTACATCAATACGACAATGAAGCTACTATGAAATTCCCCAACTGGTTTGCAATATTTACCATTGCAGTGACAATATGCCAATATTGACAAATATAATCAATTATGATAGACTGCAAAGTTTTAAAAAAACCTTTAGAGAATGTTAGAAAACAAATTTGATTTCGATCTTGCACGGCCACGTGGTAAATATTGTCTAGTTTTATGGAAAAGGCAGTGATGTTGAGCTCTATGGAAATCACAAATGCAAATATCCAAGTCTTGGAATAATATATCTTAAAGCACCGTCAATAAAATATCATTTATATTTTGAATACATTAGAATGGGGGAAATTAATAAAACATAAATGACCAAAATGTGTTGAATGTTTCTGTGTCAGTTGTTGTGTGTGTGTGTGTGTGTGTGTGTGTGTGTGTGTGTGTGTGTGTGTGCGCGCGCGCGCGCTGTTGGCTAAGTTATAAGAGAATCGGGACCGAGAAGTGCCGGTTGAACAGGGACATCAGTTAACACCACTCCCCGTCGTCTGCCCCGCCCCCTCCCCTGCCTCGCTGACAAAACAACTGAAATGCCTCCAGATTAAACGCTTGATGACTGAGCTCTCCGGGCTCGTCAGCACTGTTACATACAGGCAATTTTGGAGCTTTGGGTCAAACTAGATGACTGAAACGGCAGCAGTATTGAAATTGTTCAGATACGATCTGTTGAAGTGTCCTATCTTCACATTCCGCATTCCTTCTTTATATTATTGTAGCCTACAATACTTGTCAAGGGCGGCTCCCAGGGCATCTCAAGAATACTAACACTCTTAATGGAGACCAACAGAGATAACCAGCCACATAAAAATAAGAAATGACAATCTCCTAACTTATGCAGGATATATGTAAAGTCTTTCATGTTAGAGCATGCCTTTCATTGATAAACACAAAAATGGGACAAATTGATAGATCAGCGTCAATTGATCGTGTTTTGTGCTATTCCATAAGTGACAGGAGAGTCGGGATTAAACTCAGCTGGCGCCTTAAGCCATACAGACATCGATGGAGCACACAGCACCCCTTACTGGTTGACAGCAAACATTGCAGCGGTCAGATTGTCTTTCTTTCTACAGCATTCTTATCCGTTCGGTCCATTTCTCTCAACAGACATTTTCGATTCCGCTTAAGGCATTCAGAGTCTGTCTCTCCATTACGCATGGCATTCATTCAAACCTCAGTGCTTCACAAAATCTCAAAACAGAACGCTTCCGTTGCACAACATCACCTGACCTGCAACAATTCTGCGTGGTTTCACTTTGTCTCTTTTCGGGTGCTGGAAGACGGCAAGGATGGGAGAACGGTGAGAGCTGCTAAGTTCAAAGCAGAAAATTGAAGTACCAGTTATTGAATATTATCAATGTGAATGGAAACAGGTGCAAGGCGTGTGATGTGTTCACAGCTCAGCAAATGCAATGAACTGCATTGACAAATTCCATTCACATTGCCGTCATAAACTGAACACCAGTGATTTCCATAATGCAGTAATTATCACGTCTCCTCGTCGCAAATAAGATCAAGCCATAGTGGAATCAATCTTGCTTTCAGACAAATAATTGACAACTAAAATTTAGTCGAGGCTAATACGAAGTTCAACTCTCCTTCGTCCTGCCCTACCAATGTGTTCCTAAAATCCAATCCGATGAATTAAACCTATTTCCGAACAGAAAACTGTATTCACTCGTATTATCTATCTGTATTATAACTACTTGTTGAACAAAAAACTGACTGCATTAAGCATGTCAGGCCATTACAACTTTAACAAGGATTTGTACTCAACTACTCACTGCTTCCGGGCTGACGGTCGCTGTCTGTCTCCCTTCCTCTTCAACATATCCACTCCTCCACCACAACACAACAGACCAGTTATTTTTTTTTTGTTGTTACTTCCGCCAGACTATAATTCTCTGACGTTATGAAAATATAACCATTAATGACCATGTGACCAGAAGAAATAGGAACAGGAATATGCCGAACGCCCCCCTCGAGCCTACTCTGCCTTTCAAGACCATCATGGAAGATCGAAAATACCTCAGGTCCACTCTTCCCCTTATTGATCAAAAATCCATCTGTCTCAGTCTTAAGCAGACTCATGGACTCTGCCCCTGCCTATTTCGATGTCAAGGCATTCCAAAAGCTCACAACTCTCTGAAAGGGAAAGAATGTCTTAAATTGGGTGTCATTAATCCTGAGAATTCAACTTCTATTTCTGGACATTCACATGAATGTCAACATCCTCTCATATAACATTCATATGGGCTTGACAAGTTAAATGTTTCAATGCCATCATCTATTGTTCGTCCAAATTCCCGATAAGTGGTGTTGTAACCTATGTAAACTATCTTCATAAGACAATCCCTCTAAACCAGGGGTTATCGTACTGATGCTTCACTGAATTGTCTCCAATGAAATAATACATTTCCTTAAATAAGATGACCAAAAGGTTGTTTTGATGGCAAAAGGGTTAGCACTTCTGTCTGACACAGCCAGGGACGCAACATTCAATTGTGGCCTTTGGAGTCCTTTGTGATGAGTTCCCTGTTCTCCCCGTATCTGACTTGATTTACTGTTATTCAAGTGACAATAAGTATGCAGTGAAAAATCTTGTTTCTTGAGTGCTATACAGGCACACCATAAAGTGCACAGGGAAGGAAAAGAAATTATGCAGAATGTAACATTATAGCAAACTATGATGTAGCAAAACATGAACAATGCCAAGAAGGCTCATTCAGAAGGTTGATGGCAGTAGGGAAAGAAGCTGTTCTTGAGTCGGTTGTTACATTGTTTTTAGACTTTCCTGCAACCACAGTGTAGACATTGTCAACGGATGGGAAGCTGGTTTGAGTGATGACCTGGGTTTCGTTCACGACCCGTCGCTGTTTCTTGCAGTCTTGAACAGAGCAGGAGACGTACCAAGCAGTAAAACAACCAGCAAGTATGTTTTCTATGTTGCATCTGTAAAAAAAATGTTGAGGATATTTGCGGATATTCGAAATTCCCTTAGTTTTTTTTTTGAGAAAGTAGATGCTGGTAAGCTTTCTTCACTTTAGTATTGGTACAGAAGGACCAGCACAGGTTGTTGATCATCTGGAAACCTAAAGGCTTGAATCGCTCGATTATTTCAATATCCTCCTCATTGATATAGACAGTTTCAGTTCTGCACTACCCTCCCTGAATTCGATGACTATCTCCTTCGATTTTGTGACATTAAGGGAGAGATTGTTGTCGTCACACGAGTTCTCCAGTTTTTTTGATGTCGCTCCTGCACTGCGTCTTATCGTTGTTTGAGATCCGACCATTATGCTGGTGTCATCAACAAATTTCAAAAATGAGTTGGAGTCGAATTTGGCCACACAGTCAGTGGTTAATCAGTAGGGACTGAGCACACAGCCTGGAGAATCACCAGTGTTGAGGGTAATCGTGGATGAGGCCTTGCCATTTTCTCCTTAATGATTGCGGTCTGTAGATTAGGAAGCTGAGGATTCAGTCCTAGAGGGAAGAGCTGTGGCCAGCGCCACAGAGCTTGTAGATAAGTTTCGTAGAAAAAAATAGTCTTGAAGCCTGAGCTGCAGTCGATAATTAGGAGTCTAACGTCGGCACTTTCTATATCTAGGTGTTCCAGGTTTGAGTACAGAACCAGGGCAATCGCGCCTGCTGTGGGCCTGTTGTGGTGATCGGTGAACTGTGGTGAATCCAGGCAATCTGGAAGGTCGGAAGTGATTTGTGCCGTGATTAATCATTTCGAAGCACTTCATAAAGGTAATGTTAGAGCCATTGGACAATATTCATTCAGGCACACTGCTTGATTTGCCTTCGGTACTGGGATGATTGTCATTTTCTTGAAGCAAATAGGGAGCACATATTTTTGTAAAGAGAGGTTTTCTCTGACTGGCCTGATAGGCACCCAGAAGATCATTCATATCCTGCGTGGATTGTCAACGTGAGCGTTCGCAGGCACTTTCTGTGTTTGAACTTCGAGAAGGCTGTTCTGAAATTGAAATTGTGACCTCGGATACAGGTTCGTCCAAGAATTTCTCGTTTGGTGTGCATGCTCTCACCGACCTCTTGATCAAAACGGGCATGGAATGCTTCGAGCTCATCAAGAAACGATGCAAAGTTTCTAGTTATTTTGCAAGCCTTCATCTTGTAGCATTTCATGTCTTGCAAACCTTGCCATTGTTGTCGGGGCTCCGTGTGGCAAGAGTGGGGCACCATGCTAGCCATACTGTACTGTATTTTGACATCGTTGATGAATCTCCTTCAATCGCAACTGGCTTTCATGTTTAGTCATGATGTAGAGATGCCGGCGTTGGACTGGGGTAAACACAGTAAGAGGTCTGACAACACCAGTTTTAAATCCAACCAATCTATTTGATAGTAAACTCACAAGCTTTCGACTATACGGCCTTCGTCAGGCAAATAAGTTGTTCTGGCCTGCAGTAGCACACATATCAGCACTGACATTTTACAGATTGCTTTAATCAACAGCAAGCGTCGCAGAACAGATCCTTGGGGCATTCCACTGGTGACCGACCTCCATGCAGAAAAAGACCCATCCACAATCACTCTTTGCCTTCTGCCGGCAAGCCAGTTCTGGATCCACAAGGCCAAGGCCCCTTGGATCCCATGTCCTCTCACCTTCTCAAGAAGCCTTGCATGGGGGACCTTATCAAACGCCTTGCTGAAGTCCATGTACACCATGTCCACATCTCTTCCTTCGTCAATGTGTTCAGTCACAGGCTCGTAAGGCACGACCTGCCCTTGACAAAACCATGCTGACTATTTCTGATCATTCTAAACTTCTCCAAATGTTCATAAATCTTGTCCCACAGAAGCCTCTCCATCAGCTTACCAACCACTGAGGTCAGACTCACCGGTCGGCAATTTCCAGGACTATCTCTGTTCCCTTTCTTAAAAATAGGAACCACATCCGCAATCCTCTGGAACCTCTCCTGTTTCCATGGACGACGCAAAGATCATCGCCAGAGGCTCTGCAATCACTTCCCTCACTTCCCACAATAACCTGGGGTACATCCCATCCGGTCCCAGCGACTTGTCTATCTTGATAGAATTTAAAAGTTCTAACACATCCTCTTTCCTAACATCCACATACCACAGATTTGCGGCAAACGGAAAAGATTGAGTAAAATCTCTCAGATCACTTTCCACCAAGAATACCAACGCAAAGTACTCGTTAAGCACCTCTGCCATTTCTTCCGGATTCACACATGCTTCTCCCCCTTCACCTTTTATAGGTCCTATCCCTTCTCTTCTCATCCTTTTACTTTTCACATATTTGTAGAAGGCCTTGGGGTTTTCCTTAACATTACCCGCTAAGGCCTTCTCTTGACCCCTCCTGGCTCTTCTAATTTCCTTTTTAAGCTCACTTGTTTTGTGCCATCTGCCAAGTTGACTATGGTGCATTCATTTAATTTGTCCAAGTCATTAATATGTATTTTAAAGAGCCACAGTCCCAACACGGAGTTCTGTGAATCCCCACTGGTTGAAGATAAATAACCTGAAAATCTTCTCATCCACAATCACTTTTTCTTGCCCATTAATAAATTCCCTAAACACATCAACATAGTATCTCTAACACAGTGTTGTGACTTAAAAATTTTGGAAGTATCATGTTGAAAGTTTTCTGGAAATTCAGATACAAAACAAATACTCATTCCACTCCATGCATACAAGTACAGGTTTCCTCCAAAATCTCAACCAATTCCACAGACACAATTTCCCATTCATGAAACCTTACTTACTCAGTTTGATTAGAGCATTGTTTTCCAAATATTCTATTCCTTCTTTAGTAATTGATTTTTCCAATAGACATCATGCTTATTGGCCCTTAGTCCCCGTTGAGTTACTCCCTTACTTCTTAAATAGATGTTTCACGTGGAAGTTTTCCAATCCCCTGAGAGTTACTTCAGAGAGATTTAAGAGTGAAACGTGTTGCTGTGGATTTGGAGTCACATGTAGTCTTGGCCACGTTAGTACTGCATATTTACTTCAAAAAAAGAACATTTTTGAATCTGATGTCTATTTTATTAATGTGCAAATGTTTAACAATAATGATTAGACAGTTTATCGTACAACCTCGAATCCCCAGGTTATTGCCTTCGTACTCTGGGTTACTACTATAGTGACAACGCAACTACTGAGCTATTATCCTTCATATTTGGTTGTAGTCGTTCTGTCATCTCAGTCTTTAAATGCGCAGAAACGCAGTAACAGCACTTCGGGATTTCAGTCCATCCACGCTGCTTCTATATTCAAACATTTCATGGCTGCTGATTTATATCAGCGCCATTACCACAGTGTGAAACCCATCCCTCCACTCACCTCTTAAAGTCTCGAGCGTGCATTATTGGTAATTTCCTCCTGAATGAATTTAAAGTTCGAAGCACAAACAGATGGAAACAAAGTTGAATTCTCTGCAACTGACCTCGCAGGGGCTGATGGCTGCATTCCCCGATGTAGAATCCATTAGTAGTGATCATGAATATTGCAGTATCCAAATTCTGCATTGATTTGAACAAGAGTCATGTCTCTTCAGAATGTGCCACCGCCCTCCACCACCCCCCTCCCGCCTCCACTCCGCCACGCATCAATTCTCAATACAATCCAGCAAATTCAAATGCTTCCTTAGTTGCACCTTTGCTCCAACATATACCAGGTCCTGAGTTCGAGGCACCATTAGGAAAACTTGCCTTTGGTTAAATAAAACGAAATTGAGTACAGATCGTCATCCCGCCTTTGGCATTTTTAATGTGATCCTAATAACTGTTTCAGAAAAATATTCGGAAAAGATATGTTATAATTACTTGGCCTAATGTGTCCACTTAAAAAGTAAATTTTTACTATCTAGCTACATAGGCAACTAAAACTATGGAGCATCGACTTTCATAGATCACTGGAAAGTCTTCCAGAGTGGATGGGATGTGTACAAGAAGGACGAGTTTCACCTGAACTGGAGGGGCTCCAATACTCTGGCTGAGAGGTTTGCTAGCATGGTTCGGGTGGGTTTAAACTAATGTGGCAGGGGATAGGAATCAGAACAAGTTGTTGGCAAGCGTAGAGACTGGGGGCGAGCATGGGGCCAAGGCAAGGCTAGTTAAGAGGAAGAGCAATCTCGGAGAGGATGAACTCAGTGGGCCTGGAGATATGGAATGCATCTGCTTAAATACAAGAAACATAACACGCAAGACAGATGAACTTAGAGCTTTAATGCATGTGTGGAACTTGGATGTGGTTGCAGTGACCAGAGACGTGGTTAAAGGAAGAACAGGACTGACAGCTGACTATTTCGGGGTATCAGTGCTTAAGGCGAGGTAGAGGAGAGGCTAGAAGAGGTGGGGAAGTAGCAATACTGGTTAGGAAGCATTTTGCAGCCGTACAGAGGGTGGACAATTTGGAGTTCTGACACTGTGGGTAGAACTCAGGAACAGAAAGGGCACAGCCACTTTCCTGGGGGTATACTACAGGTCTGCAACAACCTACGGGAAGCTGGGAACGAATATGTATCTCCATATTTAGAACTGAAGTGTCTCATTAGCGATAGACAACATGGTTTTGCACGTGGGAGGTCATGGCTCACAAACTTGGCTGTGTTTTTTGAGGAGGAGACAAAAGTGATTGACGAAGGAAGCGCCATGGATGTCGTCAACATGGATTTTAGTAAAGCATTTGATAAGGTCCCTCATGGTAGGCTGGTGAAAAAGGTTACATTTCAAGGGATCAAAGATAAACTAACTAGATAGATACAGAACTAGCTTGGCCACAGAAGATAGACGTTTTTTTTTTCTGATTGGAGGTCTGTGACTAGTGGTGTTACGCAGCGTTCTGTGTACTGGGACCTCTATTGTTTGTGATATATGTAAATGATTTGGAAGAAGATTAGTAAGTTTGTGGATGACATAATCAAACGAACTACAAGATTACTGGAGTTTCGGATCGTGTTGAATATTGTTGGAGAATACAGCAGGATATAGATAAGCTGGAAAATTGGGTGGAGAAATGGCAGATAGAATTTAATCCAGATAAATGTGAAGTGATGCATGTTGATAGATCTAATGCAGGGGGAGCTATTCAATTAATGGCAGAACTATCAGGAGTATAGATACACGGAGGCATCTGGGTGTGCAAGTCCACAGATCTTTAAAGTGGCAACACAGGTGGAAAAGGTGGTAAAGAATGTACATGGCATGCTTGTCTTTATTGGACAAATCATAGAGTATGAAAGTTGGCATTTGATGTTGCAGTTATATAAAACGTTGACCAGGCCACATTTGGAATACTGCGTCCAGTTCGGATCGCCACACTACCAGAAGGGTGCGGAGACTTTGGGGAGAATACAAAAAGGTTTACAAGGATGTTGCCAAGAATGAGGGTCTTAGCTATGAGGTGAGATTGAGTAAACTAGGATTGTTCTTCCTGGAAAGACGGAGGTTGAGGGTTGACCTAATAGAATTACATAAAATTATGAAGGAAATAGATAGGGTGAATAGTTGAAAGATTTTTTCAAGTCGGAAATGACAAACACAAGGGATTACAAATTCAAGGTGGGGGGGGCAAGTTTCAATACAGATATGCGGGGGACATATTTCACACAGAGGGTGGTGGGGGCCTGGAATGCACTACACCAAGCAAGGTAGTTGAGGCAGGCACGGTAGGATAATTTAAGACTTATCTAGGTAGCCACATGGGAAAACTGGAAATAGTGGGATTCAATCGGATGGTCTTGTTAGGTATATGTGATCGGTGCAGGCTTGGAGGGTCTGTTCCTGTGCTGTATTGTTCTTTGTTAAAGTGTATCACCTTTTACAGAGGTTCAAAGAACAGTGATCCCAGGACACAAACAGACATTTTGTGGTAGCAGTATGATGTGTGAAGAGAAGTTACAGATGGGCGAGGTCGTGGAATATATATGCCTGTGTTGGGAATATTTTTTAGTTGGTCGATTTTGGAAATAGGATTCGAAATACGGGACATATTATCCAATGATACATTGCATAAGGCACAGTATTTACCATCGTCTTGCTTGAGAAGTATACATTAAGATTTAACTCTGCTGAAAGGTGTCACTTTATTTCCTCCAGACAGCCCTCCTGCTGACAATGCAGAAGAACAATCAGTCGTAGTTATCGGGGTACTTTTTATATCTGAGTTAATAACTATTTTTGGATTGTCCTCTGTCGTTTCACAGTAGTGTTGATTGAAGAGAATGAGTCATGTGCTCATGGCAGAGGTAAGCTTACAGAAAGAAAATGAAATGGGCAATTTCTGCTTGGATTAAAGGGGAGCAGCAGTCTTCTCTTTCCTATTCTGAAAACTGAATTCTGGGACTTTCAAGAAAATGAGTACATTTCTCTCCAGGCGCTCTGATGGTTTGAGGACTAATGGGCCGTTAAGCCTGTTGTTTACTAACTGATTTTGAATAAATGTTTAACTCTATGAGGAATATTGCTTAAATTGGAACGAATACAGATAGACTACCAGTCAAGAGCTGCATCTTGCCATGTTTAGATATTTAAATTTTAGAAGTTAGTCTGATTCATTTTTGTATAGTTAAGCAATATTGCTAAATAAGGATTGTTTTGATAAAAAAACTTCCTAGTGGGACAATGGAATCAGGAGTGCACATTGAATGCATTACATTACTCTCAAGCTAAGACTAAAAACAAAAAAATGTTTGGTCGAGATTACCTTCGTAGTGTCCTTTAGAATTCCTCAAATAATCCTTAATGATTAATTAAGGAGTGTTATGTGTGCAGTGTTGTTGATAGCTGGAACGTTAACTCAACAGTGGGTAGATTTCAATTAAATGGAATTGGAGGCTAACCACTGTTTGGGCAATTATTTCCTGTCAATGTCTCAGACTCATCCCAACAAATAAATGCCATTCGGCCCTTAAATGCAGAGCAGGATCAATTATGATGATGACTGATTATCCAACTATTTAAGCTGCTCCGGCTTACCATCGAAGTACATTGAACCCCTCAGGCCCAAAAGTTACTCCTTACTCCTTTTTTGAAATCTCCCAATATTTTGTGCTGAAGTGCTTTCTGCGGCAGAGAATTTCATATTGTCGTGATTCTTGGGGTGAAGAAAATTCTCCTCATTTCAGTTCTAAATGCTTAACCCCATATTTCAGAATATGAACCCTGGTCCTGGATTTCTCCATCTGACAGGATCTGTCTGAATTTACACTGCCAAGTCACTTATAATGTTATATGTTTCCATCCGAGTCACCACATTTTCCTGAACATCAGCGAACATAGTGGGACTGACTGTATGACGAAAGATTGATTCGGTAAGCACTATCCTTGGACTCAGTTTCGGAAACCCTACCAGCATCTCCCCAGAGAAAGTATTCTATCATAAGAAAGGAGTTCAAAATGATCACAATATTTCAACTATGGACTTACCAAAGTGCCGTAGAAATATAAGAAAAATTCCTGCTTCTTTACTGGAATCCAATTGCTTTGAAGGCCAATATATCACACATCTTCTTCACAGACTGATTTGCCTGCACGATTATTTTAATCGAGTATTGTACACGGACACCCAATTCTCGTTGCACATTCCCCTCTGTCAACCTGCCGCCATTCAGCTAATAATGTCCTCCATTTTTGTAACGAAACGTGGATAAATATGAGGTCATCCATTCATGTGTCATGTGCATGTGCCATGCATTTGCTGATTATTTCAAACTGTTCAAATCATACTGATAGATCACTGCATCCACGTTCTCCATCTAGCTTCGTGTCATGTTTTAATCTTCATTTAAACTGTTGTTTTGATTTTGTCTTCAACCAGCCATGCAATTGAACCAAATTTGCCTTTTAGACTTTCCTTTGTAAATGTCCCAGGAATCTAAAAACTTCCTCTTCATACCATCACATCGGGCACATGTTCATCTGATATTTTCTGCTATTCTGCTGTGACTAATAATCCTGGGATCACTATATTTACTGTATGCATTTGTGACCTGATTCTCTACATACTACTTTCTTCAGTCGTTTAAAAGAAAATGCCTTTCGCCAAAGCCTTCCACGAACATTGGAATAGTCCCCGACTATTCAGCGACCCCGTCCAGAAATTCCTGAAGCCTATCTGAGACACCTTTGATCCTAGAACCAGGGAGTCAACATACGGTCCTAGAGATTTGTTCGTGGTGGCAGAACCGTCGATCTATTCTCCACGCATGTGAATCCCGTAAAACTACTGCTTTGACGCATTTTCAAATCATTTCTGTGTATGGCAGCCAGCGTGGTGCATCAATGACTGTTTTAGTGCTCACAGGACTGTGAGGAAAGGAAATTCATGATGTCCTTACTTGCCTTAGCTGTAGTCACACACTTTATCCATGAACACATTTGAAACCCTACATTAATCTGTGTGACTGCAAACTGAAACAAAGCATCCAGGGGATATTTTCTCCTTCATTGATGTACTGAAGTGTTTGCAGCTCAGAATCCAGCTCCACAACACAGCCACTGCACAGCAGGTCTGAAATATTTACTGCAGAATTTTTCTTTGCCCTGGATCATAATATCATCGTGGAGTTCCCTAATGCTGTAATTTCGATACATGCGATGTCCCGCCTCACTTAAATAATTATCTTATATTTATTCAATATAAATTGCGTTTTTTACATATTATATCTATGAAATGACCACTTAGGCTTGCATTATGTTCATCCGAAATAGTAAAGCTCACATACTCATCAGATTCACGCTAAACGGCTAGCGCATTCCCCATTGCAGAGCAACAACCAATCCTAAAGAGCGAGAATGAAAGAAAAGTAAGCAAAGTGAAACAAAGACCTCCAACCTTCCGCTTCAACGAATATTCAACTTGACTTCAATCGTATCGTCTAAGTCTTGTTGAAATCTTTTTCACGTTGGCTGTGCTGGAGACATGTTCTTTTAAAGAAATAAACTTGGACTATAGGATCTACAAAAACCGATAAAAGCAGTTAACAAATTAATCACTGAACTGTCATAACTGAGACACCCTGTCTAACTGTAAGAAATTTGAGAAAAAAAAATGATTGTCTACTGATCATGTACTGTTCACGCATTGCTAATTCCAAATTTGCATTCGATTTTAAGAGCAAATCTAAGAGCAAGATTGGCAATTAAAATGATAGGTTTACCCAAAGCCTTGCTCTCACACTGATTTGGTAAATTTACGAATGGTCCCTCAATCTATTAAAGAAATAGGGGAATGATTATTAAAAGGACAGGAGAACTCAGAAAGATGCAACAAAGGTTGAAGACAAAATGGAAACTTGATAAACATTGGAGAAGACTAAAATGTCACTAGATTATATACCTGTTCCTATTTATGTTACTCTCACTGACATTACTAAGGGTTGCATCCAGAATTATATTTCCCTTGGAGAACCAGCAGTAGAGTTCCACT
The DNA here is from genome assembly GCA_024679065.1 of Sphyrna mokarran. Classification (NCBI taxonomy): domain Eukaryota; kingdom Metazoa; phylum Chordata; class Chondrichthyes; order Carcharhiniformes; family Carcharhinidae; genus Sphyrna; species Sphyrna mokarran. The sequence goes on along the minus strand of JAGIQG010000014.1, from coordinate 4,482,472 downwards.
CGGAAAATGGCAGGCTTTGTTTCATTCAAATAGGTCTCATATCTGAATACCTTGTTTTCCTGCTCTAAAGAATCAATGAGATTAGGACGGAACTTTTCATCAATTGAATATTTTTGCTTACATGTTGTTGTAAATCTTCACTACTCCTCCAGACCTGTTCTGGATTGCTCTAGATTTGATTTGATTTATTATTGTCACAAGAATTACTATGCAGTAAAAAAAATCTTTCTTACACGCTGTACAGTCAAAGCACATCATTCATACAAAAGGAAACGTTGGACTGCAGAATACAGTGTTACAGTCATAGCTAGGTGTAGAGAAAGGATAACTTAAAGCAAAGTGGCTCTATTCAAAAGTCTGATGGCACGACGGAAAAGAACGTTCTCGAGTCGGTCAGTCTGTGACCTGACTTTTGCATCATTTTTTCCCGACGGAAGAAGGTGGAACTGAGAGTGACCAGGGTGTGTGGTGTGCTTAATTATGCTGACTGCCTTGCCGATGCCACAGCAAGTGTAGACAGAGTCAATGGATGGGAGGCTGGTTTGAGTGAAGGTTTGGGCTACACTCACGACCTTTTGTAGTTTCTTGCTGTCATGGGCAGAGCAGGAGCTATACCGAGTGATACAATCAGATAGAATGTTTTCGACAGTGCATCTCTAAAAGTTGGTGTGAGTCGGAGCTGGCATACCCATTTTCCTTAGTCTTCTGAGAGAATAGAGGTGTTGGTGCATTTTCTTAACTACCGTGTTTAAATTGTACAGCTTTTTTCTTCATTGCAGATAATTGATTACACAATTAATTCATTTCAACCTTGAAAGCATTTGACTCTTTTTTTTAGTTAAAAAAGACTCAATACTTTATTTCATAATACTCCACTGCATTGTAAACCACGGCATGTTTTTTCCCGAATGGTGCTGCAACATAATACCCCATATAATTCATTAAAGAACGATTTGCTACAGAATACTTTACCCAGGATAGTCTACTATACATTTTGCCACATAATGCTTCACTACAAATTAACTACCTGCATACTTTAAGACGGTATATTCTACCAGCTAATATTTTACTACACGGTTTATGATATATTACTTCACTACATTTTTACTACATCGAAAGAAAATAAGTAAAGCTGCCCTGTTCAATGCAGACGCCATCACGTTAAAGCGGGAAACTTATAGAAAGAAATAGAAAATTACTTCAAACAACACTTCCTCAAACTCAAGCCGTCTGAAGACGTTGGGCGATACGGTAGCGCAGTGGTTGGCAATGCTGCTTCACAGCACCAGAGATTTGGTTTAGTTCTGGTTTGGGGTCGCCGTTTGTACGAAGTTTTCACATTGTCCCCATGTCTGTGTGGGTTGGGTTCTTCGGTGTCGTCCTACATTGTAAAAAAGTGCGGTTTAAGTTGATTGGCCATGTCAAATTGACTCAAGTGTCAGGGAGATCAGCAGGATAAATATGTCAGGTTACGGTAATATGGCCTAGGTGGCATGTGGTCAGTTCAGACTCATGGGCCGATTGGCTTTCTTCTGTGTTGTAGGCATTCCGTGATTCTATGATTTTAGAGATGATAAATCGTTTGTTAATGAAATGAAACATTGTGAAACTAAATGGTGATAAACTTGGAAGGGCTAGGAATCAGCGATGGGAAGGGCTGAGCATGTGGTGTCAGCTACATTGATGGATTCTGTGCTTCATTGTCTTTTGTTAAAAAATGGGGCTCGAATTCCAACACGTTACAATTTCAAGACAATGCTTGCTGATGAAATACATTTGATCTCTGGTGAAGGTCACTTAACAGAATCCTTGTAAAGACAATGCACAGAAAGTATTTACGAACAGGAACAACGAGATTGCGTGCCAATGAGGAGCTATGCGAATAGTCGGGTGCAAAGCTGAAGGTAGATATTGGACAGGATATAAAAATATATGCCAATAAAGGGTGGGAAAAATAATCAAATACAAAGAGATATTTGTTGGAAATACCTGAGTGATTAGAAATGGTGTCACAGGAAGGGGAGAAGAATGAAAGGAGCAGGATCGATTGAACTGGAGATGTGAGCACTTGGGAAAAGTGTGAAATAAAGAGGAAAAAGAGTTCACATCTGAGTTTAAAATGGTGCTGAAACAACTTTAAATTTAAACTTTCAAATATGAATTGATTACATATTTGAAGGGGATCATTTTACAGGACTATGCGTAAAGGGCACGGGTAGTTCGATTAATCGTATAGATCTGTCAAAGATCTAGCAGAGGACAATCGATGGTGAGAATGGTCTCCACTAGTGCAGTGGTTCATTTTGACAATTATTAAATTTATTTTTCTCTGATTTTGTTTTATATCCATTCATTCATTAAGCAATGTGTACACTTTGGTATTGAGGAAGACGTTAACCATGGACTTCTCTTTGTGAACACGGCAGCAGATTCCCTTCCTGCTGAATTTCTTGTTTTGCCAAGGAAAACCACGTTGACAGGTGTGGAAGTCCCATACCGCTAAAGGCCTGGACCTGGAGCGTCGATTGTGTGAGGTGACGTCTTAAAATTGTGTTACGTACTTTGTTGCAAATCGATGTCAACATAATGACGAAATACATATGAAATCAGGAATTTTACAGAAATTGCAATGATATGTGTTGAGTGAGAATGACGTTTCCAACTACAGAATAATTCTGCGTATATTTCATTGATTTCACCATTTCCATTTGTTGGACTGGTTAATACTAAATTTTAGATTGTCGGCAGTCATTTCGCATCTGTGTCCAAGATCAGGCGTTGTCATCTTGTGAAGAAACTGCAATATCGAGATCCTGGAAGGTGATGCAAAGATTAGTTTAGAACACCATTCAAGTGAACTTAGTGTTGTTAAGAACAGCATTAAGTTTGTCAGTATGACAATGACAAGCGATTACATAGTCTGTCTGTTCCAGACCTTGTATTTCAAGGGAAATGTATGTAACCTGGAGAGCGACAAGCTCCAATATACCACTGACAAGTAGATCCCTAATTATACACATGTGGATTGACCTTAATTACATTTCGTCTAACCTTATTTCTGAAAATATCCTATTTAACTTTAACTTTGTATGTGATGTTTGTTTCTTAGATCCACGAAATGTCTCCCTGTCCTCCACGCATGGACTCCTTGAATCGCATATTTCGCATCCTTCCTCCATAACACTCCAATAATTCAATTCACCGTTCCTGCTTCGTCTCCTGTTTAAGTTAACTTCAGTAAGCAGATTCCAGCACTGACTTTTTTAAATCAAAATTTTACAGTTCCAGACCATGTTCTGTAAAATAAATTATTTATTGTCTCCAGTTACACTGAATATATTTAAAACAGTGACCTTTGCCGTTGATCCACTTTCTTGAGCGAATTACATTTCCTTCTGTTCGATTATGTCCTCCCTGCATTTTAAATCCTTAATTTTAAGTAGACATTAAAACGTAAACATCAGGAGAATAATAATTGGAAGAAATAAAATTTGGTGGCTTCAAATTAAGGCTACTCGCTGTTTCTCAAACCTGGACATTTAATGGTGTACTAATTTAACAGCGATTTCATATTTGAAGCTAATTTGTGAGCAATTACGCACAAATGCTGAACTGTAACTTAAGTTGTTACTTTCAAGTTTCGGCAGGTTAATTTACTTTTGTTATTGTCCTACTTAACTGATCAATTCTGGCAACTTATACGATCTGTCCATGTGAATCGAAAGCACACACGGCTCATCTGCACTTTACAGAATGCTACTAGTTATTGTCATCCTTCTCAAAGTGATTCACTGCAGGAACGCCCCAAGACTCCTGAGACAGCACCTGCCAAGTAATTTCCCCTGCAATTACTCGCCGAACTAACTCGGATAGGTGTCTCAATTACTTCAATGTTGCAATATCAAAATCCTGAAATCTCATTCTAAACAACACCGTGGCTGTATCTGCATCAGATGGGCTGCAGTCATTCAAGCAGTCACGTCTTCTAAAATGGGGATTCGCGATTACTGGCGTCAGTTCATCTCGCATTTTGCATTAAAAAAAACGTCCTGCCTCATTAGCCTTGTGAAAACTTTATAATTCTCCGTACTAAACTCTAACTACCATGTTTCTGACATTTTCATTTCCTGCCTATAACATCCTGGAGCCGAAAATGCGACTCACTAATATGCACCGATTTTTCATGGCGCGTATCATCTGTGAAGGATGTAACTTCTATAAGCGATCGAGAGTCGATTGGAACGATAGAAGTTAAGAAAGAGCAATTGATTTTAAATCGATACTTATATGACACATTAGCATCTGAGAACATTGAATCTTCCACCAACATCCAGAGCTTTAATGTCACAGTGATTTTTCGATACAAGGTTGATAACTCCCACCCTCTTTTAATTTTATGACATGTGTTCATACTAGGACGCGAATGATACTAGGCGAATGCCGAGGCATATGATGTACTATCTTCTCCGTCAAAGAGCATGGAAAGACTAGCATAATGCAATATTCAAAACGAAGTCCGGAGGTCTCACGGATCATTGTAACAAAAATAAGTTTTTTTTTAATTGTTATGGCTGGTGTCATTTAGCAAAAGCAGCAGATAACTTAGGCCACGAACATACCGAACAGTAGGAATAATATGATGCCTAGCCAATATTTTGTTCAAGAAATTTGTTGAATGGATAGCTAATGTACAGATAACTGTACTAGAACTCTTTTAATACTTCCTTCCTTTCCGTGAGATCCAATGTTTCACTTTGAATTACGGCCAAGGACCCAATAGAAATCCAGTTCGAAAGTAGGACTCTGTAACGAGACAGAGCTCCAAAACTATTGCCCTGGAGTTTACACCAAGCTGTCTGTACAAGTTTAAACATTTCAATTTGATGCCCGTTCTCCCTAGCAAAGATTGCAAGATAACATCTGCAAGCAGAGAATAGGACTTCTAACAAATTTACTGTACTGAAGATATTCCCAAATCTCAACCAACACATAGCCTATCAGCTGAACATAATCACACTGCTGTTTGCATCTCAAGGCAATGTTCACTGCGAAGTCATTCCACCATCAGATACGGTGCCACATAAATTCAAATTGCTTATTTCAATTCAGTTCATCCATAATTGTTAACATGTCCCGTGTACTCACCAACTTTGTACTTTGTATCATGAGACCCTGCATATCACCATACATCCGATAATGGAAACAGCGATTGATATTGTTAGCTCCGGTACCACTACTACGCCGACAACGAAACCGAGCAGCCAACATTTTACCTGTGTATTAGTGACAACAACGTGTTCAGGATATTCGGAACTAAACAAATGACTTCTGACAACATAAATTCTCCTACCCACTGGGATGTCATAATTGATGAAGACGATTAACACAAAGTAGTAGAATCATAGAACCCTATAGTGCAGAAACAGACCTCTTGATCCATCGAGTCTGCATCAAACACAATCCCACCCAAGCCTTACCCCCATATCCCTACATATTATACCCATTAATCCCTCTAACCTACGCATCCCTGGACACTAAGAGGCAATATCTTAGCATGGCCAATCAACCTAACCCGCACATCTTTGGATTGTGGGAGGAAACCGGAGTCTCCGGAGGAAACCCACGCAGACACGAGGAGAACGTGCAAACTCCACACAGACAGTGATCCGAGCAGGGAATCGAAACCAGGAGCCTCGAGCTGTGAAGCAGCAGTGCTAACCATTATGTTATCGTGTCGCCCCAGGAAATATTGGACAGAAAATATAATCAAACTGGGGCAAATTAAATCAATGGTCATCCTCAGTTGTAGTCCGCCGTTTTGGTGATAGTCTTATTCTCTCACGATTTCTTATCTCATTGAGGTTAATGGAAAATGGCACGTATAACGGCTACTTCATTGTTTTACGATCTCAGGTACGAGATATTTTGAAACAAGGTTGACAATTCCTGGACAGGAATGCCGAATTTTAAAAATGCAATACAGAAGTAAGGCATTGTTCCTATCTGTTGGTTGACTGTTATTGTGCCTCGAGCTTTTGTTCTTGCCCCAGAGTTGTGTGTGTGTGTGTGTGTGTGTGTGTGTGTGTGTGTGTGTGTGTGTGTGTGTGTGTGTGTGTGTGTGTGTGTTCAAATTTCTTCCTAAAGTCAGCAAATGATTGATGTCCAACTCACCCCGAGTATTTATGGCATTTTGAAGGCGAATTGTCATAATGAAGTAGGCAGGGATCCTTTTTTCTAACCTGCAATTATCTGAGAGTGAATATGACAGATATATCTGCAAGTATGTATGAGCTTTATATTCAATTTTATGTGGCTCCAAAGCCAAATTTATTAATTTGCAATCGAAAATAATTAAATAGTTCTGTGGGGCCTGGGTGAAACGGCTGCCAGCAGTTTTCATATTTGCAGTTGTTCGCACGGTGAAATTGTTTCTCACAGTAATGAATTGGAAACTAAATAACCCGATTGGAACATCGCCAGTATTGTCATGTATCCCAGGTCTTAATTTAGTTTAGGATTCATCTGCCAAATCACAATTTTCATAATTTGGAAATCAACCCAAAAAAACCCAAGATGAACAAATTTATACTTCCAAAGCTTGCAATCTTATTATTTCAACAAGATTTTGACAAGCTCGGCAGATATCGTATTTGGTGTTTTACTGTAAAATTTACCTGAGAACATTCTTGTGAAGCAATTCTGGACATTTCGGCCACGTTAACCGTGTAATGCAAACACAAATGGTGTTACCAATTCACGAGGTTAAAGTGGTTCTGTGGAACTTGTCGAGCACGTGAGCGAGTTGCTTCTGTGCTCTCTGCTTTCTTGACATAGCCTAACTGAAAATAAATACCTGCGCAGTCAACTTTGCCTATTTGCATAATCTGCACGTGCATTTTGAAAATGTTATGTACTTACAGCCGAGCAAAAATGATCAACGAGATATACAGAAGCATGTGTTTCTGACGGGGTCCGTTTAAATATGCAGACGTGAAACAGGAATAAGTCCATAAACATCAGAAAGACACTGACCAAATTTGTCGTGAGGCATGCAATCACCTTGGAAGAGTAAGCAGTCATTTATTCAGATAACTATTCATCAGCAAAAACAGTATATACACACACACATATGTATATTAGTTATTTTATTCACAGACATCTAATTTGCGAACTATATGAATCGACCAAATTTCGTCAAAGTTTAAATTTTGAGTTAAAAAGCATTAATTCCCCTCAGGGCCTTGATACAAAGGCAGGTGTTAGACTTTCCCGAATGTTTCAAACATTTCTGAACTGATACCTTCACGGGTTATCCAACTATAGTTCGACCAAGAATGCATATAAATTAAACGTGGCATCTCTGCTTTTGGCTCTGTTGATTGAGTAAGATAACATTAAAGCAAACGGCCGGACCCATTTCACACATCTTTAATGTTAAGCTGTAATTGAAGATGAAGATCCACCACCATATTATTGTTGTCGCTATCAGTTCCCTGAGCATTCCATTATATAGGAACATGGGTGAAATCGGGGTTAATTAGCATATATAAACATTTAACTTTTCAAAATGAAGAGTAGTATTTCAAAGTATTGTGTCAAATCAATAAAATATGGATAGACTTACAAAACGTCTGCCTGATTTCTCTCCAACAATGCACCACAGGATCCCACTAATGATGATCTGAAAAGAATATTGTAAATGTCCATTTCTCGTGCTTATAACTATTCGAATTATTGTGAACTATTAATTTTGTTTTTCTTTTTTTCTGTTTGGTTATTTAAAGTAAGCAAAGATTTATTATAATTGTCTCCCAAAAGTTTGTCTTGGATGGTCAGTTCTTCCGCACATGTATCAGAGACTTTTCAAACGATGTAAGATTAAGCGAGCGTAAGCAATGTGTGAGAGAGCAAACTTGCAAATAACAAGAAATACTTTGAACTTCCACGCTTTTCTGAGAAACTAACATCTCACAAATCAGCCAATTTTTTTTTGAATCTGTGACATATGAGGATCGATGTTAGTGACGTGAGTGGACATGTATTTGGTGATCTAAAGGAATTAAACAGAGCATTTAGTGCAAAGTTAGTGGCAATAGAGGAGCAGAGCGATTTTGGAGGCCATATTGAATAAAGCACTGGAAAGCATTACGAAGGATTAATATTAACATTACATGTACGGCCGAAGCCGAATTTCAAATTAGAAGTTAGGGATTATAGTTAATGCTAAAATAAAATCAAAAAATTGTCAAATATAGTTGACAATTTTTTATTACGAAATGTGGTTTTCAGAGAATCCATGCAATACAGAAGAAGCTCATTCGATCCATTGAATCTGCGCCTACTCACAATTTATCACACAGGCCCTATCCCAGGAGCCTCACGTTTTTATCCTGCTACTCCACTTAACGTACAAAGCTTGGGACTTTAACTTAGCCTTGGAAAATCCACGTTGCGGACTGTTAGAGGATGGGAAGAACATGCAAACTCCACACAGCCAGTCACCCAAGACTGTCAAGTGAGATCACGCTCTCGTTGTTTGACAGGAGATACCGATATACAGATATTTAATTCTTAAAAGGGTTAAGGAGATAAACCAAATTACCCCAGTGCAAGAGAGAGTCTAGAAGTAACACCTGACCCAATGGCTTTGAAAGTAAATTGTTGCGTTATGCTGCGGGACATCAAAACACAACCAATGTCCAACCGTCTGATCTATTTCACTTCTAACCATCCCATTCCATCTAACATGTACTGCTCCGATCCTGAAACTGAAACTTACCGACAAACCGCTCAACCAGTGTGATCTGGAAGCCTGGGAAATGAGCAACGGGACTTCAGCCGACATTGTCGATTCGAGAATAATGCGACAGACAATAAATGATATCCCCAAGACAATCTGAGTGACCTAAATGATAATGAATTGCATAATGTGAAAACAGGTTAAATATATCAAATCAACAAAAAAGTAACTGCATGTGTGTATGTGTGGTTTAGGTGGGAGGAAGGATGGGGGAGAAATTGAAGAAAGGGAAGGGAAAGAGAGAAAGAAGAAGCAGAGAGAAAGAAAAGGGGAGACTGAAACACAAAGCGACAAACTGGGAGCAAGAATAATGTAAAGAATAAGAGGTGACCTGTGAAAAATACAAATAAAAAAACTCCCGGATTAACTAATTAATATATAACATTATACAAATAATCACTTCCTGTGTCTGTGGCACACGGCGGAATACACTGAATGTATTCTGAAACATACACTCGAGGAAAATATCGACACATTATAGATAGCAGCTACCAATCCCGCAAATTCACAATTTAGAGGGCCCCAGCTATAAAATAGCAAATTGGACAATCTAGAAGGACTATGGGAGCCTGTGTAGGAGAGTGTGACAACCCCCAAAAGACCATTTGAGCAATATTTGAAAATATTTCATCTTTCATATCTCATATGGCAGAAATAATAAATGTGTAGAGTATAGGGCTAATGGTAGGATTCTTAGTAGTCTTGATGAACAGAGGGATCTTGGTGTGTATGTGCATAGATCCCTGAAAGTAGGCAGTCAAGTCGAGAAGGTTGTTAAGAAGGCATATGGAGTCTTAGCTTTTATTGGTAGGGGGATTGAATTTCGGAGCCGCAACGTCATGTTGCAACTGTACAAAACTCTAGTGCGGCCGCACTTGGAGTATTGTGTGCAGTTCTGGTCCCCACATTATAAGAAAGATGTGGAGGCATTGGAGAGGGTACAGAGGAGGTTTACCAGGATGTTGCCTGGTATGGAGGGCAGGTCTTATGAAGAGAGGCTGAGGGATTTGAGGTTGTTTTCGTTAGAAAGGAGGCGGCTAAGAGGGGACCTTATTGAAACATATAAGATGATTAGAGGTTTAGATAGGGTGGACAGTGATAGCCTTTTTCCTAGGATGGAGAAAGCTAGCACGAGGGGACACAGCTTTAAATTAAGGGGTGATAGTTATAGGACGGATATCAGAGGTAGGTTCTTTACCCAAAGGGTGGTTCGGGAGTGGAATGCCCTGCCTGCAGCAGTTGTAGATGCGCCAAGTTTGGTGGCGTTTAAGAGGTTAGTTGATAAGTATATGGAAGAGAAGGGAATGGTTTAGTTTGGAGGGGCATTGCTTTTTATATTGGTCGGCGCAACATCGAAGGCCGAAGGGCCTGTTCTGTGCTGTAATGTTCTATGTTCTATGTTCTTTCAGCCTTGCTAGTAGGAAATCCTCCATTACTCCACAGTAAAATTCTGACAGCACCATAGCCATCGAGTCTGAACTGTGTCAAGACAAGATTCTACCTCAAACGGAGAAAAGGTTAAATGCAGCCAGTACCAGCGACAACAAAATATTGAGATTGACGAAGAAAGTAAAATCTTCGAAATATGCTTCTGTATTTGTAAACAGTGTTCCAATTGAAATTGTGCACCTGATATATTACTTCCCAGTAGAACTAATAACAAAATTTAATTATCATCACCTGTTTAACAATTATCTTGCACGTAACCGAGTGATCAATCTGTTCGTCAAATATCATTGGTTCAAAACTGTAATTCTCAAACACACACAATGAATAGATTTGAAATCGCTATGAAACAATGATTTAATCTTACGCCCAGAGCTTTCGGTTTTCCGAGAAATGTTCCTCGAGTGGTTACGTCTCTAGTAGGTGAACTAAATTGTGTGTCTCCGTAACTTGCCATGTCTTCCATGGTATCAGATTCTCGGTTTATTTGTTGCATGGCGGATCCCGGTTCAGTCCTCACTGTAGCAGACATGTTTGAAATCAGGACTAACCAATGCACCCTAAGTCAAAGTGGAGAGTTCCAGAGGGTTTAGGATGTGAACGTAAATAGAAACTGAACATTATTCTATATAATAGCATTGGGTGTTAACAGAATTATGAACGAGTATAAACGCACCAATTATATTCTTGATTGATGAATACAAACACTGACGCCTCAACCTGGATCGAGGAAGAATGCGTTCTTACATGATTGCTTTTTTTACTCCAACAATCTGAAATGTTAAATCCTGAACTATTAACTTTTCAAGGTTGATTCTGAAAGTGCCTCAGGAAGATATCACATTTAAATATTGATTGTAATTTCATGGAATCAGAAATTAAATGTAAAATTTTATTTTGTGGTAATTATCTGAAAATGTTAAAAATGCCGAAGTTATCTATTTTGCGATAAGAATGCAGGACTTGTTTTCAATTAAAGACAAAGCGCAATCTGTTGAAGAATCTCCAATGAATTCCTGCAATGTATTTATTATTATAAATGACGTGGCAGCAATTGCCGAGATATGTCTTAATGTGTCACTTACGCTCCAGTGTTGTGAATCTGACATTTTATTTAAGCCATGCAAGTCAGAAATTGTACACATTCTCTTGTAGAACACGTGTTGCAGGTTATAACATTACAATCCAATAACAGCTAATAGGCCCTTCCTTCGCCAGTCTGAAAAATTCATTTAGGAAGCATGCATTGAGTTATTAATCGTTTATTTATAAGCCTGTATTTTCTAACCGGCTTCACAATTTGCCATGAAATCCAAAACGTGAACTTCCTCAAACTCCGATTTCCTTGAAATTTTCAAAAAATGTGAAGTTAACAACGAAATTGTGTTCATTTTGCCAATGTAACACAGTCCACTGAAAGTGTTCCACTGGAAGTTGCATGTCTTGCAAAATAAATACACTGCAGAAATTCATTGGAGATTCTTCAACAGATTGCACTTTGTCCTTAAATGAAAACGAGCCCTGCGTTCTTGTCGCAAAATAGATAACTTTGGCACTTTTTACATTTTCAGATAATTACCACAAAATAAAATTTTACATTTAAATATGGATTGTAATTTCATGGAACCAGAAATAAAATGTAATGTTTTCCTGAGACAATTTCCGAATCAACCTTGAAAAGTTAATAGTTCAGGATTTCACATTTCAGATTGTTGGAGTAAAAAAAAATCATGTAAGAACACATTCTTTCACGATCTCGATACGTTGAGGCGTCAGTGTTTGTGCTCATCAATCGAGAATATAATTGTTTATGCTCGTTCACATTCTGACTTTGATCCTCCAACTGAAAGCACTCCTCTTGTTGAGGCATGTTTCAGTGCAGCTGGCGGGAAAAAAAAAAGACCTACCTGGGCCTAGTTTAGAAATCTTGTTTAGGGAAGGAAATTTGCCATCCTTACCTGGTCTGACTTTTGTGTGTCTTCAGAAGAATTGCTCTGTGGTTCTTTCCCAGTGGTCCCCCAAATGAAAGAGCAAGCAATTCTCTTCAAGAGGCAATTGTGAATGGACAAGAAATGCTGACCCAGCCAGTGACGTCCATATCCTTTCAACAAATAAGGAATGACTTATCTTTGAAGCTAAAGCCAAAAGGTCGTCTTTCGTCTTCAATTTAATTTGCTATGATTGGAAGAATAAAATAGCTCGCTAACCATCAGCAATAGTAAGGGATAGAACAAAGAACAAAACAGCACGGGAAATAGGCCCTTCGGCCCAAGGAGTCCGCGCCGCCACCCCGATGTTCCCATCTCTACCTGTGATCCCTGTCCATGTTTATAGATCTATGGATTTAAAAACCAAATTTGAGACAATTTAGGGAGAATTTGTTTTGCCAATTAGTCTAAGAGCACATCTTTGGGATGGGGGAGGAAACCGGAGCACCCGGAGAAAACCCACGCAAGCACGGGGAGAATGCGCAAACTCCCACAGACACAGGCCCAAATCCATGTATCTGCACAGCACAGCGATAGTCACTGAGCTGTCGTGTTGTCCATCAGATGGTCCAGGTCAAGCATACACTAACAACGTGAAGCAGTAGGATACTCTCGAAAAAGATCCAAGAGCAGTCCTCTCACGACCCATCGTGTGTATGCCCCTCATTAGACAACAAGGTGGACCAAAGCACCTATAGGATAAAAACAAATACATCAATATCATCCATCATCTATTTACTCACTTCCCAGGGACTCCCAAGGCTCATGATCCCTATTTTAAATCAGTTTTCTATACCCCTCCATTCCTATTCTGTTCATGTGCCCATCTAAGTATTTCTTAAGTAACTCCAGAGTACCTGCCTCCACCACTTTACTTGGCAGCGCATTCCATACCCCCACCACCCTCTGTGTGAAAAAACTCCCTCTAGCATCCAAATTATACCTTAGCCCCTCACCCTAAGCCCGTGACCCCTCGTGCTATTTGAGTCCATCCTAGGAAAACGCTTAACCCTGTTTACTCTATCTATCCCCTTCAAAATCTTGTACACCTCTATCAGATCTCCTCTAAGTCTACGTCTTTCTAAGGAAAAACAGTCCCAATTTGCCTAATCTCTCCTCGTAACTCAGACCTTCCATACCAGGCAGCATCCTGGTAAACCTCCTCTGCACTCTCTCCAGAGTCTCCACGTCCTTTCGGTAGTAAGGCGACCAGAACTAGACACAGTGTTCCAAATGAGGTCTAACCAGCGTTTTATACAACTGCAACATTAAAGGCCAGCTCTTGTACTCTATACCCCTTCCTATAAAGGCTAACATACTATATGCTTTCTTCAAAACCTTCTCCACTTGCTCTGCCACCTTCAGAGACTTGTTCACCTGCACCCCCAGGTCCCTCTGCGTTTCTATACTCTTAATAGGTTTACCCTTTATCATATACCTCCCCCTACATTCTTTCTCCCGAAATGCATCACCTCACATTTATCAGGATTGAATTCCATCTGCCACCTGTCTGCCCAAGCTACCAGCCTATCTATGTCCTGCTGCATCGCCTGACAATGCTCCTCACTATCCGTAAGTCCAGCCATCTTTGTATCGTCTGCAAACTTGCTGATCACTCCACTTACTCCCTCTTCCAAGTCATTTATATATATTACAAATAGAAGAGGTACCAGTACCGAGCCCTGCGGCACACCACTAGTGACCGACCTCCAGCTAGAAAAACACCCTTCCACTATTACTCTCTGTCTCCTATTACCAAGCCAGTTACTTATCCATCTCGCTACCTGTCCTTGTATCCCATTTGCCTTGACCTTCTCGACTAACCTCCCATGAGGGACTTTGTCAAATGCCTTACTAAAATCCAAATAGACAACATCAACGGCTCGCCCTTCGTCCACTGATTTCGTCACCTCCTCAAAAAATTCTACCAGATTTGTAAGGCACGACCTCCCCTTAACAAATCCATGTTGTGTATCCCTACTCAGATCGCAATGCTCTAAGTGCCTATACATCCTATCTCTAAGAATCCCCTCCAACAGCTTCCTTATCCCTGACGTCAAACTCACCGGCCTATAATTTCCAGGGTTATCCCTACTACCCTAATCCCCTGGCCACTGAGTAAAGAAAACAATTCGCATCATTCTAAAATTGGTTGATTCTCCCATTTGGACACTTACGAGTGGCCATGTTATTTTAGTTTTATATTGTAACAAATACAAGTTGAGTAATCTATTCTTTGAAGGGAATCTGGATGTTCTCCACATTTTGCAAAACAGACGCAAATGGCAGTGCGAATACTTCCACACATCTTCGATATAATGACACCTAAAGCATGTAGATAAATCACCTTTGCCCTGAGAAACAACTCTGAGGATAAAAATAGTCAGTGTTTTTTGATTGCATTCCTCTACCTGACAGTTCCGCAATCTGTCCACTGGAAAAAAGGAAAGTAACGCCGTTAGAATGCGCTATCCTTTTAATTTAATATAATTTTCATCGAAGGCTATGTGAAATTATGTTTTGAAAACTTTCCTGGCACAATGTGTATTTTCTCTAATTGAATCACAGCGTGCGCTCTTAGTATTGCTAACTGGCCTATTTTCTGATATTTCTCTACTAAGGTGAGTCATGCTAAGTGGATCGAACAGTCCCCTCGGAACTCTGATCAAACTATAATTCAAAAATAAAACAATGCATTTTATAAGGATTTCATTTCTTTTGTGAAAGAATGTTCCTTGCAGTATGTTGGTGGCCAAGAACTAAAAAATCATGTGCAATTTCAACGTTGGAATATCAGCAAATGCACTCCAAGTGGGATTGAGTTCATACATTATATCATAACAATTTATCATAACGAATGTTAGGAATTTCAGCCTCAATATTTTCAACAACTATTGCTGGTACTGCAATGATTCACTAGCATCACTTAGCATGGGAGTTAGTTTTTAAGTTTGAATAATACCATACAGGGGCGATTTTGGCAAGCATGCGACAGGTGGAAGGTAAGGTTGAGCATGATGTTTAATGCGCAACTAAAACCTCGCCAACCAGTACACAAAGGCCAAAAAGAAAATTGACCCATTGTCCTCAATTTAAAACTTGGTGCTTGGTAAAGACGCCTGAAAATACAGTAGGACGTCCTCAAACTATAACTAGCAAGATAGAGCAATTATACATATGCTGTGTCTTGCTCCACACTAGGCCATTAGAATTTACCCTCATAATCTGAGATCACAATTCCTTGTTATGGAATGCAGACGAACTTTGTATCCCTTCTCCACATTAACAAGGCACAAAATCCGGTCAGCTCAGCCCTGCCATACCTGAAAACTTCAACACAACTTCACTCATTCTTCTGAACTGCAATGAACGCAGGCCATATCGACCGAATTTTCCATCAAGAACAAACTTGCCATTCCATGAATGGCAATCTACCAATCTACCAATCTTCACTGCACTCTTTTCTGCCAAGTTCATTACTGTCTGCCGTTTTGGACTCTTTATCTAAGAAATAATCAGGAATAGTCTCATCAAAGGCCTTATGTTGCTTCAGCAAGGCATCCGTGATATTGTCCTCAGGCTCTGTCGCAATGAGGTTGAACATACCATTCCATCCTGACTGGCTTTTATACTTGCATGCGAAATTTCAGTGATTGTTGCACAAGGTCCCTTTTTACATCTACATTTCCAAATATATCACCATTTAAGAAATATTTTATGATTATCTATTTCCTACAGAAGGGATAACATCGCACATATTCAATTTACCCATCATCTGTCATGTACTTTCCCAATCAGTGAAAATTGTCTTCATCGCCTCTTTACTCAGTTCTCAACACTGCCAATTCCGCTTTCGTGTTGTCACTTACGCTGGAAATATTACATTTGCTTCCCACATCCAAATCATTGATGCATATATTGAATAGCTCGAGGCCAAGCTCTGTTCCCTGCGGGAACCCACAACTCACCTTATTTCACTCTGTAAAATACCCATTATTTCCCGTTCTACTCTTCTTGTCTGTTCACCAATTCTCAATCCATGCCAATACATGATCTCCGATTGTATGTGCTTTAATTTTGCGCACTAGTCACCTATATGGGACTTTATCAAAATATTTTTAAAAATCCAAATGATGGAAGATTGTTTCTTCCATGCCTATTTTGTTGTTTTATCCTCAAAAGTTTCCACAAGTTTTTTTTTTCCAAACATAATTCCCTTTCATAACTATAGGTTATATTTATCAAATCACATTGATCATTTCCAAGTGTCTTTTAAACATATCCTTTACAAAAAACATCGGCATTTTGTCTATCCCTGGTGTCAGGCTGTAATTTTGTGACAGCATATTGGGGCCCGTTAGAAAATCGAATTATATGCTAGGACTGTTCGAAATTTGACGAAATTTTGGATGGAGGAAATCCTTCATCTATTTAAACAGTCGATTCCTTTATTACCCGGCGGTGTAGACTATCAGGCCTTTGCTCTGAATCATATTATTTTCTCCAGAGTTATTTGTCTTACTAACAATAACATTCTTCAATTCTTCTTCCTTACTATAGCACTGCTACTTAAGCGTTATTGTAAATATCATCGGTGTCTTCTCCTCTAAAGGCAAACTAAAGCCGGTAAGTAAAAGGAACGGTAGAACAATGCAGGGAAAGAGGAAAGGTCACTGCGCTGGTTTGTGACGGGAGGTGCATATCGTCTGGACAAGTTAAAGACTGACCTGACATTTGGATAAAACTGGCATGAATAAGCGTTTTTCTTTTCACTTAATCATGCGAAATGTCCTTGTGGCAAGTTTCTGGACTAGTGATAAATTTATTAGACTAATTAACTCCAGATTGTGCGATTACAGGTCCCAATTCTACCGTGGTTGTTGACGTTTGAATTACAGTAATTGGCAGAAATAGTGAAGTGAAAAGATGAGTCTCTCTCATGGTGAGGATACGTCAATCAATGTTTGCTGTGAAAACTCAACCGTTTTACAAATGGCAATTTGGAGATTTAACAATTAGGAATGGAGAATAACTGTTGGGCTTTCCAGTGAGGCCAAAATTCTCCGTTAAATGAAGTGTACATAATTTCAACAAGATACTTAAAATTTCCAAACAACCGTGGTAGGATTTCAATCTCCAGCCAAAGGTTTATGAATGCCGGACATCAAGTTGTTGCTTAATTTACTTATTAGCTTGCCAAAAACAAATTTTCTGAATTATTACACTGTTTATTAAACAACAAAGATCATAGCAAAACTCAAGTTCAAAACCTGTTCTTCACAAACCTCGTGCAGTTTCCGTCAGCCGAAGGAGCAGTGAAACACTGTGCAGGATGTAATAGGCGCGATTTCAACAATAGTATTAATAGCCCCACTAATTGTAACAGCTAAATTGGCCATTAATCTCAGGGCGTGTAGATTACCTAGTAACTAATGGCAGACTGCCAGCGATCAACATCCAATGCATGTATAGCAATTAATCTTTCACAGATTAATAGAATCCCGACAGTGTAAAAGGAAGCCATTCGGCCCATCGAACTTTGAATTCTTCTCCGCAGAGAACTGTGGGTCAAGAGCTCTGCTGCATATTTGAGGCTCAGACAGATAGATTTTTGACCCAAGTGAAGTAAGGTAATGGGTAAAGGGCAGGAAAGTGGACATGAGGAATGTCAGTTCAGCCATGATCCTTGGACGATGGAATAGGAGGCAGCGACCAAACAATCTAGTCTTATTCTATTGCAAACTTGAAGCACAAAACAAACATGCCATACCACATAAGAAATAGGAATATGTCATTACCATCTGTACAGATTCATTTAAATCAATGGATGCAATGGTGCTGCACCTTTTCAGGATTAGATTAATGTGCCAAAATGGATGTGATGAACTCGGAGTCGTGAATTTAGCAATCAATGCATTTGTTAACAAAATAAATTCGTAAACTAATTTTTACCATCATTTTCTGAAGAGATTGTAAATGTCAAGAGCAACTGTCAATACTTTAAGCAGCACACAAAGTGTGAAATCTATCACAGGAAGATTTTGCTGCCTAAAATTAAAACTATTTATTCTAAGATCTTAAAGAGCACCTGTTGTCTAACGGTGAGTAAAGCAAATTGTAGATCATTATCTGAACCGAGATGGAATACGACCTCGTGTTAAGCACAGAGAGAATGAGAAAACTTAAACCAATAATTGTGCGTTGGAGAAAACCAGTATTCACAGATTGATTAATGAGCTTTTATTAACCCGATATATATGAAATGTGCGTATATTCAACATTATCTTTCAAGGTTAGATAGGAAACATTTTATGATCACGAACTTGCTAAACTAAAACCACAGTCTGTTCTTGGTATCAGTGTTGAGCATTTTCAATTTCTGTAATTATCTATCTACAGCCGATTGCTGTGCCTCGCAAGTTGAATTTCGGGTAACGCTGCGTTTCTCTTTTTATTCCACTGTGATTCCATTCAAAGCTACGACATTCGGGTCTGAAATTTATTGAAGTATACAGAACAGCGTTGGCTAAGGTGGACTGGAGAAATGGGTTCAAACGAATAAAAATAACAAAGAAACGACGATCATTTAGAGGAGAAATTTCATAACCCTCAACAAAATATATTGCATTCAGGAGAGAATGCGAGAAGGATTTAATATCCGTGACGAACTCAGGAAATTGTCCATCCAGTTGAATGAAAAAATGTGATGCTGCTAAGATTAGCAGTAGCCTAAGCTATTGCATAAATATTAGAAATCAGCAAAGCATGAATAATAGGGTTAGAAGTTGTATTATGATAAAATAATAATAACAATGAGAGATATCACAAGAACACAGCGAAGAGCAGCGATGGTGAACATTGGCCTCACAAGAGAGTTAGACTGGTAATTCACAATATAAAATGATAGCCAGTAAGTATGTTTTGCCTCTACTCAATGTAGAAGAGACAAATAGAATTTCAATAATATTGGCACACCAAGGGACAAGCGCCAGTGAAAATTTTAAAAGTCAATATCAATAGTGGCAAAGAAATACTGTGTAAATTGATGGCACTGAAGGCATAAAACTAAAGGTTGTATTTTACGACTGACATAGCATCAAATTAAGGGGTGGTAGTTAGAGGATAGATGTCAGAGATAGGTTCTTTACTCAAGAGGGTAGAAAAAGCGGGAATGCCCTGCCTGCAGCGTTGTGGACTCGCCAGCTTTAAGGGCGTTCAAATGGTCAGTGGATAGGCATATGGATAACATTGGAATACTTTAAGTTCGAGAGTCATTAGATTTGTTCCACTGGTCGGCGCAACATCGGGGGCCGAAGGGCCAATACTGCGTTGTAATGTTCTATGACTGCCCGGAAATTGTCTCTTTTGCAGGCATTCCAAAACTATCTAGGTTTGAAAATGTTTCAGGGAATTCGACAGGCGTACATGTAATACTTCTTTTCGCTATAGGAGGGAGACTGACTGCAGGGAATTAAAGGCCAGTCAACCTGATATCTGTCACTGGAAAATGCCTGTACGTCCCTAAAAAAAAAAGCAATGCTGCAATACGGCCGAGACAACACGACATGGGACAGAGAAAATTGTAGTTCTATTACAAATTCAATGTCTTGCCAGAAAAAGGATTGTCAGGTTGATAAAAGGGGTGTGTTCATGTTTATTGGTATTCGAATTGAATTGGCAGGTATTTGCCTGTTCAGGCTGGGCAAGGCGGAGTAATTAAAACTGAAGAGTTGGTCAGGCCAGAATTGAGAGTCGCTGTCGAAGCTGAACAAGCTCTGTGGCGATTGATTCTGCTCATCATCGTGCATTACATCATGTAGATCAGCCATGTTATTTTTTCTTAAATGCCCAGGAAACTTGAGAGTTACACCCGCCGATATGCACCATGCGACAGGAGTGAACACAGCGTCGAAACGACCTTAATACAGGGTAAATGGTAGGACTCTGAAGAGTGCAGTTGAACAGATGGATCTGGGAACACAGATATAGAATTCCCTAAAAGTGACATCACAGGTGGATAGGGTCGTAAAGAACGGTTTTGATACATTGGCCTTTATAAATCGGAGTATCAAGTGTAAAAGTTGGAGTGTTATGCTTAGGTTATGTAAGGTATTGGTGAGGCCGAATTTAGAGTATTGTGTACAGTTTTGGTACCTAGTTACAGGATGGGTGCAAATAATGTTGAAAGAGTGCAGAGAAGGTTCACGAGGACGATGCTGGGACTTGAGAAGCTGAGTTACAGAGAGAGATTGACTAGGTTAGGATTTTCTTCTACACTCCGGGGAATAATGAGAGGAGATTCGGAAGAGGTATATAAGATTTTGATGGGTATAGAGTGAATGCAAGCAGGCTTTTTTCCACTGAGGCTAGGGGAGAAAAAAAGCCAGAGGGCAGGTGCTAAGGGTGAAATGAAAAAAGTTTAAAGGTAATATTGAGGGGGTGAGGTCTTCTTCACGCAGAGAGTGATGGGAGTGTGGAATGAGCTGCCGGATAAAGTGATAAATGCGGAGTCCCTTGTAAAATTTAAGAAAAACGTGGACCATATCCCTCCACACCCCTCTCATCCATGAGCCCGTCCAAGTGCAGGTCACTGGGAGTAGGCAAAAAATGGTACGGCGCAGACAAGAGGCAATAGGCCTGTTTCTGACCTGTAATTTTCTATAGTTCTGTGATTCTATGAAGAAAGAACTCGAATTTTCGTTCGAGAGAGCGTCGTTCAGACAGATTATGACAGGAATAGATGTTAGGCGGCAATGGAATAAAAGAGGGGACGATGCCCGTCACTTTCTGCTGCGACTGTTCGAAATATAATGTCAATGAAAATTTCAATTATTTTTGTGAATTGTTAGGAGTTTTTTCAGTGTTTCATAAGTCATATTTGCTAGGTTTCAGTTGATAAACGGTTACTTTCAGACAGCCCAGATGTCCAAAAACCATGTATGAATTTGATCAACTTCACCAGGCTAGATTAGATAGTACCACAATCAAATGGAGGGCACGGTGTGTGTTTCTGTGTGTGTATGTGTGTGTGTTTCCGTGTGTGTGTCGGGGGGTGGGGGGGGGAGGTGTATATGTGTGTGTGTGTGTGTGTGTCTTTGTGTTATTTGTATACTGTTAGTCGTGAAATCGGCCGGCGCCAGCCCTGGGAACTTAGCGTTGCAAGTGCGATTCTGTTCGTGAAAAATTTCACCTCCAATTCACTTGAAAAGAAAGTAATCATTTAATACGACCATTTAATCTCATCCTGAATGGACTTAATGACAGGGGAGCAGTTCCAGGGAATTGGGAATAAGTCAGGGGATGATCGATCAATTTTTGCATCAAGGCTCATTTTCGTCAACATCTTTGCTTATTTGGATAAATAGCGCCAACCTAGTGAACAAGAAACCCTGACTTGGAATTCCAAGGCTGCCTTCATGTATGTTTTGTTTTGCAATATTATCTGTTCTGTTCTATGAGGGAAGAAAGTCCTTTAATGAAGCAGCTGAAAATGTTCGTTCCTCAGACACTACGCTGAGGAACGCCTGCAATGAAAGTCTAGCACTGAGTTGGTAACCCTCCAACAAACACAAAGCGCTTCCTTTGAGCTGGGTATGGCACCTCAATATGGGTGCCTCCATTTCTGCAATAATGTGTTTATATCACCTCGTGGCCTTCTTTTGTTTAAAAGAAACAACCAATGTTTTGCTCACAGCATCTACCCAACCCTAAGTTTGATTCTTTTTTTCGCTGTTCTGACATTCTGGTTTCCTGTTTCGAGCTTCACGACCCTCGTTTCTTCTTTGGCATCACCTTGCTACCTTCCTGAGATCTTGGAAGAAAGCTGGAGAGCTGGGAGGGACAGAATCGGAGAGGGGAAGATGATAGCAGACGAACAGTCAGAGGGTTGGTTAAAGGGGCAAGTAGGAAGCGGTGAGTGGCACAATGGGCGGAGAAACACGCTTAGAAGGAGATGGGAAACAGTGAACATGGGGCGGTGGGGGGATTACTAACTGTTCGACAATCATGAGAAGTTAATAAGTTTTTCAGAGCTACTTTCGGCCTAACAGAATCTGGGCAGTTGAACCACGAGGAAATACTATTGTCATAAAGAAAGCATGATGGAGCAGTTTTAAACAAAATACTAACTTTTCCACTCACTTCACATGGCACCTTCCCTTGTAGTTGCAGAAGTTGCAATAGCTGCTCCTTAACTTAAAAGGACTGTATGGGGCTTTAAATGATTTGGAGGGAAAAGTTTAAGTGATGTTTTACTTGCACTTTCAATTAAATTTGTAATATTCGCTCCGCCATTATTCTTTGGTGATTGTTTCATAGATCATAGAACATTACAGCGCAGAACAGGCCCTTCGGCCTTCGATGTTGCGCCGACCAATTCTGAAAAAAGTAATGACCCTCCAAACTAAACCATTCCCTTCTCTTCCATAAACTTATCAACTCACCTCTTAAACGCCACCAAACTTGGCGCATCTACAACTGCTGCAGGCAGGGCATTCCACTCCCGAACCACCCTTTGGGTAAAGAACCTACCTCTGATATCCGTCCTATAACTATCACCCCTTAATTTAAAGCTGTGTCCCCTCGTGCTAGCTTTCTCCATCCTAGGAAAAAGGCTATCACTGTCCACCCTATCTAAACCTCTAATCATCTTATAAGTTTCAATAAGGTCTCCTCTTAGCCGCCTCCTTTCTAACGAAAACAACCTCAAATCCATCAGCCTCTCCTCATAAGACCTGCCCTCCATACCAGGCAACATCCTGGTAAACCTCCTCTGTACCCTCTCCAATGCCTCCACATCTTTCTTATAATGTGGGGACCAGAACTGCACACAATACTCCAAGTGCGGCCGCACTAGAGTTTTATACAGTTGCAACATGACGTTGTGGCTCCGAAATTCAATCCCCCTACCAATAAAAGCTAAGACTCCGTATGCCTTCTTAACAACCTTATCGACTTGACTGCGTACTTTCAGGGATCTACGCACAAATACACCAAGATCCCTCTGCTCATCAACACTATTAAGAATCCTACCATTAGCCCTATACTCTACACATTTATTATTCCTGCCATGTGCATTACCTCACACTTTTCCACATTAAACTCCATTTGCCACCTCTCGGCCCAGCTCTGCAACTTATCCAAGTCTCTCTGCAAACTATAACACCCCTCTTCACTATCTACCACTCCTCCGACTTTGGTGTCATCCGCAAATTTACTAATCCATCCTTCAATACCCTCATCCAGATCATTTATAAAAATTACAAACAGCAGGGGCCCCAAAACAGACCCCTGAGGTACACCACTTGTCACCGAACTCCACGATGAATATCTCCCATCAACCACCACCCTCTGTCTTCTATCTGCTAGCCAATTCCTAATCCAATTAGCTAAATCACCCTCTATCCCATACATCTGCATTTTCTGCAGAAGTCTTCCATGGGCCACCTTATCAAACGCCTTACTAAAGTCCATATATACCACATCAACCGCCTTACCCCCATCCACCTCTTTGGTCACTTTTTCAAAAAACTCAATAAGGTTAGTAAGGCACGACCTACCCTTCACAAAACCATGCTGACTATCCCCAATCAATTCATTTCTCTCTAAATAACTATAAATCCTATCCCTAATAATTCTCTCCAATACTTTGCCCACAACAGAAGTAAGACTCACTGGCCTATAATTCCCTGGAAGGTCTCTCTTCCCCTTCTTGAACAATAGGACCACATTCGCTATCCTCCAGTCTTCCGGAACTATACCTGTAACCAACGACGACCTGAAGATCAGAGCCAGAGGCTCTGCAATCGCCTCTCTTGCCTCCCAGAGAATCCTAGGGTAAATCCCGTCCGGCCCAGGGGACTTATCTAACTTCAAACCCTCAAGAATATCTAGCACATCCTCCCTATCTACTTCAATACTTTCCAGTTTGCAACCCTGTACCTCAGTGTTCTCCACAACTACATGTATCTCCTCGTGAATACCGAAGAGTTTACATCTCCCTGCGTGAATACCGAAGAGAAATATTTTTCAGTGCCTCTCCAATCTCTTCAGGCTCCACGCACAACTTCCCACTGCTGTCTCTGACTGCCCTAATCTTGCCCTAACCAATCTTCTATTCTTAACTTTTAAAGAAAGCTTTAGGATTTCCTTAATCCTATCAGCCAAAGTCTTCTCGTGTCCCCTCTTAGCTCTCCTCAACTCACTCTTTAGCTCCCTCCTGGCTAATCTATAGCTATCCATTGCACTAACTGAGCCTTCAAGCCTCATCCTGACATAAGCCTCCTTTTTCCTTTTAACCAGCAAATTAACTTTTTTCGTACACCAAGGTTCCCTTACTCGACCATTTCCTCCTTGCCTGACAGGGACATACTTATCAAGGACTCGCAGCAGCTGCTCCTCGAATAAGCTCCACATTTCAGATGTTCCCAGTCCCTGTTAGTCCAACCTATGCACCCTAATTCTCTCCTTATGGCCTCATAATTACCCTTCCCCCAGCTATAACTACTGCCCCCAGCTTCATGCCTATCCCTATCCATCACTAAGGTGAACGTAACCGAATTGTGGTCACTATCACCAAAATGTTCACCAACTTCCAAGCCTAACACCTGGTCTGGCTCATTGCCCAGCACCAAATCCAATGTAGCCTCACCTCTAGTTGGCCTATCTACATACTGAGTCAAAAAACCTTCCTGCACACTTTGTACAAAAACTGACCCCTCTAACGAGCTAGAGCTATAGCTATTCCACATGCATGGTTTCGTGGACCACATGCATCCAGTTCGGAAGCATGAATCCACATGTGCCATTTTACATCAGCAGCATTTTCTCCTGCTCACATGCCCTTCCTTAGCATGCTGAATGGAGTAGTATCTCATCTTCTAGTTGGGCATATTGCAACACGAGGAACTCAACGCTGAATTCAATAACTTTGTAAGAAGCAGGATACTTAGAGTGCATTTGAGAAAAATACTTGTCATCCAACGGGTGGTGGGAACATGTAACTCACTGCCTGAAATGGTGGCAGATGCGGGAACACTCACAACATATAAGCTTTCAGCTAAGCACCTGATACGCCACAGCGTACAAGGCTTTGGAACACGTGGTAGGAAAGAGGTTAGATTGCATAGTTGTTTGATCGATGGGGCTGGTTTGAAGAGCATAATTTTGCACTGTAAATCTATTGAGTTCAGATTGGAATTTTTCTCCTCCATGAATTTTATTGATATCGAAACATTTACCGTCTCAATGCCCCACCCCACCCCCATATTTTTCTTGTTCTTAAAGTTGCAGCATCTACTAGTAATGTCTCCTGGCGACAATTCAGTCTTCAGCAAAATTCAACCTCTCTCCAATTCTGAGGAGGTAGACGGATCAAAAAGTTAACTGCATTTTTTTCTCCTGATGCATGCTGCCAGGCGTAAGCTTCCCCCCTGTTACGTTGTCTCTTAGGGGCATATTTTTAGAGTGTTCAGCCAGCTAGGGCTCATTACTCTTGGCAAAAATCCGTGCTGACTTCAGTTTGCCCAAAAAAGTACACCGGCTCCACTGGAGCTCCAAATCAAGACCTCCTGCTATGAAACCAGGGTGTTAATTTCTATACCATGGAAACAGACGCTAGACGGACTCGAGTCAGTGATTCGAGTGATCATTGCATATGTTAAACTAAGTTTTCATTGCATACGTTTCCGTTAGCAACCAGCTCCTTCCTGCCCAAGTCGCTGAAGGTGGCAGAGCAGGTGGAGAAAGTTGTGAAGAAAGCATATGGTATGCTAGCCTTTATAGGAAGGGGTATAGAGTACAAGAGCTGGCCTTTAATGTTGCAGTTGTATAGAACGCTCATTTGGAATACTGCGTCCAGTTCTGGTCGCCTTACTACCGGAAGGACGTGGAGACTCTGGAGACAGTGCAGAGGAGGTTTATCAGGACGCTGCCTGGTATGGAAGGTCTGAGTTACGAGGAGAGGTTAGGCAAATTGGGGCTGTTTTCCTTAGAAAGACGTAGACTTAGAGGAGATCTGATAGAGGTGTACAAGATTACGAGGTGTGTAGATAGAGTAAACAGGGTTAAGCTTTTTCCTAGGATGGACTCGGATAGCACGAGGGGTCACGGGCTTAGGGTGAGGGGGGTAAGGTATAATTTGGATGCTAGAGGGAGTTTTTTCACACAGAGGGTGGTGGGGATATGGAATGCGCTGCCAAGTAAAGTGGTGGAGGCAGGCACTCTGGAGTTATTTAAGAACTTAGATGGGCACATGAACAGAATGGGCATGGAGGGGTATAGAAAACTGATTTAAAATGAGCCTTGGGAGTCCCTGGGAAGTGTGTAAATAGATGATGATATTGATTACTTGGTTTCATCTACAGGTGCTTTGGTCCACCTTGTTGTCTAACGAGGGGCATACACGCGATGGGTCGTGAAAGGGCTGCTCTTGGAGTTTTTTTGTCTCGAGAGTATCCTAGTGCTTCACGTCGTTAGTGTCCGCTTGACATGGACCATTTGATGAGCAACACGACAGCTCAGTGACTATCGCTGTGCTGTGCAGATACATGGATGTGGGCCTGTGTCTGTGGGAGTTTGCGCATTCTCCCCGTGCTTGCGTGGGTTTTCTCCAGGTGCTCCGGTTTCTTCCCACATCCCAAAGATGTGCTCTTAGGCTAATTGGCAAAACAAATTCTCCTAAGTTGTCTCAAATTTGGTTTTTAATCCATAGATCTATAAACGTTGACAGGGATCACGGGTAGAGGTGGGAACATCGGAGTGGCAGCACGAGCTCGTTGGGCCGAAGGGCCTGTTTCCCGTGTTGTTTTGTTCTTTGTTCTTTGTTCTTACCCTGCTGCGCAAGTATTCACTTTAAAACAGCAGTTAGCTTAGTGTAATCTATTTTCCTTCAGGAAAAAAAAAAGCTGAACGATTGTTTGTTTGCAGATGACTATAAGTGGGAAGACTCAGATCTGAGGAGATCAGTCGTGAAGAAAGTCCATACGCGTTGCAGGGATTGAGTCAGTGTGTTCAGATTTGGACGGCTGCAGGCAGAAAATAAACTCTAAGCTGCAATTTCGCTGTTGTCCACTAAAGGTCGCTGTGTTCATCCTGCATTCATGATCCCGGATAGTTCAGTCAGTGAAGCGTCAGTCTTTTAATCTGAGTGTGTTGGGTTCAAGTACGTGTCCAGTCGATACTGTTTAAATCGTAATTAGGATTCTCATGTTCATCCGCCAGAATTAATAAGTCCATTCGCACTGGATTTATGAAACGCTGATTCTATATTCTGCTGTCAATATTTTAAGATATATTGAATTGTATGTTCAGGCATGATTTTCCTCCAGCCCCAAGTGATACGATTATGTAAAACCGATCTTTCACGCTGTCCAAATACATCTCTTGAATATCTTTTTTATTCCTATAATAACACTTAAATTGCGAAAATGGTTTACTTGGTAACATTTTCTGAATTTATTTTGGAACGTTGCAGGCTACCTGATGTTTTGCCGTGTTCGTTTAAAAATGGCTTTTTCTTACATGGTGTCCTCATTTTTCGTTATTTCATTGCCAATGTAACTTGTGGCGCACCATCTCTACAAAATATAACGCAGCAACTCACATTTGAGCAAGCCAATTTCCATCAAGCCCAAAATAATGTTTGTTTATTTTGATTTTTATGATTGTAAATGGCATGTGTGTTTTTTTAGATTAAAAATCAGTTTTGGGAAGGATTTTGATTTCACACTAGGAGAGGATTTTGTTTTTCATGCATTCCCCAACCCACTCAGCCACTCCTTAATTTCACTTCCAATCAATTGGCTTCCTTTTGCATCTTGTTTTCACTCTTCAGTTTCAACTTTGCCGTCCATCCTGAAATTTTAATTCCCTTTAGTGTGAAAGTAGATTTCAGACTAACTAAAAACAAAGATAAAGCGTCCCTTGTCTGAGTTAAACCTGTACCAAAGCTTCCTGAACATCCTTCTTCAATTTAAGTTCCATAAGCCATACAAAGAGTGCAAACTTGATTTGTTAATGGATGAAGTTACAGCGTGCATCCAATTAAATAAACTTTGAAACAAAAACTTTGTTAATTTCGTTTTAACAAGTGCAAGTGTTTATATTTTTTTTTCTCATTGCATTCAACACAAGTTGATTAATTCAATGTACAATCTTTAAATATCTGGATATTTTCCATCAGTTTGGGAGACACACATATTGCCGAAAAATCCCACGGATCTCAGTAACAAATGTAATACATCAAAGATGCAGATTGACTCATTTCTGACCAGGGACGCATCAGAAATCGAATAACCAGATAAAAAATTACACACACACACACACACACACACACACACACGGTGAAGATTGAAGGCATCAAACCGTCCACTCGCGAAGAGAAAAGAAGAAAGGTTGTACCTACCTTTCCACTCAAGTGGCCCGAGAATGTCACAGATAGCTTTCAGATGCTTTATTATTGCACCTACAGGATCCGAACTAAATCTATAAAACTAGCTAGGGTGCTGAATTCAGGAACATACATGCAATTATACTTTAGCATCTGCTAATTACTTGTACTCGAATTTTAATTTAACTATAGGAGTTACCTCTATCCACTCACAATTATTGATTCAGGTTTCATCCTTTAGAAGGTGTAGGTAATAAAATTAATTACAGTGAACTTGCACTTGCTTCATGTTAATATCCAATTCGTGTATGTTTAATTTCATCACTAGGTTATCTTCCAGCTATTTTTAAATGCCACACTGCGTCTGGATGCAAGAACAGAAAGCCAAATAACGGTTGCCTGAATGCTCTTCAAAGCTAAGACACCTTGAACGGAATTTCATGAGAATAATTCTAAATGTCAAGCTGGCATGAAAATTAGAGTTCGGCTTCCTTTTTGGGGGGCGAGGTTTCATGTCCATTCCTAGGTACTGCGATTGTTCAGGTCAGAAACTCCAAAATGTTTTATGGAGCCCTCCTGGATAATAAGTTTTGTCTTTTGAATTTGGATATGTTTCACATCATGTATAATTCAAATGACAGACCAGGGAGATTTAATCAAACAAGTTTATTTCAGAATGCAGATTACAAATATTCTTCTTATACATGTTATCACCTATATTAATTACAAACAACACAAAGTAAACAAGATCATGTATAATTTTAACAAATTTTAACAAATTTGTCTAATGTGTTCCAGTCAAACAAAACCTGCAGAGAATAGATCCTTTATACGGTTTCACACAACAAAGATTAATGTTTACGTGATAGAGGACTTGGGATCTTTGGATGATATCTGCAGTCCTCTTGAAACGCACAAAACAGTTTGAAGTCAGAACACATTCCCAAAACACCCAGGGACTCTAGGCAGTCTCCAATGGCTAACTCACCCTCCAGGAAGAGGAGGCTTGCTTTCAACTAACCAACAGAATTTCTAAAACCAGGGAGAGAAAGAGAGACTTTTTTTTCAGTCTGCTGTTCCTTCTAAAACTTAACTTTAACTTCAGCGAAACAGAAAATGAAATATTGGGGTCCCTAGAAAGGAATACATATACTGACCACAATCCATGGCTTACCTTCTAACAAAGTGGGGCCGTGAAACAAATCCCAGAGTAAACACAAACAACCTCCCTATAAGTATTGAAGTAGTAATTAAAGGGTATCTCCAGCCAAGTCGGTAAGTAATGACGTCAGTTGAGGCTGTGCTCTGAGAAAACACTGAAACTTTGAGAGCAGCAAGATCATGATTTAGAATAAAAAAAACTCTTAAATGTACACTAAAATCGCTTATATGAACGTTGAAAATATGAGCGAGCTAATTCCCAGCTGCTGCAGGCAGTAGCCTGGACTTCAATTGCCAGCCAGCCTGAGAGGGAGATACAGAGCATGCACAGACCTTTGATTCTGCACATGCCCAATTCTAACAGCAGAGATCTAACTGACTGAATTGTTGCTGCAGACAGCTTCACATTCACCCACCCAATGACGGTGGTGTGGAGCTCATCCTGTTTATCTGACTCAAAATAATACGTTGCAAATATTCATTAAATGGCAAGCCCTTATCGCTGCAGTTCGCTTTGAGACACCACTCCAATGTGTTTAGCGGACACTCATTTATTTCTAAATTTTAGACAACTGCCCGACTGAACACAAACTACAGTTGCTTATTCTGGGTAGATTTTTGTTGATTAAATTTTGTCACCTATCTTGGTTGATAAGGAAATCATTTTAAATCCATGTACCAAGAAATAAAAGTGCAGAAGAATTACTTTCACAAAGTCTATTCAGCGTGATTGTCCATGTTATGGAGAATGTAAATTGCAATCAATGGTCTACTCCAGAAATATACCCGAGAATCATAACATCCTCCTGATTTACTTATGTACACTTGAGATGCATCAATGATTCCGAGTCAATTGGCAAACCTGCACTCAATAATAATTCCCTTCAGACGGCATTGTTGGCTTCTACATTCATGAAGTTCTTCTGTTGAACTACTGCGACAGTACTGTTGGGAAAGACATTCTCATATCAACAACAGTAAGGCAATGGGTGATATCATTCAAAATTAAGACAGCGTCTTTCTTAAGAGGGGAAATTTTACGCAATGCTAGAGCAACCAATTGCCTCTGACAACACAATGTATTTCGATGAAAAAGGTAGTGCCATTTAGTCTATTTCTAAAGCAAAGCTATATCAAAACGTCACAGTACCTGCAGAGTTTTAATGTCAATTCTAAAAGATAAATGAAATTTATCTGAATGTTAATGATTCAATTGTATCGTCTTAGAAATTTTCATTTCGATCCCATGAAGACCATCTTAAAATATCCATGCTCATTGGGTCTTTGTGAAATATTGAATTTCATCATGACATTCAATGTAACTTCAAGCAACAAGGGGAGAAATACACGTTACAATTCAAAGCAAATCAGAACATTGCAAATCATTAAGATATCAATATTATGGCGATTGGCATGATTTATTGGTGCGTTCTGGACAGCATTATTCATAAAGAAAAAGTCTTGGAATGCCATAGCACGCAATGCTGAGAACTCATTGTTTGAAAATTGGTTTCAAATGTTCCCAGACTTGTATGACCGGGACAGACACGATGTAACTGTGGGACTCTCTCCGTGGTATGAAATAGCGCCACTCAGTAGCAGTAGGGAAATTGAAAAGCATCACCTGATCAAGGAATTCAAACCTCATATTAAAGGCTGATTCTCTGCCTACTCAGCCATCCGGGCTCAGGCACAGGTGCTATACAGCGCTCTTTACATGTTGGACCCGATTGTTCTATGGCTTGAATTTTGCATTTCCCCTGGCAGTCATCGAACATGTTCAGAGTATTTCTCTCACACAGCCATTCATCGTTGGGTTTAAAATAGTCACTGCCTTTCGCTGAAATTACGCAATTCTCTGTCACTAAAACACACTTCCTTCCAAGCATTTGCTTCGCGAATATTGTTACAAAGCACAAACATTCCAACTTCTGCTAATTGCAGGCCCACAACATTTAAGCACAGTTTTGCTTGACCTTATCCGCTGAAGGATGTGGTGAGATGGTGGTGTTGCAGAATAGTGGAGCACAGGGGAAGTGGGAGGTAGATGGTTGGGATGAATTCAGGTGGAGTGTGTAACGTACTCAAAGAAATACGTTGCAAATGTTTATCTAACTACAAATCCTTATCAATGTAGTTCTCTCCGAAACACCGCTCCATCCTCTTAAACGGACTCTAATTGGTTTCCGACGTTTAGATAGCTGACCCATTGAAAGCAAATTAATGACATACTCAGGTAATAATATCTAATTAAGACAAATGCACGGAAATTAAACGCGGACCTTGGTTGCTTAGCAATTCCTTGTAAATGCATTTATTAATAAATAAAAGCACTTTCGCAAACTCCATTTAGCATGATTGACCAAGTTGCAGAGATCGAGAATTGTAATCAGGGATCCATTCTGGACCTAATGGCCGAAATTATAAAATCATACTCATATAGTTATGTCGCCTTGGGAGGCGGCTATCATTCCGAGTCGATGGGCAAACCAGTACTCCATAACAATTCCTTGCAGAAGGCGTTTTTGGATTCTATATCTCTGCAGTTCATGTAATGTGGCTACTCCTAAAGTGCAGCTCGGAATGTAGTTTCCCAGTTGAAGCCAAAAACTATGAGGGAATGGTGATATCTTTGATTATTGTTTTCTCTCCAAAAGACGGAGTCTATTGTTTAATTTCAGTGATGGAGC
This sequence comes from Sphyrna mokarran, assembly GCA_024679065.1. Lineage (NCBI taxonomy): Eukaryota > Metazoa > Chordata > Chondrichthyes > Carcharhiniformes > Carcharhinidae > Sphyrna > Sphyrna mokarran. The sequence continues at coordinate 4,450,000 of JAGIQG010000014.1, read as the reverse complement.
AATTAATGGTCCCAACAATGCAACGTTTGATGAAAGTAGGGCGAAATTTATTCTTGAAAGCAAAGTTATTTCAAAACACCGCAGCGCCTGCAAAATTTCAGCATGATTTCTACAAGCATCACTGAATTCAATGCATTTCAATTTTAAGTGTCATGGAACCAATTGCATCCCCTTAAAATGTGTCATTTTGACATCATGGAGATCCTTTAACATAGCATCTCTCAATGATTCAGGATGAAATCCAAAATTTCAGAACTTAATTCCATAGAGCTGCAAACAATACGGGATGAAAAAGATGTTTTAATTCAAAGGAAATCCAAATATTGCAATGCTTTCGGATAAGAATCAGAAGCCACAAGCATGAATTCCTGGTGTGTTCTGGAATACCATTATTCATTAAGAAGAACACTTGAAATGTCATAGTACATAGGGATGAGAGACAAGTCTTTGAAAACTGGATTTGAATACATACTGGTTTGAATAGCCTGGACTGACACGATGTGACCAGGGGACTACTCAGTGGTATGAAACACTATGACTCGAAGCGAGAATGGAGATTTTAAAAAGCCCCGAACAGGGAATTGAATCCTGGGCCCTGGGATTAAAATCTGATGTTCTACAAAAAGTGAGAGAAGAAGAAAAAGGCACAGCAGAGCAACGGACCCTTCGGCCCTCCAAGCCTGTGCTAATCACAACGCTCTCACAACTCGAAAAAAACTTCCACTCTTAAACTGTCAATATCCTTTTGTTTCATCAGTAATTTTGTACCCATCCAAATGCCTGTTAAACCTTCTGTTGCAGCGCGTTCCATGTACCCACCATGCTCTGAGTGAAAAATCTCTCTCTGCACATCTCACTTAAATTTTCTCACTCTCTTCTTAGACATGTGCCCCCTTGTAATTAACACTTCCACCTTTGGACAAAAAGCCTCTGACTATCCACGCTTTCTCTGTCTCCTATAATTTTGTAGAAGTGTATCAAGTCTCAACTCATCGTTCCTCTTTTCGTCAGCCTCTCCTCAGTGTCAGGCAACATCCTGGTGAGCCTTCTTTGCACTTTCTCCAAAGCATCTACATCCTTCTGATAGGACACGCATTGCATGTAATATTCTAGAACCAGGGTTCCATATAGCTTCAACATGAACTGAATTACATTCAATGCCTCGACCAATGAACGAGTCTGACGGAATAGTCTCCATTTACCAAGGTGATTTCAGTTCCAAAAACACTCAAGAAGCACAATCTGTCTCAGCAAAAACAAATCCACTCGTTTGGTGTCTCTTCCGTAAACATTCACTCCTTCAACCACTGACACACAATGATAATTTCTTGCACCATTCACTACTTGCACTGTTGAACTCACAAAGGGCCCATAGGAAGCAACACCAAGCCCCACCATAATACTATCTAGCTGTAGAAGGTCAATATATACATGGAAGCTTCCCCACCTGAGGAACCCTTACAAGACACTCACTAACCTGACATGGAGATAGATCGCTGTTGCAACAGTGTCATTGAACCAGAATCCTGTAACTCCTTCCCTACATCGCATTGAGACCTCACCTACACTCGATTGTGCTGCTGCAGTTCAAAAAGAAGGCCACTCACTATCATTTCAAGGGAAGATGTGGTTGAAGGTGAATTCTGGCCTGGCTCGTGATGCATGTATCACATGACTGAATGCTTCAAATTCAGTATCAAACATCTGAACGATGAGCAGAAAGACTGGCCAATGGTTCTGCAATTCTTACTGATGTTAAGAGATGAGATGAAGGAATTGCAGACTGGTGAACAGGAGGGGTCCGCTGCCTGGAGTTGGATATTTCTCTCCAATCAAAATGATGGACAAAAAATTAATTAAGGCAGAGCAGCCAAAGAAATAGAAGTGGTGGCATTGTTCTCTGCGTGTCCAACCAGTCTTTTTGAATTCGTTGATGAATATTTGGAAAGGTTAAGTACATGTGAAATTAGTGTGTGAGTTGAAATTTCGAGTAAAGGAATATTTCAGCATATTCTTCAATTGTTTTCTAAATTGAGTTTGTGTCACCACATAAATTGCAGTGTTTGTGCAGCAGCATAGGAGCTGCATCATGTAACCCAGTTCCAGGACAACCCGACTTAACTGTATGGCCCGATAACCCAAATTAACCATTCGGCTCCATATAGAATAAAACATCAACAGTGACCATAAGTGCATGAAATTGGCTGAGATAAGAAAGAGTAAAATGATGGATTTCCTCCGACTCTCCATCTCTGAATCTGTAATTCTTTCCACACTGCTGTGAGCCCAGAGTCTCTTGCGTGACTTGCTGCCTGTTATAATGTGCTTAATTATGAAAGCATTCAGAAGCAGAATCAGCACAAATGGGATACACGGGTTTAAAATGTTGTGGATGAACTCTATTATTACCCAGAATTGAGATTCCTCAACATTCCCTCTGACATCATAAAACCAGGGAATATTTTTCAGCCGATGTTGACCTGTGAACATAAAATACCAGAAACTGTTCTTTAAACAGCTCAGTGAAGCTATTGTTCCGAGGACCACAGTCACTGTTTTCTCACAGCAATATTTAATTTTCAGCTTCGGGCAGCAAATGGCCACAAAACGATCAAAGGTGAAAGAGACGGTGAACCAGACAGAGCAGTCAGTGGCAGCATAAAGCAGGAAGGCATGGATATTGCACACTTTAACGGGAAGCAGGAAAACAAAATGTTTATCAAAGACAATGGGCATGTGTCTCAATATCAGATCGAGGATAATGACGAGTAGATCGCCCGTTGACATGGCCACCAGGTAACAAATAATACATTTGGACAGACCACAATCTCTACATTTCAGAACCACAATTGTGATTACATTCACTGTAAGGAAGGGAAATAAAAAAAATGAAATTAAGCATCAGCCTATGGAATATCTTACTTGATGGAGGCATAATTGGAATTAGAAAGAGCACAGATTAATTAATAAAGTCAGGGGGGGGGGAATCAATACTTGCAGGGGAGCTGGCTCAATAATTGGACAACTCAGGAAAGATAAAGGAGTCAGGTTGATAGGCAGGATTTACAGGTGACAGGAAGGTGAACGATGGGGCATATTCTGGCATAAGGTCTCATTTTCCCAATTTCTCCATTGATTTCTACAGAGGATACTTAATTAACTCACAACAAATGTATTGTACTCTTAACAAAAATCACAGGTTTCCCTTTGCTTTTCAAAAACCAAACTAAATGTTAAAGATCACTTTTTTTTTCACAAAATGTGCAATGCAAAACAAGCAACAGTTCAATAGTCAAAGCTGATGGAATTTGTTACCACCGAATGACAGAGCAGGCACAAAGGAGTGAAGGCCTTCTCCAACTCGTTTTTTTTTGTGTTTCTATCTTAAATATTAACACCTACACAGGCCGATTCAGAAATGTGAGAACAGCAGTTAAAAAGCATTTTACCAAGTCCATGGTTAGGAAACGTTTAGCAGGATATGGGCCAACAATAGACGGATAATGCAATGAAACCAGTACTTATACACACTGTGCATCAAACTGTAGTCACTTGGAGGCCAGCCCGGGTAATGATGGCAGATTTTGTTCCACAAAGAACATTCTTGCACCAAAAAAAGTTTTCCTTTTGAATCAAAATTAAAGATCATTTCATGAGCACCATGACGAAGATCAGCTCCTCAATTCCAGATGTTAGTGAGCATGCAAAACATCGCCCCCATCTTGTTGTCAGGATTCAATTCTTGTTTTATAACCATCTCAGCACTGAAGGAGGGATTTCATACCCTCTGCTATTGGGTATGGTGCACGCTGGTTGTTTCATTTGAAATCTCGAGTTGGGAGGACACAATACCTCTTTCTCCGCATCTTTACATAATTTCTCACTTCAGCCTCTGCCCAATTTCTTGCCGTGTTATACAGCCAGGTGCACTTTGACTACAGCCCCATACCCCGTGCATATTTCGGTTGCCTAATCCTCTGTTCTGCTTGAATGTGTGCTGCAGCTCAATTCCAACTATATTTGTTCAGAAGAACACCAATGCCCAGATGGAGCACGAGGTGGCTGGATTCATCAGAGAAAACTTAAAGATTCGTTTATTTTTTACCTGCTAGCTTTCAAACCACAGGCTCTACGAAGCCTAAAGTCAAAATGAGCGAGAAATACAGATGTAAAGAAATACTCTTTAAGTATTTCTCCAATTTCTATTTTAATTGCTACCAATCCCAAATATATGGATAGAGTTAAGGTGCAGGAAGTTGTCAGGCGTATTAATGGAAATATTAAAATCTATGCATTGCTGGCGTGGTGGAAAATGTTCATTTGAATCACATTGAGCTGGTGTTCCATGTTTCTGACCCTTGCAGTATAGATGTGGACAAGCGAATCGCTACAACAAAAACGGAAAATGTTGGAAAATCTCAGCAGTTTTGACAAGAACTGTGGAGACAGAAGACAGTTTACGTTTCGAGTCTGGAAGACCATTCATCAGAGCTAATGAAAATAGAAATAAGGATTGTGAAGTTTGTGTATCTTGAGGAAGTGTTGGATATTCAAATCGTGTTCTTTATAGATTTAAGCACGCTTTTCGGTTGCTTTGTTGCCAGGTTGTCTGCTAAAAGTTTATTAATTGCTGCTTGAATGGTTTAAATGGTATTGTTTATTTTCACTTTGCGCCTCAGGTGTTTTCTGGGATTTATTCGGCAAAAGATTGGCTAGCAGGTCCTATGTTTTGCACAGTTTCTTTTTCTTCACGTTAAATTCAAGGTTCCACTCTTAATATGGCTTTTGGCTGCAGTTTTAGTTTAAAAGGATTGGACATCGGACTGAAAACCGGTGTTCCTCTCCTCCCTCCCTGGTATTGGCAACATTTACAAAGCTGAAAAGTCAGAGTTTCATTTTGCCAAGCAAACGAGTAGGTTCCAGCATCACATTGGCATTCGTATTTTTCTATGTTAAACCTGTGACCAGGGTTTTGTATAGGGAAGTCACGAATTGGCACATTTGATTTTTTCATTTAAAAAAAAACATTTCCCTGATTGTTGTCCTTCTCAACTTCGGGACTTACGTTTTTATTTAACAGAAAGGTTGTTAAATCGAGAAGCAACAAATGAGGAGCAAGAACGGTTTAGTGATTCAAAACGTCTCCAGAGGAGGGAATTAATTAATGATTTGGTAACTACTTACAGTGCAGGATTGGCCGTGGTTAACATTTTTGATTTGGCAAATGTAGACAATTAACAAAGCAAGTTCATTAATGCAGCAAGTTAAGCAAGTAATGAGTGAAGGGAAAAAAAACAATAATCGGAATGCTGCATCAGAATCACTGTGCCTGCAACGTATTAATCAATATATGATGACTGTTACGATATACCAGAAAGGTGGGTTGAAGTGTATCTACTTCAATGCAAGCAGCATCGGGAATAAGATAGGTGAACTTGGAGCCTGGATTAGTACTTGAGACTATGATGGTGTGGCCATTACGGAGACATCGTTAGAACAGGGACATGAATGGTTGTTGGCAGTTCCGAGATACATATGTTTCATTAAGAGGAGGGAAGGCGGTAAAAGAGATGGAAGAGTAGCATTGTTAATCAAGGATAGTTTAACAGCTGCAGAAAGGCATTTTGAGGTGGATCTGCCTTTTGAGGTAATATGGGCAGAAGTTACAAACAGGAAAGGATTGGTCACGTTGTTAAGAGTTTCCTGTAGACCCACCAAATAGTAATAGAGATGTGGAGGAGGAAATGGCAATCAAATTAGGTCACAGGTTGCTGTCAGGAGCGACTTTAACTTTCCAAATATTGATTGGAAACTTTATAGGTCAAATAGTTTGGATGGGACACTTTTTGTACAGTGTGTGCAGGAGGGTGTCCTGACACAATACGTGGATGAGGCGACAAGATGTGGGGTCATATTCGACTTGGTACTGGGTAGTGAACCGGGCCAAGTGTTTGATTTGTTTGTGGGAGAGACTTTTGGAGATAGTGACCACAATTCGGTGTCTTTTATTATTGCAATGGAGAAGGGTAGAGTCACATAGTAGGGCAATGTTTATAATTGAAGCAGGGGTAAATTATGATCCGATTAGGCAAGAATTTGGGAGCATAAGATGGGAACAAAAATTGTCAGGTATGGGCAGAAACGAAGAATGGAGCGTGTTCAAGGAACAAATGCTGCATGTCCTTGATAGGTATGCCCTGTCAGGCAGTAAGGAAATGGCTGAGTGAGGGGACCATGGTTCTAAAAGGAGGTTAAATTTCTTGTCAAGATGGAAAAGGAAGTATATGTAGGGATGAAAAAGCAAGGTTTAGTTGGGTTACTTGAGGGTTGCAAGGTAGCTAGGAATGAGTTTAAAAAGGGCTGGGGGATGGGAGGTGGTGTGGGAAGCACTTGGCGGGTCAGATAAAGGGCAACCCCAAGGTTCTTTGTTCTTATGTGAGAAATTAAAGAATGACTATGGTGAGGTTAGGACTCGTCAAGGGTAGTAGTGGGAACTTGTGCATGGAGTCAGAAGAGATAGGTGATGTGATGAATGAATATTTTTTTCAGTGTTCACTGAAGGAGTGGGGTCGTGTTTTTGAGGATGAGTGCGTGAGGATGATAGTATGGAGGAGGTAGGTGTTCTGAGAGAAGATGTATTAGCAATTTTGAAAAAAAATCTGAGGATCTATACATCCCCTGGACTAGATGGGATACATCCTAGAATACTTTGAGAGGTAAGGAATGAGATTGAGGAGCCTTTACCTTTGACCTTTGCGTCCTCGCCATCTACGGGGATTGTGCCAGAGGACTGGAGATTGGCGAATGTTCCTTTCTCTCTTCAACAAAGGAAATAGGAATGACCCTGATAATTATAGGCCAGTTAGTCTTGATTTGGTGGTCGGTAAGTTAAGGGAAAAGCTCCTGAGGGATAGGATTTATGACCATTTGGAAAGATGCAGCTAAACCTGGAACAATTTCGTGAGGGGTACGTCCTACCTCACAAATTTGATTAAATTATTTGAGGAGATAACTAATTGTGTAGATGAAATTGTATACATGGATTTTAATGAGGTGTTTTACATGGCTCTCCGTGTTGGAATCATTAAGAAAGTTAGGAGGTGTGGGAAAACGAAATTTGGACGATTGGATAAGTAACTGGCAGTCTCATAGAAGACAGAGGCTGGTGGTAAGGAGAAATTTTAAGACCAGCAGTGTACCACAGGTATCAGCGCTGGGTCCTCTACTATTTGTGATTTTCATCGATGACTTGGAAGAGGGGCTGAAGGATGGGTTAGTAAATTTGCTGATGCCATCAAGATTGGTGGAGTAGTAAATGATGTGGAGGGCTCTTGTAGATTGCAAAGAGACATTGGTAGGATGCAGAGCTGGGCTGAAAAGTGGCAGTTGGAATTTCACCGTCAAGAGTGAGGTGATTTATTTTGGTGGGACCAACTTGAATGTGGATTGCAGGGTTAACCACAGGGTTTCAGGAATGTGGAGGAACAGAGAGATCTGGGGGTTCGTATCCACAGATCTCTGGAGGTTACCATTCAAGTGGATAGAGCTGTGAATAAAGTTTATAGTATGTTAGCGTTTATTAACAGAGGGTTTGAGTTTAAGAGTCGTGCGGTTGTGCCGCAACTGAATAGAATATCAGTGAGACCAAATTGGGAATATTTTGTGCAGTTCTGGTCACTTCACTATAAGAAGGATGAAAGATGGACACGACTTTAAAGAAAACGGAAAGGGTAATTGTTTGTCGATATCCATATATTCAAACGAACGGACGTGTGTGTGATTGAAGTTGATGGTAATCCAAATTAGAAAATGGAAGCAATTCGTCAAGATACAGAAAGGCATCGGGGAAAGTGCAGACGAGAATTGTCAGGATGCTGCCTGGTTTGGAGGGTAGATCTTGTGAGGAAACGTTGAGGGAGCTGGGGCTTTTCTCTTTAGAGGAGAGAAGGGTGACAGGTGACTTAACAGAGGTTTATAAGATGATGAGGGCGATAAACAGGATGGACGTGCAGAGACTATTTCTTCGAGCGGATGTAGATGTTACGAGGGCGTATAATTATCGGTTCATGGTGGGAGATATAGGAGGGACGTCCCAGGTAGATTCTTTACTCAGAGAGTGGTTGGAGTGTGGAATGGACTGACTGCTGTGGTAGTATAGTCGGACATTTTAGGAACTTTCAAGCCGTTATTGGGTAGGCACATGGAAATCACCAGAATTATAGGGAGTGGGATAGTTGATCTTGGGTTCGGACATGGCTTGGCACAACACCGAGGGTCAAAGGGTCTATACTGTGCTGTACTGTTCTGTATTCTGAGTTCTCAAACTATCAATCAAATTATGAAAGACAACATCATTGACGATGGGAAAAGAAGAGTAGAATCTTATATAGTATTTATAGGAATTGGATGTTAAAGCAGCTTACAGAGAATTTGAAACAAACTAATCAGATGAAGGTTCCTTCCTGTAATATGCAATTACTAATGTACAGTTAGATTATCTAAGTCATGGACGATAACATCCTAAAGACTTCCAATGTAATTTTCGAAAGGTGACTAAGTTTGTTTTGCTATTAATTGTAGTGGAAAGTTACAAAATGTTTTCGGATCAATACTGGCGATTCCTCATATTTCAATAGATGAAAAATATCAAAGGTTCAGAATATTGATGTTATTATGGATTGTTGTCGAACGGATATGTTGTAGAAAAAGATGAAAATTGGTGGACACGACTTTAAAGAAAACGGAAAGGGTAATTGTTTGTCGATATCCATATATTCAAACGAATGGACGTGTGTGTGATTGAAGTTGATGGTATCCAAATTAGAAAATGGAAGCAATTCGTCAAGATATAGAAATTACTAAATAAACTTACTAAAGAAAGGCTCAATGTTGCATGACTTCCTCATTACACCATTATTAGTATAAAGCTATGTTTTGCAATATCACACATGATAGTGCCTTCATTTAAAAGAACGGTTGGGATAACGATTCTGTACGGTGTGCAGAGATGTAGATGTCCAATGAAACAGCTATAAGCACAGTTGGTATCCAAGTAAATTATCGTGGCTTTCATAGGAGCGTGAAAGTGATATTTGGATCCATGGTTGATATCGGTTATGATTTTACCAAAGAATGTGCAAAAAACAATGGTGCATATCCAGTTCAAACAAAAGAGGCACATTATTTGGCAGCGAAAGAGCCAAAGTCAATTAACATGAAAGGGGAAAGAGATTTTAAAACAATCATTTCTGAATGGCCCTGACTATACAATTGTGACGTGTTATCCTACTGATCCTGCTTAGTTGTTTAAGGTCATTACCAGAGCGAGTTTATGATCGTAATGACAAAAAGTTTGACTTGGAACTTGGAATCAGTGCAGGATTAAGAACTGAAGAAGTGACTTGAAGAGAAAGCAATTTGTCACGAATGTGATACAGGAAGAACTGTTCGATGATGGAAGAAAAAGACTGAAATGAACTATATTACTGTTCTGGTTGCATGTTTTAATTTTCTAAAACGTGTATATTTATACACACTTCTTTCTCTCTTTCTACCTGGCGTCTTGGAAAGCAGTTCTGACTTCAAGCTGGCCCGAGTCGGTATCAAACGACTATAAGATGCTGTAAGGCTGGAAATTCAGATCTTAAACGCTTCAACAAAAAGACAAAGATCAAGCATTACGTAACCTTTCATATTTTCGGTGGTTAACCTGTGGCAAGTTTTTTTGTGTTTGGAAATTTTTTTGATTGTAACATTTTGTTTGCTTGTTAAGGGTTATGCAATGTCCTGGCTGTTTTTTGTTTGTAATTGGTAAACATTGTGTAAACTGTATTCTTAAATAAACTTTGTTTGAATAAAAACTCCCTCGCGGCTCCATTGACTCATAGCTGAAATTTCTCATGCTCATCCCAGCCAAATTCAAATTGCAAAACTTACGATGTAGGTGATCTTCATCACGCACTACGATTTTTTGACTTGCAATACTACAGGATGAGCTTTACTTTGCAGTGGTAAAATGGGGAGGGAGAGAGGAGTGGGTCGGGGAACCAGATCGCAAGGTAGAGAGCTGGTGATTATTGGAGATGAGGGAGAGACAGTCATGAATAATAAAGATATGATAAATGTTAACGGTGGTGATCATGGCTAAGAATGATGCTGTTTTTGACACATTAAGTGCTGAATTAAGTTAGCTGCTTAGCAGGGACGGGCGTACAGACCACTCTGTCGAAGTGAAAACCAGTTTCAAATAAAGTTTTTGGTTTTTAGCATCATCTGGGGATGTGAATGTCCATGTGAAGAAAATTCAACAATAAAGAAAGGAGTAGATAGAGAAATGGACGATTAAAGTGGTAATGCCTTGTAAAGTATTTATCATTACTGCTTGTCTGAGAATATCAAATCCAAGTCATAACAGTTGTTGACTATTAACAAGAGTGATGGTGAACGGGATTCGATGTCAGTTTTAATACGGATAGTGGAGTTTTCGATGAGCTCTGTACTTGAATCTTTGTAACGGAAAGAAACATTTGCAGAGGTTTAGTTCTCTATGCAAGAGAAAAGTGGCCTCAATTCTTATCTAACAAACGAATGACTTCAAAGATTTCAGGGCAATGATATTACATGATTATGGCAAGTAAATCATACTTATCATATGTACATACGTTTTTTGTCTAAATTATTGGAATCATTGAGTCTGGATTTTGTATGTTGACTCTGGCATAGATGTATGCAAGACAAGAATTCCAGAATCCCAGATCCAGTTCCGCTTTGGCAGATTAAGGTGCTGGATTAGATTTTCCATGGTATATTGTGAAGCTAGACCTTTCATGAGAGCTTTATCATCTAGCCTCAAAAATTAAGTTCTATTCTCTCTCCTCAGATGCTAACAGACTGCTGTGATTTTCCAAAATGTTATGTTTTTCATTTTGAATTCTAGTATCTGCAGTACTTCGTTTTTATATTTGCTTTAATCTTTGCTTAACAGGCTTTGAGTTTTCAGAGAGAATGAGTTTTAGTGTATGCAGATTACTTCCGACTTGACCAACTCACAAACTGAATTCCACTCCGGAAGTAGTTAGCAAATCCAGACATATCTATTTTCACTTAGGTTGATGGACTTGGAGCTTTCAAAAGGAGATTAAAAAAGAATTTTTGAGAAGCCTATAAAGTCCTCCGATCAAACAAGCAGCATTATTTTTAAAAGCCTGTTCCTCTTCAGTGCAAAATGCAGATTGCCACTCATGAACCCTTCAGTCCATCTGATCTCAGGACCCAGGAGAACTGAATCAGACAAAAGATCTATTAAATTTACAAAGTAACAGTTTCCCAGCTAAAATTAATTATACCCTGCTTTATCAGCAACTGAGTTGCACGTTTTCCCAGAAACCTGACGGATTATAACAAGACATGGCATCCTAAAGCTGAAAATTGCTCAAATATGAAATTTGTTAATAGCACAATATCATCACAAGCTCACTGTGAGAAGTCTTTTCAACAAAAATCTGAAATTAAAAGACTAATAATGGCCTTGAAAACATTATTGATTTATGTAATACCCAACTGGTTCGTTGCTACTCTTTTGGGAAGGAGATATATTGTCCTTACATTACCTCATCTGGCTGCATGTGACTCCAGGCCCACAGCAACATGACAGAAATTAAATTTAGTGGCTTCCTTGCCATTTCAGAGAGAATGTTAAGGGCAATGTGTGTTGTCCAATAAATGACGACCCAACCTATGACGTCCAGGTCCCAAGAATGAAAGGGACAGAACAATGACACAGCTGAGATTTTATGTTGTGGGCAGGCTGAACTAGAGGATTATTCTGTGGATCAGATCGTAGACAACTTTGGATGAGATATTGGGTCAGACCTAAGCTCAGGATGTAAAGAAAAGTCAAGGTTACACACAAGCTACTTCAGTCCAAGCTTCAGGAAAGGTATAAGTGGATCGGGACCAGATTTGCTGAATGGAATTTGAAAGTACTGACAATGAACGACAAGGATTGTGTTATAAGGATAAGGAATAACACAATGAAACATGAATTACAAATGTAAACTTACAAATAGATACTTCTCACCAGGAGCCAAGTGAAACATCCAAAACACTGAAACTGATAGCATGGGTTTGTAGACTGAATGTCTGAAGAGAGACATCGACTGAAACAACAACTTGGCAAGAACGGGAGAGTAAATTACACAAAACAGAAACATATCCAAACATAGCTTGTATAATTCGTTGAAGGATGGAAGGATGGATTCGTTGAAAGTGGCTTACCAGACAGACAAATAATAGCAAGGATGGGAAAGTAAAATCGCTGAATCGCCCAACATATTTTTTGATCCTTCATTGCTATTAAATATTTGTAATACTGGCCATTCTGGAAATATACACCCGATGCGTCTGCAGATGGCACAGGTATGACTATAGGCCTCAGATTCGGCAACTCTGATGTAACATTCCAATCGATTCTTCTCAGATTCTGATCCATTGTTGGCAAATTCCAATTTCTTATTCTCAATTTCTGACCTGTTTCCTCCCTCTCTCGGGGGCACCTGATCCCTATTAGTGCTAAAGTTCACGATCCAGCTTGCAAAATGTGATAACGCGTTGAAATCATTCCCATATAAATAGAAGAGGGAAACTGTCGACTTGCGTAATTCACACCCTATGGAGACGGAGATTATTTAAAGTCACAGAACAAACAGGGTTAATTGAATAATTAACCCTTTTCAATCCAACACCTTCTACAACATCATAAAATGAATCATTTACTCAATCAGAATGTGACATAAGAGAGTTAATGGGTAAAAAAAAAGCGGAATACTGGCAGAAGCAGTAATACTGGCGAAAGCACTTGCTTTCAATTCATTCGTGGGACACAGGTGACACTGACTCCAACATAATATATTGCACTTGAATGTTGGCAATGTCATTGAATGTCAATATGTTCTCGTATCAACGTGAAATAAGCTTATGTGTCTGATGTGATGAATATGATTATACCAAAGACACAAGGTTACAAAAAACAGAAAGAGCTCTGGCGTATTTTGAAGTGCGAATGAGAGGGGCTAAGTTGGGACCAGTGAGTGGTTGGAATAGTCATTTACATTTGGCACAAAAGCTGAAAATCCCGATCATGCAGAAGAGGCCATTTGGACTGTGTTCGTTCTCTAACAGTGAAAGCATCTGACACAAACTCATCGGTCTGGCCAATTACCGTAACCCTGTATATTTTAGATGGCTCTTCCATCTTTCCAACACATCTTGGGATATTAAGGAGTAATTTAGCATCGCCAATCCGCGCACACTGCACGTATTGGAACATTGATGGACAATGTAGCATGACTAATCCATTTATTTGCTCATCCTTTCATTGTGGGAGGAAAACAGAGCATCCGGAAGTAAACTAGGCAATCACAGGGAGAATATTTAAACTCCACATAATCAGTCACCCAAGACTGGAATTAGACCGGGTCCCTGTAGCTGTGAGGCAATAATGCGAAACACTGTGCCACGGTGCCGCCTTAAGAATGGTTATTATAAGTAACAGATGTAAGTTTAAATACTAGATTTCGAACGGAAAACAGACAAATATCAATGATTATAAATGAGTATGGGGGAAAGAACAATAATATTATCTTGTACTTAACGATAGTAACTTCAAAATAACATGAAAGAATATAGGAAAAGATACTTCCAAAGATGTATGAAAACTATAAATTTAAAGCTAAAAGAGAAAGCCTGCATATTGAAGCATACCTACTGAAGGATGCAGCATGTAACCACTCTCAAATGATGATTCTGGTATCTGGTATAAATGATGATTCTGGTATAACGAATAAATTGAATTTTTGAACCATTGTAGCCTGAGGCTTCCATCAGGAAATCTCGGAGGTCAACATTGCAGATTTCAGAGCAGCATTATCAAAAGTCAATCCGTGCAAAGCGACTGGCCTGGATGGTGTGTTTAGATGAGCAGTCATACCCTGCGTGGACCAGTTGATGGAACCATTCGCAGGTATTTTCAACTACTCTTTACGACCATCTGAGGCCCATATGTGCCTCAAGAAGAAAATCAACGTCCCGGTACTAAGTAAAATACAGGGATTTGTCTCAATGTCCATCGTCCCAGTGCTTTTAAATAGTCAGTCATTATGAAGTGCTTTGAAATGTTAGTCCCAGGTTGCCTGGATCTACTATTGTTTGCCTATTGTTGTAACGGGTCCACAGAACATCCATCTCTCTGACTCTGCATTCAAGCCTGGAATTCTGAGATAACAAATACATCTACGTCAGACTCGTATTTATCGACTACAGCTCAACATTCGAAACCGTTATTCCTACAAAACCCATCTCCAAATTCCGTGATCTGGAAGTCAGCTCCTCTCTCTGCAGCTGGATCCTAAATTTCCGTAGCCACAGTCAGCAATTAGTAAGTGTAGCTAACAACATCTCCTCCACGATCATCCCCAACTCTTGTGGCCACAACACAGATATCTCAACCCCTTATAATACTCCATACACGCTATGACTTTTGGCCAAACATCCCTCCAACTCTTTTTCAAGTTTCCTGGTGACAACATTGCAGTGGACCGAATCTCACTGAATGACGTAATGGACTACAGGAAAGGTAGAGAATCTGGTGAATTGATGGTGACGACATAATTTCTTCCTCAATGTCAAAATAGATGTTCATCGATTTCAAGAAATGTAGAGGAGGACATGCCGCTGAATACATCACTGGGGACGAAGTAGAAATGGTCAATAGATTCAAGATTTTAGGTGTCCACATGACCAACATGGAGTGACCTGACCTGGTCCCTCCATGCCGACATTATAGTTAAGGAAGCCCACCAACTCCTCTACTTTTTCAGAAGATGAAGCAAATTTGGCATGTCCGCTACCATTCTCATCAACTTTTACAAATACACCACAGAACACATCATTTCTGGTTATATCGCCGCTTGGGATTGCCCCTGCTGTGTCCAATACCACAAGAAACTGCAAAGGGTCGTGAACTAAGCCCAGTTCATCATTCAAACAAGCATCCCACCCATTGACTCCGTCTACATTTTCCATTGCCTTAGGATATTTTCCACACTTTGTGGAAGATCTTTTGACACAGGCATGCTGAAGTGATAGTAAGATATTTCCACGACAGGCTGGCAAATGACTTGTTGGGGTATTTTCTGGTATTACAGGCTTACTACTAATATGCAGTATAAATGCAAATGACTACGGATAGTGGAATCTGAAACCAAAAGAGAAAATGGAGAATGCGCACAGCATCTGTAAGGGGAGAAAAGTGAAGACGTTTCGAGTCCAGACGGCACGTTAAACGCTAAAACACGTAAAATGTGGGACATAGTTGTGCTGCAGGGTGAGGAGATGAAAGATGAGTCAGAGCCACAGAAATCAGGGGAAAAGGCTGCTAATGATACTCCATAGAGAGAATAAAGTTTGTGAATGGCCAGACGGCGGACAAGCTGTAATCATAGGTAAACTACGACAGCTAAAAATGTGGGAGAAAGGGGGCGCAGAGAGGAAAATATTTAGAAAAAGGGCTTACCAATCAGTTTGCTGGTTAAGTTGCTGATAAATGATAACTGCCACAATAAGGATGGTCGATGACCTAACAGTTGTAATTTTTTTTTTGACTGGGGAGGTAATCAGATTTTTTCATTTTATTAAAGATCATTCCTTCTCATTTGTTTCGAAAGAAAGAACAATAAAAAAGCAGCGGCATGGACAAGGTGCACTGAAAGGGCCTGGTTCTATATTGTAAATCTCTGCGAATTTAAAGCAGTTGAAATATGAGCGGCCCAGGCCTTCCTTCATGCATTAAGAAATGTTTTATTACACTTAGTTGCTGTTAAAGGAATTAGAATAATAATAAAATCACCAGTATGATCACATAGAACACGAACAGGAATCAGACATACGGCTTAGTGATAGCACTGCACCAGTCAATACAATCATGGTTGAAGTGAGTTTCAACTCTGTTCTTTGTCAACTATTGTTTGGGCAGACGAAAAGTAAAGAACAACACAGCACTGAAAAAGGCCTTCGGCCTAACAAGCCCGTGCCGCCATTTTAACATTGTGAGTGTCCTTTTCTACCTATGACCTTTCTCTACGCCTATTGGACTCCACAATAAAGGAATTATAACCAGATTGAGGGATGTCTAATTTAGGGACAATTTGTTAACACCAATCAGCCTAAGAGCACGTTTTTCGGATGTGGGAGAAAACCGGAGCACCCACGACCAGGCCCCCACAACTCTCTGTGTGAAAAACCTCCCTTTAACATCTAAATTATACCTTGCCCCTCTCACACTAAACCCGTGGCCCCTCGTAATTTTCGTATCCAACCTGAGAAAAAGCTTACCATTGTTCACTCTACCTATACCCTTCATAATCTTACACACTTCTATTAGATCTCCGTTCATTTTCCGAGGTGACCATGATGGTCAGCTTCGGAAATTTCAATGGCTCAACTGCACCGGTCTCTGAGCAATTGAATTCCAAATACAAAATATCATCTGAGGAAATAAATTCCTCCTCAACTGCCCACCCCTTCCCACACTTAACTCCCCCCCCCCCCCCCCCCCCCCCCCCGACACACACACGCACACACAGAGATACACACACACAAACTTCCAGATACTCCCGCTAACAAAATTGTTTTCAATATATATGCAATTCTGAAGTGGACTTGATAGGAAATGTTTCATGTTGTATCAGATCATCCCTTATTCTTCCAAATTCCAATCAGTACCTGCCCAATAAACTGAACCTTTCCTCCTAAGGCAACCATTCAGCGTTCTCTGAAATTCTTCCAATGCAAGTATATCCTCTACAATTGGAAGACCAAAACTGTACACAACATTCCAGTGCATTCTCATCAAAGCCCCGTACAGTCATGAAGCAAGAAGTTTGAGTAGTGGTATTATTCCTGACGCAGAGACCCTGGGCAATGCTCTGGGATCTGGTTTCGATGCCAACATAACAAAATCTGGAATTAAAAGCTTAATTGCAGAAAATCGATGATTCACGATGTGGCAATGTCAGCAATAAAATGGCCTTGCAAACCAGTTCAAGCAGAATGGGCCATTAATTTTGTCCCAGCTAGAATAATTATTTTAAGGAAGTTGCAGGAAGACTTTTTTTTGCACTAATTAATCAGTGTTTCATTTAGCTACTTTATGTTAACTTATGCGTGAATCGCTAAGATCACCAGGTCTCTCTATGTTATACAATTCAGCTGTCACTCTCCATTGAAATGATATTCTGCTTTTATTATTATTCCTGAAGAAAATGGACACTCACTCCTTTTCCAGCATCTGCCTAACCTTTGAGAATTCATTTCATTTAACTATCTTTGTACACTCCTTGTATGTCCCTCAGAAGAGATTTTAATATGCATTTCTGGCTAAAACACAGTTGGTCAATTTAACTAAATCATTTAAATCGATCATTAAGGCCGAGGCCTCATCTCTGAGGCAAACGATTAGTGACAGTTTGACAACTTAAAACAGAATCATTTCTCCTGTTTCTGATTCCTATCGACAAATCCTCGACCTACAATGACTATAACCGTCAACACTATCGGTTCTTACCTTGTGAAATTGCATTTTATGTTACATCTTATCGGGAGCTTTTTGGAAGTTCAGACATATTGTATCTACAGATACTATTTATTTACCTTTCGTTTACATCCTCAAATAAATCGAATCAATTTGGTTAATGTAATTTGCCTTTGACAAAACTCTGCTGACTCTACCATATGGTATTATGATTTCTAAAATATCCTGCTACTACCTCCTTAATAATTTTATGTGCTTTCCTCGAAGACAGATGTTTCACTAACTGGACAATAGCTTCCTGTGTTCTGTCTCCCTCCTTCATTGACAATTGGAGATTTCCAAGTTGCGTGGGACTTGGACGGATTCAAGATATTTGAAACATTAAAAGTAATGCATTCACCAGAAATTCAATTGCTTCCCTTAAGACCCGTCATCTCCAGAGTAATTGTTTACCTTCAATCCCGTTGTTTTTTCAGCAGGTTCTCCCTCCCTTTTGTCCCCTCATTTTCTATTCTTGTAATGCCTCATTGTCTTCTACTGTGTCAGAAAATAAAAACGCATCCAAAGTTTCTCATTAGTTCTCCATCCTGATCCTATAATAGATTCACTTGAACTACATTTTTCTTCTAATATACTCGTATAAATCTTTTTTTCCTGCTTCTCTATATATTGTGAGATTTCTGTCAGCTTCAAATTGTTTTCTATTCCCGTATTTTTCATCAGTCTTTCCTTGCTTCTATAATATTCCCAATTTTCAGAGTGGCGAGTAATCTTTTCAACATTGTATCTCTTTTATTTCCACTTAACCCATCTTCAACTTCCTGACCAACGACAGTGCATCATTCTCATAACATATATTTATTCCACTGAGAAATAAATATTCTGAGTTGTGGAATATCTGCTTAAGTACCTGTTCTTGTTTCTCTACTATCTTATCTTTAAATTTTGAGGAAGAGCACCTCCAAAATCTAAGAGCCACAGTCCACTCATCTTGTTGCATGGAAGTACCAGCAGCCATACGGCTGATTGAACCTGTTAGAAAAGGAATAAAAGCTATGCTGCGCCGCATAACAAGCGAGTTGGCAAGATCAATTAGTGATCATTCATTCCCTTCAGCCTATTTCAATACTGGTTAATTTGTACCTCAACGTCTTTGGTAACAAGACAAGGGACGTGAGCTCGTTGGGCAGTTGGACTAAAGTTTCCTTACCTTTTAGCAGCAACTGAACCAGGATGTGACACTATTCAGTCCCCAGACATCAGGAACATAATGAGACCAAGTGAGCTGCTAAACATCACATCAACATATTGGAAATCTAAGAATGGCAGTGTGAGCTCATCCACTTTAGTTCTGAGTTCTTTCTCAGTTGGAAGTTATGAGAGGCTGTGGAGATTAAGCATAATTTTGGTTTTCAAGTAAAAAAAAGATAAAAGCAAAATGTTTCGCGTGATGGGTGAGACTTAAGGGCTGCAGGTCCTGACAGTTGAATGCACAATTGGCAATGCTGGGATCAAAGGAAGCGGAGATATACAGGAGGCAAATGTGGAAGAATGCAAAAACTCAGGGAGATGGAGAAGGTTATGGATATAGAGAATGGAAAAACCATGGATTTATGTGAACATTTGCTTAGGAAATCTATAACTATAAAGCACAGAGTTAGGGAGAAGTGAGGCTTAAAGGGATGTGAAAAGGACGATGAGATAGTTCTTCTAGGATGACAGAATGAGCAAACTGGGCCCAGTGTGTTGAAGGTAATAAAAGATGATTACATCGAAACATGGGTGTCTGAAACGGCTAGACAATGTAGTCACTAAGTACTTCTTTTCCACTGGTTGAGAAATCCAAAACGTTGGTGCAAAATCTCGGAATTAGTACTGGATTATTTAAGATTGGGTGAGGAATAATGCTTTCACTCAGAGGGTTTTGAATCTTTGAAAGTCTCTACCCCAGAGAAAGTGAGTGATCCAACATTGAAAATATGCAATACTGAGAGTTCAGGTTTCTCATCGAATGAAGGGTCATAAGGAGCAGTTGGGAAAGTAAAGTTGAGGCAGAAGAGGAGCCTTGATTGTATTAAATGCAGAGCAGGGTCAATGGCCATACACACGAGAAACGCTATCGTTTGTTTTATTTTTAAATTAAAAGCCAAGCATTTGCCAGCTCGGAGTCAAGGCAGTCATATACTAATCACCACTTACGATCCACTGCCTGACACATAGCAAGAGAATACATTCATGTCCTTGGAGGATCAGTCAGGGTCACAGCAACAGTCAAAATCAAACGTTTAGCTAATTGGACCAGAGGTACGATTGGATCGGCTGGAACAAATTTTAAAGAGATAACGACCTTATAAAAGAGAATGGGCAGAATTAAAAAAAACATCACTGTCTGAATCCAAAATCACCAACTTCTCCCAAAATAAATATGCAAACTTATTCAACAACCTCACTCGATTTATCCAATTGCAGCTCCCAGCTTCACGCCCAATTTAAAACATTAATAATGATTCGTAGCTCAATTTAAACGGTAGTGTAAATACAAAGATTTGGTTAAACAATTGTCTTTAAACGTCTCTGCATGTGTTCCCATCTGGAAATGCTTAGTTGTATGAACAATGGTGTAAACTACAAATAAGAAAACCTCTCTCTATCACTAGTCCAGCCTCAGCTAGAGCACTGCGGCAAAACTGAGATCTTTGGAAAGCATGTCAGCACCAACAATCGAGAACTTTATCAAACGGAATGCACAGTTTCGTGAAGGCGACTCTGCACCACTTTCTTGTCGACAACAAATACTAGTTTTGCCAGCGATGTCCAAATTCCATGAACGAGAAAAGAGCTTTAGTTGTATAAATGCTATGGAAAAACTGACACATTTCCCCTTATAACGGAGAAGGCTATAGCGAGTTTGAACAGAGGAAGTCAAAGTGTGTGAGGCTTTGATAGTAAGCAAGGAAGTGTTTCCACTCGCACAAGGGTCAGACGTAGAAGAGGACAGATTGATGATATTCTTTAATTGTAAAGGGAACAAAAGAGATGTGAGTTTTTTAAAAAAAAAGCGAGTTCTGATCTGGAATGAATTCGCTAAAAGAATGAGCCGGAAGTAACTCTCCAGCCTATCCCCCCACCAACTCTCTGCTCTGATTGAGGATTTTGGGGCTTTGAACAGAATTGACAGAATTTTTCATCACTGATATGGGAGAGCATACATTGAAAATGGGAACAGGAATATGCCATTTTGATCTTCAAGCTTCACTGTCATTATGCGTTCATGGATGACCATCAAAATCAATATCCTGATTCCACTTCTCCCACATTCCTTGATCCCTTTAGCCCCAGGAACTAAATCTGATTTCTCCTGAAAACAAAGTATGTTTTGGCCTCAACTAGATTATGTGGTAGTGAGGTCCGCAGCTTCAACATTATCTGCGTGAAGGACTTTCTCTTCAGTTATTGGGCAGCACAGAAGGACAGTGGTTCGTGCTGCTGCCTCACAGTGCCAGACACCCGTGTTCAGCTCAGGACTTGGGTGACTGTCTGTGTGGAAGTCGTACATTCTCGCTGTGTCTTCCTCATTTTCCAGGTGCTCTGGTTTCTTCCCACACTGCAAAAATGTGTAGGTTCGATGAAGGAGATAATATAATTCTCTGGCTGATAAAAGTATGGAAAATCCCAAAATAAGTATATCAATTGGAATAAGATAACCATGGAAAGAGTAGGGCCCATTAGGGACCAAGGACGGGCAATCCGTGGTTTCAGCCAGATGACATTGTAGAGTGTTGAATTAGTACTTCACATCTGTACTCACCGAAGAAAACGATGGTGACCATATGGAGTTCATGGAGAGAGGCTGTGACGTTTTTTTGAGCAAATTGATAGAGAAGGACCAGATGTAGGAGATGTTGGCAGTTTTGAAAGTGAATAAATCACCAGGCCGAGGTGAATTCTATCATATGCAGCTGTGGGAGGCATGGGAAGGGATCGTATGGGCTCTGACCCAATTTTTAATTCCTCTCTGACCACAGGAGTGGTACCGGACTACTGGAGAACAGTTAATTTTGTTCCACGATTTAAGGAGAGTTGTAAAGGTAAACCAGGGTACTACAAAAAGTAGCGAGTCTCATGTCAGTGGTAGGGAAATTATCGGAGAAAATTCTAAAAGACGGCACATCCCTCCATTTCATTGGGCAAAGCTTGATCAGGGATAGTCAGCAAGGCTTCGTCATGCCTGGGTGATTGTTTTGATCGATTTTTTTGAGGCGGTGACCACGTGTTTATAGGCGAGTTCGATATAACTTATATTCTTTAAATGTCTCCCATGTGGAATCTTGCGAATAGCTTTGCTGAAATCCATATAACTGCACATGGGATAAATGGAGATTTGATGAAATGGATTCAAAATTGTCGTAACTGTAAGAGGCAGAGAGTTAAGGCACAAGGCTGGTTTACAGTAATTAAAACAGTGTTCAGTGGCAAACCACAGGTATCTGTGTTTGGCTGCCTATTATTTATCATTTATATAAATTACATAGATTGTCTTGTGGGTGGTAGTATAGTAGATATGTGGACAACAAAAAGATTGGCTGCATGGCTAACGGTGAGGCAGAGTGTCTTGAGCTACAAGAAGATATAAACAGAATGGTCAAAATGAGCGAATAAGTGGCATTTCGAATTTATTCCTTAAAAGTGTGAGGTGGTATCTTTGGAAGAAGTAATTTGACAAGGAAGTATTCATTGAATTGTCGGGTACTCGGAACTTCTGTGGAACAAGGAGATGTTTGTCCACAGACCTTTGAAGGCAGGCATGTTGGTAAGGTGGTAATGAAAGCATATAAGACATTTGCCTTTACCAATCGAGACATAGATTACAAAACTAGAGAAGTGATGTTGAGTTCTTCAGGATTTTGATGAGGGCACAGCTGAAGAACTGTGTGCAGTCCTGGTCGCCACGTTATAGAAAGCATGTGATTGCACTGGAGGGATGCAGAAGAAATTCATAACTTAAATGGCCCATCCCAGGCAACATTCTGGTGAAGAGAATTTGGGAAGGTTATTTTTCATTGAAGGAGAGAAGATTGAGGAGCGGCCTGATCGAAGTGCAAAAGATTCTGAAAAATATGAATAGAGTAGATAAGGAGCAGCTGTCCCCATTAGGTAAAGGGCCAAAAACGAGAAGACATAGGTTCAAAGTAAGGAGCAGGGGGCTTAGAGTGGATGTGAGGAGAAACATTTTTATCCAGAGGGGGTTGACGGTCTGGAATGCGGTCTCTGGGAAGGAGGTATAAGCGGGCTACCTCAAATGCAAAAATATCTGTATGGTACTTGGCACATGGTAACATTCATGGCTATGGGCCAAGTGTTCGCAGACGGAATTGGATGGGAGTTCAAATGTTTATAACGTGCCGGTGGGGACTCAATGGACCCTTCTGCCCCGTATGGTTCCATGACTGGTCATGCTAAATTAGACCTTAGTTTCAGGGAGACGAGGAGGATAAATAAGTATAGTTACTGGGATAGAGTTTGGGTAGGATTGTTGTTAGTACAGGCCTGATGGACCAAATGGCATCCTTCTATACTGCAGCGATATTATGACCCTAAAATATTTGCCCCTTATCTCCAGACTATGTTCTACAGTTTTGGAATCTTCTATCATTGAAACATTGTTTCTGAATCTAATCTCAGAATTTTACAAGTTTCTATGAGATCATATCAAACTCTTCTAAACTCCAAAGGATCCGATCCAAATCGACTTAGTCCCTCCAATATGCCAAGCCAGTAATTAGTCTGATAAACTTTTGCTGCAGTCCCTCTATAGCAAGAACATTCTTCCTCAAATAAAGATATAATACTGCAAATAATATTCCAGGTTGGCCTCATTAATGTCCTACACAATTGCAGCAAATATTCCTTATTTCTATGCTCAAATCCTATCACTATGAAGGCTAAATTCCAATTTTCTTTTTTTTTTAATGCTTCTTCCACTTGCAGACTTAGATTCAGTGACCAATGCAAGGGGACACCAAGGTTTCGCAGAGTAACCAGCTCTCTCAGTTTACATCCAGTCACATCTCAGGACAAGAGGAGATATATTCTATAATCAGTAGGATGCTTAAGAAAGAAATTTGGGGAAAATTGGGGATCCTCAAACAAAGGATGATGGAAGTGCGGAGATCTCTTCAAGATATAGCTGCAAATGCCAGCATTTGTTTTTTTTTAATCTGGGATGGTATATTTCTACTGGCTAACGTTGTGGAAACGAAGCCAAAGTGGCTGCATGGAGTTTACCTCCCAGTTCAATCCGTGACTCAAGCTGGCGGGACTGCTAAGATGTCCACATCACCTGTACGACAACTGGAGCTCATGACTGCCGGACTAATTACCGACCAATTCACTCTACGATCTCCATCACTTTGATTCCAAACGTTCAGAGCAAAAAAATCTGCCGCAAGAGACTAAATTTTGCTGGACTCAAAAATCTGAGAAGAAGGGCACTTAGCCTTACAGCTAACCTGGTGAGAACAAACATGCCAAAGCCACAGAACCTGGTATTACTTCGAAGCCACCACAGAGGGCAATTGCGTGGAAACCCTTAGGCTCTCGACCAGGAAACACCAAAGGCGCGAACATATCCCATGTTCACGCCAAGCTGCCACTGTAGAACTGTAATTTTGGCAGCAAGCCAAATCTCCGTTTATTGTAAAAGGATGGGAAAGTCCCGCCAGAATGAATAATGATAAGATTCCAGCCCAAGTGACAGCATGGAATGCTCAGGACTCTAGCTCAATGCATAGGTTCCCTCCCTTGGCCTTGAGTGGTCCAACTCTCTCCCTGGGTACTCACTTGCTCTTTATATATGTCTCAAAAGCCTTCGGATTCTCTTTAATCCTGCTAGCCAATGCTTTTTCGCGACCCCTTTTAGACGTCCTTACTCATTGCTTAAGTCTCTTTCTACTTTCCCAGTATTCCACACTTGTTTCATGTATCCCCAGCCTCTTGGCTTTGAAAAATGCTTCCGTTTTCTCTTTGACTAGCCTCACAATATCTCTCGTGATCCAAGTTTCCCAAAACTTGTCATTATGTATCCTTCATCTTTACAGGAAAGTTCCGGTACTGAATCACTATCAACTGACACCGAAAAATCTCCCACATGCCAAATGTTAATTTGTCTACAAACATCTAACCCCATCTGCATTCTTGAGTTCCTGCCTAATATTGTTGGAATTGGCCTTCCCCCAATTTAGCACCTTAACTTGAGGACTGCACTTACCTTTACCCGGCAGTACCTTAAAGCTTACTGAATTATGGCTTCTGGTTCTCAACTGCTCCCCTACTGAAACATCGACCACCTAGCTGGTCCAGCATGTCCCTCTCATGATTAGACTATCCACATACTGTTTCAAGGCGTCCTTCTGGATGCTCCTTAAAAATTCTGCCCCATCCACGCCTCTAGCACTAGGTAAGTCCCAGTCAACATAAAGGGAATGAAAATCTCCCACCACAACAATCCTGTTACTATTACAACCTGCCAAAATCTGCCAGCTTATCTGTTACTCGATCTCCCGCTGGCATTGGGTGGCTATAGTGAAACCCTAACATTGGGACTACTTTTCTATTCTTGATCTCTATCCATATGGTCTCGCTCTATGTGTCCTCCGAGATGTCCTCCCACAGTTCAGCTGTGAATCCTCCTCAATCTGTAGTGCAACTTCCCCATCCCATTTACACCCCATCTATCCCGCCTAAAACTTCGGGAATGTTAAGCTGCCAATCCTGTCCTTCCCATAATCAAGTTTCAGTAATGGCAGCAACATCATAGTTTCTAAGCTCTAAGTTCATCTGCCTTATCTGTTGTATTTCTCTCTTTGAAACAAGTGCATTTCCGTTCACAAGACTGTCATTGATGAGCAGTGACATCCTGTCTGCTCTTTCTCTGAATCTTGCTTACCCTTCTCTCTGGTTCCTCTTAAACTAATCCCTCTTTGCTTTGGTTCCCACCCGCTGCCAAACTAGTTTAAATCCTCCCGTGTGCCACTAGCAAATCCCACGCCCAGAATATTTAGTCGAAAACCATCTTTCTTGTATAGATCTCAATTGCCTGGAAGAGACTCCAACGGTCCAGATATCGGAAACCCTCCTTCCTACGCCAGCTGTTTAGCCATATGCTGAACTGCACTATCTTCCTATTTCTATCCTCACTAGCACTTGGGGCAGGCAGTTATCCTGAGTTTTCAAGCCCAGAGGTCCTGCTTTTTAACTTTTTCCCTAACTCCCTAAACTGCTACTGCAGGACCACATCACTCTTCATGCCGCTGTGTTAGTACCAATATGTACCAGGGCCTCTGGATGCTCACTCTCTCCCGTTCAAAAACGTCCTGGACTCTGGCACAGGGAGGCAACATACCATGCTGGAGTCTCTTTCACGTCCACAGAAGTGCCAATCTGCACCTCTAACTATAGACTTCCCTCTAACTGTTGCTCAATTGCTCTTTGTCGCTCCCTACTTAACAAACGAGCCAGCCGCGGTACTGCTCTGGCTGCTACTGCTTTGATCCCCTGATAAGTGCACCGTTTTGGAAACTGTTGGGCCTATTAGAAGCGGGGATGACCACAGGGGATCCCTATACTGACTGCATGCCTATTCTAGAAATCGCCCATCTATCTGCCTGAACCTTCAGTGTGACCACTTCCCTAAAGCTACTACCAATGGCGCTTTCTGCCACCTTCATGCTCCGAACTGCATCCAACTGCTGCTCCAATGGACTATCCATATGGTCTGGAAGGAATTGCAATTGGGTGCACTTCCTGCAGACATAGTTGCAGACGCTTCCAGAGTCACAGATTCCGCACATCTTACAAGCGCGGCAATAAAACTCTATTGACCAACATTATGAACACCAATTAAATTATTTGTGAAAAATTATAACACTGTTACCTTCACGTTTGCCTTCTCACAGCGGTCTTTGCTGGCCTCAGGAGGAGAGAGGAGGGAAAGACGAATGCAGTGTTTGGGATTTACCACTTCTTGATACCAGATCGTCCACTTCCCACGTCTCAGTAGGTGATACCTGTACGACCTCTCCATGAATGCACCAGTCCCTCAACCTACTCCGCAAATTGGCTAAAATGCTCCCTATATTCTGCATCCTTACATGCTGGATAAGCGTCAGTGTCAGTCAGGCGTTCCAGCATTTTGCTTCTGTATACAGTTTGTGACTGTCTATGCACAATACTTCTATGCAGCATAGAACATAGAACATAGAACATTACAGCACAGAACAGGCCCTTCGGCCTTCGATGTTGTGCCGACCAAAATAAAAAGCAATGCCCCTCCAAACTAAACCATTCCCTTCTCTTCCATATACTTATCAATTAACCTCTTAAACGCCACCAAACTTGGCGCATCTACAACAGCTGCAGGCAGGGCATTCCACTCCCTAATCACTCTTTGAGTAAAGAACCTACCTCTGATATCCGTCCTATAACTCATACCCCTTAATTTAAAGCTGTGTCCCCTCGTGCTAGCACGAAGACAGTCATAAGCATCATCGCTTATGACTGTCCAACTGTGCAACCTCGTAGAAACCTGGAAGGGGGCCAAATCCAGCAATTACATTGCACAATACAGAGACTTCATTTGTTTGAAAATTGGAGCCTGTCACTTTTCGAAAGTTCATTTCCCTGATGCAAGGGCAATGTGATCAACAACTTCTGGTTACCAGCATGCCATAGCCTAATTATTGGTATATACAGTTAATCCAGAAAGGTAGCTAATGTTCTGCGGACCTGGTTCGAATCCCGTCAGGGCAGCAATTGGAATTTGAATTCAATAAATAAATGTGGAA
This sequence comes from Sphyrna mokarran, assembly GCA_024679065.1. NCBI lineage: Eukaryota > Metazoa > Chordata > Chondrichthyes > Carcharhiniformes > Carcharhinidae > Sphyrna > Sphyrna mokarran. The sequence continues at coordinate 4,422,571 of JAGIQG010000014.1, read as the reverse complement.
TTAAGAATCTAATGATGACCATGAAGCCATTGCCAATTGTCAGCGCACTCATTTTCTTCAAGAAAGGAAATCCACCGTCCTTGTGTGCTCTGATCGACATGTGACAATAACGCCACCGGTAACTAGAGGTGGACAATAAATACTGGCTAGCCAGCAACACCTACGTCCCATCAATTAATAATAAAGCATACAACTGCAGCACTTGATCAAATTTTGATGGACAGAAAGAGAGAAACCCAGGGTCAAAGTTGGAGACAGAGATTACTGCAATGAAGTTGGAAAATTAAGAATGAACTGAAAGCAGTATAGCGACAGATAATGAGACATAGAGCAAAGAGAATGCAAGATCAAACATAAAGCTAAAGAGAAATGAGAACAGAAAGGGAGCGCTCGAAACATCGGAGGAACTGTGGTGAAAAAGACAAAGGGGGAGGTCAAATTTCAATAAAGCGAGAAACGTCATGGGGAAAAAAAGGGCAAGAAAAGGCGGAGAAGTGCAGATTGGCAACTGAAAAATATTTATGAAAAACAGTTAGAAGATAGGTAACCAATGCGAATGGAAGACATAATTAACTTACCCTAAATCTGAACAGTACTTTTCAAAGTTAATGAAGACACCTCATTCAGAACACAACTTTTCTCAACTTAGAGAGAACGCGTAAAACCGTGCCCTCTATTGAAAAGCACTATTCCTAGAATTTAAGACAAAATTTGTTCCAATCAAGCTTCAGACAGGCAGAGGAGACCTATAGATTGAAAGGAGATGTAAGCCCTGTGCATATATAGCCAGACCATCCATGCTTTCATGTTTGCAAAACAAATCATTGATATGAGAATAAGCAATCAATGAGACGGTAAATCTGACCCTTTTAGCTTGGAATTGGAACTACTAGGGAAGGTAAAATAATTGCTCGAGATTCCTGCGTTCTCATACATATCGTCATCATCCATAACATCACCTAAATTCGTGTTGTTTAAGGAAATTTACAAATCATGTTTGACCATATTATCAAATCATTGATAGTTTTCCTGGCAGATTTTCATTTAGTTCTTGGCAACAGTATCAGGACTCAAAGCATTACCTTTTTTTATTTTTCCCCCAAAGATGCCGTCAGACCCACGGAATTTTTCCAGGATTTTCGACCTGTGTTTATAGTTTTCAGTTTTGACCATATTGAGGGAGGAGACTAGCAATATCAAGATCTGAATCTCCAATCCTTGGTCGAATCACGGGCTGATAACAATCTAGAAGAGAGCAAAAACATTGCTAAAGTTTTCACTCCCCTGAATTGGTTTATTCACAAGTTGTGTCATTACAGAGGATGTCTTTCAAAACTACATTAATGTAATTCGTGTGCTAAGAAAATCTTTGGTGAATCCAAAGACTGAGAAGCCATTCCTTCTATTGTTTCGTGATAAATGCCCTCTGGGTGCTCGGTAATCACATCCATTGGAATATATACCAGTAAAACGGATAATTGATTCAGTTCATAGAATCCTACAGTGCCGAGAGAGGTCATTTGGCCCACCGAGTCTGCGCCAACCACAATCCCACCCATACCCTATCCCCATATCCACACATATTTACCCACTAATCGCTCTAACCTATGCATCCTGGGACACGAAGGGGCAATTTAGAAAGGCCAATCAACCTAGCCCGCACAGTTTTGATCGAGGTAAGAAAGATTAGATGTTAGAGGAACGATTTTTTTTAGACACAGAGCAGTACTACGATATCAGCAAAACGATAAATGTTTCCTAACTTTGACATGATGAATTATTGTATACACACACACACACACACACACACACACACAAAGGGTAGCCTCGAAATTTCTTTCTTTGTGTGTGTGTGTGTGTGTAAGTATTTTAACCTGGCAAAATAAATCTAATCCGCGAATGCATGTTGCACTTCCTGAACTCTCCAATTTGAAGCAGGTTTCTGACTCCAATCGAGCACACTCCCTGAATGCCTGAAATCCTGAATGCGGATGCAAATCGTGTGCACTTTCCAGTCTTGTCACCATAATACCTAACTGAACTTAGAAAGCCCAAATCCTGGTCGAAACATGTGAACATTTCCCTTTCAGTCTCCATTGCCGACCGGCTCTTCCTTCTTTCCTTTTGTGCCTGAACTGAGGATGCCTTGATCCATAATATGAGTTATCTCATGCTGACTATCTCTTCCACACCCGCATCTTCTGCCAACTCCTTCCCGGTCTGAATTGGGGTCTCTTCAACACTGTGTCCAGGTCCCCCCACACGGGTCTGTGAACGTTATTCACAAGGTGAAGAATTCTGGGAGTTCAATTAAAACATAGTGCCAATTGCATTATGTAATGTTGGGCAGCTTCAATCACCTTTAGTCTAGTCCAACCACGTGTATCTCACCTAACCTTAGCCTCACCAAAACTCTCCAGTTTCAAGCACCCCATCCCTGTTCGCCTTGGGCAGTTTGACACTTTGTCGCCATGCCCTGCCTAGTGACCAGATATCTGTCAATTCACTGAGGCCACCTCAATCCCTTGACTGACATTTTGCACCCTTTGGTTTCCTTCTTTGCACATAGGAAAATTTAGCTACATTACAGCCATCCCCATTCATCTCAGCCATGAATATATGTTACTCTCTAAGGGACCAACTCTCACCATTGCTGTTATTTCTATGTACTTGAAGGAACTTGCATATGTTTTTCGTATAACTTGCTATATTTCTATCGTGTTCAAATTTATATCACTGCCGTTTTATTTCTCAACATTTTCTGGTGTAGATTTTTGCCCAATTGTCAGGCGATCATTTAATAAAGGCAGCATGGTAGATGTGCTGTCGTTCATCTTCAATGTCCTGAGCACTTCGCGGATGTTGTATCCTTGTCTCAAATTTATTTTTCTAGCTTAATACAACATGAGAGAATTCAGAGTGATGAAATATCTCCCTAAATGTCTACATTACTCTGCTGTCAGCCAATTCGCACACATTACTTTAAGCATAGTTTTTTTTTATTGCTTTCTAATTGCCGTCACTTAAGTTTGGAGAATTTTTCTCAACACTCAGATGAGGAATACTCAGTCTGATTGCTTGCTGGAGAATCATAAAGTGTAACGGAAAAAATAGCCACTCCCTTTGCCCGATCTCAACATTGTGAAACATGCATTCGAGTGCAGACAACAATATCAGAGCTCCAGTGGTTCAGCACTCTGACACTGATGGTGGACTGTGGTTTTAGTTTGGTGCTCAAAAAATGTTCTGTATTCATTCAGGTGGAATAGTTTTAAACAGATACAAATGAAAGATGATCTAAATATGTATTTAATGTGAGCAATACATGTCTGACCACAATGTGAAGTCAATATTCTTAGTTTGTTTCCTGTTTTCACATTCTCAGTGTCTCTGACGAGGTAATAGGCTATTTCGGTTTAGATACGAACTTCAATTGTTTAATGGGTGAGACATTTACCTCCTGGCAGATTCCAGACATTGACAGTGTATTCAGAAGCTGCACGTCTGTCATTAAAGGAACAGAAATGAGAACAAGAAGTAAGATGGTGAAAACTTTCTCTTCCTCTAGCAGTCATGAAATTATTTGACAAAAGAAAAAAGAATCTGGATTGAAGCCCAAACTCCAAGACTGTTGTCAGAAAACTCTAAAAAAAAAGACACAGAAGTTTGCAATTTGGTCTATTGACGCAGCATACCACTGACGTGTATATATTTGGTACCATACCTTCAAACACATGAAGCAATTGCAGGAGATTCGAGCAATCAAGAAATTGATTATTTGCACCACTAAATGGTTGTGCTGATTAAACACTTTTTATTCCACTTCGTTATGTGTTAAAATACTTAACTAGATAAACTACAACCTCCAGAATGCACACCAACACTTCAACCTCGTAGAATCTATACCAAACTTGTGGAAAATAAGTTTACAGTTTCTGTAAACATGCTCCGCACATTTTTAAGCTAGGTAAGAAAGGTTAGAGGGACGATTTTTCCGTCCCAGAGCAGTACCTCAATATCAGCAAAACAATAATGTTTCCTAACTTTGACATGATGGTTCGGGAGTGGAATGCCCTGCCTGCAGCAGTTGTAGATGCGCCAAGTTTGGTGGCGTTTAAGAGGTTAGTTGATAAGTATATGGAAGAGAGGGAATGGTTTAGTTTGGAGGGGCATTGCTTTTTATATTGGTCGGCGCAACATCGAGGGCCGAAGGGCCTGTTCTGTGCTGTAATGTTCTTTGTTCTATGTTCTATGATGAATTATTGTACACACACACGCAAACAAAAACACAGAAACGCACACGCACACCCACACACAAACACACACATGCAGGCGCACATGCGCACACGCGCACACATACACAAACACACAGACGCACGTACATACATACATACACACACAAACACACACACAATACGCATAGAGACACAAACACACGCATGCAGACATACATCCTCGAAATTTCTTTCTGCATTTTTACCTGGCAAAAATGTATTATGTATTTTAACCTGGCAAAATAGATCTAACCCGCGAATGAATACTGCACTCCCTGGACTCTCCAAATTGAACTAATTTTGTGACTCAAACCGAGCTCACTCCCTGAATATCTGAAACCCTGATTGCGGATGCAAATTATGTACACTTTCCAGTCTTGTCACGAGAGCTCCTCACTGAACTGCCAACGCCAAAGTCCTGGTCAAAACATGTGGACATTTCCCTTTCCGTCTCCACTGCTGATTCGCACTTCCTTCTTTCCTTCGGACTCTGAACTGAGATCACGTTCATCCAGACTTCGAATTATCTCATGCTGACGATCTCTGCCGTTTCCGCCTCTATTGCCAACTCCCACTTGGTCTGAATGTGGACCACTTCAACACCGTCTCCGGGTCCTCGCACACGGGTGAAGTCTGTGAACGTTATTCATAAGGTGGAGGAGTCTGGGAATTCAAGCAAAACATGGTGCGAAATGCATTATGTAATACTGGGCAGTTTCAATTACCCTTAGTCAGGTCCAACCACGTGTATCTCACCTAACCTCAGCCTTACAAATACTGTCCAGTTTCAAGCATCTCATCCTGTTCAGTTTCGGCAGTTTGATACTTTATCGCCTTGCCTTGCCTGCTGACCAGATTTCTGTCAATTCACGAGGCCACCTCAATCTCTTGACCTACACTTTGAACCTTTGGTTTCTTCTTTGCACCTTAGGAAAATGTAGCTACATTACAGCCAACCCATTCATCCCAGGCGTGAATATATGTTCCTTTCTATGCACTTAAGGGAACTTGTATTTTCATATAACTTGCTATATTTCTATCGTGTTCGAATTTATATCACTGTCTCTTTCTTCCTCAACATTTGCTGGTGTAGATTTTTGCCCATTTGTGTGACCTACATTTAATCAAGTCAGTATGGTAAATGTGCTCTCATTCATATTTAATTTCCTGAGTACTTCACGGATGTCGGATCCTTCTCCCAGATTTATTTTATTAGTTTAATACAACATTGTAGAATTTAGATTGATGAAATATCTCCCTAAATGCCTGATTGCTCTGCTGTCGTACATGTCAGCCAATTTCCCCAGGTTACTTTAAGTATAGCTATTTTATTGCCTTATGATCACATAAGTGCGTCAGACCACACTTGGAGAAATGTCAGACCACACTTGGCGTATTGTCAGACCACACTTGGAGTACTGTGCGCAGTTCTGGTCGCCTCACTATAGGAAAGACGTGGAAGCTATTGAAAGGGTGCAGAAGAGATTTACAAGGATGTTGCCTGGATTGGGAGGCATGCCTTATGAAGACAGGTTGAGGGAGCTGGGACTGTTCTCCCTGGAGAGACGAAGGTTGAGAGGCGACCTGATAGAGGTTTACAAGATGTTGAGAGGATTGGATAGGGTGGACTCTCAGAGACTATTTCCCAGGGCTGAAATGGTCGCGACGAGAGGGCACAGATTTAAGGTGCAGGGAAGCAAGTACAGAGGAGATGCTAGGGGAAAGTTTTTCACTCAGAGGGTGGTGAGTGAATGGAATCGGCTGCCGTCGGTGGTGGTCGAGGCGAACTCGCTGGGTCTTTTAAAAGACTTCTGGATGAGTATATGGGATCCAATGGGATTGGGGGTTATAGATAGGTCTATGGCTGGGTAGGTTTTGATGTGTTCGGCACAACTTGTGGACCGAAGGGCCTGTTTATGCTGTAGTGTTCTATGTTCTATGTTCTATGATTGCCGTCACTTAAGCTTAGAGCATTTTTCTTAACAGTCTGATTCTATGATTCCCCGGCAAACAATCAGACTGAGTTCCTCATCATAAAGTGTGACGGGAAAAGCAGCCGCTCCCTTCAGCCGATCTGAAACTTGTAAAAGATGCATTCGACTGCAGATGAACAATATCAGAGCCCCAGCGGTTCAGCAGTCTGACACTGATGGTAGACTGTGGTTTTCGTTTGGTGCTCACAAGATGTTCCGTATTTATTCAGGTGGAATAGTTTTAAACAGGTGCAAATGAATGATGGTCTAAATGTATAGTCAGTGTGAGCAATGCATGTCTGACCACAATATAAAACCAATATTCTTAATTTGTTTCCGGCTTTCACATTCTCAGCGTCTCTGACGAGTAATAGGCCATCTCGGCTTAGATACAGGTCAAAGTTATGCGTCTAAGACACAAACTTCTATTGTTTAATGGGTTGCACATTTCCCTCGTAGCAGATTCTAGACATTGACAGTATATCCAGAAGCTGAACATCTGTCATTAAAAGAACAGAAATGAGAACAAGAAGTAAAATAGTAAAAATTTCCTCTTCCTCTAGCAGTCATGAAATTATTTGGCAAAAGAAAAAAGAAATACAGGACATAGACAGGTTGGTAGACTGGGCAGATAGATGGCAAATGGAATTTAATCCGGATAAATGCGAGGTGATGCATTTTGGCCGGAAAAATGTAGAAGAGAGTTATAGGATAAAAGGTAAAACTATACGGAGCATAGAGACGCAGAGAGACTTGGGGTGCAGGTTCACAAGTCTCTGAAGGTGTCCTCACAGGTGGAGAAGGTGATAAAGAAGGCGTATAGTATGTTAGCTTTCATAGAAAAGGGTACAGAATACAAGAGTAGGAGTTTGATGTTGCAGTTGTATAGAACGTTGGTTAGGCCTCACTTGGAATACTGCGTCCAGTTCTGGTCGCCGTACTATCGGAAGGATGTGGAGTCCTTGAAGAGAGTGCAGAGGAGGTTTACCAGGATGCTGCCTGGTATGGAAGGACTGTCTTATGAGCAACGATTAAATAGACTGGGGTTGTTTTCCCTTGAAAGACGTCGGCTTAGAGGGGATCTCATAGAGGTGTATAAGATTATAAGGGGTATAGATAGAGTAAATGGTGGTAAACTTTTTCCACCTTCAGAAATGGATATGACGAGGGGTCATGGCCATAGGGTGAGGGGGGCTATGTATAAGACGAATATTAGAGGGCAGTTTTTCACACAAAGGGTAGTGGGGTGTGGAATGCACTGCCGAGTAAGGTGGTGGGAGCAGGCACGCTGGGGCTGTTTAAGGGTCTCTTGGACAGCCACATAAGCGGTATGCAGATAGAGGGATATATTAGGACTGTTTAACTACGGCTTTTTTCCACAGGTAATTCGGTCCATACTTGACCAACATTGAGCATGCATTCGGCAGGTGGTGCGGGTACATCTCTTGGATGTTGATTCATGGGTTGCCTGGTACCTCATGTCGTAAATGAGTGCTTTATGTGGACCATCTGAAGGGCACCATGACAGCTCCGAGACTATCGATGTGGCTGTGCAGACACTTGGAATTGGGCCGGTGTCTGCGGGAGTTTGCGCGTTCTCCCCGTGGTTGCGTGGGTTTTCTCCTGGCACTCCGGTTTCCTCCCACAACCCAAAAATTCGCTCTTAGGCTGATTGGGAAACAAATTGTCACTATGGTGAAAATTTTCCATATTAGGAATAATATATATATTATTATATAGGAATATTAAAATAGGATAATGTATTTGCTACTATATAGTATGACGGCGGCGCGGGCTCGTTGGGCTGAAGGGCCTGTTTCCCGTGCTGTGTTGCTTAAAAAAAAAAATAGGTTGAAATCCAAACTCCAAGAATGTTGTCAGAAAATTTCTAAAGAAAAAAAATACATCACAAAAGTTTGTAATTTGGTCTATTGACCCATTGACGCGTATATATTTGGTACCATACGTTCAAACTCCTGCAGCAATTCTAGGAGATTCGAGCAATCAGGAAATGGATCATTTGCACTACTGTAAATGGTTGTGCTGACTAAACAGTTTCTATTCCGCTTCATTATGTGTCAAAATACTTAAACAGATAAATTACAACCTCCAGAATGCACACTGTGACTTCAACTTCATAGAATCTGTACCAGACTTGCAGAAAATAAGTTTACATTTTCTGCATACATACTCCGATTTGTGACAGCCAATGACCACGAATGTTGTATTTTGGTGTCGAGCATAATAATTCAGATAATTTAATCAAATTCGGCGCTGTAGTACATCGGTCCCTACTCTCAACCTCAGGATGTAAATACCAGCTCACCCCTGATTGTTTGAGAATTAGATATCATTATTTAGAAAGTTAGACATTTGTACATTTCTGCCTAATTCTTGCAGAGTTGTGATTGTCACATGCATTTCTCATCCTTAATTGGTTGGAAAAGGTTACAGGCAACACGTTCATCAACTGCTGGAATCCATCTCGTGAGAATGATCCCAGAATTCTGTTAGTATTTATTGAATGTCTCGCTGTGTCTTTTCTGAAGTCAGCTGAGATTCCATGGACCCAAAGCCACCCAGGTAAGTTTGACTTACGTTCTTCCTTAAGGATAAGTGAATCAGAAGCGTTTTTACAAATATCAAAAATGACAGGTTCCTTGTCGCCATGTAGGAACAGATTCATTCCGGACTGCTATTAATTGTATTACAAATTATAATTGTCCTGGATGGGTAAAGCATTATCTTGTCTCTGCAACAAGAAGTGTGAATGGTGAGGCAAAATAAATAGCCGTTTTCTCATCTTTTTGCTGCAAGATGCCATCGAGCAATTTAGTCATCTTAAGACAACAGTGTGAAATAGGAAATGGAGCATCGAAGATGCAGGATTTTACAGCGCTTCTAGATAGAACTGCCTGTGGAACAGACCGCAATTTCAGGAAATCTGACTATGGAGATTGACATTGAAATCATCAAGTTCGGAGCTATCATTGAGCAACAGACAGAGGTTGTGCAATGGAATTTATCACCTCCTCCATCTAAACCAAGAGTCGGAAATCAGGAACTAAGTGCAACATCACATCTCCCATCTTCCTCTGCCTCACTCCTCGTCCCCCGGCGCTATCACCATTCAGGAGAACGTTTAGAAGAAAGTCACTTTTTTAAAATTAAATTCAATTGTGCTTGTAACAAAAATACGCTTAAGACAATTTAAGGAACTTCACAATTTTGAGAATTGAGATTAAAATTGAAAGCCACTATTTGCGAATTCGTGGTTACGATATTTTACGAACTATGTATTCCCATTTATATCAGAATTTTACTGTTTGATTTAGCTCAAAATAGATAGATAGATAGATATTGCATGTTCTTACCTAATAAGCTGCTTTAGAATAACTGATTATCCTTCCAGATAAGAAGAGAAGAAGATATGGAGTCTTAGACTGGGAAAGACCATTAGGCCAGATGTTGCAATGATTTTTGTTCTAACATTCAGATGCAGCTGTAGTGTCAAAAATTAGTTGGGACAATATCCTACTGATGTGATTAAAAACCTAACGCTGATTGGGTATTATAATTGAGCTACTGTAATGTGATTGGGTTTGGTTTTAATATCTGTCCCTATAAACGATGCAACCCTAATCAATCACAGTGAGTGGGTATAAATAAATCCTACAATTTGATTGGTGTGCATTAATTATTTGCACTCGAATTTGTATGTGCATTTCAGAAATCAATATTCTGGTCTTGTCTGACAGGACAGTTTGTGTATTCCACCTACATCATCTGTTTATTCCACCTGCTTATTGGATTTGATGCTTGCCTGGTCAGAAGTGAATCGATCAGCATGTTTGATGAATCATTATATTTGCATTGAGTTGTGTGGAATTTTTCGCTGATGTGTGTTCTTCTCGAAAAGAGGGAAACACGGGGATTTGTTAAAGATCTAATTAATCAACTATCATTGAATTCAATCTAAAATGAGAAAAAAGCCTTTTCTAAAGGGAAATCAATAAAATTTAGTTTCATAAATTATTGAATTTGATACATAATGCAATACCCTCGATAAGAAATCAAATCATTTTTCTTCTTAAAATTATAAACCAAATCAAAATGAAAATGTCCCCGATTGATTTAAATTTAACGTTCATCAAAGCTTCATGAACATCTTTCCTTGATTAAAATTTCATAATTTATAAGGAAATCTACTTTCATGACAAATAGAATTGAGATTACATGGCGGGCATCAAACTTTAAGGTAAAGAGAAAAAAGGCTAAAAAAGGACACTAACGGATTGGAGATAATGTTAAGAGGTGGCTGAGTGGTTGGCGGGCGCACACAAATCTTCACATTTAAATCCGCAGCTCGTGAAATCGGAATGCTTCTCAAAAATGTCTCCTAACATTTCTTTAAAAATGATTACATGACATATGAAGTTTTATTAAAGCTTACAAAATCATAGAAAAGCATAATTTTGGATTTGATGGAAATTTTCTTGGCGACTCTTTATTTGAATGTTACATGTCACGCTGCTCGCTTAATGGGTGAATAACCAGCCTGTGCATTTTTTCTGCAATCTAAGAAACTAAGGTCTGGTGAGAAAGGGGCGCCCAGATTTACTCAGCAAAAAGAAGGGAAAACAGTTCTCAGACTCAGATGTAAAACGATAATTCTCATGTAGTGTAAGTTCAATTTTTTATTGTTTTTATTTTTCCTCATATCAGAATTTCAACAGGGAATATATTATTCTTAGGATAAATCCAGGCAACTGATGTTGGCCAGAAAACGGACAGGCATTCATTTAATAAGTAGGCAATTAATTTAATTCCGCTTTCTATTCGTAGGCAGATCACATATATGGATTTTCCAACTTTGGTTCCTCCACAAACTCTATGATGAATTAAAGACAATTTATCACAGTGTTGTTGTTGCTCTCTCATCAGCTCCTCCATGTATGATGACAGAACATTTCCTTTTCTGCAGAGGTTCTGCTGATCTCAAGGTTTCTGATGGATGGCCTGATAACGTTATAGGGAAGTGTTTCTGTTACTGAGGCATGTAATTGGATTTTGGTGTTGCTATTGACTGTGATTGACGATGTGACCTTACGATCTTGATATGATAATTATTTAATCAGAGGTTTAAAATGTTCAAGCAACCAGAACATAGGACATGTTTCGGGAATGTGCGGTCGCTTTGAAACCTGACTACACATATTTAGAATTACCACATTTTTGCGTATTTTGATATGGTTTGGTATATTACGCAGCAATGTCAATTTAAATAGTGTTTATTAATGAAAAGATGGTATTCTACGTGTTTGCTTCATTGTTCCACACTGTTGGATCAATATTGGGCGATAACCCAGGAAATTGCTAATTAGTTATTTGTCGCATCATTTCCAATACGAAATAGTGTAGCCTTCCACATTTTTTCCGATATGAAGGAAAGCCATGTGAGGAGAACAAATGTGAAATAAGTTAAGAGAGGAAAAACATTTACTGTGAAATGAGTACTTGTTTGAAGAATCGCAGGAGATTTCCCCGTCAAATTATTGCAAACCATGATTTTTATAATTGCAGTGAACAAAGTACAGATAGGGTAATATCACATCCTATATATTTTCAACAGGACATCAGATTTCATTCAACGCATTTGTGTGTGTTTTGGTAAATTGGATAATGCAAGATGAACAGTCAAATGTTTTGAAATTTGATTTATTACAGTCACTATTACCGTCAGCAAAGATAGGATGCAACTTCCTGTGGAATGAACACATGATGTTTGCGTAGAATAAAGCAGACTGTTAGGAAAGTAATAGTTACGTTTGCCATTCCAGCCAATAATTGTTTTGGGTAAGCACTTGAAATTTCGCTATGCAGGTCTGAGAGAGAAGGAAAAATGTCCGACTTTAAAGAATTTGACGAAAAGCTATTAGTTGACAACTGCCGATCCTTTAAACTGGGAAAGGAGGTTTCAATTCAAGTTTTTTCTTTGCCTTTTGGATTTATTAGATTGGAACATCAAAATCTTCGACAGTGATTGCAAGGGAAAAATGATTTCATGGCATACAAATGTCAGATTTAAAACTATAGAACTCAAGGGGTTCTCAAAATATATCTCTATATTTGTTGCTATGTTGTTTATAATGTCACACAATTATATCATGGGAGATTGTGCCCAACCGTTAAGATGAGAAATGTTTGCATTTAAACAGAAAACTAAGAAATTCTCCTTTTTCATTAAGGGTACTTCGGCCAATCCTTACTTGAAAGATGTCTGCCACACTGAACGCTGAATCCGCATCTATCATGCATCATGTAACCCTCCGGTCGGATTTTAAGGAAGACTCACCGACTTGTGGAGACATCCAGAGTCAGTCGCGGGCCAGAAACTTGACCATCCAAAGGACTACACTGGAACAAACGAAATATCTGGGTGTAAGGTTACGTCATTGTTTGATTCAGGTTTCAAATGTATTCAGAGAGCTCAAAATCTTTTCTGTCAAAGTTACGCAACCAGCATATAATGATTAAAATGGTGTTAGCAGTTCTGTGGCTGAGCATCATGCAACAGATTATTACAATTAACTCCCTAATTATCAATAATAAGGCATAACATCACTTGAAAATTTTGTTTGAAAAACGCTTCAAGAAATAGAGGAATAAATTTCGAAGTTATTTAGTCATACCGAGAACCTGATGATGTTTTATCCAACTGAGCCTTCATAATATTTAGCTAGACTGTCGTCTTGAATGGCTGCGGAGTCTGTGCCGATAGTACTCCCATCGCCTTAACATGACAACAGTGGAAATTTTCATGCTACCAATATATTTTCAGGCAGGCTGTTGTGTGACTTAGCTGGGTCTTAGATATGGCAATGCTACTATCGTCCATCATTCCAAATGATAGTATTTGCCGTTTTGATCATTGCTGTCCAAAGTGCATTGACGGCTTCCCAGAGTCTAGATAGAGATACAGTTCACTGTATTATACAATGCAACATATGTGCAACGTTTGATTGTTCTGAAGAGATATCTGACTCCTTCTGTTGATGAATTCATTAACGACTATTTTTTGTTCCCTGGTCATTACTTCTACTTATTCTGTCTGCTCTCTTTCTCTCTCTCTCGGACGCACTTTCTATGTCTCTTTCGCCTCTGTCTCGTTCTATTTTATCCCTCTACTCTTCACCTCATCCACCACACACACACACTTTGGTTGTCCTTTATTTCATATAGTGTTATGTTCTTTGTTCCTTTCTATACTTTAGGTCACTCAGGTTGTCTTGGGAATACTACTTATTCTCTATCGGATTTTTCTCCATTGGGTGATAATAGTTCCGATCTACATTCCCACCTCAAGGATTCACAGAACACACTTGTTCAGCGGTCTGTTGGTAAGTCCCAGTTCATTGTAGAGATCATGGCCTGGTTATAATTGAACCTGTGTTAGATTTTGCTTGGCTGCATATCTCATTGATGTTTAATACTGGTTCTCCAGAATGCAACTCTGATTTTTCGCATTCATTTTGTTTTAAATGCCAGTTTGTGAAACTCTAAATAAAAGCATCTCGGCCTCTGGTTTCTGGTATAATGAGAAGACAACGTTACTACGGGCCAAAATCATTGGTCCAAAACTACACTGAAATTAATATACAAACCGAATTTTCATATTTTTTTAACTTTCTTGTGCCTGTGCCGCAATGTTCTTCGGTATTAATTATGAAGTGTAATTTGCATTCATCCACATGTTTTGAAATTGGACTTCCCACGGTCAAGTCCAGCTCGTTTATAGAATGTTCACAATTATCCCTGTACCTGACCAACAGGTTTCACTGTTTTTCTTTCAGTATTAACTCCGGTTCACTCCATGCCTCTATTGCCACTCACTTCCCGCGAAGTGGAAAATGCCCCGTTGCAAATTATGCATTAAAATAATTTCTGCTCACATTATATAAGCTGGCCCCCAGGTGTCACAGTTTCTTATATCTTTGTGACATTTTAAATTGATGAAAAAGTGATGTCAACTCAAGTTGTTTGGAGTTATCAGCTGTCACCCAATTTCGTTGTTGCATCTTTAACTTGAGAACAACATTTGAAAATGTCTTAAAAAACTGAACTACAAATATGGATCCATGCCAGGAAATTCTGGTCAAGCCTTTGAAAGAAAATTAAACAAACAAAAAAAAAGATACATAGTTTAGAGTAGTTGCTATTTTTGTGATACGGAGATGCCGGCATTGGACAGGGATGGGTGCAGTAAAAAAATCTCACAATTCCAGGTTAAATTCCAGTAGAATAATTTGATAGTGCGAGCTTTCAGAGCGTTCCTCCTTCATTAGGTGAGAGGAAAGTTGGCTTCACAAACAGGATGCACAATTGACACAGATTCAAATTGCAAGATAATGGTTGGAATGCGAGTCTTAACATGTGAATAAATTTTCACAGGAAAAGTCAATGCGAGTGGAGAGAGGGATAATAACAGTTTAAAAATGTGTGAATTGTCTCAAGCCAGGACCGTTAGTAGGGTTTTGCAAGCCCACTCCAAATGGTGGGGTTATACGGAGTGTGACCTGAACCCAAGATCCCGGTTGAAACCATCCTCATATGTGAGGAACTTAGCGATAGTTTTTGCTCCGCGATTCTGCTTTGTCCTATGTTTTGAAGGCCGTCTTGGAAACGATTACTCGAAGATCGGAGGTCGAATGCCGTTGACTGATGAAGCGTTTCCTCCCAGGAAGGAAACACTCCTGCATGGTCATCGTCGGGTGGTGTCCGTTCATTCGTTGTCATCGCGTTATGGTCTCGCCCATGTATCATGCCTTGGGACATCTTTTCCTGCAGCTATTAGGTAGTTTTCATTTTTTTGGCCAAGGGGTTGTACCAGGTGAATGAATGTTTGTACCTTTCACCCTAGATAATCGTTTGTGGAATTCTTTGGTTTATTCTCGGAACTGGTAGAGACAGACGCGTTGTAAGTATGCCCATATTGCATTACTTTGAAACAAAACTTCACTGTGAGCAGTGCTGCTTTAGTGGTCATTCTGTTACTTATAACGCGGTGATTCGATAAAGACTCTTCATGATGCATTGTTGGGTGAAGTGATAACTAAAATAACGGGTGAGAGAGTAAGGCGCTAAAATAACGGAGGATTCAATTAGAGTGTAAAATAAATGACAGGGAATTGACGTAGCGAGCTCAGACTTGCATATTTGCACATTGACGGAGAACCAAAATGAAAATTAACGATGACAGTTTAGGTTCATTTGGGCGCTTGGCGAAAAGACCATTGGGATACGTGTGTGTCGATTTGGTGAAAGATCCTTTGGAACATTTGCGACGCGTGATTCCATGGCTGAGAGGAGAACTAATTCTTCATATCTGATGTTTTGCTATGTGTATAAAGTGCCGCGTTCTATAGAATACAGTACTCACGATTATAAGTTCAAATTAGTTTCCAGTGCGTACTGAAATAAATTTTCATCTCTTTTGTCAATGTACCGAATGCAATTTTTAATATCCAAATAACCAATAATTTTGTGAGATATCATGATGAGCAGTTTTCTAAACAATTTGCTGCTTAATGTTCACAGCTAAAGTTATGCCTTGTGATGAATTTGATCAGTAGCTTTATGGTGGTTCTGGAGGTACTTCTGTTTTACGTTGACGAACACCTTTGCACGTCAAAACAGGTGAATGTCTTTTGTTACTTTCCTGCAACTATGTAACAGAATCGGAATACACCGTAATAATTTGTAAATCAGTAGCGAGCATTTCGCTTCATTTGATATAGACATAATGGCAATATTTAGTACCGAATCAAATTGCTCCCGTGTTACTGTTCCACATCAATGTGCTTCCAACAATCAAGCTTAATCCAGCAACTGGACATGAAACTAACTTTAAAAAAACAACTAAGAAGTTCAAAGAGCGTCACCACGAGTCTCTGAGTTGCCGATTCAGGGAGAATACCATAAACGCACACCACCTCGGCGAGGATGCATTGATTGATTCCAAACTTACACATAATGCAATTTGGTTGATTGGCGAAATGCTCATTTGAATAGGTGAAACCAGAGGCACGAGACATTGATGAGATTTTCCTCAGCCATCCCTGAAATTTCCAGTGAAAGGCGCAACCAAACATGTTGATCATGCGAATCCCAACCAAAACCCGCCGCCAAATACCAGAATGATTGATTTTTTTTTCAGTAACAAGCAGATATTTCTAATTTTGGAGTCACACAAAAAGAAGTCTACTTGCAGTAATCTGAACATATTCGTAAATATCACTATCACATTACCACCCAGGATTTTGTTTGGCAGATAAATATTCCCAGTCTACTCATTTTGTTACATTATTAATCAATTTCTCCAAAGTTCTCAAATCTGGCTGAATTGTCTTGCGTTAATAAATCAATCCCATAACTCCGCCGACTTGAAGAAACGAATTGGATATACATATAGGAGGCAAATGCAGAGCTGTGGGGCAAGGCCAGGAGCCGTGGGTGAAAATGATAAACTCGGCCGACTCGTGGACAGAATGATCGAATGATCTGTCACTTTTTTGTTGCTTCCCTGACCAGGACTCGCCCATCAGATATCCGTCATTTCCCATCTGAAGCAACGAAACGATGTGGTTAAATGGAATGCCAATATATTTAAGTTTCCCTTGAACTTAATTCGATAGCAAACCATTTTTGCATTAAACAAGCATTCACCAATGTGGTATCACAATTAAGGAAAGTCAATCCCAAACCCAACCTGTTTAATTTGCCCCAGTTTGATGATATTCTTTGTCCAATGTTTTGGGATAAGTTTTACGGTCAATTATGCTGTCAGACGGAGTGTGAGAATTATTTTTGCCACAATTCATTTCTTTTTATTCCAACGGTCCTTAATATGTTCTTGCCACTGATACAGGATTATTGCTGGCTTTACTTTGTTATTCCCTGGATCCTAGCGCTGCTGCAGCTAGCAGTCTCAGTCATTGCGTCCGATCTCGCACGTATGATGCTGTGCAGACTTTCTAAGGTGCAAAACAATCAGGTTGGTAAATACATAAGCTCTGATTATATGTGGAGATGAATTGAAAAGCAAGAACCTTTATCTCATCTTCAGCGATTATTGAAACTGATTTTCTCGTGAGCACGAGCGAGTTCCATTATTCATTGTGCTTATGAATAGTTGATGCTCGGTGTTTGTTGGTTGAGAGGCAGAAAGTACTTGAGGACGCCTCCAAGCGACCTTCTGCCACTCTTCTCGATGTTATAATGTATTCTTTGCAAAAGCCTCAGTCAGGAAAACTCAATCAGTCAGGCCCCGATTTACCGTGATCACACGTGTGCACAGAAATCTTGTGCACAGAACTCTGTTGTACTGATGGAGTGCTGAACTGTCACAGTGCCAGCTTTTGGATTAGATATTTGACTGCCCGCACAGTCTGCCCCAGTCTGTACCCTAAATTGGACACTAATAGTCCCGTGAAATAAGGGAAAATCATCCCCGAACGCACTCAAAAATCATCCTTAGAACATCTTCCCTGAAAAAAATTGGCGAGGCATGGTCCTATTCCATGTTTCAGTATCTTGCAATATGGAGATTTCTTACGCATTTTTTTTTCAATTACACCGTTGGCATCAGTTTAAAATAAGGCTTCATTTTTATAATGATTCTTGGGACACCCAAAACAACGTTTTTGGTGCGACTCTTTGCCAGTCATTCCATATGTCGGTGCAGAAAATGATAGTCAACTGCAGTAAACAATGCTGAGGCTTTCGATCTGTTAGGCTCGAGTTTGGGCTCACATGAAATGAAGTGGAATGTGTCAGTTTGTTACCAGATGGTCGATGTGTCTTTCAACTGCGTTTGGTGGTTGCACAGAGACCTTCAATCAATTAGACTTTTCTAACTTTAACAAATCAACATTGCTTCATCTTACATGTGGCTATGTTGTATTTGCAACTGATACAATTGTTGCTCAGTCGGTATAGGTTAACGAGCAGCGCTGTTGACACCGGGGTGATATATACAGAATAGAAAAATTGACAGAGCACGATCGAAAATATTAATGCATAAATGCTTCAAGACGTGTATTGAAAAGGGTCACGCGACATGAGTTTTTTAAAGATAATTTGTCCGGATTTCGGTATAGCAGGTTAGGCTATCGTTTCTTCCTCATCCATAATTGCCTCTTTAGAAGCTGATTCTGAGCTGTCTTTTAGGACTAGTCCATGTGATGTAGGCACACCCGAAGAGTAGTTAGGGAAGAGTTCAGGGATTTCGACACAACGACTGTGAATGAATGGCGAAATATTCCAAGTTAGAATGTTGAGTGTCCTGAAAGGAAACGTCCAGATGGAGGTGTTTCTATGATTCTGTTTCTAGTCCTTATAGATTTCCGTGATCCTTATAGATGTTCGTGGCTGTGTGTTTAAAGGGTGCTGTCTCAGGCGCTTTGCTGCGTTCCTTCAGTGAAAATGCTTAAAGAGAATGTGTAACTAATTGTAACATTCTGGAATGTGCATGTCACTCAAAAAAACCTGGAACAGAACCATACAATCTCTCTAGTTCAGAACCAGCCAATTCAGCCAATTGATCCCGCACCAAGAACAATCCATTCCAAGATTGTTGGAACACCACGAACAGGCCCATTCCGGTAATCGTATATATATTTAGCTTGCTCAGCACCCTGACAAAATTGTAGAGAACTGGCTTGACCGCAGAAGACAGAGGGTAGCAGGCAAAGGTATTTTTCCAGCTGGAAGTCGGACCACCAGTCGTGGTCCACAGAGCTCTGTGCCAGGACCTTTACTATTTGTGATATATATATAAATGATTTGGAAGTAGGTGTAACTGACCAGTCAATCTAATACGCACACGTTTGGAGTTGAGAAGCCTTGCTGTCCACATTGACGTTTATTGCCAAGATTTCTGAATGAAGTTGAACAATGTTAAATCAAATATGTCGGCTAAAAGCCTTTTAATTTTTTTATTCGTTGGCTATTGCATCTATCCTAGACTGCTCAGGGACATAAGAGGTGAAATTGTTGGGCCTTTGAAAGAAATCTTTGTCTCTTCATTGGACACAAGTGAGGTATCAGAGGATTGGAGGAAAACGAATGTGGTACGTTGTTTAAGAAGGGGAGCAGGGATGACCCGAGTAATTATAGGCCGGCGTCCGTGGTAGGAAAGTTGTTGGAGAGGACTCTTAGAGATAGGATATATGCACATTTCGAACGGAATAATTTCATTCGTGACCGACAGCATGGTTCTGTAAGAAGGAGGTCATGCCTCACAAATTTGGTGGAGTTTATTTTTGATGAGATGACAAAATCTGTTGACGAGGCAAGAGCTGTGATGTCGTCTCTATGAATTTTAGGAAGGCGTTTGACAAGGTCCCTCATGGCAGGTTGGTGGAAAGGTTAAATCTTATGGGATACAAGGGGAGGTGGCCAATTGAGCAGAGAACTGGTTTGGCCACAGGAGATAGAGGATAGCAGTCGAAGAGTCTTTTTCCGGCTGGTGGCCTGTAACCAGTGGTGTTCTGCAGTTCCCTTTACTGGGACGTCTGCTATTAGGGAAATATATAAATGGTTTGGAAGAAGGTGTAACTGGTGTGATCAGTAAGTTTGCAGATGACACAAAAATGGCTGGACTTGCTGATAGCAAGTTGTCGGACAATACAGCAGGATATAGATAGGCTGAAAAATTGGGCGCAGAAGTGGCAGGTGGAATTTAATTCAGATAAATGCGAAGTGATGTAATTTTGGTAGAACTAATGTGTGTGTGTGTGTGTGTGGGTGGGTGGGAGGGGTGCAGTTATACAATAAATGGCAAAATCATCAAGAGTATAGACACGCAAAGGGACCTGGGTGTGCAAGTCCACAGATCCTTGAAGATGGCAGCACAGGTTCAGAAAGTGGTGAAGAAGACATATGGCATGCTTGCCTTCACAGGACGGGACATAGAGTATAAAAACTGGAGTCTGATGTTACAGCTGTATAGAACGTTGGTTAGGCAACATTTAGAATACCATGTCCGGTACTGGTCGCCATATTTCCAGAAGGATATGGAGACTTTGGAAAGAGTGCAGAGGAGGTTAACACGATGTTGCCTGGTATGGAGGGTCTCAGCTATGAGGAGAGATTAGCTAAACTGGCGTTGCTTCCTTGGAAAGACGGAGAATGAGGGGAGACCTAATAGCAATTTATAAAATTATGAAGGGTATAGATAGGGTGAACAGTGGGAAGCTTTTTTTCCCAGGTCGGAGGTGACGATCACGAGGGGTCACAGGCTCACGCTGGAAGAGGCGAACTTTAACTCAGATATCAGAGGGACGTTTTTTACACAGAGAGTGGCGGGGGCCTGGAATGCACTGTCAAATATAGTGGAGGCGGACGCGCTGCGATCGTTTTAGATTAACCTGGGTAGTCACATGAGCAAACTGGGAATGGAGGGATGCAAACGAATGGGCCAGTTGGAAAAATGAGCGGAACAGGCTTGGACGGCTGAAGGGCCTGTTTCTTGTGCTGTATTGTTCTTTGTTCTGGAATATCTGTGCATAATTCTTCATATAGCATTCTTCAAATATTTCCCTACACCAGTATTGGGGATATAGAGAGGGCAGAGAATGTGAAGCCGAAAAGATTGTTAAAAGTGTTCCAAAGTCTGATTGGAAGAATTATGCTTCGGAGCTGAATTAAGTAATGGATTTAAGATGCTACACGTTTGAGATCAATAAGTCCCTCTAGCGGATTGGTGGGTAACAAACAGGCAGAGCTTTAAAACCATTTGGAACAGCTATGTGAAAAACTCAGCTAATTTGTTTCTCAGGAAGTGCCTGGATTTTGAAAGTTTTGCTTCAAAAACAAATCAATTCAACATTCTGCTCACACAAATCGTCTCCACAGGGCTCGGAGAGGAAACTAGGAATGAAAATTATCATGGTTCTGAGAAATGTGTGGGGAGAATCTATAGTGGGGATGACTCCGCCTTCAATGTGACAATGCGTGCACAATAAGTAAATAAGGTGAGGTGTCAGAAGCAGAAACTTTTTAATAGCAGGAATTGGCAATTCAATTGCTTCAGGGACAAGATCAAACTGAATGGAAGTAGAGACACGGCACATGGGGACAAGTGGTGATCTTGAGTCAAAAATGTTTTGAGGTCTCTGGCTAAACAGCTCAGAAACATTCCCTCTTTAATTCCGGACACAATCAGCTACCATGAAAATTATATCATTGTTATTATTACCATACGCTCAATGAAAATGCTTTTTCTCAGTAAGTGGAACAGTTAGTCAACTTCCATTCCGATTCAGTTACCAAAGTTTGCATCCTCTTCTGGGCACCTGACATTACATAATCTTCACAAATTTACTGAATCTGATTTTTTGACCCAGGAGTAAAATGGTGCCTGCAGTGATTCTAATAATTTTGGAGTATAGTGTCTAATTCTTTGAAAGACTGCAATATCAAAAAGAAACAATGAAGTTTTCACAGAATTATTAGTTATTGAGAAAAGTATTCACATTGAAAGGAAATCGCTATGTTTCATGTCAGTTACTTTAATTTTAAGTGTATTCAATATTTTGACATCAATTCGCAGAACAATAATGCATCCACTGCTGAGGAGATCACCACTCAAACAGAGACACTTCAGGGTCCGAGCTGCAGCAACATGACTCCACTGGCACCGGTCTAGAATGGTTTCATTGGCAAAACAGCAGAGTCACCAGGAAGATATTTAGTTACCGTGGGATTGCGTTAACCCATGAGTGCTTGGTGCTTGATGAATTCAGAAGGAAGTTAAACAGAATAAATAAAATTGGGTGATGGAATCCATCAATCCGCTGGCTAATTCCACCTGTCAGAATTCTCTTGGATTTTACCACACCCAAGGTCTAGCTGAAACCACCTTCCAACCTCTTTCCCTCATTTCCCATTTCCTGTCTATCACATTTTGCTCTTCATTCCACACCATGTCCATGTTTAATCACCTTAAATAATTTTAAAGTGTTTGCAGATGTCGTGAGATGGAGGATGCAATGTAGAACAATAAGCTTTCATTATGATTAGTTTTATTTCATCCATATCCGCACCTCCATCCACCCGCTGCCCTCCCTCCCAACACAGACCCCCGCCCCCATCATCCCTACCCTTGGTAATGTTGCCATGGAACATAATAACTGTACTACTTTTCTACTCTTGTTACAGTACTCTGCAGTAAATCATGTGGTAAAATATTCTTCACAAAATATGTAGTCAGGTATCATGTCTTAAATTTATATGTTGAAGTATTATGTGGCAAGGTATGCAATAAGGAATTCTGCGTTACAAAAGTCCGTGGTAAACAGATGTGATAAAGTATTATTTCGTAAAATATGTGATGACAAATGTCGTAAAGTATGTGGTAAAATATTGTCTGTTTTCGCTGTTCAGTGCAATATTATGTTATCTCATCATAAACAAAATACGGCAACTTGCTTATATGTTTGAAATAAACTAATTTTACTTCCATGTGTGAATTCTTTCCTTCCATCTGTTCCTGGAATACGCCTCTCCGCCTTTTTGGAATGGAATGTGTTGGTCGTTTATTGTTTAAACGTGGTTATGAATTAATCCCGAATGCTTGAGATGGAACCTCAACAGTGCGTTATAGCCCTTGTCCTAAGGAGTGTTTCAAATTTTAACGGTGTTGCTTTCACATTAGGCAGTGCGGTGCTAACGATTGGTATGTAAATGAAATCCAACAAATAGAAAATCATACTGTTACCTTTCAGCCCACGTGCTCAAGTGTTGCCTGGGGGTCCAAGGAATAACATTGGAATCCGAAACCCAGCTCCGACATGACAGAAATAAATAATTAATATGACTAAACCCAAAGCGTGGGAAGGTGAAATGTAGAACACATCAGTGACCAAATTGGACTGTGAAGCTTGTTTGCTATCCAAAATTATATTTAGCACAACTACACGGACTGTAGCTTGCTTACATTTAGGAAGGTAATAACAAACACTCCCACAACCAAGGAAAAATTCTTTCGATTTTTCACAATACAAAAGTCATATCTGTTCCTAATTAATATTAACTTCAATAGACTATTGGACAGAAACACGAAAGAAGCCCCAATTGTTACATCACCATTTAAGCAGGTGGGACGAGTAGTTGGTTGGGTGTAACATGATTTATGAAGATATAATCAAAGGGAGGCAGTAGGTCTGCCAGTAATGGAAATGATCGATAGAGGCAATAATTGAGATGAATGGATGAGTGGAGAATCTGTTCTGAGATGCTACAGAGCGCCGGGTAAAGACCAACAGTGGAATCTCGGGTAGTTCTGTCTCTGATGGTTAAACTGTGGGGTTCAGCTCATAGTTAGGATTGATTTTATCTTCCTTTAGTCACTTGGCAATAAAACAATGAAAGTCTGCATTCTCCAGCTCTCCGAACATAGGCTGAGTTTGAGTCCTCCCAAAAAAAAACACATCTCCGGCCAGTTTCAGTAGCTGCACTCGATTTTCACAAAAGTGTTAAGGATCTACGGCAACTTTCCTGTAAAAAAAAAAGGCGATCGATTAGCACAGATCCATCTGCCAAGGTGAAATATCACTATAAACAGCTCCATCAGAACAGAGTTCCTGTTTGTGCACTCACGAGAAGAAAGGCGACAACATTCAAATTTGATGCCCATTTAAGCGCACAGGAAGACTGAATTCTCTTCGTCAATCGGTACTGTTGACACTCGGAGGTTAATATAATGTGGATGTTTCTCTGATTCGCATCTGTAGAACAACAGAAACAAGAGCAAATGTAGTGTGTATTTGGCCTTACCGGCAGTTCCAATGCTTAGTGAAGCCCCATCTCATCTTTCCATCAGGTGAAGTTCCTGAATTAAATTCATAAACAGTGCTAGTCAAACAGGACAGCAGACGTGATCGGTCTCTGCCATCTGTGAGACTAAAATTGGAGAACAATAAGCAGGTATTTGTCATCTCCAGATGGAGATTAATGTGAAGATATTGGATGACTGCTGGAGGGAATGCAAAAAATCAGCCATGCGATGTTCGGACCAGCCAGCATAAGGAACGGTGAACCAATAAAACCCAGTCTGAATATCTCAGTTGCCAGAGCATCAGACTTTCAGTCTGAGGGTATTGGGTTCAAGGCCCTTTGCGGGCAATTCTCAGTCGAGTCACACTATTTTAGGTGACACTGGTCATTTTGTGTCGGTCCAGGTTTTTCAAACGTGTACTTATTCCAATGCACTTGTTTCTCAGCCTTGTATCTTATGACTTTCCAAATTCAATCGGACAGCTCGCTAAAATATTGGGAAACAATTAGCGTCCGCTCATTTGGTTAGCGTGGTGTGATACTAATGAGAATTCGAGAGATTACTATTTGAAACGTATTTCTGTGAATCAGTTAATACCACATCCCGTTCCCTTATCCCCATCTCCACCCCAACTCCACGTTCCTGCAACACCACTATCTCACCGCGACCCTCACACGAAATAATGATCTGGACGGAACAATGTTGAAAAGTGAACGCTCGGAGTTGGTGTTCTTTGGAAGCGTTGGAGTTTCTTGGCAACCATTCGTGAACTGTTTGGAGAAGCAGTGAGGTTTGAGGGAGGGAGCTGTGTAATTGAGAGGTAGTCACTGACCGGCTGAAACTCAAAGCGAACGCCTGCGTCAGAGAAATCATCTGAAAATATTGGAGACTGCTGGGGGAAATGCAAAATTTCAGCGAGGCAATGTTTGGACCAGCCAGTAAAGGGCACTGTGCACCGCCTGGGTAACTCAGTCGGTCGAGCATCAGGTTCAAGTCCCTGTTTGGATGTTGTTTTCAGGTTTCCATTCTCAACCGATCCGTTGTTTCATGCGTCGAGTGAGTGTCCTGGTGACTTTGTCTCTGTCCCGGACATTCAAAGCTGGATCTATTCCGATCTATTTCTGCAATATTTGGTTCTCAGCGTTGTGTGCTGTCGCGTTGGAATTTCTCCTCAGCGTGAATAATGCTGACCCACAATCCACAAGGAACTCATGGTTATCGCATTAAGATTGTTAAACGGGAACTTTGTGAAATTCTAATCTGATTCTGATTGTAAGCTATTTTTCCGTTCCAGATGTTTCAAGTTATATTGAATGATAATATGAGATTCTGAATATCATCCAGGCCTTTCAGCGTGGCTATTCTAAGATATTTTTTATTCTGCCCAATTAAAAATCTCTAACATAACGCAATTGGTTCCATGGGTACTTGAATTATGTAAATATCACAGAATGAAATATATTTGAATTTATGTTCAAACTTTTCAGGCATTGCGATGCTTTGTAAAAACTTTGCTTTCAAGATTGGATTGAGAGTATTTTCATTGACAAATTTGAATTATCGGAGCAATTAAATCCTTCATCACTACCTAAATGTTTAAATTGGAAGTTAAGACTTTATCTTAATTTTCAACGACATCACCCATTCCCTCGCTTTGTTGGCTTCAAGTACGGGAACTTCCTTCCCCAAAGTAACAGACGAGTAGCTGCACCGCATGAACTGCGGCGATGTCAAAAATGTCTTCTAAAAGAAGTTATTATGGTGTGCTGTTTTGCCATGCTCTTGGAATCATTGCGCCTACATCTACATCTACATCTTCACTTTGAACGATATCAAACATTCCTAAACTGTTGTTGGTTTTAATTGCTGGAACATCTTTCCCAAAAGTACTATAAGAATAACTATACCACATGAACTGCAGTGATGTAAAACATGTTTTCGAAATGAGATTTTTCTCGTTTGCTGTTCTGCCCACGGACTCAGATTTGTTCCTGCTTCCCCAAGACTGGATAACAGAATCATTAAGAAGTTGTGGTCCAGTATTTTTTTCACTTGGTAATCTTTCCTTCGGAGCAATTCTCGTTCCCTGCAATACAGACAAAAATGTTGAACGGAGATGCTCATTTCCCACTTTCTGCATTTAGAAGGGTTTACAAAGCGGACACATCCCTTACTTATTCTCTACTGGTCTGTTTTAATTAAATGAGTTATTGAATATATCGTTGGTTTGCTGTAAATCAGGTAGCTGTCTCAAATTTTGGAGTAAATTAGGGTCCGTTTATTATGTTACAGTGATGTTTCCGGAGCAAATGCATAAATAAGGACTTCAATGAGTTACTGTTTGAAACTTATTTCTCTATATCATTCTATTCCTGTACGACCGCCCGCACCCCCACCCTTCACCCCACATTCTTGCAGCATCACTGTCTCACGTCGACCTTCACAGGAATAATGGCCAACACAAAACAATGTTTAAAAATGAATGCTCGGAGTTGGCTTTCTTTAGAAGGATTCGGGTTTTCTGACAATAATTCGTCAACCAAGTTTTGGCGAGGCAATGAAGTTTGAGTGAGAGTGCTGTATAATTGAGAGGAAGGCAGTGACTATCTCAAACCCAATGGCGAATACTTGTGTGATAGAAACAATCTGAAGATTTTGAACGATAGCGAGAAGGAATGCAAAACTTCAACCATGCTATCTTCAAACAGGCCAGTATAGGGCGCTCCGCAACTTCAGCACCAGAGCCCGGATAGCTCAGTTGGCAGAGCATCAGACTTTTAATCTGAGGGCCCAGGGTTCAAGTCCCTGTTCGGGCGATGCTTTTAAACCTCCATTCTCAATCGAGTCACACTCTTTCATGTGTCAAGTGAGCCACTGGTCACTTTGCGTTTGCTCCAGGCATTCAAACGCAGATTCATTGCAATCCAATTTTGCACCCGGTGGTTCTCAACCTTGTCTGCTATGAGGTTCCAAGTGCTCTTCAACAAAAGTAATGATATTCCAAATCCACAAGGAATTCGTGATGATTATTTTAAGATTAACGATCGAACTCCATTCTAACCGAGAGAAAGATTATCAAATAACCTCGATAGTATCTATTTTCAATTAAATGATGTTTAGTTAAAGTCAGTTTTCAGTTAATGTTAAAGTACGTTTTAAGTGTTAAAGTAAAACTGCATGCACTTCTGGAGTCCGTATCCTTCCATTCCCATTCTACTCGTGTATTCATCGAGTTGCAACGTAAATACCGCTTCATACCTTCCACCACATTCCCGTGCAGTGTGTTCACATCGCCTGTGTAAAAGAAAAGTCTTGCATATCTTCTCTAAAATTTTTCCTATGCACCTTAAATCTATGTTCCCTAGTACTTAACTTTTCTACCGTAGGTAACAGCATTTGACTATCCACTCTGTCCATGTCACTCATAATTTGTAAATCTCCATCAGGTCATCTCTCAAATTCCGTTGTTTCAGTGAGAGCAAAACTTTCCTCATATGTAAAACCCTCCAGTCTAGGCAATGATATAGGGAACATCTTCGGCACCCTCCCCAACGCATCCAAATTGTTCTGGTAGTGTAGCGATTAGAATTGCATACTATAATCTGCAAGAGGCCTAACTAAGGTTCTGTACAGCAGCAGCATAGCATGCATTTTTTAAATTATAACTCAATGCCTCGATCAATGAATGCAAGCATGCCATATGTCTTCTTGTCTACTTTATCCACTTTGTTGCCACTTTCAGTGATCCGTGGACATGCACGTCCAGATTGCTGTGCCTGTCAATACTCCTATGTGCTCTTCCATTTATGTAAAATTCCTACGTGCTTTGGACCTCAGAAAAAGCATGATCTCGCACAGTTCAAAAGTTTCGAATTCAAAAGTTATTCAGTGAAATGCGCAGAAAGGTCGCACAACGTTTATGGGACAAGTGCATTAACAAACGAAGGCAAGGCTGAATTACTGTTGGACTTCGCACAAGAAAGACAGAATAAGGATCGAAATTGAAGGATTTAATGAGGACCTTGTTCTGCCAAATATATCACATACTCAGCACTCTGAGATGAAAATGGCAAATAGTTTATCTTTCTAAATCTCAAAGTGGATGGCATCACACTTTTCCATGACAAAGAACAAATCAGCAACTCTCAAACTTTTCACCTCTGAGTTAAACAGCACCATCTTCACCGATCTACATAGCTGAAATTCCTCAATAGAGGCAACTTCGTGGTCAATATCTTTTGTACCCCTTCCAGCGAAATCACTCTCAAAACAGAGTGTCAAGCCAGAATTCTGTAGACTATGGAATAATGTAGCTGGAACTCATCAAGCATTATATACAGCTTCATCATAACCTTCATCATAACCTCCGCTTTGTTTAATATATTAGGATAGTCCATGTGCCTAGCTAACCATTTTATCTACCTTACTGGCTGCTTTCAGGACTATATGGAGATGAACCCCATGTCCCTAGGGTCCTATGTACATCTCAGCGTCCTCTCTTTCAAATGACAACTCACTGTAAACGAGTGGCTGGTTCAACGCTGGAACAGATCACACATCTGGCAGATGGCTCAGCCAGGAGCGCATAAGGGCTTTTAACCTGAGTCTCCGGGGTTCGACTCCTTATTTGGGCGTTGCTTTTCTTCCACCCTAAACACAATTGTTTAGCATGCGTTTTTGAAAACGATGTACTTCTTTGATATTACTTCATAAATTTAATATTTTTAATGTGTTATATATTTCCAACGAACTGTCTGTGAAAAAGAAATTAATCCTCACTTTGCTCTTCATAAGACCCAGAAAGACAGAACGAGATCGCTGTCCACCCAGTCTCACTGTGGATCAGTGCGAAAAATGTGTTTGGGGAAATCTGAAATACAATTGATTCTTCCAAACAGGCAGTCTTACAAAACGCAATGGCAAAATTTGAAGAGCCTCAGCTCAAGATTCACTGTAACCAAATAGCCAAATAATAGGAAAGTGCTAACAGATAAATCAGCCGCCACTAGTTCATGTATTATTGGAAAGCAACCAGTGAAGTTCGCTGTATCACTGTTCGAGTCGGAAATTGCATAACTCAATCGATATTTTTTTTCATCTGAGGATACAGGATTCAACTCCCTGTTCGGGCGCTGCTTTCAAACTTGAACAAAATCTCTATTCATGTCGCAGCACAGAAGTCATCCTTTTCTCTCTCAGAAATTGTAAGTCCCGCTCCTTTATTGATCTGCGAGTTATTTTGACCTAGTTTCGTAAGTTGTCATTCAAGATTATCTAATTTCTTATCACTATGCACTCCACAAAGTTCTTTGAGATTTAACGATACGGCAGGAATTTCATTGTCACTTCATTTTAATGACACAAGTTTTCAACCCTCATTTGATTGTCACATTTCATAGACAGTTTGAACTTTGCAGTCTCGTTCTTTTATTTTGAAACTTTAGTTTATTTCGTTGTTGTTTCAAAGAGTTTATTTGACAAGTGGATACTCCCTCTACTGGCAGAGTATTACAATTGTAACTCACTCAGAAGAGATTTATTGTATGCTGCCAAGATTCTGTTTCCAAAGGAGATGAGGAATTAGCCATCGTGTCAGAGCATATTCTTAATCAACATCAGCAAGGGAGATAATCTCGTCATTGTAGGGGCTTTTCGGATGAAAATTAGTTTCCATGGTAACTTCATGTCTGAAGTAGAAAGGCAACATTGGAGCGATGGTGAAAAGGGCCGTAAAAAGAGGTATGTATCTTACATAGATTTACAGCAAAATTCAAATGTTTTTAGACAAAACTGTTAATAAGGCAGAACTTGCTATCTGAATGATTCGGATGCGGGAGTTTCGTCTTCATACTGAACACGCCTTCTATATAATAACGTGATGCAGCTTTTATTTAAGCAGATGGCCACAACCTTGCCAAAATACAAGAGGCATGTTTCAAAGTTGATTTGCCAAAGAAAGGGTGAAGACCACAGTGAGTTGTGCCGTTAACCGGGAAATATCGACTATGTTCGCCAAGAGGTGTAACCATCTCTTCCATCTTTCAAGTGAAACAGGCGTTCACTTGCACTTTTCACATTGTTTATTCTATGTTCGCGGTGGGCTGGTTGCCCACTAAGTGTTCTTTTGAACTCTATTGTACAGGTTGAAGCTCTGTCCTTTCTATGTTCACCTATCACTTCAATTCTTTAATGGATCACAACGAGGCTAATATTACGTGTTTGGTTTTGTGTGGCTCCATGAAAGAGGAAGTGCAGATATTGTTTTAATGTAAATGCAGTTATTCTGTTAAAGTGTAAGAAACTACCTTAATTCCTCCTCTCACGCTTACCCAACTGTCAATTTCTGTCTAAGTGATCCTGTAATTCCCTATATGCCTTTCCTTCACAGTAGTGTCCTATTTTCAGTATTTGCAGATGTTAATTAATAAGTTCCTGGGAGTTCACACGCTTTTAGTGCCAAACATTTCTTCAATAGTTTTCCAATGCTCAGACCTTTAGTTCCTTATGTACATTCTGCCTCGAACGTACAGACATCATCTGAAGATCCCATCATGGATTAATTACTGGTAAGTTGGATTGAAAAAAACACCTTGAAACTTTTAAGAAAAGTTCCACTTGGAAAGAAGTGTGTCCAAACAATTTCCTTATCTTCAATTCAAAAGTTGTCGGGGACATCGGAAAATGTTTGATTGGGAACTAGAGGGAAAGCACACCCAGTTCGAACGAACCTATTTGTTTTCAGAAAGACATTGGGTGATATGTCGTAGAGAAAATGTAGGGATAATGGACACACACTCAAACTGGGAGCTTTATTGCAGCGATATGCAGAGTTTAACTGAACGATATGTACTGGGTGCACTTTTTTCACTGTACGTGAAGCAAATAAACAGGAACCTCAAGTCTAAAATGATGCATTAAACCGCTTTGGTGGCCTAGTAGAAAATGTCGATGGGAGCATAAAATTGCAAAGAACCACTGCAGGTTGAAGTCAGTGCACAAAATGGTGGCACATGATGTTCAGGAGAGGAAACTACCCATTTCAGACCTATGGACGTTCTGAGTAGATGGTCAGTGATCTATTGGAGACTAGCCGAGTAACATAGAAACAAAAATAGTCGTGTAGAAATAAAATACTCAAATTCCATTGCAAACGTGATGTACTTTTTATTTCAAGGAGTGAGGAATAAAAAGCAGAGTGGCTGTCACTGAGTAAATAGATAAATCTCGTTTAACTCGCCTATGCGCAGGAGGGAGCTTTCGTGTCATACACGTGCGTTTTATTGTCAACCTGTAAAACATTACATCTTAGCACCTCCAGTGACGCTCAGTTTTGAGATAATTCTGGTTAGCCATACTGCAGAACACACGTGCTGCAAAGGACAATCATGGAGCAATGGAAGTCTACATTCGGCAACAACGTTTTGGTCCTGGTGAAGGAAATTCTGAACAACGAACAAAGAACAAAGAAAATTATAGCACAGGAACAGGCCCTTCGGCCCTCCAAGCCTGCACAAACCACGCTGCCCGACTTAACTAAAGCTGTCTATCCTTCAGGAGATCATATCCCTCTACTCCATCCCATTCATATATTTGTCAAGATGCCGCTTAAAAACCTCTATCATATCCGCTTCCACTACCTGCCCCGGCAGTGAGTTCCGGGCACCCACTACCCTCTGTGTAAAAGATCTGTCTGATATATCTCTTTTAAACCTATGTTCCCCAGTAATTGACTCTTCCATTCTGGGAAAAATCTACTGACTTTGCCCATGCCTCCCATATATTGTAGTGTTCCATCATGTCACTCCTCCACCTCTGTCGTTCCAATGGAAACAAAACAACATTCTCCAACCTCTTTTCATAATTAATGCCCTCCATAGCAGCATACTTGCTGGTAAACATGTTCTGTACCCTCTCCAAAGACTCCACATCCTTCTGATAGTGTGGCGACCAGAATTGAACACTATATTCTGAATGCAGCCTAACTAAGGTTCTATAAAGCTGCAACATGACTTGTCAATTTTTAAACTCAATGCACCGGCCAATGAAGGCAAGGGTGCCATATGCCTTCTTGACTACCTTCTCCACCTGCGATTCCACTTTCGGTGTCTTGTCCAACTGTATACTCAGATTCCTTTGCCTATCAATACTCCTAATGGTCCTGCCATTTACTGTATATTTCCTATCTTTATTAGACCTTCCAAAATGCATACCTCATATTTGTCTGGATTAAACGCCTCCTGCCATCTCCCTGCCCAAGTCTCTAATCATCTATATCCTGTTGTATCTTTCGATGGTCCTCAACACTACTTGCAAATCCACCGACTTTCATATTGTCCACAAACTTACTAATCAAACCAGTTACATTTTCATTCAAATCCACTGCTACTTTCTGTCTTCTTTTACTGAGCTTGTTTTGTATCCACTTTCCCAGCTCACCTCTGATCCCATGCGACATCACCTTTTGCACTAATTTACCATGAGTGACCTTGTGAAATGTCTTACTGAAGTTCATGTGGACAACATTCATTGCCCTACCCTCATCAGTCATTTTCGTCAATTCCTCGAGAAATCTGATCAAGTTAGGGAGACACAACTCTCCTTCACAAAACCATGTTGCTGAACATTAATACTTCTGCTCAATTCCAAATGGGATTAAATCCTCTCACGAAGAATCCTCTCCAATAATTTCCCTACCACTGATGTAACATTCACAGTCCTGTAATTACCTGGATTATTCTTACTTCCCTTCTGAAACAATGGAACAATATTGGCTGGTTTCCAATCCTCTGGGACCTCCACTGTAGCCAGTAAGGGTACAAAGATTTCTGTCAAGTCCCCAGCAATTTCCTCCCTTGACTCTCCCAGTATTCTGTGATACATCCCATTAGGCCCTGGGATTGACTTCTTTAATGTTTCTCAAGAATCCCAATACCTTCTCCTTTTTCAATCTCAACATGATTCGAACTATCTACACACCCTTTCCCAGACTCAATCTCCACCACGTCCTTCCCTTTGGTGAATACTGATGCAAAGCACTCATTTAAAATTTTGCCACTTCCTCCGGCTCCATGCATAGATTGCCTCCTTGTCCTTGAGTGGCCAACCCTCTCCCTGGTCACCGTTTTGCTCTTTGTATATGTGTAAAAAGCCTTGCTGGCCAATGCGTTTTCGTGATACCTTTCAGTCTTCCTCACTCATTGCTCCTGTTTCTTTCTACTATTTTGTATTCCAGACTTGCTTCGTGTATTCCCAGCCTCCTAGATTAGACAAATATTTTTTTCTCTTTGACTAGGTTCACATTATCGCTTGTTATCCAATGTTCTCAAAACAGCTGTATGTATCCTTCATCCTTACTGGAATGCGCTGGTCCTGAATCCCTATCAACTCATACTTGAAAGCCTCCCACGTGCCAGATGTTGATTTGCCCTCAACATCTGGCCCAACCTACGTTCTTCTGTTCCTGCCTAAAATTCTTGTACTTAGCTTCCCCCCAATTTAGCATCTTAACTTGAGGACTACACTTATCTTTATCCAACGGTACCTTAAATCTTAGTGCATTGTGGTCACTATTACAAAGTGTTCCCCTACTGATACATCGACCAGCTAGCCGGATTCATTCCCCAATACCAGGACCAGTATGGCCCCTCTCGCAGTTGAACTATCTACATACTGTTTCAAGAAGCCCTTCTGGATGTTCCCAACAAATTCTGCCCCATCCAAGCCCCTACACTACGTGAACCCCATTAAATATAGGGGGGATGTAAATCTCCTATCACAACATCCTTGTTATTTTTATACCTTGCTAAATTCTGTTCCTCTATCTCCCATTGGCAGTTGGGTGGCTATAATAAAACCCCAGCACTGTGACTTCACCATTCCTCTTACTGAGCTCTATCCATATTGCTTCACTGTATGTGTCCTCCGCGGTGCCCTCCCACAGTACAGCTGTGATAACCACTAGTGCAACTCGCCCACCCAGTTGCATTCCTCTCTATCCTGCCTGAAACAAGAGACTGTATCCTAGAATATGAAACTGTCAATTCTGTCCTTCCCCTAACCAAATCTCATTAATGGCAACAACAGCATAGCTCCTAATTCAAACTTACCTGCCTTACCTGTTACATTGAAACAAATGCACTTCAGCCCACCAGACCCTCATTGATTAGCAACTATACCCTGCCTGCTCTTTCTCTGAGTCTTCCTGGCCCAAATCACCAGTTCCTCTTAAGCTAATTCACCTCTGCGTTGGTTCCCAGCCGCTGCTAAACTAGTTTAAATACCCCTATGTGCCACTAGCAAACTCCAGGATAGAATATTTATGCCTGTGCAGCTTAAATGTAATCCGTCCTACTTGTATACGTCCCAACTGTCCAGAAAGACTCCAATGATCCAGATATCTGAAACCCTTCTCCCTCCATCAACTGTTTATCCACGTGCTAAGCTGCACTATCCTCCTATTTCTAGCCTCACTAGCACGTGGCACAGGCAGTGATCCTGAGTTTACAATCCTAGAAGTACTGTTTTTTTTTTATTTCCGAGTTAACTCCCTAAACTGCTGCTGCAGGACCATATCACTCTTCCTCCCATAGTCATTAGCACCAATACATACCACGGCGTCTGGGCTGCTCACTCTCTCCCTTCAGAGTGTTTTCTGCCAGTTCAGAGACATCCCGGGCACCAGGGAGGCTACATACCATCCTGAAGTCTCTTTAACGCCCATAGAAGAGCCTCTCGGCATCCCTTACTATAGAGCCCCCTCTAATTATTGCTCTAATGTTCTTTGTCCCTTCCTGCTTAACAACGGAGCCAGCCTTGTTACCACTGCTATGGCTGTTGGCCTTGTGATCCTCTGATAAGCCATCGCCCCATCAGTTTCCAAAACGGTGTACTTGTTGGAAACGGGGATGACCACTGGGGATCCCTATACTGACTGCCTGCCCCTTCTAGCGGTCGCCCTTCTATCTTGCTGAACCTTAGGTGTAACCACGTCTTTAAGCTCCTATCTTTGCCGCTTTCCGCCGCCTTCAAGCTCCTAAGTGCATCCGACTGCTGCTCTAATGGACTATCCATGCGATCGGGATGAATTTGCAATTGGGTACACTTACTGCAGACATAGTTGTCCCAGACGCTGGAAGCGTCACGGATTTCCCACATCTTACAAATGCAGCATTTATCGCCCCACTGACCAATATTTCCATTATTTATGAAAAAGTATAAATCTCTTACCTTCATCTTTACCTTCTCACAGTGGTCTTTTTTTCTGGTTTGAAGAGGAGTGGGGAGGAAAAGAATAATGCAGTGTTTCGGGTTTATTGCTCTTTAACACCAAGTCTTCCGCTTCCCAATTCTTAGTGGATGGTACTCGTCCGACTTCTCCAAGAATGCATCAATCCCTCAGCCAGCGCTACTCTGCAAGTTGGATAAGATGCTCCCTATATTCTATATCCTTACATACTTGATAAAAGTCGACGTAGGCGTTGCGGCATTTTGGTTGTGTACAGTTTGTGACTCTATTTATGAAGAATGCTTCTATGCACCGTCACCTCTTATGTTTGCCCGACTGTGCAATCTCGTAGAAACTTGTCAGGGGTCTAATCCAACAATTGGTTTGCACAACACAGAGGCTTCATTTGTGTGAACATTGGCGACTGTCACTTTTCGAAAATCCATTTCTCTGAGAACAACATTGGCCTGGAGCAAGGGAAATGTGATCAGTAACTTTTGATTATCGGGAGGCGATAGACTAATGGTATTATGGGACACAGTTAATCGAGAAAGTCAGTTAATGGACTGCAGATCCGGGTTCGAATCCCGTCACGGCAGCAAGTGAAATTTGAATTTAATAAAGAAAAATGTGGAATTAAAAATCTATTGATGTCCATGAAACCATTGCCAATTGTCGACTCTCTTATGTTCTTTAAGAAAGGAAATCCACCCTCCTTGCTGGCTCTGACGACATTTGACTCTCGAGCCACAGCAGTGCGTTGGACTCTCAATTGCCTCAGGCAACTCGGGATGGGCAATAAATGCTCGCCAGCCAGCAACGCCTATGTCCCATTAATGAATAATAAAAAAAAGCTCTACTTGATCAAATTGTGATGGACAGACAGGGGCAATCTAGGGCCAGGTTTGGAGAAAAAGCTTACTGTAATGAAGGTGAGAAATTAAGGATAAATTGAGAAAACAGCATAGCCAGAGATAATGAGATATAGAACAAAGACATTGCGAGATCAAATATAAAGCTAAAGAGAAATAAGAACAGACAGGGATTGCTTGAAAGATGGGAGGAACTCTGGTAAAAAGAGGCAAAGTGGGACGTCAAATTTCAATAAAGCGAAAAATATTATGGAACAAAGGGCAAGAAAAAGGGTAGAAGTGCAGAGTGACAACTCTAAAATATTTATGAAAAGCAGTTAGAAGAGAGATAAACGTTGCGAATTGAAGACATAATTACTTTTCCCTGAATCTGAAGCGCACTTTTCAAAGTTAATAAAGACGATTGATTCAGAATGCAAGTTTTCTCAAGTTAGAGGGAATACGTACAACCGTGCCTTCTATGGACTCTCATGAAAGGCATTATTCTTAGAATTTTAAATTAGAACATGTTCCAATCCGGCTTCAGACAGAGAGCGGAGACGTATAGATTGAAAGGAGATGTGAGCCCTGTGCGTACACAGCCAAACTACCAAAGCTTTGATATTTGCAAAACAAATCATTGATTGCTTATTCTCATATCAATGTAAATCTGACCCTTTGAGCTTGGAACTGAAACTAATTGTTTGAGATATGTGTGTTCTCAAATATGTTGTCATCATCCATAACATCATTTAATTCGTGTTGGCTAAGGAAATTTACAAATCGTGATTGGCCATATTATCAAATCATTGATAGTTTCCCTGACAGATTTTCATTAAGTGCTGGGCAATAGTCGTCGGAATTCAAAGTATTACCTTTCTTTTCTGTCCAAAGATGCTGCCAGGCCCTCGGAATTTTTCCAGACTTTTCCACCTGTGTTTATAGCTTTCAGTTTTGGCCATATTGAGGGAGGAGATTGACAACATCAAGATCTGAATCTCCAATCTTTGGTCGAATCATAGGCTGATAAGAATCTGGAAGAGAGCAAAGACATTGCTAAAGCGCCCAGTCCTCTGAGTTGGTTTGTCCACAAGTTGTGTAATTACAGAGAGTGTCTTTCAAAACTACATTAATATAATTCGTATGCTCAGAAAACCTTTGGTGAATCCAAAGACGGAGAAGCCATTCTTGGATTGTTCCACAATAAATGCCCTCCGGGTGCTTGGTAATCACATCCATCGGAATATGTACCAATATAACGAATAATTGATTCATGGGTAATTGATTCATTTGATAGAATCATAGAATCCTACAGTGCAGAGGGAGGTCATTTGGCCCATCGAGTCTGCACCAATCACAATCCCACCCAGGCCCTATCCCCAGACCCCCACATATTTATCCGCTATTCCTTCTAACCTATGCATCCCGGGACACTAAGGAGCAATTTAGAAAGGCGAATCAACCTAGTCCGCACATTTTTAAGCAAGGTAAGAAAGGTTAGAGGGACGATTTTTCCGTCCCAGAGCAGTACCTCAATATCCGCAAAACAATAATGTTTCCTAACTTTGACATGATGAATTATTGTTCACACACACAAACAAAAACACACAGAAACACACACGCACACGCACACACAAACACACACATGCAGGCTCACATGTGCACGCGCGCGCGCACACACACTCAAACGCACGCACACACACACAGACACACACGCACAGAGACACAAACATGCACATGCAGACATACATGCACACACACACACACACACACACACAAAACCACACACACGCACACAACTACACACGTGCACATACAGAAACACACACACACAAACAAAGAGAAGCCTCGAAATTTCTTTCTGTATTTGAACCTGGCAAAATAGATCTAACCCGCGAATGAATATTGCACTCCCTGGACTCTCCAAATTGAACTATTTTGTGGCTCAAACCGAGCACACTCCCTGAATATCTGAAACCCTGATTGCGGATGCAAATCATGTATACTTTCCAGTCTTGTCAACAAAATTCCTCACTGAACTGCCAACGCCAAAGTCCTGATCAAAACATGTGGACATTTCCCTTTTCGTCTCCACTGCTGGTTCGCACTTCCTTCTTTCCTCCTATCTCTGAACTGAGATCACATTCATCCAGACTTCGAATTATCTCGTGCTGACGATCTCTGCCGTTTCCGCCTCTATTGCCAACTCCCACTTGGTCTGAATTTGGACCACTTCAACACCGTGTCCGGGTCCTTCCACACCGGTGAAGTCTGTGAACGTTATTCATAAGGTGAAGGATTCTGGGAATTCAAGCAAAACATGGTGCCAAATGCATTATGTAATACTGGGCAGCTTCAGTTACCCTTAGTCAGGTCCAACCAAGTGTATCTCACCTAACCTCAGCCTTACAAATACTCTCCAGTTTCAAGCACCCCATCCCTGTCCGGTAAATATATTTCTATCGTGTTCAAATTTATATCACACTATATGTCTTTTTCTTCCTCAACATTTGCTGGTGTAGATTTTTGCCCACTTGTCTGGCCTACTTTTAATCAAGACAGCATGATAGATATCCTCTCATTCACCTTTTCTTTCCTGACTACTTTGCGGATGTCGGATTCTTCTCCCAGATTTATTTTACTAGTATAATATATGATAGAATTTAGAGTGATGAAATATCTCCCTAAATGCCTGATTGCTCTGCTGTCGTACATTTCAGCCAATTCCCACTGGTTACTTTAAGCATAGCTATTTTATTGCCTTATAATTACCGTCACTTAAGTTTAGAGAATTTTTCTTAACACTCAGATGAGGAACACTGTGATTCCCAGCAAGCAATCAGACTACGTGTAACGGAAAAAGCAGCCACTCCCTTTACCCGATCTGAAACTTGTAAAAGATGCATTCGAATGCAGATGAACAATATCAGAGCCCCAGTGGTTCAGCAGTCTGACACTGATGGTGGACTGTGGTTTTAGTTTGGTGCTCAAGTGTTTTCGTATTTATTCAGGTGGAATAGTTTTAAAACGTGCGAATGAAAGATGGACTACTATGCATAGTTAATGTGAGCAATACGTAGCTGACCACAATATTAAGTCAATATTCTTAATTTGTTTCCTGCTTTCACATTTTCAGCGTCTCTGACGAGGTAATAGGCCATCTCGGTTTACATATAGATCAAAGATATGCGTCTAAGATGCAAACATCTATTGTTTAATGGGTTAGACATTTGCCTCGTAGCAGATTCTAGATATTGATTGTATATTCACAAGCTGCCATCTACCATTAAAAGAACAGAAATGAGAACAAGAAGTAAGATAGTAAAAATTTCCTCTTCCTCTCGCAGTCATAAAATTATCTGGCAAAAGAAAACAAAATTGGATTGAAGTCCAAACCCCAAGACTGTTGTCAGAAAAACCTCTAAGAAAACACACAAAAGTTTGCAATTTGATCTATTGACCCAGCGTGCCATTGACATGTATATATTTGGTATCAATCGTTCAAACCCTTGCAGGAGATTCGAGTAATCAGGAAATGGATTATTTGCATTACTGTAAATGTTTGTGCAGATTAATAAGTTTCTATTCCAATTCATTATGTGTCAAATAACTTAACGAGATAAACTACAATCTCCAGAATGCACGCCAACACTTCAACCTCATAGAATCTATACCAGATTTGTGGAAAATGAGTTTACAGTTTCTGCATACATGCTCCGATTCGTGACAGCCAGTGGCCACGAATTTTGTATTTTGGTGTCAAGCATAATAATTCAAATAATTTAATCAGATTCGGCGCTGTAATAGGTCGTTCTTACTCTTAGCCTCAGGATGTAAATATCAGCTCACCCATGATTATTTGAGAATTGGATATCATTACTTGGAAGGTTAGACTTTTGTATGTTTCTGCCTAATTTTTGCAGAGTTGTGATCGTCACATGCATTTCTCATCCTTAATTGGTTGGAAAAGATTGCGGGCAACACGTTCATCAACTGCTGGAACCTATCTCGGAAGAATGATTGCAGAATTCTATTAATACTAACCTAATGTCTCGCTGTGTCTTTCCTGAAGTTAGCTGAGATTCTATGGATCCAACGTCACCGGAAGACCAGTTTGACCTATGTGCTTCCTTAAGGGTAAGTGAATCAGGAGCGTTTTTACAAATATCAAAAATGACAGGTTCCTTGTCGCGCATGGAGGAACAGATTCATTCCGGACTGCTATTAATTGTATTACAATTCCAATTGTCCTGAATCGTTGGAGCATTATTTTGTCTCTGCAACGAGAAATGTGAACGGTGAGAAAAAATATATAGCCGTTTTCTTATCTTTTTGCTGCAAGATGTCACCGAGCAATTTAGTCATCTCAAGACAACAATGCGAAGATAGGAAATGGAGCATCGAAGATGCAGGATTTTACAGTACTCTCGATAGAACTGCCCGTGGAGCAGACCGCAATTTCAGGAAATCGGGATATGAAAGTTGACATTGAGATGATGGAGTTAGGGGCTGTCATTGAGGAATGGACAGAGGTTCGCATGGAGTTTATCATCTCCCCCTCCCATCCCCCCCCCCCCCCGCCCCCCCCCCCCCCCCGCCCCCCCGCCCCAACCAAACCGAGAGTCGGAAATCAGGAAGTAAGTGGAGCATCACATCTCCCTATTCCCTCCGCCTCACTCCCCCTACCCCAGCACTATTACCATTCTGGAAAACGTTTAGAAGAAACACATTTTTAAAATTAAATTCAATTGTGATTGTAACAAAAATATGCTTAAGACAATTTGAGGAACCTCACTATTTTGCGAATTAAGATTAAAATTGGATGCCACTATTTTGGGAATACATGTTAGTATGTTTTACGAACTATGTATTCCCATTTATTTCGGTATTTTACCGTTTGATTGAGCTCAAAACCTTTCATCTAATGATGAGCCATGAAATAGACAGGGTTGTTATTAGGAAAATGGCCGGTGAAAGACACGTTTATTGAATTAAAGTTGGGACTCCAATGTTAATGCATAGACCAAATTCTACCCTTGAAATTAATTATGTTTGTAATGTCACAAGGACACTTGAAGCTTGTGAGTATTTCCCGCGGTTGACAGGCTCACATTCTGAATGCAATAGGTAAATGGAATTGAATTCAATACCTTTCCTTTTGCAAACTAGCACTGCAACTAAGTCTGTTTTAAGTCTCATCACAATGTCACTCCCGGAAGCGATCTTCATGCAGAGGTCTAAGGACAATTTCCATACTCGCATTAGTGATAGTTGTCATTACA
This sequence comes from Sphyrna mokarran, assembly GCA_024679065.1. Classification (NCBI taxonomy): domain Eukaryota; kingdom Metazoa; phylum Chordata; class Chondrichthyes; order Carcharhiniformes; family Carcharhinidae; genus Sphyrna; species Sphyrna mokarran. The sequence goes on along the minus strand of JAGIQG010000014.1, from coordinate 4,381,128 downwards.
GGAATTCTATTACCTCGCGTTTTCAGTTCTATATTGAGCTCTATTACTTCATTCTCCGTGAAGCTGAATTGTGAACTTAAGTTCTAAAATGACCGTCAAACAAAACTCTGCATCAAAGGACAAGTCTGACAATGGGTCACTTGGAATACAGGAGTGAACTGGATGCCAATTGTTTATTCCCATTACGACCCGCCCTCACCCTCTCCCATTGACACGACCACCACCGCCTGAATGACAAAAGTTTCTCCTGGAATGAACAAGACTGAAAGCAGTTTTGGTTAACCAATAACACACGCTGTACTTCATATTTGTCATGAATTTTCGTTACCGACGCGATAAGATTATTTCTGGGAACAACGGGACAATTTCCATGTTGGGCATTTGTGTGCTAGTCAGTGCGGAATGATCTGAATATTCCTCATCCCACCCAATCTCACCTCCCATCTCCTGTTTGCCCAGATAAATCTATTCGTTATCGTTGCCTTTACAGATTTGTTCAAACTTAGAACATCACATCAATGTATTAAATGCAAGCGCCTCAGTATTAAAGTACCTATTCTGTGGGAAATGTTCAGCTTGAAAGCTTCATGACAGTTCATATCACAAAATCTAATCCAACTGTGACTGCCTTTTCTTTGTAGGTTCTGTGCTGATTTTGCTATACTGAGATCCTGGGCTGTGGTTCAATCAGAGGCAATAGATCGGCTGCCACGTAATTGTTTCACAAAATACTTGGGTTTATGAGAATAATTCATGTACGAGAACTTATGGAGAATGGTGGTCACATCGTATTAGTAACCATGTCGTGTGAAAGGGTTAAACTGTTTCTTGCACACGCACACACACACACAAACGCACACACACACACACACACACACACACACACATATACAGTTTGCAAGCTGTTAGCTAATAAGCTGTTTTGCAATGACAGATTGCCCATCTAGATAAGAAGATGGCAAGATAAGGGGTCTTAGCCTGGGGAGAGACTATTAGACCAGACGTTAGGATGGTTTTTTTTGTTCTAACATTCAGATGCAGCTGTAGTATCAAAAGTTAGTTGGGACAATATCCTACTGATGTGATTGGATATTATAATTGAGCAAGTGATTGTGATTGGTTTTAACATCTGTCCCTTATAAACGATGCAATCCTAATCAATAACTGTAAATTAATCCTATAATTTGATTGGTGTACGTTAATTACTTGTACTCGAAATTGAAATATAATTTCGTGTGTTTCTGAAATCTACACGCTGGCCTTAAAGTTTTGGACAGTGACCTGTAGTTGCAATAGTAAATCATCTCAAAGAAACCCGTGACTTTGAGGGAAAGGATAGTGGTAAGAACAAAATAAAAATCATAGCACCCCTGCAAGAGTTTAAAATGTGATATTTTTTGATTATTTTGGTTTCTTTTTATGAAGTTTAGAACTGTCTCCTTTATCTGAGTGGACTATTTGATATATTCCATCTTCATCATCTGAATGTCCCACTACTTATTCGAATCTGGGTGCTTGCCAGGTCAGAATCAAATCGATTAGCATGTTTGATATATCATTGTATTTTCAATTGAGCTGTGTGGATTTTTTTCACTAATGTGCGTTCTTCACAAACAGAGGGAACATGAGGATTTCTAAAGACCTAATTAATCAGCTTGCATTTAACTCAGTCTAAAATGAGACAAAATTGAAATCCTTTGCCCTTGTTAAAACGAAATCAACAAAATTCATTTTCACAATTTATTGAGTTCGACGCACATTGCAGCACCATCCGATAAGAAATCAACTGATTGTTCTTCTTATAAATAATGAAATTTTTATCAAGGAAAGATGTTCATGAAAATTTGATGAATGTTAAATTTAAATCAGTCGGGGACACTTTGATTTTGACTTGGTTTACCATTACTAGGAAATCTATTTCCACGGCAAAGAGAATTGCAATCGTAAGGCGGACGTCAAACTTTAAGATAAAGAGAATTTTCAAAAAAGACACTGATGGGGTGTAAAATTGAGGGCGGCTGAGTGGGTTGGCGGGCGCATAAAAACAAATTCCAATTTTTAAATCCGCAGCTGTCCTGAAATCAGAATCCTTCTCAAGAATGACTTTTTTAAAAATGATCACATGGCAGTTACATTTCTAATGAAGCTTACTAAAATCATACAAAAGGATAATTTTGGATTTGATGGAAATTCGCTTGGTGACTCCTTATTTGGATGTCACATGCCGCGCCGTTCAGTTAATACGAGAGTAACCAGCTCGTGCATTAGTCTCTAATTTAAAAAAAAACAAAGGACTAGAGTCTGGGGGGGAGGAGGGGGGGAGTGTGCCCAGACTCATTCAGCAAAAAGAAGGGAAAACAGTTCGAGGTTTGAGATGTAAAGCGGCAATTCTGATGCAATGTAAGTTCAAATTTCTTATTGTTTTATTCTTCCTTGTATCAGAATTTCAACAGAGAATGTTTTAAGTCGAGGCAACTGATGTTGGCTGGTATATGTACAGGCACTAAATTACTAAGAAGACAATTTAATTCTGCTTTCTATTCGTAGGCAGATCACATATATAGATTTTCCAATTTTGTTTCCTCCCCGTGCTCCATGTTTTTAATTTATCAATTTATCAGAGCGTAATGGATGTTGTTGCTGCTCTCTCATCAGCTCCTCAATATATGATGAAAAGAACTTTACTTTTCCTGCAGAGGTTCTGCTAATGTCAATATTTCAGATGGGTGGCCTGGTAACGTTGGAGGGAAATGTTGTTGTTACTAAGGCTTGTAATGGGAATTTGGTGTTGCCATTGGCTGCGATTGATGATGAGATTTTACGATCTTGACATGGTATTATTTAATAAGGAGTTTAAATTTTTCAAGCAATCAGAAGAGACAACATACTCCGGGAATGTGTGCTGTTCCTGAGAACTTGTTACATGTATTCAGAATTAATACATTTTTGTGTATTTCGACATGGCTTGGTATGTTAATGCATCAATATCAATTTAGATATCTATTATTAATGCACAGATGGTATTCTCCATATTTGTATTTCTGTTCCACATTGTTGGATCAATGTTGGGCGATAAACCAGAAAATTGTTAATTAGTTTGCTGCTGCATCATTTCCAATAGGAAATATTGTCGCTTTCCTCCTTTCTCCCGATATTAAGGAAAGCTATGTGAGGAGAGCAAATGTGAAATAAATTAAGAGAGGAAAACCAATTACCTGGAAATAAATCGACGAATCGCAGGGAGATTACCCCGTCAAATAATTGTGAACTCTATCTTTTATAATTGCAGTGAACAGAAAACATACAGTGCAATATCATATCCTATATATTTTCAACTGGACATCAGATTTCAATCAATGCATTTACATGTGTTTTGGTAAAATGGACAGCGCAAATTGAACAAACAAATGCTTTAAAATTTGAATTATTGCGATCACTATTTCCGCCAGCAAAGATAGGATGCAACTTGGTGGAATGAGCACATGGTGCTGCTTGCATAGAATAAAGCAGACAATCTGGCAAATAATATTTACGTTTGCAATTCCAGTCAGCAATTATTTTGCGTGAGTAAACACTTGAAATTTCACGATGCGAGTCTGAGAGAAATAGAAAAACGTCCGACTTTAAAGAATTTGATGAAAACCTTCTAATTGACCATTTGTCGATGTTTTAGACTGGGAAACGAAGCTTCACTTCAAGCTTTTCTTTCTTGGGATTTATTGCACTGGAACATCAAAATCTTCGGGCAGTAATTGCAGGGGGAAAATAAAGTGTATGACATACAAATGCCGGGTTTAAAATTATTGAACTGAAGTGACTCTCAAAATGTATCTCTATATAATTGCGTGTCATTATGAACAACATAGCAACAAATATAATGAGGATTGTGCCCAATCGTTGCAAGTGAAATGTTTACATTTGAAAGGAAACTAAAAAAAATACCCTTTTTTTCATTAAGGGTACATCGGCCAATCGTTATTTAAAAGATGTCTGCCACACTGAGCGCTGAATCTGGATCCACCATGCACCAAGTAACTCTACAGTCGGATATAAACGAAGATTCACCGACTTGTGGAGACATCCAGAGTCAGTTTCTGTCCACAAACTCGATCATCCGAAAGATTAAGCGGGAACCAATAAAATATCTTGGTGTAAGATTATGTCATTGTTTGATTCAGGTTTCAAATTTATTCAGAGCTCAAAATCTTTCCTGTCGAAGTTACATAAGCAACATAAAATGATCAAAATTGTGTTAGCAGTTGTGTGCATGAGCATCAAGCAACAGATTACTAAAATTAACTCCCTTAGTTATCCATAAGTATGAAATAACATCACTTGTATACTTTGATTGAAGCACTCTTCAAAAAATAGAGGAGTAAATTTCGATGTTTTATTTTAGTCATACCGAGGACCTGGGCTTCGCTGATGATGCTATACCCAATTGATGCTTAATAATATTTAGCTGTACTGTCGTCTTGAATTGCTACGGAATCTTGGCGATGGTACTTATAAACATAACATGCTAACAGTGGAAGGTTTCATGCTAGCAGTATATTTTCAAATCAGCTGTTGTGTGACTTGGATATAATGGGTCTTGGATATGGCAATGCTACCATCCACAATCATTCTAGACGGTAGTATTTGCTGTTTAGATCATTACTGCCCAAAGTAAAGCGACGGCTTCCCAGAGTGTAGATAGCAGATGCAGCTCACTATATTATAGAATGCAAGATATGTGCAACGATTGTTTGTTCTGAAGTGATGTCCGATTCCTTGTGTTGACGAACTCATGAAAGAGATTTCTTTGTTCCCTGATCATTTCTGTCTGCTCTCCCTCTCCCACACCCCCCCCCCCCGCCTCTCTCTCTCTCTCTCTCTCTCTCTGTTGCAGGCACTCTGTGTCTCTCTCTCTCTCTAGTCTCTATCTCGTTCTATCACATCCTTGTACCCCTCTTCACGTCATCCGCTACACACGCACTGTTTGGTTTTCCTTTATTTCACCTGTTTGGATATTACGTTCTTTGTTCTTTTCCACATTTTAGGTCACTCAGATTGTCTTGGGAATATTACTTATTCTCTATCGGATTTTTCTCCAATGGCTGATATTAGTTCCAACCCAGATGCACATCTCAAGGATTTTCAGAACGCACTGGTGCAACGGTCTGTCGGTAAGTCCCAGTTCATTGTCCAGATCATGGCCTGGTTATAGTTGAATTTATGAGACTATTGGATTCTGTTTGGCTGCACATCTCATTCGTGTTTAATACTGTTCCTTCAGAATGCAACTCTGATCTTTTTGCATTCATTATTCTTTAGATGTCAGTTGAATGAAACTCTAAATAAAAGCATCTGGATATCTGGTTTCTGGTATAATGAGACGACAACGTTGCCACAGAGCAAAACCACTCGAAAAAAAATACACTGAAATTCATATACAAATCGAATTTTCGGATTTTTAAGTGTCTTCTTGTGTCTGTGTCACAATGTGTTTCAGTAGTAATTATGATGTGTAATTTGTATTCATCCACATGTTTTGAAATCGGGCTTCCCATTGGCATGTCCAGCTCGTTTATAAAGTTTTCTGTATGTGCCTTACCAGTCGGTTTCATTGTTTTTCTTTCAGCATTACTTCCGGCGTCACTCTACGCCTCCATTGCCACTCACTTCCCGCGAAGTGGAAAATGCCTGTTGCAAATTATAATTAAAAAATAAGTTCTGCTCACATTATATACACTGCCCCCCACCCCCACCCTCCACCCCACCACCACCACCCCCCTCCCCCATGTCATCCTGAATCCTTACATCTTTGGGACCTGTTATATAGATGAAAAGGCGACGTCAGCTCAAGTTGTTTGGAGTTATCAGCTCTCGCCCAATTTCTTTATTGCATTCTTAACTTGAGAAAAACACTTCAGTAATGTCTAGAAAAGCTGAATTACAAATATAGATCCAAGCCAGGCAACTCTGGTCAAGCCTGTGATTGAAAAACAACAGAAAAATAATGATACTTAGTTTCGAGTAGTTGCTATTTTTGTGATTTGGAGATGCCGGCGTTGGACAGGGATGAGTGAAGTAAAAGTCTCACAACACCAGGTTAAATTCCAATAGAATAATTTGGTAGCCTGAACTCCTTCAACAGATAGTGGAGAGTTGGCTTCACAAACAGTGCGCATATATTGACGCATACTCAATTGCAAGATAAGGGTTGGAATGTGAGTCTTAACAGATGAATAAATTTTCACGGCGACAGACAATGCGAGTAGAAAGAGGGATAATGACAGGTTAAAGAAATGTGAATTATCTCAAGCCAGGACAGTTTTGCAAACCCACGCCAAATTGTGGGGGTTATACATAATGCGACATGAACCCAAGTTCCCGGTTAAGGCCATCCTCATTGTGTGGAAGTTAGTAATCATTTTTTGTTCGACGATTTTGCGTTGCCCTATGTCTTGAAGGGCGCCTTGGAAAACGTTTACCCGAAGATCGGAGGTTGAATGCCCTTGACTGATGAAGTGTTTCTCGGCAGGAAGGAACACTCCTGCGTGGGGTTTGTCGAGCAGAGTCCATTCATTCATTGTTGTAGCGTTATGGTCTCATCGATGGACCATGCCTTGGGACATCTTTTCCTGCAACGTATCAGCTAGTCTTTGTTTGTCAACTGGTCGTATCCAGTGAATGAACATTTGTACTTTTCCTCCCAGGTAATCGTTTGTGGAATTCAATGGTTTATTTTTGGAACTGGCAGAGACAAACGCGTTGTAAGTACACCCATATTGCAGTACTTTGAAATAAAACTTCACTGTGAGAGTACTGCTTTAACGTTCGTTTTGTTACCTATAACGCGGTGATTCGATAAAGAGTCTTCATGATGGACTGTTCGGTTGCCAAATTAACGGGTGAGACAGTAAGTTGCTAAAATAACGGGGGATTCAGTTAAAGTGTGAAATAAATGACAGGGAATTGACATAGCGATCTCACACTTGCATATTTGCATATCGGCGGCGGACCAAAAAGAAAGTTAACGATGACAGTTTAAGTTTAATTGGACCCTCGGTGAAACGACCATTGGGTTACATGTGCACCGTTTTGCTGAAAGATGCATAGTGAATCTGGAACATTTGTAACACGTGATTCCACGGCTGAGAGGGGAACTAATTCTTCGAATCTGATGATTTGTTATGTGTATAAAGTGCCGCATTTTGTCGAATACAATGCTCACCATTATAAGTTCACACTAATTTCCAATAGTATTGAAATAAATTTCCACCTCTTTAGTCAATGCACCAAATGCAATTTTAATATTCAAATATTCAATGATTTTGTGAGATATCATGATGAGCTGTTTTCTGAACAAATTGCTACTTAATCTTTCCAGATGACATCATGCCTAGTGATGAATTTGCTCAGTGGCTTTATAGTGGTCCTGGATTTATTTCTGTTTCACCTTGAAGCCAACCTTTACAGCTCAGAGCAGGTGGAAGCCTTCTGCTACTCTCCTGTAAGTATGTAATAGAGTCTGAATACACCGTAATAATGTGTAAATCAGCAGTTAGTATTTCGCTTCATTTGTCATAGACGTAATGGCAATACTTAGTACTGAATTAACTTGCTCCGGTGTCACAGTTCCACATCAATGTGCTTCCAACAAATAAGTTTAACCCAGCAACGGAACATAAAACTAATTTAAATAAAAAACTAGAAGTTCAAACAGCATCACCACGAGTCTCTGAGTTGTCGATTCAGAGAGAGTGTCATAGCCGCACTTTGGCAAGGATGCATTGATTGATTATGCATCATGCAACCTGGTTGATCGGCCAGATGCTCATTTAAATAGGTGAAGCCAGAGGCACGAGACATTGAGGAGATTTTCCCCAACCATCCCTGCAGTTTCCACTGAAAAGCACAATCAAGCATGTTCGTCATGCGAATAGCCCAAACCAAAATCCTATCCACTCGCCGCCGATTACCAGAATGATTGGATGTTTTATTTTTGATCAGTGACAAGCAGATATTTCCAATTTTGGAGTCACACAAAGAAAGAAACTACTTTGCAGTAATCTGTACACATTTCTAAATATCTCGTCCAGGATTTTGCTTGGCAGAGAAATGCTCCCAGTCTAATCATTTTGTTGCATTTTCTCCAAAATTTTCACATTTGGCTGAATTGCCTGCTGTTGATAAATCAACGCCTCCCACCCCTCTGTCCTCCACCATCCTCAACCGACTTCAAGAAAAAAAAATGGATATACGTATAAGAGCCAAACATAGAGCTGTGGGGCAAGGAGTCGTGGGTGAAAAATGATAAAGTGAGCCGATTCATGGGCAGAATGATCGAATGATCTGTCACTTTTTTTTGTTGCTTCCCTGACCAGGACTCGCCAATCAGATCTCTATCATTCCCCCATCTGAGACAACAAAACGACGTGGGTAAATAGAATGCCAATATATTTAATTTGTCCTTGAACTCAATTCCATAGCAAACCATTTATGCATTAAACAAGCATTCACCAATGCGGGATCACAACTAAGTAAGGTCAATCCCAAACCCAATCTGTTTAATTTGCCCGAGTTTGACGATATTCTTTGTCTAATATTTTGGATTAAGTTTCGCACTCAATTATGCTGCCAGAGGGAGTGTGAGAATTGTTTTTTTTTGCTGCAATTCGCTTTGTTTAATTCTGACGGTCATTAACATGTTCTTGCAATCGATGTACAGGAACATTGCTGGTCTTTCCTTGTCATTCTCTGGATCCTAGCGCTGCTGGAGCTAACAGCCTTAGTCAATTCTTCCATTCTCGGGTGTGTGATGCGGTTCAGAATTTCTAAGATGCAAATCAGTCAGGTTGGTAAATACATAAGCTCTGATATATAGATGAAGTGAACAGCAAGAACCTTTGTCTCAACTTCAGTGATTATTGAAACGGATTTTCTTGTGAACACACGAGTGAGTTTCTTTATTCGTTGTGCATATGAACAGTTGATACTCCGTGTTTGTTGGTTGCGAGGTAGAAAATACTCCAGGACACCTCCACACGACCTTCTGCTACTCTTCTCTATGTTGTAATGTGTTCTTTGAAACAACCTCTGTCAGGAAAACTCAGTCAGTCAGGCCCCGATTTACCGTGATCACACATGTGCACAGAAATCTTGTGCACAGAACTTTGTTGTTGTACTGATGGAATGCTGTACCGTCTTTGCCAGCTTTTGGATTAGATGTTCGACTGTCCGCACAGTCTGCCCCTGTTTGCACCCTAAATTAGACACCAATGATCTCGTGAAATAAGGGAAAATCACCCGCAAACGCACTCAAAAATCATCCTCAGAACATCCTCCCTGAAAAAAATGGGCGAGGTATAGCCCTATTCCATGTTTCACTATCTTGCAATGTGTAGCTGTCTTAAGCATTTTTTTTTCTATTACACCGTTAGCATCAGTTTAAAATAAGGTTTCATCTTTATAACGATCCTTGGGACATCCAAATAACGTTTTAGGTGCGACTCTTTGCCAGCCATTCCATATGTGGATGCAGAAGATGACAGATAGAAAGCCTCAGCATTGTTTACTGCAGTAGACTGTTAGGCTCGAATTCGAACTCACATCCGTGAAATGAAGTGGAATATGCCAGTTTGTTACCAGATGGTCGCTTGATGGTTTCACAAAGAACTTTAATCAATTAGACTTTTCTCATTTTAATAAGTCAACATTGCAACATGTAAGGTGAAACAGTGTTGTATTTGCAACTGATACAATAGTTGCTCACTCGATATAGGTTAATGAGCAGCGTTGTCGACACCGGGGTGATATATACAGAATAGAACAATTGACAGAGCACGATCGAAAATATTAATGCATAAATGTTTAAAATGCATGCGTATTGAGAAGTGTCACGCAACGTAGTTTTTTATCCGTATTTCGGTATAGCATGGTTAGGCCATCGTTTCTTCCTGATCCATAATTGCCCCTTTAGAAGTTGCTTGTGAACTGGCATTTAGGATTGGTCCATGTGATGTAGGCACACCCAAAGTGCGGTTAGGGAAGAGTTCAGGGATTTTGACACAACGATAGTGAATGAATGGCGATATATCCCAAGTTAGAATGTTGAGTGACCTGAAAGGAAACGTCCAGATAGAGGTGTTTCTATGATTCTGTTTCTAGTCCTTATAGATTTCCGTGGTCCTTATAGATGCTCTTGGCTGAGTGTTTAAAGTGTGCTGTCTCAGGCGCTTTGCTGCGTTCCTTCAGTGAAAACGCTCAAAGAGAATGTACAACTAATTGTAACATTCTGGAATGTGCATGTCACTCAAAAAAACCTGGAACAGAACCATACAATCTCTCTAGTTCAGAACCAGCCAATTCAGCCAATTGATCCCGCACCAACAACAATCCCATCCAGGCCCATTCCGGTAACCGTATATGTAGAGCTTGCTCAGCAACCTGACAAAATTGTAGAGAACTGGCTTGACCACAGAAGACAGAGGGTAGAAGGCAAAGGGTCTTTTCCCGGCTGAAAGTCTGTATCCAGTGGTATTCCGCAAGGCTCTGTACTAGGACCTTTGCTATTTGTGATTTTATATATATAAATGATTTGGAAGTAGGTGTAACTGGCCAGTCAATCTAATACGCACACGTTTGGAGTTGAGAAGCCTTGCTGTCCACATTAACGTTTGTTGTCAGAATTTCTGAATGAAGTTGAACAATGTTAAATCAAATATGTCGGCTAAAAGCCTTTTAATTTTTTATTCTTCAACTGGCTATGGCATCTATCCTTGACTGCTCAGGGAGACAAGAGATGATATTGTTGTATCTTTGAAAGAAATCTTTGATACTTCATTGGACACAAGTGAAGAGACAAAGGATTGGAAGATAACGAATGTGGTACCGTTATTTAAGAAGGGGAGCAGGGATGATCCGGGTAATTATAGGCCGGTGAGCTTGGAAAGTTGTTGAAGAGGATTCTTAGAGATAGGAAGTATGCGCATTTAGAACGGAATAATCTCATTAGTGACAGACAGCATGGTTTTGTAAGAAGGAGGTCACAAATTTGGTGGAGTTTTTTTTGATGAGATGACAAAATCTGTTGACGAGGGAAGGGCTGTAGATGTCGTCTGTATGGGTTTTAGTAAGGCGTTTGACTAGGTCCCTAGGCAAGTTGGTGCAAAAGGTTAAATCTCATGGGATACAAGGAGAGGTGGCTAGATGGTTAGAGAACTGGCTTGGATACAGGAGACAGAGGGTAGTAGTCCAAGGGTTTTTTATCCGACCGGTGATATTCTCCAGGGTTCTGTACTGGGATCTCTGTTATTTGGGATATATATAAATAATTTGGAAGAAGGTGTAACTGGTGTGATCAATAAGTTTGTGGATGGCACAAAATGGCTGCAGTTGCTGATAGCGATGAACGCTGTCGGACAATACAGCAGGACACAGATAGGCTGGAAAATTGGGAGGAGAAATGGCAGACGGAACTGAATCCATATAAATGCTAAGTGACGCATTTTGGTAGACGTAATGTAGGGTAGAGGTAAGTTATGTAATAAGTGACAGAACCATCAAGAATATAGACACACAGAGGTACCTGGGTGTGCAAGTCCACAGATCCTTGAAAGTGGCTGCACAGGTGGTGAAGTTAGTGACGGAGTACAGAGTTTAAAAACTGGAGTCTGATATTGCAGCTGTGTAGAACATTGGTTAAGCCACATTTGGAGCACTGCGCCCAGTTCTGGTCGCCACGCTATGGAAGGACGTGGAGGCTTTGGAGGGAGTGTAGCTAAGGTTTAAAAGGATGTTGCCTGGTATGGAGAGACTTAGCCATGAGGAGAGATTGGGTAAACTGGGGTTGTTCTCCCTGGAAAGACAGAGAATGAGGTGAGAACTAATAGAGGTGTATAAAATTATGAAGGGTATAGATAGAGTGAGCAGTGGGAGGCTTTTTTTTCCAGGTCGGAGGTTACGATCACGAGAGGTCACAGGTTCATGGTGAGAGGGGCAAGGTTTAGCTCAGATATCAGAGGGATGTTTTCTACACAGAGGGTGGTGGGGATCTGGAATTCACCGCCAAGGTGGGTGGTGGAGGCGGACACGCTGGGATCGTTTAAGACCGATCTGGATAGTCACATGAGCAGACTGGAAATGGAAGGATACATACGAATGGTCTAGTTGGGCCAAAAGGCGGCGCAATCTTGGAGGGCCAAAGGGCCTGTTTCCTGTGCTGTATTGTTCTTTGTTCTGGAACATCTGTGGACAAATCTTCATGTAGCATTCTTCAAATATGGGATGTCCCTATGCCAGCATTGGAATACTTTAAAAATCTTTTCGGTTTCAGATTCACTGCCCTCTCTATATCCCCAAAGTCTGATTGGAAGAAAGATGCTTTGGAAATGAATTAAGTCGTGGATTTAAGATGCACAGAGGAATTGAGCCACATGTTGGAGATCAGTAAGTCCCTTAGCGGATTGGCGAGTGAAAAACAGGCAGAGCTTTAAAACTATTTGTAACAGCTATGCGAAAAACTCAGCGCATTTATTCCTCATGGAAATGTCAGGATTTTGAAAGTTCTGATTGAAAAAAATAATTAAGCATTCTGCTCACACAAATATTCTTCATCAGGGCTCTGAAGAAATGTGCAGGGTGAATATGTACGGTGGGGACGACTCCGCCTTGAAGGTGACAATGCAGGCACGACAGGTAAATAAGCTGTGTTGTCAGAAGCAGAAATTTACAAATAGCAGGTATTGGCAATTAAATTGCTTCAGGGACAAGACCAAACTGAATGGAAGTAGAGTCACGGCACATGGGTATAAGTGGTGATCTTGTGGTCAAAAATGTTTTGAAGTCTGTAGCTAAACAGCTCAGAAGCTGTCCCTCTTTAATTCCGGAGCCAATCAGCTGCCATGAAAGTTATATCGTTGTTATTATTATCATACGGACACTGCAAATGTTTTTTTTTCAGTAGGTGAAGCAGTTAGTTAACTTCCATTCCAGTTCAATGAACAATCTTTTTCCTCTTCTTCGGAGCACCTGACATTACATAATCTTCACAAATTTACTGAATCTGACTTTTTTTGACCCAGGAGTAAAATGGTGCAGGAACCTGCAGTGATTCTAATAATTTTGGAATATAGTGTCTAATTCTTTGAAAGACTGCAATGTCAAAAAGAAACAATGAAGTTTTCACAGAATTATTAGTTATTGAGAAAAGTATTCACATTGAAAAGGAATTGCTACGTTTCATGTCAGTTACTTTAATTTTGAGTGTATTCAATATTTTGACATCAATTCGCAGAACAATAATGCACCCACTGCTGAGGACATCACCACTCAAACACAGACACTTCAGGGTCCGACCTGCAGCAACATGACTCCACTGGCACCGGTCTAGAATGGTTTCATTGGCAAAACAACAGAGTCACCAGGAAGTGACTTAGTTATCGTGGGATTGCGTTAACCCATGAGTGCTTGGTGCTTGATGAATTCAGAAGGAAGTTAAACAGAATAAATAAAATTGGGTGATGGAATCCATCAATCCACTGGCTAATTCCACCTGTCAGAATTCTCTTGGATTTTACCACACCCAAGGTCTAGCTGAAACCACCTTCCAACATGTCTCCCTCATTTCCCATTTCCTGCCTATCACATTTTGCTCTTCATTCCACACCGTGTCCATGTTTAATCACCTTCAATAATTTTAAAGTGTTTGCAGATGTCGTGAGATTGAGGCTGCAATGTAGAACAATAAGCTTTCATTATGATTAGTTTCATTTCATCCATATCCGCAGCCCCATCCACACGCTGCCCTCCCTCCCAACACAGACCCCCGCCCCCATCATCCCTACCCTTGGTAATGTCGCCATGAAACATAATAACTGTACTCCTTTTCAACTCTTGTTACAGTATTCTGCAGTAAATTATGTGGTAAAATATTTTTCACAAAATATGTAGTAAGGAATCATGTCATAAATCATTATGTGGCAAAGTATGCAATAAGGAACTCTGCGTTAAAAAAGTCCGTGGTAAATAGATGTGATAAAGTATTATTTCGTAAAATATGTGATGACAAATGTCGTAAAGTATGTGGTAAAATATTGTCTGTTTTCGCTGTTCAGTGCAATATTGTGTTATCTCATCATAAACAAAATACGGCAATTGCTTATATGTTTGAAATAAACTAATTTTACTTCCATATGTGAATTCTTTCCTTCCATCTGTTCCTGGATTACGCCTCTCCGCCTTTTTGTAATGGAATGTGTTGGTCGTTTATTGTTTAAATGTGGTTATGAATTAATCCCGAGTGCTTGAGATGGAACCTCAACAGTGCGTTATAGCCCTTGTCCTAAGGAGTGTTTCAAATTTTAACGGTGTTGCTTTCACATTAGGGAGTGCGGTGCTAACGATTGGTACGTAAACGAAATCCAACAAGGAGAAAATCATACTGTTACCTTTCAGCCCACGTGCTCAAGTGTTGCCTGGGGGTCCAAGGAATAACATTGGAGTCCGAAACTCAGCTCCGACACGAAATAAATAAATAATTAATATGACTAAACCCAAAGCGTGGGAAGATGAAATGTGGAACACTTCAATGATCAAATTGGACTGTGAAGCTTGTTTGCTATCCAAAATTATATTTAGCACAATTATACGGACTGTAGCTTGCTTCCATTTAGGAAGGTAATAACAAACATTCCCACAACAAAGGAAAAATTCTTTCGATTTTTCACAATATATTAAGTTATGTCTGTCCCTCATTAACATTACCTTCAATAGACTATTGGACAGAAACACGAAAGAAGCCCCAATTGTCACATCGCCATTTAAGCAGATGGGACGTGTAGTTGGTTGGGTGCAACATGATTTATGAAGATATAATCAAAGGGAGGCAGTGGGTCTGCCAGGAATGGAAATGATCTATAGAGGGATGATTGAGTTGAATGGATGAGTGGGGGATCTGTTCTGAGATGCTGCAGAGCGCCGGGTAAAGACAAACAGTGGAATCTTGGGTAGTTCTGTCTCTGATGGTTAAACTGTGGGTTCAGCTCATAGTTAGGATTGATTTTATCTTCCTTTAGTCACTTGGCGATGAAGCAATGAAAGTCTGCATTCTCCAGCTCCCCGAAAAAAGGCTGAGTTGGAGTCCTCCCGCCAAGATGCTGGTCCCCCTGGGATGTAAGTGCCACCCGTCTTTATTGTACAGGTCACACCTGCCTCAAAAGAGGTCGCAATGATCCAGGAACCGGAACCTCTGCCCCCTGCTCCAGTCTCTCAGCCACCCATTCACTCTCCACCTCATTCTATTCCTGCTCTCACTTTCCCGTGGCGAAGGCAGCAATCCTGAGATTACTACCTTTGTGTTCCCCTTTCTCAGCTGTCTACCTGGTTCCCTATAACCCCTTTTCATGACCTCTTCCCTCTTCCTACCTACATCAGCGGTCCCTATATGGACCACAACTTTTGGCTTCTCCCCCTCCCCTTTCAAGATATCTGGGTTGTGATCAGAGACATCCCAGATCCCAGCTCCAAGGAGGCAGACCACCATCCGTGACTTCCGTCTGCGCCCGCAAAAACGTCTATCTGACTATGGAGTCCATCTGACTATGGACTATGGAGTCCCCTATTAACACGGCCCTTCCCTTTACTTTTTGGTGCTACTGGGTCGGGCTGATCTTACCGAGTAGACTGGTCAGTGGAGTTCATGAAGTATATGAATTGTTTTGAAATGTGTATCTGGATTATGGTGCAGTAAGCAAAGCAAATAAGTTGATTTCTGATGCATATAGGCAGCAATTCGGACACAGGTAAACAGACTGCACTGAGTGACATTGAATTCGATAGCATAACGCTAAGTAATTCACTGCTTCAGTAGCCAGTAGCAATGTTAAGACCAGCCAATAAAGGGGGCTGTGCAGGAACCTTCCACACACCTGACGAAGGAACACCGTTTCCGAAAGCTTGTAACATTACTATCAAATAAACTGGTTGAACTCTAACCTAGTTTTGTGAGACTTCTTACTTTGTTTACCCCAATCCAACGCGGGCATCTCCGCATCATAATTGAGAGGAAAACAGCGACTGTCTCAAGGCCAACAGCGAATGTTTGTGTGAGAGAAATAATTTGAAGATATTGGATGACTGCTGGAGGGAATGCAAAACATCAGTCATGCGATGTTTGGACCAGTCAGCAAAGGGATCGGTGAACCAATAAACGCCAGTCTGAATATCCCAGTTGGTAGACTATCAAACTTTCACTCTGTGGGTACTGGGTTCAAGGCCCTTTGTGGGCAATTCTCAGTCAAGTCACACCATTTTATGTAACGCTGGTCATTTTGTGTCGGTCCAGGTTTTTCAAACGTGTATTTATTCCAATGCACTTGTTTCTCAGCCTTGTATCTTATGATGTTTTGAATTCAATCGGACAGCTCACTAAAATATTGGAAAACAATTAGCGTCCGCTCATTTGGTTAGTGTGGTATGACGGCACTTATACGGATTCGAGAGATTACTATTTGAAACGTATTTCTGTGAGTCAGTTAACATCACATCCCGCTCCCATATCCCCATCTTCACCCCCAGTTCCACGTTCCTGCAACACCACTATCTCACCACTACCCTCACATGCAATAATGATCTCGACGAAACAATGTTGAAAAGTGAACGCTTGGAGTTGGTGTTCATTGGAAGTGTTGGAGTTTTTTGGCAACCATTCGTGAACTATTTGGAGAAGCAGTGAAGTTTGAGGGAGGGAGCTGTGTAATTCAGAGGTAGTCACTCATTGGCTGAAACTCAAAGCGAATGCCTGTGTCAGAGAAATCATCTGAAAATATTGGATGATTGTTGGAGGAAATGCAAAATTTCAGCCAGACAATGTTTGGACCAGCCAGTAAAGGGCGCTGTGCACCTTCTGGGTAACTCAGTCGGTCGAGCATCAGGTTCAAGTCCCTGTTTGGATATTGTTTTCAGGTTTCCATTCTCAATCGACACGTTGTTTCATGCGTCGAGTGAGTGTCCTGGTGACTTTGTCTCTGTCCTGGACATTCAAAGCTGGATCTGTTCCAATCTATTTCTGCAACATTTGGTTCTCAGCGTTGTGTGCTGTCGTGTTTGAATAATACTGACCCAGAGTCCACAAGGAACTCATGGTTATCGCATTAAGATTCTTAAATGGGAACTTTGGAAAATTCTAATCTGCTTCTGATTGTAAGCTATTTTTCCGTTCCAGATGTTTCAAGTTATATTGAATGATAATATGAGATTGTGAATATCATCCAGGCCTTTCAGCGTGGCTATTCTCAGATTTTTTTGTTCAGTCCAATTAAAAATCTGTAACATAACGCAATTGGTTCCATGGATACTTAAAATTCAAATATATTTCATTCTGTGATATTTACATAATTCATGTTGAACCTTTTCAGGCATTGCGATGCTTTGTAAAAACTTTGCTTTCAAGAATGGACTGAGAGCTTTTTCATTGACAAATTTTGAATTATCGGGGCAATTAAATCCTCCATCATTACCTAAAGTTTCAAATTGAAAGTACAGACTTTATCTCAATTTTCAACGACATTACCCATTCCCTCACTTTGTTAGCTTCAAGTTCGGGAACTTCCTTTCCCAAAGTAACATATGAGTAGCTGCACCACATGAACTGCAGTGATGTAAAAAAAAGTCTTCTAAAAGAGGTTATTATGGTGTGCTGTTTTGCCATGCTTTTAGGATCATTGCGCCAATATTTGTATCTTCACTTTAAACGATAACAAACATTCCAAAACTGTTGTTGGTCTCAATTGCTGGAACATCTTTCCCAAAAGTACTATAAGAGTAACTACACTACATGAACTGCAGTAATGGAAAACATGTTTTCGAAATGAGCTTTTTGTCGTTTGCTGTTTTGCCCACAGACTGAGATTTGTTCCAGATTCCCCAAGACTGGGTAACTAAATCATTAGGAAGTTGTGGTCCAGTTTTTATTTCTTTTGGTAATCTTTCCTTCGGTACAATTCTCGTTCCCTGCAATATGGACAAACATGTTGAACGGAGATACTCATTTCCCACTTTCTGCATTCAGAAAGGTTTGCAAAGCGGCCACAATCCTTACTTATTTTCCACTGGTTTGTATCAATTAAATGAGTTATTGAAAATATCATTAGTCTACTGTCAATAAGGTAAGTGTCTCAAATTTTGGCATAAATTAGGGTCCGTTTATTATGTTAGAGTGATGTTTCCGGGACAACCACACAAATAAGAATTTCTTTGTGTTACTGTTTGAGACTTATCTCTCGATATCATTCTATTCCTACACGCCCGACAGTACTCCCATCCTTCACTCCAACTTCTTGCAGCATCACTATCTCACTCCCACCCTCACAGGAATAAAGGCCAAGACGTAAGAATGTTTAAAAGTGAATGCTAGGAGTTGGCTTTCTTTGGAAGGATTCGGGTTTTTTGACAATAATTCGACAAGCAAGTTTTGGCGAGGCAATGAGGTTTGAAGAGAGAGCTGTATAATTGAGAGGAAGACACTAATAGTCTCAAACCCATTGGCGAATACTTGTGTGATAGAAACAATCTGAAAATACTGGATGATAGCTGGAAGGAACGCAAAACTTCAACCACGCGATGTTCAGACCGGCCAGTATAGGGCGCTCCACAATCCTAGCACCAGAGCCCGGATAGCTCAGTCGGTAGAGCATCAGACTTTTAATCTGAGGGCCCAGGGTTCAAGTCCCTGTTCGGGCGATGCTTTTTAAACCTCCATTCTCAATCGAGTCACACTCTTTCATGTCTCAAGTGAGCCATTGGTCACTTTTCGTTTGCTCCAGACATTCAAACGCGGATCCATTTCAGTCCAATTTTGCACCGGATGGTTCTCAGCCTTCTCTGCTATGAAGTTTCAAGTGCTCTCCAACATAAGTAATGATATTCAAGAACCCACAAGGAATTCATGATGATTATTTTAAGATTAATGATCGAACTCCACTCTAACCGAGAGAAAGACCATCAAATCGTATCTGTTTTCAGTTAAATGATGTTTAAAGTTGATTTTCAACTTTATGTTAATGTTAAAGTGCGTTTTAAGAGTTCAAGTAAAGCTGCATCCACTTATGGAGTCCGTATCCTTCCATTCCTTCCTACTGATCTGTTCATTGAGTTGCATCTTAAATGCCGCAATCATATCTCCCACAGCATTCCCGGGCAGTGTCTTCTAGCTATTCATCATCTGCTGTGTAAAAAAAATGCCTTGCATTTCTCCTCTAATTTTTTTCCGACGCACCTTAAATCTATGTACCCTAGTACTTAACTTTCTACCTTAGGAAACAGCATTTGACTATCCACTCTGTCCATGTCACTCATAATTTGTAAATCACCATCAGGTCATCTCTCAAATTCCGTTATTCCAGTGAGAGCAAAACTTCCCTCATATGTAAAACCCTCCAGTCCAAGGCAACGCTATAGGAAACTTTTCGGCACCCTCCCCAACGCATTCAAATTGTTCTGGTAGTGTAATCAGAATTGCACACAATAATCTGCATCAGGCCTAACTAAGGTTCTATACAGCAGCAGCATAACATGCATTTTTTATATATAACTCAGTGCCACGACCAATGAATGCAAGCATGCCATATGCCTTCTTGCCCATTTTATCCACGTTGTTGTCACTTTCAGTGATCTGTGGACATGCACATCCAGATTTCATTGCCTGTCAATACTTCTAAGTGCTCTTCCATTTATGTAGAATTCCTACGTGCATTGGATCAGAAAATGCATGATCTCACACAGTTCAGAAGTTTCGAATTCAAAAGTTATTCAGTAAAATGCGCAGAAAGCTAGCACAATGATTTGAATTCACGTTGATTGGACAAATGCATTAACAAACGAAGGCAAGACTGAATTACTGTTAGACTTCGCACAAGAAAGACAGAATACGGATCGAAATTGAAGGATTTGATATTTGTTTTGCCAAATATATCACTTACTCAGCATTCTGAGATTTAGAAAGATAAACTAATTGTCATTTCGATCTCAACGTGGTTGGCATCATACTTTCCAATGACCAAGAACAAATCAGTAACTCTCAAACTTTTCATCTGTGAGGCAAACAGTGCCATCTTCACCAGTCGATCTCCGTAGCTGAAATTCATATAGGGAATTACAGGATCACTTAGACAGAAATTGACAGTTAGATGTGGGTAAGGGGGGGAATTAAGGCAATTTCTTACACTTTAACAGAATAGCTGCATCTACATTAAAACACAATCTGCACTTCCTCTTTCATGGAATCACACAAAGCCAAATAGGTAATGTTCGCCTCGTTATGATGCATTAGAGAATAGGTGAACAAAGAAAGGACGGGGATTCAACACGTACAATAGAATTCCAAAGAGCACTTAATTTATTGAGAGATTCTTTCCCGAGGAGTGGAACAGCCCACCGCGAACACAACATAAACAACGTGAAAAATGCAATTAAACACCTGTTTCAGTTGAAAGATGAGATGGTTAAGCTTCTTGGTGGGCATAATCGATATTTCCCCGGTTAACGACACAACTCCCTGTGGTCCTCACCCTTTCTTTGGCAAATCAATTTGCAAACATGCCTCTTGTATTTTGGCAAGGCTGTGGCCATCAGCTTAAAAGAAATATTCTGCATTACGCTATTATATAGAAAGAGTTTTCAGTGTGAAGATGAAACTCCCGCATATGAATCGTTCAAACAGCAATTTCTGCCTTATTAACGGGTTTTTCTAAAAACGCTTGAATTTATACCTTAAATCTATGTAAGAGACACATCTTTTTTTACGGCCCTTTTCACCATAGGCCCCAATGTTGCCTTTTTATTTCAGGCATGAAGTCATCACGGAAGCCAATTTTCATCGGAAACGCTCCTCCAATGACGTGATCGTCTGCCTTGCTGATGTTGATTAAGAATATGCGCTGGACATGATGGCTAATTCCTCATCTCCTTTGGAAAAAGAGCTTTGGCAGCATATCATAAATCTCTTCATAATGAGTTACAATTGCAGTACTCTGCCAGTAGAGGGAATGTCCACTTGTCAAATAAACGCTTTGAAACAACAAATTAATTATTTTGAAACATTAGTTAAAGGAGTAGACTGCAAAGTTCAAGCTGTATATGAAATGGGACAATTGAATGCGGTTTGAATACTTGTGTCTTTAAAAACAACTGACATTGAGATTTAACGAGACGGCAGGAATTTCAAAGAACTTTCTGGTGTGCATAATGATAAGGAATTAGATAATCTTGAACGACAATTTACGAAACTAGGTCAAAATAACTCCCAGATCAATAAAGAGGCGGGACTTACAATTTCTGAAAGAGAAAAGGATGACTTCTGTGCGGCTACATGAATAGAGATTTTGTTCGGGCGCTGCTTTTAAACTTGAACAGAGAGTTGAATCCTGTATCCTCAGATGAAAAATATACCGACTGAGTTATGCAAGCTCCTACTCGAACAGCGATACAGCGAACTTCCCTGGTTGCTCTACAACATTACATGAACTGGTAGCAGCCGATTTCCCTGTTAGCATTTTCCTATTATTTGGCTGTTTGGTTATAGCGAATCTCCGTCTTTGGCCGAATCACAGGCTGATAAGAATCTGGAAGAGAGCAAAAACATTGCTAAAGCCCCCAGTCCCCTGAGCTGGTTTGTTCACAAGTTGTGTAATTACAGGGAGAGTCTTTCAAAACTACGTCAATGTAATTTTGCTAAGAGGCTAAGAAAATCTTTGGTGAATCCAAAGACTGAGAAGCCATTCTTGGATTGTTTGATAATAAAATGCCCGCCGAGTACTCGGTAATCACATCCATCGGAATCTATACCAGTATAACGTATAATTGATTCAATTGATAGAATCATAGAATCCTACAGTGCAGAGAGAAGTCATTTGGCCCATCGATTCTACACTAACCACAACCCCACCCAGGTCCTGTCCCCATATCCCCATATATTTACCCACTAATCCCTCTAACCTATGCATCCCGAGACATTAAGGGGCAATTTAGAAAGGCTAATCAACCTAGTCCGCACATCGTTGGGCTCGGTAAGAAAGATTAGAGGGACGATTTTTCCGTCCCAGAGCAGTACCTCAATATCAGCAAAACAATAATGTTTCCGAACTTTGACATGATGAATTATTGTACACAAACACATACGCGCGCGGGCACACACACACTCACATCAAAATACACATACACATACACACACACACACAAACACACAAAGACACACACGCACACATACGCACACACAAACACTCGCATGCAGGCACACACACACACGCACAAATACACACATGCATATACAGAAACACAAACATACACACACATACACACACACACACACACACACACACATTCAGGCACACATGCACACATACACGCGCACACACAAACCACATTCACATGCAGGCCTCACATAAAAATACACACAGATATAACACACACACACACACACACACACACACACACACACACACACACGCAGGCACACATGCACGCGCACACACAAACACACATTCACACGCATGCACTCACATAAAAATACACACAGATACACACACACATAAACATGCACACACACACACACACACAAACACACATATGCACATACAGAAACACAAACTCATACACACACGCAAAACACAAAGGGTAGCCTCGGAATTTCTTTCTATATGTAAATATTTTAACCTGACAAAATAGATTTAACCGGCGAGTGAATATTGCCCTCCCTGGACTCTCCAAATTGAACCAGGTTTTTGGCTCAAACCGAGCTCACTCCCTGAATATCTGAAATCCTGAATGCGGATGCAAATCATGTACACTTTCCAGTCTTGTCACCAGGGTTCCTCACTGAACTGACAACGCCGAAGTCCCGGTCAAAATATGTGGACATTTCTCTTTCCATCTCCGTTCCCGATACTCACTTCCTTCTTTCTTTCTACGTCTGAACTGAGAACGCCTTGATCCAGAATTCGAGTTATCTCACGCTGAAGATGCCGCCTTTCCCAGATCTTCTGCCAACTCCCTCTTGGCCTGAATTTGGGCCACTTCAACACCGTCTCCGGGTCCTCCACGCGGGGGAAGTCTGTGAATGCTATTCATAAAGTGAAGGATTCTGGGAGTTCAAACAAAACATAGTGCCAAATGCATTATGTAATGCTGGGCAACTTCAATCAGCCTTAGTCTAGTCCTACCACGTATATCTCACCTAACCTCAGCCTCACCAACACTCTCCAGTCTCAAGCATTCCATCCCTCTTCGGCTTCGGCAGTTTGATACTTTATCGCTTTGCCTTGCCTGGTGTCCAGATTTCTGTCAATTCACGAGGCCACTCCAATCACTTGACCTACACTTTGCACCATTTGGTTTCCTTCTTTGCACCATAGGAAAATGTAGCTACATTACAGCCAACCCATTCAACCCAGCCGTGAATATATGTTCCTTTCTATGCACTTAAGGGAACTTGTATTTTCACATAACTTGCTATATTCTATCGTGTTCGAATTTATATCACTGTCTTTTTCTTCCTCAACCTTTGCTGGTGTAGATTTTTGCCCATTCGTCTGGCCTACATTTAATCAAGGCAGCATGGTAAATGTGCTCTCATTCATCTTTAAATTCTATCATGTTGTATTAAACTTGTAAAATAAATCTGGCAGAAGGATCCGACATCCGTGAAGTACTCAGGAAATTAGAGTGACGAAATATCTCCATAAATGCCTGATTGCTCTGCTGTCATACATATCAGCCAATTTCCACAGGTTACTTTATGCATAGCTGTTTTATTACCCTATAATTGCCGTCACTTAAGTTTAGAGAATTTTTCTTAACACTCAGATAAGCAACATTCAGTCTGATTGGTTGCCGTGCAATCATAAAGTGTAACGGAAAAAGCAGCCACTTCCTTCAGCCGATCTCTACTTGTGAACGATGCATTCGACTGCAGATGAACAATATCAGAGACCCAGTGGTTCAGCAGTCTGACAATGATGGTAGACTGTGGTTTTAGTTCGGTGCTCAAGTGTTTCCGTATTTATTCAGGTGGAATAGTTTTAAACAGATGCGAATGGAAGATGGACTAAATGCATAGTTAATGTGAGCAATACGTGCCTGACGACAATATTAAGCTAATATTCTTAATTTGTTTCCTGCTTTCACATTCTCAGCGTCTCTGACGAGGTAATAGGCCATCTCGGTTTAGATACAGGTCAAAGTTATGCGTCTAAGACACAAACATCTATTGTTTAATGGGTTAGACATTTGCCTCGTAGCA
Source organism: Sphyrna mokarran (assembly GCA_024679065.1). Classification (NCBI taxonomy): domain Eukaryota; kingdom Metazoa; phylum Chordata; class Chondrichthyes; order Carcharhiniformes; family Carcharhinidae; genus Sphyrna; species Sphyrna mokarran. The sequence continues at coordinate 4,356,848 of JAGIQG010000014.1, read as the reverse complement.
GATTCTAGATATTGAAAGTATATTCAGAAGCTGCACATCTGTCATTAAAGGAACAGAAATGAGAACAAGAAGTAAGATAGTGAAAACTTCCTCTTCCTCCAGCAGTCATGAAATTATTTGGCAAAAGAAAAGAAGAATCTGGACTGAAATCCAAAACCTCAAGACTGTTGTCAGCAATTCTCCAAAGAAAAAACAACACAAAAGTTTGTAATTTGGTCTATTGACCCAGCATCCCATTGACGTGTATATATTTGGTACCATACGTCCAAACCCCTGCAGCAATCGCAGGAGATTCGAGCAATTAAGAAATGGATTATTTGCACCACTGTAAATGGTTGTGCTGATTAAACAGTTTCTATTCCACTTCATTATGGGTCAAAATACTTCACCAGATAAATTACAACCTCCAGAATGCACACCAACACTTCAACCTCATAGAATCTATACCAGACTTGTGGAAAATAAGTTTACAGTTTCTGTAAACACGCTCCGATTCGTGACAGCCAATGATCACGAATTTTGCATTTTGGTATCGAGCATAATAATTCAGATAATTTAATCTGGTTCGGCGCTGTAATAGGTCGTTCCTACACTTAACCTCAGGATGTAAACACCAGCTCACCCATGATTGTTTGAGAATTAGATATCATTACTTGGAAAGTTAGACATTTGTATGTTTTTGCCTAATTCTTGCAGAGTTGTGACCGTCACATGCATTTCTCATCCTTAATTGGTTGGAAAAGGTTGCGGGCAACACGTTCATCAGCTGCTGGAACCCATCTCATGAGAATGATCCCAGAATTATGTTAATACTAACCGAATGTCTCGCTGTGTCATTTCTGAAGTTAACTAAGGTTCTATGGATCCAACGTCACCTGCAGGTAAGTTTGACCTACGTTCTTCCTTAGAGGTAAGTGAATCAGGAGCGTTTTTACAAGTATTATAAATGACAGGTTCCTTGTCGCGCATATAGGAACAGATTCATTCCAGACTGCTATTAATTGTATTACAACTTATAGTTGTCCTGGATGGGTAGAGCATTATCTTATCTCTGCAACAAGAAGTCTGAATGGTGAGGCAAAATAAATGGCCGTTCTCTTATCTGTTTTGCTGCCAAATGCTTCGAGCAATTTAGTGATCTCAAGACAACAATAAGATAGGAAATGGAGCATCGAAGATGCAAGGTTTTACAGCAGTTCTAGATAGAACTGGCCATGGAACAGACCTCAATTTCAGGAAATCTGAATATGGAGATTGACATTGAAATGATCAAGTTAGGAGCTGACATTGAGCAACGACCAGAGGTTGCACAATGGAATTTATCATCTCCTCCAGCCAAACCAAGAGTCGGAAATCAGGAAGTAAGTGGAACATCACATCTCCCAATTCCCTCCACCTCATTCCCCGTCCCCCAGTGTTATCACCATTCTAGAGAACGTTTAGAAGAAAGTCACTTTTTTAAATTAAATTCAGTTGGTTTGTAACAAAAATACGCTTAAGACAATTTGAGGAACTTCACAATTTTGAGAATTAAGATTAAAATTGAAAGCCCACTATTTGCGAATTCGTGGTTACTATATTTTACGAACTATGTATTCCCATTTATATCAAAATTTTACCATTTGATTTAGTTCAAAATCTTCTATCAAATGATGAGCCACGCAATAGACAGGGTGATTTTTGGAGAAATGGCGGATGAAAGATACTCTCATTGAATTAAAGTCGGGTCTCAAATGTTAGCGCATAGACCAAATTCTACCCTTGAAATTAATCATGTCTGCAATATCACAAGGACATTTGAAGTTTGTGAGTATTTCTCGCGGTGGACTGGCTAATTTCAGGTCACATTTTGAATGCAATAGATAAATGGAATTGAATTCAAAACCTTTCCTTATGCAAACCAGCACCGTAACATAGTCTGTTTTAAGTCTCATCACACTCTCATCCTGCAACCGATCTTCATGTGGTGTTCTAAGTACAATTTCCAGACTTGAATTAGTGGTAGTTGTTACTGCAGGAATTCTGTTACCTCGCCTGTTCTGTTCTACATTCAGTTCAAAGGATAAAGAACAAAACAGCACGGGAAACAGGCCCTTCGGCCCAACGAGCCCGCGCCGCCACAGTTGAGCTCTGGGGAGAATGAGTTCAAATTCTGAAATGATCATCAACCAACAAAACTCTGCATCCGAGGACGACTCTGACAATGCACCACTTGGAAAACAGGAGTGAACAGGATGCCAATGGTTTATTCCCATTACACCCCGCCCTCACCCTCTCTCACGAACACCACCACTGCCTGGGTGACACAAGTTTCCCCTGGAATGAAACAAGGCAGGGAGCATTTTTGGTTAACAAATAACGCAGGAGGTAAACTGGCGACTTCATATTTGTCATTGGATTTCCATTTCCGACGCGATAACATTTTCTTGGGAACAAAGAGCCAATTTCCAGGTTGGGCATTTGTGTGCTGGTCTTAGCGGAATGATCTGGATATTCCTCATTCCGCCCAACCTTAGTTCCCACCTCCTGTTTGCCCACAAAAATCTATTCGATATCGCCCCCTTTACAGGATTGTTCAAACTTAGAACCTCACATCAATGCGTTAAACGCAAGTGCTTCGGTATTAAAGTACCTGTTCTATTGGAAACTTTCAGCCTGAAAATTAATGTCAGGAAAACTAATCCAACTGTAACTACCATTTCTTTGTAGGTTCTGTGCTGACATTGCTACACTGACATCTTGGGGCTGCGGTTCAGTCAAAATAAGTTGGTTTATGAGAATAATTCATAAACTAGTAATTATAGACAATAGTATTAGTAGTCATATATATACGTATATAGATAGATAGATAGATATTGCATATTCTTACCTAATAAGCTGCTTTAGAATGACTGATTATCCTTCCAGATAAGAAGAGAAGAAGTTATGGAGTCTTAGGTTGGGAAAGACCATTAGGCTCGATGTTACGATGATTTTTGTTCTAATATTCAGATGCAGCTGTACTGTCAAAAATTAGTTGGAACAATATTCTACTAATGTGATTAAAAACCTAACGCTGATTGGATATTATAATTGAGCAACTGTAAAGTGAATAGCATCGGTTTAATGCCTGTCCCTTATAAACGATGCAACCCTAATCAATAACCGTGAGTGGGTATAAATATATCCGATCATTTGATTGGTGTGCATTCATTATTTGTATTCGAATTTAAAACTATTGTTTCATGTGTATTTCAAAAATCAACAGTCTGGTCTTGCCTGACAGGACTGTTTAGTACATTCCATCTCCATCATCTGCTTATTCCACCTGTTTATTCGATTTGATGCTTGCCAGGTCAGAAGTGAATCGATCGATCAGCATGTTTGATGTATCATTATATTTGTATTGAGTTGTGTGGAATTGTTCGCTAATATGTGTTCTTCGGAAAAAGAGGGAAACATAAGGATTTTTAGAGATCTAATTAATCAACTTGCATTTAATTCAATCTAAAATAAGAAAAAATGCCCTTGTTAAAGCGAAATCAATAAACTTCAGTTTCACAATTCATTGAATTTGATACATAATGCAACCCCATCGGTAAGAAATTGTTCCTCTTATCAATTATGAAATTTTAATCAAGAAAAGATGTCATGAAGCTTCGATGAATGTTAAATTTACATCAAAGTGGGACATTTTGGTTTTGATTTGGTTTATAATTACAAGGAAATCTACTTTCATGATAAATAGAATTGAGATTATACGGCGGACGTCAAATATTAAGATAAAGAGAAAGAACTCGAAAAAGGACACTAAATGTTTGGAGATAATGTTAAGAGGTGGCTAAGTGGTTGGCAGGCGCACACAAAACTTCAAATTTAAATCTTCAGCTCGTGAAATCGGAATGCTTCTCAAAAATGACTCATAACATTTCTTAGAAAATGATTACATGACATATAAAGTTTCAATAAAGCTTACAAAAAACATACAAGGCGTAACTTTGGATTTGATGGAAATCTGCTTGGTAACTCTTTATATGCCATGCCGCTCACTTAATGGGTGATTAACAGGCTGTGCATTTTTTCTATAGTCTCAGAAACTAAGGTCTGGTGAGAGGGGGCGCCCAGACTCACTCAGCAAAAAGAAGGGAAAACAGTTCTCAGACTCAGATGTAAAGCGATAATTCTCATGAAGTGTAAGTTCAAATTTCTTATTGTTTTCATTCTTCCTCGTATCAGAATCTTAACAGAGAATATTTTATTCTGAGGATAAGTCGAGGCAACTGATGTTGGCCAGAATATGAACAGGCATTAATTTAATAAGTAAACAAATAATTTAACTCTGCTTTCTTTTCGTAGGCAGATTACATAAATAGATTATCTAATTTTGGTTCCTCCACAACTTCTATGATGAATTAAAGACAATTTATCACAGTGTTGTTGTTGCTCTGTCATCAGCTCCTCTATGTATGATGAAAGAACATTTCCTTTTTTGCTGAGGTTTTGCTGATATCAGTTTTTCTGATGGGTGACCTGGTAACGTTATAGGGAACTGTTTCTGTTATTGAGGCATGTAATTGGATTTTGGTGTTGCAATTGGCTGTGATTGATGATGTGATCTTACGATCTTGGTATGATAATTATTTAATCAGGAGTTTAAAATATTCAACATAGAACATGTTTTGAGAATCTGTACTGTCTTTGAAACCTTATTACCTATATTCAGAATTACCGCATTTTTGCGTATTTCCATATAGCTTGGTATGTTTACACATCAATGTCAATTTAGATAGTTTTTATTAATGCATAGATCATAGTCTACGTATTTGTATTTTTGTTCCACGTTGTTGGATCAATATTGTGCAATAAACCAGGAAATTATTAATTAGTTAGGTGTCGTATCATTTCCACTCGGAAATATTGTAGCCTTCCACCTTTTCCCAATATTAAAGAAAGCTAGGTAAGGAGAGAAAATGTGAAATAAATTAAGAGAGGAAAAGCATTTACCGGGAAATGGGTACCTGTTCGACGAATCGCAGGAAATTTCCCTGACAAATTATTGCAGACTGTGTTTTTTTATATATAATTGCAGTGAACAGAATACAGATAGGGCAATATCATATCCTATATATTTTCAACAGGACATCAGATTTACTCAATGCATTTACGCGTGTTTTGGTAAAATGGACGGTGCAAATTGAACAGCCAAATGCTTTAAAGTTTGAATTATTGTGATTACTATGACAGCCAGCAAAGATAAGATGCAACTTCCGGTGGAATGAGCACATGGTATTGCTTGCGTAGAATAAAGCAGATTGTCTGGAAAGTAACAGTTACGTTTGACATTCCAGCCAACAATTATTTTGGGTGAGTAAGCCCTTGACATTTCACTATGCAGGTCTGAGAGAGAAACACAAACTTCCGACTTTAAAGAATTAGATGAAAAATTAGTAATTGACCACTTGTCAATGCTTCAAACTGGGAAAGGAAGTTTGACTTCAGGTTTTTTTTTTTGCTTTGGTATTTATTAGATTGGAACATCGACAGTGATTGCAAGGCAAAAAATGAATTACATGACATACAAATGTCGGGTTTAAAACTATCGAACTCAAGTGGTTCTCAAAATATATCCCTATATTTGTTATTATGTTGTTTGTAATGTTACGTATCTTGAGAGATTATGCCCAACCGTTAAAAAGTGAAATATTTGCATTTAAAAACAAAACTAAGAAATTCTCCTTTTTTCATGAAAGGTACATCGGCTATTATTTGAAAGATGTCTGCCACACTGAGCGCTGAATCCGGATTCACCATCCACGATGTATCCCTACAGTCGGGTATAAAAGATTCACCAACTTGTGGAGACATCCATAGTCAGTCACAGGCCAGAAACTCGATCATCCAAGCGATTAAGCTGGAACCAACGAAACATCTGGGTGTAAGATTGCGTCATTGTTTTATTCGGGTTTCAAATTTATTCAGAAAGCTCAAAATCTTTGCTGTCGAAGTTACACAAACAACATGCAATGATCAAAATGGTGTTAACGATTGTGTGCATGAACATCATGCAACAGGTTATTAACATTAACGACCGTAGTTATCCATAGGTATTGAGTAATATCACTCGTATGTTTCGTTTCAAATAATTTTGAAGAAATACAGGAGTAAAGTTCGATGTTTCTTCAGTCATACCGAAGACCTGGGCGTCGCTGATGATGCTATATCCAACTGCCCCTTCATAATATTTGGCTGGATTGTCATTTTGAATGACTACAGAGTCTCTGACGATGGTAGTCCCATAACCTTAACATGGCAACAGTGGAAGGTTTCATGCTGGCAATATATTTTCAGGCAGGCTGTTGTGTGATTTAGCCGGGTCTTGGATATGGCAAAGCTCCTACCATCAACCGTCATTCTAGATGATAGTATTTGCCGTTTTGATCATTGCTGCCCAAAATGCACCGACGGTTTCCCAGAGTGTAGACAGCAGATGCAGCTCACCATATTATACAATGCAACATATATGCAACGATTGTTTCTTCTGAAATGATGTCGATTCCTTGTATTGGTGAACTCGTTAACGATTTCTTTTGTTGTTTCCTGATCAAATTTTCTACTTATTCTCTCTCTCTCTCTCTCTCTCTCTCTCTCTCACACACACACACACACATACACAGAGTCTCTCTCTCTCGCCTCCATCTCCTTCTATTCCATCCCTGTACCTCTTCACCCCATCCGCCTCATATCCACTTCACACGCACTGTTTGGTTTTCCTTTATTTCATACAGTTCACCTGTTTGCATATTACCTTCTTTGTTCTTTTCCATGTTTTAGGTCACTCAGGTTGTCTTGGGAATATTATTTATTCTCTATCGGCTTTTTCTTTATTGGGTGATAATTGTTCCGATGCCGGTGCCCAATTCAAGGATTTACAGAACGCACTGGTTCAGCGGTCTGTCGGTAAGTCACAGTTCCTTGTCCAGATCATGGACTGGTTATAATTGAACCTATGTTGGATTTTGCTTGACTGCACATCTCATTGATGTTTAATCCTGGTTCTCCAGAATGCAACTCTGATTTTTCACACCCTTTTTTAAAAATACCAGTTTTGATGAAACTCTAAATAAAATCATCTGGACCTCTATTTTGTAGTGTAATAAGAAGACACCTTTCCCAATACCCAAAACTACTCGTATAAAACTACATTGAAATTAATATATGAACCGAATTTTCCGATTTTTAACCTTCTTGTGTCTGTGCCACAATGTTCTTCAGTATTAATTATGATTTGAAATTTGCATTCATCCACATGTTTTGAAATGGGGCTTCCCACGGCAATGTCCGGCTCGTTTATAGAATTTTCACAGTTACCCCTCTATCTTACCAATAGGTTTCATCGTTTTTCTTTCAACAGTAACTCTGGCGTCACTCCACGCCTCCATTGCCGCTCACTTCCCACTAAGTGCAAAATGCCCCGTGGCAAATTATACGTTAAGACATAATTTCTGCTCACATTACATACACTGACCCCCATGTGTCACAGTTTCGCCCCCAACCCTTACATTTTTGGGACCTGTTAAATTGATGAAAAAGCGACGTTAGCTCAAGTTGTTTGGAGTTATCAGCTCTCGTCCAATTTCCTTATTGTTTCCTTAACTTGAGAAAAACACTTGAAAAACGTCTAGAAAAACTGCAGTATAAATATAGATCCATGCCAGGCAAGTCTGGTCAAGCCTATGAATGAAAAACAGAAAAATAGAGATACAATGTTGATAGTAGTTGTGATGCGAGATGTCGGAGTCGGACAGGGATGGGAGAAAAAGAAGGCTTAAAACAACAAGTTAAATTCCAACAGGATAATTTGGTAGCCCGAACTTTCAGAATGTTTCTCCTTCATCAGTTGAGTGGAGAGTTGGCTTCACAAATAGGGTGCATATGTTGACACAGACTCAAATAGCAAGATAGTAGTTAGAATGCAAGTCGTTACTGATAATCAAGGCTTTACAGGAACAGACAATACCAGTGGAGAGAGGGATAATTAAAGGTTTGTGAACTGTCTCAAACCAGGACAGTTAGTTGGATTTTGCTAGCCCACACCAAATGTTGGGAGTTATACGTAGTGTAACATGAACCCAAGATCCCGGTTGAGGCCATCCTCATGTTTATGGAACTTAGCGATCAGTTTTTGCTAGGCGATTCTGCGTTGCCCGATGTCTTGAAGGCCGCCTTGGAAAACGTTTACCCGAAGATCGGAGGTTCAATGCCCTTGACTGACAGAAGGGGAACACTCTTGTAGGGTGGTTGTCGAGCGGTGTCCGTTCATTCCTTGTCGTAACATGTACCGTGCCTCGAGACATCTTTTCCTGCAGCGTATCAGGCAGTTTTTCTTTTTGGTCAATGTGTCGTATCAAGTGAATGAACATTTGTACTTTTCATCCCAGGTAATCGTTTGTGGAACTCAGTGGTTTAATCTTGGAACTGGCAGAAACAAATATCGTGTAAGTATACACATATAGCGTTACTCTGAAACAAAAGTTCACTGTGAGCAGTACTGTTTTAAAGTTCATTCTGTCACTGGCCTATTACATGGTGATTTGATAAAGACTCTTCATGGTGAATTCTTTAGTGAAGTGGTTGCTAAAATAACGGGTGAGAGAGTAAGTTGCTAAAATAACGGGGGATTCAGTTAGCGTGTAAAATAAATGATAGGGAATTGGCGTAGCTAGCTCGCATTTGCACATTTGCATTTTGACGGAGAATCAAAATGAAAATTAATGATGACAGTTTAAGTTTAATTGGAACTTTAGTGAAACGAACATTGGGATACACGTGCTTGGGTTTCCTCAAAGATGCACAGAGGCTCTGGAACATTTATAACACGTGATTCCACGGCTGAGAGGGGGCCTCATTCTTCAAATCTGATGATTTGCTATGTGTATAAAGTGCCGCATTCTGTAGAATGCAATGCTCACGATTATTTCGGACTACCAAAATAATTATAAATTCAAATTATTTTGCAATGCTATTGAAATAAATTTTCACCTCTTTGGTCAATGTACCGAATGCAATTTTTAATATCCAAATAACCAATAATTTTGTGAGATATCATGATGAGCAGTTTTCTGAAAAATTGCTGCTTAATCTTCTCAGGTGACGAAATGCCTATTGGTGAATTTGGCCAGTGGCTTAGCGGTGGCTCTGGATTTATTTCTGTTTCATGTTGACGCCCGCTTTTGCATCTCAAGATATTTCTGTGCTTTAAAACAGGTGGATACCTTCTGCTACTTTCCTGTAAGTATGTAATACAATCTAAAAATAGCGTAATAATGTATAAATCAGCAGTCAGCCTTTCGTTTCATTTGACATAGACATACTGGCAATACTTAGTACTGAAGTAACTTGATCCCGTGTTGCTATTCCACACCAACATGCTTCCAAAAAACAAGCTCAACCTAGCAACGAACATAAAACTAACTTTAAAAAACTAAGATGTTCAAACAGCATTACCACGAGCCTCTGATTTGCAGATTCAGGGAGAGTACCATAAGAGCACACTTTACATTGGCAAGGACGCATCGATTGATTTCAATCTTACGAATCATGCAATCTGGTTGACCGGTGAGATGCTCGTTTGAACAGGTGAATCCAGAGGCACGAGACATTGAGGAGATTTTCCCCAACCATCCCTGAAGTTTCCACTGAAAAGCACAAGCAAACATGAGCATCGATTTGTCATGTGAATGCCCCAAAACCAAAATCCTACCTCCCCAGCACCAAATACCAGAACGATTGAACGCTTTGTTTTTGTCAGCAGATGTTTCTAATTTTGGAGTTACAAAAAAAGGAGGCGACTTGTAGTAATCTGTACACATTTTTAAATATTACTGACACATCACCGTCCAGGATTTTGCTTGGCAGGAACATTTAAGGGAAATGTTCCCAGTCTCATCAGTTTGTTGTATTATTAAGCATTTTCTCCAAAATTCTCAAATCTGGTTGAATTGTCTGGTGTTAATAGATCAACCCCCTCCACGACCACCCCCCCCCCCACCCGACCCCGACTTTAAGGAGCAAATTGGATATACATATAATAGCCAAATGCAGAGCTGTGGGGCAAGGTCAGGAGCCATGGATAAAAATGATAAAGTCAGCCGACTCGTGAACAGACTGACCGAATGATCTATCACATAATTTTTTTGTTGCTTCCCTGAGCAGGACTCGTCAATCAGATCTCCATCATTCCCCATCTGAGACAACGAAAAACGTGGGTAAATGGAATGCCAATATATGTAATTTTCCCTTGAACTCGATTCGACAGCAAACCATGTATGCTTGAAACAAGCGTTCACTAATGCAGTATCACAACTAAGGGAGGTCAATCCTACATCCAACCTGTTAAATTTGCCGCAGTTTGAAATATTCTTTGCCGAATATTTTGGGATAAGTATCGCAGTCAATTATGCTGTCAGAGGGAGTGTGAGAAATATTTTTGCCACAATTCATTTTACTTAACTCCAATGGTCCTTAACATGTTCTTACCACTGATACAGGATTATTGCTGGATTTTCCTTGTCATCCTCTGGAGCCTAGCGTTGCTAGAGCTCGCAGTCTCAGTCACTGCTTCCATTGTCGGGTGTGTGATGCTGTGCAGAATTTCTAAGATGCGAATCAATAAGGTTGGTAAATGCATAAGCTCTAATTATATTTATGGATGAAGTGAACAGTAAGAACTTTTGTCTCAACTTTACTTTGTTCACAAGAAAATGAATTCCAATGGTCATTAATGAGTACTCTAATACATTGCGCTTATGAATAGTTAATACTCTGTCTTTTTTGGCTGAGAGGCAGAAAATACTCCAGGATATCTCTGAACGATTCTCTACTATTCTTCTCAGTGTTGTAATATGGCTTTGCAAACACCTCAGTCAGAACAACAGGCCCCAATTCACTTGTGCGCAGAAATCATGGCTTGTGCTCTATTGGTGTACTGTTGGAGTGGTGTTCTGTCACAGAATTATGGAAAGTCAGACATCTAGTCCAAAAGCTGGCATCTGATAGTCTACTCCTGCCTGCACCCTAAATTGGACACGAATTGTCTCGTGAAATAATAGGACAGAAAAGGAGCATCGTCCCCGTCCCCATTCAAAAATCATCCTCCGAACATCCTTCCCGAAAAAGATGTTCGATGGTCCGATTCCAATGCTTTAGTATCTTATGTCTATTTTCTTCAGCATTTGTTTTTCAATTGCACCGTTAACATCAGTTTAAAATAAGACTTCATTTTTTATAACGATCCTTGAGAGGTGCTGACATTGTTTTAGGTGCAATACTTTGCCAGTCATTCCATATGTCGGTGCAGAAAGTGATCGATCGAAAACCTCAGCATTGTTTACTGTAGTTCACCGTTAGGCCCGAGTATAGACTCACATCAACGAAATGGAGTGGAATGTGCTCATTTATTATCAGATAATCGTTCTGTCTTTTAGCTGCGCGTGGTGGTTTCATAACGATCTTGAATCAATTACTTCTACAAATGAATCACAGTCGCATGTTTGGTGAAACAACGTTGTGTTTGCAAATAATGCGATAGTTGCTCACTCTATATATGTTAACCAGTAGCGGCATATACAGAATAGAAAAAATGACACAGCACGATTCGAAGCATCAATCATAAATGTTTAAAGACATGCATATTGAAAAGAGTCACACAACATGATAATTTTTAAGCTTATTTAGCCAGGTTTCTGTATAGCAGGTTCGGCCATCATTTCTTCCTGATCAAGAATTGTCGTTTAGGAGTTGCTTGTGAACTGACATTTAGGACTGATCCATGTGATGTAGGCACATGTGCTGCTAGGCAGGAGTTCAAGGATTCGACATAGCAACAGTGAAGGAACGGCACTATATTCCCAAGTTAGAATGTTGAGTGACTTGAAGAGAAACTTCCAGATTGAGGTATTTCTACGACTCTGCTTCTCTGAAAATGCAGATGCACTGGATTGAGGGAGATATAGCAATTTGGATTAGGAATTGGCTAGCTGATAGAAGACAGAGGGTGGTGGTTGATGGGATATATTCAACCTGGAGTTTAGTTACTAGTGGTGTTCCTCAGAGATCTTTTTTTGGGCCACTGTTGTTTGTTATTTTTATAAATGACCTGGATGAGGGTGTAGAGATATGGGTTAGTAAATTTGCTGACGACACCAAAGTCGGAGGAGTTGTAAACAGTGAGGATGGATGTTACAGTTTGCAGAGGGACATAGATAAGTTGCAGAGCTGGGCCGAGAGGTGGCAAACGGAGTTTAATGTGGAAAAGTATAAGGTGATTCACTTTGGTAAGATTAATTTGTGTGCAGAATATAGGGCTAATGGTGGGATTCTTAGTAGTGTAGATGAGCAGAAAGATCTCGGTATACAGGTGCATAGATCTCTGAAAGTTGGTACTCAAGTTGATAAGGTTGTTAAGGAGGTGTATAGTGTGTTAGCATTTATTGGTAGAGGGATTGAATTTCGGAGCCGAGATGTTATGTTGCAACTGTACAAAACTCTGGTGAGGCCGCATTTGGAATATTGTGTATAGTTTTGGTCGCCACATTAGAAGAAAAATGTGGAGGCATTGGAAAGGGTGCAGAGGAGGTTTACCAGGATGTTGCCTGGTATGATGGGTAGGGCTTATGATGAAAGGCTAAGGGACTTGAAGCTATTTTCATTAGAGAGAAGAAGGCTAAGAGGTGACTTAATTGAGACATATAAGATGATCAGAGGGTTAGATCGGGTGGATCGTGAGAGCCTTTGTCCTCGGATGGAGATGGATAGCACGAGGGGACATAGCTTTAAATTAAGGGGTGGTAGTTATAGGACATATGCTAGAAGTGAGTTCTTTCCTCAGAAGGTAGCAAGGGCGAGGAATGCCCTGCCTGCAGCAGTAGTGGACTCGCCAAGTTTAAGGGCGTTCAAATGGTCAGTGGATAGGCATACGGATAGCATTGGAATAGTTTAGGATAGAGGGTCATAAAATTGCTTCCATTGGTCGGTGCAACATCGAGGGCCGAAGGGCCTGTGCTGCACTGTCGTGTTCTATGTTCTATGGTCCTTATAGATTTCCATGGTCCTTATAGATGTTCGTGCATGTATGTTTAAAAGATACTGTCTTCGGCGATTTGCTGCGTTTCTTCAGTGAAATTGCTCAAATTGCTCCATTCTGGAATGTGCAGATAACTCAAAACAAAACATGGAACAGAGTGCAGAAGTCGCTGGAGTACAGAACGAAGCAAGTCAGCCCACTGATTCTGCACCAACAACAATCCCATCCAGGCCCATCCCGCTAACTGCACGTATTTAGCTTGTGCGGCTCCCTGACAAGAAGCTGCAACTTCCCCTGGCCAGTCAATCTAACACGCACGCGTTTGGAGTGGAGAAGCTTTGCCGTCCACATTGACGTTTGTTGCCAGAATTTTGAATGAAGTTGAGCAATGTTAAATTAAATATATGGGCTAAATGTCTTTAAATTGATTATTCTTCAACTGGAACATCTGTGGACAATTCTTCAAATATGGGCTGTCCCTATAACCAGCACTGGAGGTATTGACGGGGCAGTGAATATGAAATCGAAAAGATTTTTTGAAATGTTCCAAAGTCTGATTGGACGAATAATGTTTTGGAGATGAATTAGGTAAGGGATTTAAGATGCTGGGAGGCATTGTGGGACACGCTGGAGAGCAGTCACTCCCTCTCGCGAATTGGTGTGACAATCCTACAGGTATTTCGCTCCGCCTTGTTGTTGACTTTTCGAGAATAGCCTAGTGCTTCACGTCGTTAGCGTATGCTTGAATTGGACCAGTTGACGGGCAACACGACAGCTTAGTGACTATCGCTATGCTGTGCAGATGCATGGATTTCGGCCTGTATCTGTGGGAGTTTGCACATTCTCCCCGTACTTGCGTGGGTTTTCTCCGGGTGCTCCGGTTTCCTCCCACACCCCAAAGATGTGTTCTTAGGCTGATTGTCAGAACAAACTCTCCCTAAATTGTTTCACCAGTTTGGTTCCAATGCAGATTTCTATACCGATGTAGATTTCTATAAACATAGACATGGATCATGGGTGGAAGTGGGAACGTCGAGGTGGCGGCGCGGGCTCGTTGGGCCGAAGAGCCTGTTTCCCGTGTTGTTTTGTTCTTTGTTCTAGCCCGGCAGAGCTTTAAAACCATTCATAACAACGATGCGAAAAATTCAGCTGATTTATTTCTCAGAGAACTGTCTGGATTTTGAAAGTTCTGCTTGAAAACAAATCAATTAAACATTCTGCTCTCACAAATATTCTTCATCGGGGCTCGGAGAGGAATCTGGGAATGAAAACTTATCATGGTTCTGAAGAAAGTTGCGAGGTGGATATATACGGTGGGAAAGGCTACGCCTTGAAGGTGACATTGCATGCACGATAGGCAAATAACTGTGGGTGTCAGAAGCAGAAACTTACAAATAACGGAATTGGTAGTTAAGTTGCTTCAGGGACAAGACCAAACTGAATGGAAGTAGAACCATGGCATAGGGGTCTAAGTGGTGATCTTCTAGTCAAAAGGTATTTTGAGGTCTGTGGTTACACAGTTCAGAAGCTTTCCATCTTCAATTCCGGAGCCAATCAGCTGCCATGAAAGTTTTATCTATGTTATTATTCTCATACCAACACTGTTAATGTTTTTTTTCTCAGTGGGTGAAACATTTATTTAACTTCCATTTCGGTTCAAATGACAAAATTTGCATCCTCTTCTGGGCACCTGACATTGCATAATCTTCACAAATTCAGTGAGTCTGTTTTTTTTTTGACCAACGGGCAAGACAGTGCCAGCAACCTATAGTGATTCTAATAATTTTGAATTGTAGTGTGTACTTCAACGTTACAAAGAAATAATTACACAGAATTATTAGTTATTGAGAAATGTCATTGATATTGAAAATGAATCGTTACATTTCATGTCAGTTACTTTAATTTTAAGTGTATTCAATGTTTTGACATCAATTTGCAGCAAAATAATACACCCACTGATGAGGACATCACCACTCAAACGCGGCCACTTCAGGGTCCGACCTGCAGCAACATGGCTCCACCGGCACCGATCTAGAATGGTTTCATTGTCAAAACAGCACAGTCACCAGGAAGGGACTTAGTTGTCGCGGTGATTGCGTTCGTCCATGAGTGCTTGGTGTTTGATGAATTCCTGAGAAAGTTAAACAGAGTAAAAAATAAAAATAAAAATGGGTGATGGAATCTATCAATCCACTCGCTAATTTCACCTATCAGAATTCTTCTTCATTCTAACACACCCAAAGTCTCGCTGAAACCCCTTTCTAATATCTCTCCCTCATCGATTCCGAACCATTTCCTGTCGATCGAACTTTGCTCTTAATTCCACGATGTGTCCATATTTAAAAATATTCATTAATTTTAAAGTGTTTGCGAACGTCGTGAGGTTGAGGATGCATTGCGTAAAAATAATTTCTTAATAAAGTTAGTTTAGTTTTATTCATAAATCCCACGTCCCCACCCTTGGTAGTGTCACCATGGAGTAGAATAACTATATTTCTTTTCTGTTCTCGGTAAAGCATTCTGCAGTAAGCATGTGGTAAAGTGTTCTTCACAAAATATGTGGCAAGGTATTATGTCTTAAAATATGCCTTGAAATATTATGTGGCCAGGTGTGCACTAAATCATTCTGCGTTAAAACAGTCTGCGGTAAATAGAAGTAGTAAAGTATTATGTCGTAAAATATGTGACAACATATTTTGTGAAGTGTGTGATAAAATATTTTGGGGTAATCTATTCAATAAAATATGTTGTTTTGTCTCCAACAAAATACGGAAATTGCTTACGTGTTTGAAATAAACTAGTTTTAATTCCATCTGTTCCTGGAATGTGCCTCTCCGCAATTTTGTAATGAAATGTGTTGCTCGTTTATTGTTTAAAAGTGGTTATGAATTAATCCCGAGTGCTTGAAATGGAACGTCAACCGTGCGTTGTACCCCATGTACAGAGAAGCGCTTCAAATTTTAACGGTATTGTTTTCAGCATTAAGCAGTGTGGTGCTCACGTTTCCGTTTCCAAATCAATATTAACGGGGTCAGACAAGCAGAAAATCACATTAACTCACCTTTCAGCCCACTTGTACAAACACTGGTTGGAATTCCAAGACATTGGACTCCGAAACCCAGCTCCGACACGAAAGAAATGAATAATTAATATGACTACACGCTCATCAGGAAAGCATGGAAAAGTGAAATGTGAAACACTTCAACGAACAAATTGGACGCCAAATCCGTTTATTATCCAAAATTACATTTAGCACAATTACACGGACTTTAGCTTTCTTCATTTTAGGACAATCAAGATAAAATGCTTTCGATTTTTCACTCCATAAATCTCATGTATTTCCATAATTAAAATTATCTTCAATGCTCTATTGGCCAGAAACACGAGAGAAACAGCAATTGTCACATTGTCCCTTACGCAGATGGTTAGGTGCAACAGGATTTATGAAGATAAGATCAAATTGAAGAAGTAGTCTTGCCAGTAATGGAAATGATCTATAAAGGGAGGATTGAGAAGGAGTGGATAAGTGGAGGATCTGTTCTCAGACGCTGCAGACACCGGGTAAAGACAAACAGTGGAACCTCGGGTAGTTCTGTCTCTGATGGTTAAACTGTTGGTTCAACTCATTGTTAGGAGTTGATTTTTTCTCTCCGTTTAGTCACTTGCCGATGAAGCAATGAAAGTCTGCATTCTCCAGCTCCCCGAACAAAGGCTGAGTTTGAGTCCTACCAAAAAATGCCCTCTTTTCACATCTCCGGCAAGTTTCAGTAGCTTCACACGAATTTGACAAACGTGTTGTAGATTTCCAGCAATCCTTCCTGGCCCAGATCCATCCGTTTCGCAGAGCAACATAAAATAGTGTTTCCATAATAAGCCATTTTAGTACTCTTGAAAGCTCGATTAAAACACTGTTTCTGTTTCTGCACTCACGAGAATAAACGCGAAAATTTTCAAATTGATGCCCATTTAAGCATACAAAAAGCTTGAATTCTCCTCTTCAATCGGCACTGCTGACACTCCGAGGTTAATATAATTGAGTGTTGCTCTGATTCACATCTGTAAGAGCAACAGAAACAAGAGCAAGTGTAGCATCTAGTGGCCTTATAGGCATCTCCAATGTTCACTGAGGTTCCGCCCCATCTTTTCTCTAAATTGCAGTACCTGAATTAGCTTCATCAGCTGCGATGGTCAAACAGGTTAGTAAATATCGTAGATCTCTGCCATCTACGTGAATAAAACTGGAGATCAATAAATAAGTATTTGTCATTTCCAGATGGAAATTGAGGCACAGAAGCATTTTACACTGCGAACAGAAGAAAGGGACAACCACATGCTGCAAAACTGTTTGTTGGAACTGTGACATAATTCCTAATGAATGGCTGGGATAAAAATCTATGTAACTTGCAGATAGACGGATACACAGTAAAACAGTATTGTCAATAGCTGACTTTCAAGTAAATTATGATATTTTTCGCAATAGCGTAACTGCCACAATGGTTGGTGAAACTATAATTCCAACAAATCAAGGTATCAGAGAAGCGATTCTGCCATATATCTTTGCGAAATACTATACAGATAATGAGGATGAAAATGCAAAACAAACAAACGAATTAGTAAATTGTTTCGGAACAGTAAGATATACAATTGAGAACCTGGAAAGAATTCTGAGCGTACAATTTCACAACAGAAGATCGATCTGCATTAACTGATAGCCGAAATTAGTTCCGTTAACAAGAAGGGGTACAGAGATAAAGTGACCGTTGTGCATGAATGTGAACATATGTAACATTGAGAAAGCAAACAGACATCCTCGCTTTGGCAAAATATCTGCAACTCAACCATCTGAAAATGAATAATTACTTTTTTATGCTTTAGGACTCTTAATAACAAAGGAACTGATTGAATTTCGCTTGAGTTGGAACTCATACGAATAGGTTAGCAGTTAATAACGCTATCTTGTCAAGTTCACGTCTCGATAATTTTCATCCTCATTATCTGCATAGTAATTCGCAAAGATATATAGCAGATTGGCTTCTTTGATACCTTGATTTGTTGGAATTATAGTTTCACCAACCATTGTGGCAATTATGCTGTTACGAAAAATATCATAATTTACTTGAAAATTATCTATTGACAACACTGTTTTCTGTGTATCCGTCTATGCGCAACTGTATAAATTCTTATCCCTGCAGTTCATTAGGAATTATGTCACAGTTCCAACAAACAGGTTAGCAGCATGTGTTTGTCCCTTTCTTCTGTTTGTAGTGGTAAAATGCTTCTGCGCCTCAATTTCTATCTGGAGATGACACGCACCTGCTTATTGATCTCCAGTTTTACTCTAGATGGCAGTGATCGATCGTGTCTGCTGACCTGTTTGACGATTGCAGCTGATGAAACTAATTCAGAAACTGCAGCTTAGAGAAAAGATGAGATGGAGCCTCACTAAATTTTGGAGATGCCTGTAAGGCCACTAGACGCTACACTTGCTCTTGTTTCTGTTGTTCTCACAGATGCGAATCAGAGAAACATCCACAATTATATTAACCTCGGAGTGTCAGCAGCACTGATTGAAGAACAGAATTCAAGCTTTCTGCATTTTTAAATGGGCGTCAAATTTGAATGTTTTCGCGTTTATTCTCGTAAGTGCAGAAGCAGGAGAAGTGATGTGATCGAAGTTGTCGATAGTGATAAAATGGCTTATGGAATACATTATTTCACCTTGCCCTGCGAAGCAGATGGATCTGGGCCAATCAAACGCCAGTTTTTTTTTTACAGGAAGGGTTGTTGGAGATCTACAACACGTTTGTTAAATTCGAGTGAAACTGTTGAAACTTGCCGGAGGTTTGAAAAGGTGGCATTTTTGGGGAGGTCACAAAAAAGCCTTTGTGTAAGAGAATACAGCATTTAATTGTTTCATTGTCAAGTGACTAAACGGAGAAAAAAATCAACTCCTAACAATGAGCTGAACCCACTGTTTAACTATCAGAGACAGAGCTACCCGCGGATCCACTTTTGCCTTTACCTGGCGCCTGCAGCATCTCAAAACAGATCCTGCTCTTATCCATTCCTTCTCAATCCTCCCTCTATAGATCATTCCTATTATTGGTACACCGACTTCCTCAATTTAATCATATCTTCATAAATCCTGTTGCACCCAACCAACTACTTGTCTCATCTGCGTAAAGAGCAATGTGAGAATTGCTGCTTCTTCTTGTTTCTGGCCAATAGACTATTGAAGGTAATATTAACTAAAGAAAGACGTGACATTTGTAGAGTGAAAAATCGAAAGCATTTTTCCTTAGTTATGGGAATGCTTTTATTACTGTCGTAAAAGTCCGTGTAATTGTGCTCAATGTAATTTTGGATAATAAACGGATTTGACAGTCCAATTTGTTCATTGAAGTGTTTCACACTTCACCTTCCCATGCTTTCCTGACGAGCGTGTAGTCATATTAATTATTTATTTCTTTTGTGTCCAAGCTGGGTTTCGGAGTCCAATGTCTTGGAACTGTTGCCAATGTTTGTACAGGAGGGCTGAAAGGCAACAGTGTGATTTTCTGTTGATTCCGAAAAGGAAACGTTTGCGTCATACTGCCTAATGCTGAACGCAATACCGTTAAAATTGAAGCTCTCCTTCGGACATGGGATACAACGTATGGTTGAGGTTTCATTCCATTCTCCGGGTTAATTCGTAACCACTTCTAAACAATACACGTGCAACACATTTCAGTACAAAATTGCGGAGAGGCGCATTCCAGGAACAGACGGAAGGAAAAAAAATCATACATGAATTAAAACTAGTTTATTTCAATCATTTAAGCAATTGCTGCGTTTTGTTGGCGGCAAGACAACAACATATTTATAAAATATGTGGTAAAATATTGTGTAGTAATCTATTTAGTCAAATATGTTGTCACATATTTTACGACTTAATACTATATTACATTTGTTTACCACAGACTGTTTTACTTCAGAACTCCTTATTGCATACTTTGCCACATAGTACTTCAATATATATTTTACGACGTAACACCTTGCTACATATTTTGTGTAGAATATTTTACCCATGCTTTACTGCAGAATACTTTACTGAAAAGTGAAAAGAAATATAGTTATTATATTCCATGGCGATACTACTAAGGGTTGGGGAAGTAGGGGTTTAGGGTAAAACTAAACTAACCTTAATGAGAATTTAGTTTTAAAGTGTTTGCAGAGGCCGCGAGGTTGAGGATGCAGTGTATAAAAATAATGATTTTTTTTTAAATGGAATTAAGACCAAAATGCAATAGACAGGAAATGGGTGGAAATCGATGAGAGAGAAATATTAGAAAGTGGTTTCAGTTAGACCTTAAGTAGAATCAAAGAGAATGCTGACAGGTTGACTAAGCCAATGGACTGATAGATTCCTTCGCCCAATTTTATTTACTCTGTTTAACTTTCTCCTGAATTCATCAAGCACCAAACACTCATGGACTAACGCAATCACCAAGACAACTAAGCTGCTTCCTGGTGTTATGCCAGTGAATCCATTCTAGGCCGGTGCCGGCGGAGCCATGTTGCTGCAGGTCGGACGCTGAAGCGGTCGCGTTTAAGTGGCGATGTCGTCAGCAGTGGGTTCATTATTTTGCTGCGAAATAATGACAAAACATTGAATACACTCAAAATTAAAGTAACTGATATGGAACGTAACGATCCAGTTTCAATGTGAATGATATTGCTCAATAACTAATAATTTTGTGAAAACTTTATTGTTTCTTTTTCGCATTGCTTTCTTTCAAAGAATTAGACACTATATTTCAAGATTATTAGATTCACTGTAGGTCGTTGGCACCGTCTTGTCACTGGGTCAAAAAAAATCAGATTCAGTAAATTTGCGAAGATTATGCAATGTCAGGTGCCCAGAAGAGGATGCAAACTTTGCTAATTGAACCAGAATGGAAGTTAACTAACTGTTCAGCTTGCTGAAAACAGTATTACCGGAGTCAGTACGATAATAATATCAATGATATGACTTTTATGGGAGCGGATTGGCTCTGGATTTGAAGAAAGAATGCTTCTGATCTGTATAACCATAGACTTCAAAACATTTCTGACCACAAGATCACCACTTACACCCATAGAACATAGAACATAGAACAATACAGCACAGAACAGGCCCTTCGGCCTTCGATGTTGTGCCGACCAAAATAAAAAGCAATGCCGCTCCTAACTAAACCATTCCCTTCTCATCCATATACTTATCAACTAACCTCTTAAACGCCACCAAACTTGGCGCATCTACAACAGCTGCAGGCAGGGCATTCCACTCCCTAATCACTCTTTGAGTAAAGAACCTACCTCTGATATGCGTCCTATAACTCATACCCCTTAATTTAAAGCTGTGTCCCCTCGTGCTAGCTTTCTCAATCCTAGGAAAAAGGCTATCACTGTCCACCCTATCTAAACCTCTAATCATCTTATATGCTTCAATAAGATCCCCTCTTAGCCGCCTCCTTTCTAACGAAAACAACCTCAAATCCTTCAACCTCTCTTCAGAGGACCTGCCCTCCATACCAGGCAACATCCTGGTAAACCTCCTCTGTACCCTCTCCAATGCCTCCACATCTTTCTTATAAATGTGGGGACCAGAACTGCACACAATACTCCAAGTGCGGCCGCACTAGAGTTTTGTACAGTTGCAACATGATGCTGCGGCTCCTAAATTCAATCCCCCTACCAATAAAGCTAAGACTCCATATGCCTTCTTAACAACTTTATCCACTTGACTGCCTACTTTCAGGGATCTATTGACACATACACCAAGATTCTTCTGTTCCTCAACACTATTAAGAGCCCTACCATTAGCCCTATACTCTACACATTTATTGTTCCTGCCAAAGTGCATTACCTCACACTTTCCACATTAAACTCCATTTGCCACCTCTCGGCCCAGCTCTGCAACTTGTCCAAGTCACTCTGTAAACTAAACACCCCTCTTCACTATCTACCACACCACCAACTTTAGTATCATCTGCAAATTTACTGATCCATCCCTCAATACCCTCATCCAGATCATTTATAAAAATTACAAACAGCAGGGCCCCAAAACAGATCCCTGAGGTACACCACTCGTAACCGAACTCCACGATGAATAACTTCCATCAACCACCACCCTCTGTCTTCTATCTGCTAGCCAATTCCTAATCCAATTAGCTAAATCACCCTCAATCCCATACATCTGCATTTTCTGCAGAAGCCTTCCATGGGCCACCTTATCGAACGCCTTACTAAAGTCCAGATATACCACATCAACTGCCTTACCCCCATCCACCTCTTTGGTCACTTTTTCAAAAAACTCAATAAGGTTAGTAAGGCACGACCTACCCTTCACAAAACCATGCTGACTATCCCCAATCATTCATTTCTCTCTAAATAACTATAAATCCTATCCCTAATAATTCTCTCCAATACTTTGCCCACAACAGAAGTAAGACTCACTGGCCTATAATTCCCTGGAAGGTCTCTCTTCCCCTTCTTAACAATGGGACCACATTCGCTATCCTCCAGTCCTCCGGAACCACACCCGTAACCAACGAGGACCTGAAGATCAGAGCCAGAGGCTCTGCAATCTCCTCTCTTGCCTTCCAGAGAATCCTAGGGTAAATCCCGTCCGGCCCAGGGGACTTATCCAACTTCAAACCCTCGAGAATTTCTAGCACATCCTCCCTATCTACTACCATACTTCCCAATTTGCAACCCTGTACCTCAGTGTTCTCCATAGCTACATTTCCAGCACTCTGCGTGAATACCGAAGAGAAATATTTATTCAGTGCCTCACCAATCTATTCAGGCTCCACGCACAACTTCCCACTGCTGTCTATGACTGGCCCTAATCTTGCCCTAACCAATCTTCTATTCTTAACATATCGAAAGAAAGCTTTAGGATTCTCCTTAATCCTATCATCCAACATCTTCTCGTGTCCCCTCTTAGCTCTCCTCAATTCACTTTTTACCTCCTTCCTAGCTAATCTATAGCTATCCATTGCACTACCTGAGCCTTCAAGCCTCATCCTGACATAAGCCTCCTTTTTCTTCTTAACCAGCAAATCAACTCTTTTCGTACCCCAAGGCTCTCTTACTCGTCCATTTCCTCCCTGCCTGACAGGGACATACTTATCAAGGACTCGCAGCAGCTGCTCCTTGAATAAGCTCCACATTCCAGATGTTCCCAGTCCCTGTAGTTTCCTAGTCCAATATATGCACCCTAATTCTCTCCTGATGGCCTCATAATTACCCTTCCCCCAGCTATAACTACTGCCCCCAGCTTCATGCCTATCCCTATCCATCACTAAGGTGAACGTAACCGAATTGTGGTCACTATCACCAAAATGTTCACTAACTTCCAAGCCTAACACCTGGTATGGCTCATTGCCCAGCACCAAATCCAATGTAGCCTCACCTCTAGTTGGCCTATCTACATACTGAGTCAAAAAACCTTCCTGCACACTCTGTACGAAAACTGACCCCTCTAACGAGCTAGAGCTATAGCTCTTCCAATCAATATTAGCAAAGTTAAAGTCCCCCATCACAATTACCCTACTACTTTCACTCCTAATCAGAATTGACTTCGCAATCCTTCCTCAACCTCTCTAGAACTATTAGGAGGTCTGTAAAAGACTCCCAACAGGGTGACCTCTCCTCTCCTGTTTCTAATCTCAGCCGTGATCATGTGCCGTGATTCTGTGCCGTGATTCTACTTCCATTCAGTTAGTTCTTGCCCCTGAAGAAATTAATTGCCAATTCTTAACAGTTGTAAGTTTCTACTTCTGACAACCACAACTTATTTCCCTATCGTGCATGCATTGTCACCTTCAAGGCGAAATCATCCCATTGTACATATATCCATCCCGTGTGGTTCTCTAGAATCTTGATAAGTTTTCTTTCCAAGATTCATCTCCGAGCACTGATGAAAAATATTTGGGTGAGCAGAATGCTGAATTGATTCTTCTTCCAATCAGAACTTTCAAAATCCAGGCACTTCTCTAAGGAATAAATTAGCTGAATTTTTTACATAGTTGCTACGAATGGTTTTAAAGCTCTGTTGTGTTGTTACCGACCAATACGCTAGAGGGACTTATAGTTCTCTAGCATGTCCCTCAATGCCTCCCAGCATCTTAAATCCCTTACTTAATTCATTTCCAAAGCATCTTTCTTCCAACCAAACATTGGAACATCAGTTAAAAATACCTTCGACTTCATATTTAAGGAACAGCTTCTGCATGTCCTTAATGAATATGTACCTGCCAGGCAGGGAGGAAGTGGTCGAGTGAGGGAACCATGGTGTACTAGGGAAGTTGAATCTCTGGTGAAGAGGAAGAAGGAGGCTTATACAATGATGAGACGTGAAGGCTCAGTTAGGGCAATAGAGAGCTATAAATCAGCCAGGAAGGAGCTAAAGAGGGAGTTGAGAAGAGCTAGACAAGGACACGAGAAGACTTTGGCGGATAGGATTAAGGAGAATCCTACAGCTTTTTACAGGTATATAAATAATAAAAGATTGGTTAGGGCAAGATTAGGGCCAGTCAGAGATAGCAGTGGGAAGTTGTGCGTGGAGCCTGAGGAGATAGGAGAGATACTGAATGAGTATTTTTCATCAGTATTCATGCAGGAGAAAGACAGCGTTGTCGGGGAGAATACTGCGATATCAGGTTGTAGACTGGGTAGGATTGAGGTTCATAAGGAGGAGGTGTTAGCGAATCTTGAGGGTATGAAAATTGGTAAGTCCCCTGGGCCAGATGGGATTTAGCCTAGGATTCTCTGGGAGGCTAGAGAGGAGATTGCAGAGCCTTTGGCTTTGATCTTCATGTCGTCGTTAGCTACAGGTATAGTGCTGGAAGACTGGAGGATGGCAAACGTTGTCCCTTTGTTCAAAAAGGGGAGTAGGGACCATCCTGGAAATTATAGACCGGTGAGCCTGACTTCTGTTGTGGCAAGGTCTTGGAAAGAATTATAAGGGATAGGATTTATAAGCATCTAGAGAGGAATAAATTGATTAGGGATAGTCAGCACGGTTTTGTGAAGGATAGGTCGTGCCTCACAAACCTTATTGAGTTTTTTGAGGAGGTGACCAAAGAGGTAGATAAGGGTAAGGCAGTTGATGTAGGGTATATGGATTTTAGCAAAGCGTTTGATAAGGTTCCCCATGGTAGGCTACTGCAGAAAGTGCAGATGCATGGGATTGAAGGTAATTTAGCAGTTTGGATTAGGAATTGGCTAGCTGATAGAAGACAGAGGGTGGCGGTTGATGGGAAATATTCAACCTGAAGTGCAGTTACAAGTGGTGTACCTCAAGGATCTGTTTTAGGGCCACTGCTGTTTGTCATTTTTATAAATGACCTAGATGAGGGTGTAGAGGGTTGGATTAGTAAATTTGATGACGATACCAAAGTGGGGGGAGTTGTAGATAGCGAGGATGGATGTTACAGTTTGCAGAGGGACATAGATAGGTTGCAGAGCTGGGCCATGAGGTGGCAAATGGAATTTAATGCAGATAAGTGTGAGGTGATTCACTTTGGTAGGAATAACAGGCATATGAAATATAGGGCTAATGGAAGGACCCTTAATAATATTGTCGAGCAGAGGGATCTTGGGGTACAAGTACATAGCTCTTTGAAAGTTCGCACCCAGGTTGATAAAGTTGTTAAGAAGGCATACGGTGTGTTAGCTTTCATTGGTAGAGGGATTGAATTTAGGAGCTGTGAGGTTATATTACAACTGTACAAAACTCTGGTGCAGCCGCACTTGGAGTATTGCATACAATTCTGGTCGCCGCATTATAAGAAAGATGTGGAAGCATTGGAAAGGGTGCAGAGGACGTTTACCAGGATGTTGCCTGGTATGGTGGGAATGCCTTATGAGGAAAGGCTGAGGGACCTGAGGTTATTTTCATTAGAGAGAAGAAGGTTATGCGGTGACCTAATTGAGGCATATAAGATGATCAAGGGATTGGATAGGGTGGATAGTGAGAGCCTTTTTCCTCGGATGATGATGACCAACACGAGGGGACATAACTTTAAATTAAGAGATGGTAGTTATAGGACAGATGTCAGAGGCAGGTTCTTTACACAGAGGGTGGTGAGAGCGTGGAATGCCCAGCCTGCAGCAGTTGTGGACTCGCCTACTTTGGGAGCACTCAAATGTTCGGCGGATAGGCATATGGATAATATTGGAATAGTTTAGGTTAGTGGGTCCACTGGCCGGCGCAACATCGAGGGCCGAAGGGCCTGTACTGCGCTGTAAAGTTCTATGTTCTATATTCACTAACTCCTCAGAATCCCCAATGATTGCTTTAAAGACATCCCATATTTGAAGAATGCTGTCTGAAACATTGTCCACAGATCTTCTAGTTGAAGAATACACAACAACTTGTAGAATTTTAGCCGATATATTTGATTTAACATTGTCCAAATTCATTCAGAAATTCTGGCAACAAATGCCAATGTGGACAGCAAAGCTTTTCAACTCCAAACGTATGTGGGTTAGATTGACGCCAGGGGGAATTGCAGCTTCTTGTCAGAAGGCTGAGCAAGCTAACAACATGCGATTACTGGAATAGCGTGGATGGGATTGTTGCTGTTGCAGGATTAATGGGCTGAATTGCCTCCTGGTGTACTAGACCGACTTTATGGTTCTGTTCTGTGTTGTTTGAGTTGCCCAAACATTCCAAAAGGAGCAATTTGTTGTTCATTAGCTTTGAGCAGTTTCGCTACAGGAACGCAGCAAAGCTCCTCAGACAGCACCTTTCAAATACACAATCACAAATATCTATGTGGACCAGGGGATCTACAAGCACCCAGGGGAGCAGATTATAGGAGCACCTCGATCGAGGAAGGTTGCTGTCAAGTGAATCGGCATTCTAATTTGGGAATTTCCCGCCTTTCCTTCACTGTTGTTTTGTCGAACTCCTCCTTAACAATACTTTGGGGGTGCCTACATCCCATGGACCAGCCCTAAATGCCAGCTCACAAGTAACTTCAACGGGGAATTACGGATCAGGAAGAAACGATGGGCTAACCTGCTGTACAGAAATCCGGTAAAATAAAGTTAAAAAATCATGTGGCGTGACCATTTTCAAAGTGCATGTCCTTAAACGTTTATACATTAATGTTTTCTATTGTGCTCTGTTAATTTTTCTATTCTGTGTATGTCTTCCCCGTGTCACCAAAGATAACGTATGCCGAGTGAGCAACTGTCGTATCAGTTGCAATCACGACATTGTTTCACCGTACATGTCACTGTCGTTGATTTGTAGAAGTTGGAAAAATCTAATTGATTCAAAATCTTTGTGGAGCCACCAGGCGCAGTTAAAAGACACAGCAACTATCCAATGCCAAGCTGGCACATTACACTCCAATTTCTGGATGTGAGACCAGACTCGAGCCTAACAGTCAACTGCAGTAAACAATGCTGAAACTTTCGATCTATCATCTTCTGCACCGACATATGGAATGACGTGCAAAGTATCACACCCAAAACAATGTTTGGACATCCCGGGGATTGTTATAAAAATGAAGTTTTATTTTAAATTAATATTAATGATGTAATTGAAAAACAAAACGCATAAGTAACCTATTTATGGCAAGATACTGAAACATGAAATTAGGACCATGCCCGCGCATGTTTTTTCAGGAAGGGTGTTGTGAGAATGATTTTTGAACGGGGCCGAGGATGATGCTCCCTTATTTCACGAGACAATTGGTGTCCAATTCAGGGCACAGACAGTCATATATTTACTCCAAAAACTGACAACTGTGACAGAAAGCACTCCGTCAGTACATCAATAGAATGCAAGCCAAGATTTCTGTGCACAAGTGTGATCACGGTAAATCGGGGCCTGGCTGCCTGAGTTGTCCTGACTGAGGTTGTTGCAAAAAATACGTTACAACATTGACAAGAGTAGCAGAGGGTCTCTCAGAGGGTGTCCTGGAGTAGTTTCTGCCTCTCAATCAACAAACACGGAGTATCAACTCTTCACAAGCACAATGAAAAAGGACACACTATTTTGTTCACAAGAAAATGAGTTCAATAATCACTGACGTTGAGACAACGGTTCCTGCTATTCACTTTACCCATTAATATAATAAGAACATTTTATATCCACCAACCTTATTGATTTGCATCTCAGTAATTCTGCACAGCATCACAGTAATGACTGAGATTGCGAGCTCTAGCAGCGCTAGGATCCAGAGAATGACAAGGAAAGTCCGGCAATATTCCTGTATCAGTGGCAAGAACATGTTAAGGACCATTGAAATTAAACAAAATGATTTGTGGCACAAAAATAATTGTCACACTCCCTCTGGCAGCATAATTGAGTGAGGAGCGCATCCCAAAATATTGGACAAAGAATATTGTCAAACCGGAGCAAATTAAACTTGTTGGGTTTGGGATTGGCCTAACTTAGTTGTGATACCGCATTTGGTGAATGCTTGTTTAATCACAAATGGTGTGTTATCGAATTGAGTTCAAGGGAAAATTGAATATAATTGGCATTCCATTTACACATGTCGTTTGGTTGTCTCAGATGGGGGATGATAGAGATGTGACTGGCGAGTCCTCATCAGAGAAGCAACAAAAAAATTACGTGAGAGATCATCCGATTATTCTGTCCAGGAATCGGCTAACTTTATCATTTTTCACCCGCGGCTTCTGGCCTTGCCCCATAGCTCTGCATTTGGTTTATACATATATATATGGGATCATTTCTCTGCCAAGCAAAATCCTGGATGGTAATGTGACAGTGATATTTAGAAATGTGTACAGATCACTGCGAGTAGACTCCTTTTTATGGAACTCCAAGATTAGAAATACCTGCTTGTCACTGATTAAAAGAAAAAAAATCATTCGGGTATTTGGAGCTGGGAAGATAGGATTTTGGTTTCAGTCTATTCGCGTGATGAACATGTTTGCTTGTGCCTTTCAGTGGAAATTGCAGGGATGGTTGGGGAAAATCTCCTCAATATCTCGTGCCTCTGGTTTCACTTATTCAAATGAGCTTCTCGCTGATCAACCAGATTGCATCATTGATAAGTTTGAAATCAATCAATGCATCTTTGCCGAGGCGAAATGTGCGATTGAATCGGCAACTCAGAGACTCGTGGCAATGCATTTTAGTTTTTTTAAATTAATTTTATGTTCAGTTGCTAGGTTAAGCCTAATGGTTGCAAGCACGTTGGTATGGAACGCTAACACGGGCGTAAATTACTTTAGTACTAAACATTGCCAATATGTCTATGTCATAGACTAATGGTTGATTTAAAAATTATTACAGTGTATTCAGATTGTATTACATACTTAGAGGAAATGCACAAATGGCATCCATTTGACAAAAATATCTTGAGATGCGAAGTCTGGTGTCAAAGTGAAACAGAATTAAATCCAGAACCACCATTAAGTCACTGAAAAAATTCACCAGTAGGCTTGCCGTCATCTGGAAAGATGAGCAACAATGTATTCAGAAAACTGCTCATCATGATATCACTATATTGCTATCCTTTCACTGTCACTGGGTTGGAAATTTGGAGCTCCCATCCTAACAGCACTAACGCTGCATCCACACCAGATGGACTTCAGTGTTTTAGGAAGGCAGCTCATTCAAGGACAATGGGAGATGGGTCAGAAGTACTGGTCTACCCAGTGATACCCACGTCCTGTGAATGATCTTTTCTAAAAAAGGGCGTAAACTTTATTTGGATATTATTATTTGGATATTAAAATTTGCTTTCGGTGCATTAACCAAAGAGCTCGAAATTTATTTCACTAAGCATTATAAAATAATTTCAACTTACAATCGTGGACATTGCATTCTACAGAATGCGGCATTTTATACACATAGCATATCACCGGATTTGAAGAATTCGTTCCCCTCTCAGCCGTGGAATGATGTGTTGCAAATGCTTCCGAGCCTCTGTGCATCTCTGAGCAAACCCATGCACAGGTAAGCCAATGATGGTTTCAACGAGGGCCCAATTAAACTTAAACTGCCATCGCTAATTTTCATTTTGTTCCATTATCAATATACAAATGTGCAAGTGTAAGCTAGCTACGTCAATTCCCTATCATTTATTTTACACTCTAACTGAACATAAAGATCTTCCCCGTTATTTTAGCAATCACTTTACTGAGCATTCCATCATGAAGAGTCTTTATCAAATCACCGCGCAATAGGCTGCTAACAGAGTGAACATTAAAGCAGTACTCCTCAAAATGAAGTTGTGTTTCAAAATAATGCAACACTTACAACATTTTTGTCTCTGCCAGTTTCAGGAATAAACCACAGAGTTCCACAAACGATCACCTGGGAGGAAAAGTAGAATTGTTCAATTGTAGAATTGACTTGTTGGGAGAGAGAGAAAAAAAAACTACCTGAAACGCTTCAGGAGAAAAAAGATGTCCCGAGGCATGGTACATGGGCGTGACCGTGCAGACGCCACTACAGCGAATGAACAGGTACCGCTCGACAATCACAACGCAAGAGTGTTCCCTTCCGGGCGGGAAAATTTTCAGCAGTCACGGTCATTCAACCTCCATCTTCGAGTAAACGTTCTCCAGGTAGCCTTCAAAACATAGGGCAACACAGAATCGCCCAGCCAAAAATAAAACTCATCTCTAAGTTCCGGACACATGAGGATGGTCTCAACCGGAATCTTGGGTTCATGTCACAACTACGTATAACTCCCACCATTTGGTTGGGCTTGAAAAATCCTATTAACTGTCCTGGCTTGATACAATTCATACCTCTTTAACTTGTCATTATCCCCCTCTTCACTCGCATTGTGTTTTCCCGTGAACACTCACTTACCTGTTAAGACTCGCATTCCAACCATTATCTTGCAATTGAGTCTTCATCAATGTATGCGCTCTGCTTGTGAAGCCAACTCTCCACTCACGTGATGAAGGAGGAATGCTCTGACAGCTCTGACTACCAAATTTTGCTGTTAGAATTTAACGTGGTGTTGTGAATCTTTTTACTACACCCATCCCTGTCCAACGCCGCCGTCGCCCCGTCACAAAAATAATAATTACTCTAAACTATGTATCATTATTTTTCTGTTTTGTTTTCTTTCACAGGATTGACCAGAGTTGCCTGCTATGGATCCATATTTGTAGTTCAGTTTTTCTAGACATTTTTCAAGTTAAGAACGCAATAAGGAAATTAGGCAGAACTGATAACTCCAAACAACTTGAGCTGACGTCGCCTTTTCATCAGTATAATAAGTACTAAAAATGTAAGGATTTGGGGTGAAACTGTGACACCTGGGGTCAGTGGATATAGTGTGAGCAGAAATTAAAACATAGAACATAGAACATTACAGCGCAGTACAGGCCCTTCGGCCCTCGATGTTGCGCCGGCCAGTGGACCCTCTAACCTAAACTATTCCAATATCATCCATATGCCTATCCACCGAACATTTGAATGCCCCCAAAGTAGGCGAGTCCACAACTGCTGCAGGCAGGGCATTCCACGCTCTCACCACCCTCTGTGTAAAGAACCTGTCTCTGACATCTGTCCTATAACTACCACCTCTTAATTTAAAGTTATGTCCCCTCGTGTTGGTCATCACCATCCGAGGAAAAAGGCTCTCACTATCCACCCTATCCAATCCCTTGATCATCTTATACGCCTCAATTAGGTCACCGCATAACCTTCTTCTCTCTAATGAAAATAACCTCAGGTCCCTCAGCCTTTCCTCATAAGGCATTCCCACCATACCAGGCAACATCCTGGTAAACGTCCTCTGCACCCTTTCCAATGCTTCCACATCTTTCTTATAATGTGGCGACCAGAACTGTACGCAATACTCCAAGTGCGGCCGCACCAGAGTTTTGTACAGTTGTAACATAACCTCACAGCTCCTAAATTCAATCCCTCTACCAATAAAAGCTAACACACCGTACGCCTTCTTAACAACTTTATCAACCTGGGTGCGAACTTTCAAAGAGCTATGTACTTGTACCCCAAGATCCCTCTGCTCGACAACGCTATTAAGGGTCCTTCCATTAGCCCTATATTTCATATGCCTGTTATTCCTACCAAAGTGAATCACCTCACACTTATCCGTATTGAATTCCATTTGCCACCTCACGGCCCAGCTCTGCAACCTATCTATGTCCCTCTGCAAACTGTAACATCCATCCTCGCTGTCTACAACTCCCCCCACTTTGGTATCGTCAGCAAATTTACTAATCCAACCCTCTACACCCTCATCTAGGTCATTTATAAAAATGACAAACAGCAGTGGCCCTAAAACAGATCCTTGAGGTACACCACTTGTAACTGCACTCCAGGTTGAATATTTCCCATCAACCACCACCCTCTGTCTTCTATCAGCTAGCCAATTCCTAATCCAAACTTCTAAATCATCTTCAATCCCATGCATCTGCACTTTCTGCAGTAGCCTGCCATGGGGAACATTATCAAATGCTTTGCTAAAATCCATATACACTACATCAACTGCCTTACCCTTATCTACCTCTTTGGTCACCTCCTCAAAAAACTCAATAAGGTTTGTAAGGCACGACCTACCCTTCACAAAACCGTGCTGACTATCCCTAATCAATTTATTCCTCTCTAGATGCTTATAAATCCTATCCCTTATAATTCTTTCCAAGACCTTGCCCACAACAGAAGTCAGGCTCACCGGTCTATAATTTCCAGGATGGTCCCTACTCCCCTTTTTGAACAAAGGGACAACATTTGCCATCCTCCAGTCTTCCGGCACTATACCTGTAGCTAACGACGACATGAAGATCAAAGCCAACGGCTCTGCAATCTCCTCTCTAGCCTCCCAGAGAATCCTCAGGTAAATCTCATCTGGCCCAGGGGACTTACCAATTTTCATACCCTCAAGATTCGCTAACACCTCCTCCTTATGAACCTCAATCCTACCCAGTCTACAACCTGGTATCGCAGTATTCTCCCCGACAACACTGTCTTTCTCCTGCGTGAATACTGATGAAAAATACTCATTCAGTGTCTCTCCTATCTCCTCAGGCTCCACGCACAACCTCCCACTGCTATCTCTGACTGGCGCTAATCTTGCCCTAACCAATCTTTTATTATTTATATACCTGTAAAAATTAGTTTCTAATGTATAATTTGCAACTGGGCATTTTCCATTTCGCGAGAAGTGAGTGGCATTGGAAGGTGGAGTGACGCCGAGTGTATTGCTGAAAAACAAACAATGAAGTCTATTGGTGAGGTACAGGGATAATCGTGATAATTCTATAAACGAGCTGGACCTGACAATGGGAAGCCCGATTTCAAAACATGTGGATGAATGCAAATTCCAAATCATAATTAATACTGAAGAACATTGCGGCACAGACGCAAGAAGCATAAAAATATATGAAATTCGCTTTGTATATTAATTTCAACGTAGTTTTGTACGAATGGTTTTGATCTGTGGTAACGTTGTTTTCTCACTATTCCAGAAATCAGAGGCTTTTATTTCGTATTTCACCAAACTGACTGATTTTTCGCATTCATTATTTTTAATATGAGTTGCATTCTGGAGGAACAGTTTTAAACATCAATCAATGTGCAGTCTCATATGTTCAAGTATAACCAGACCATGATCTGGACAATGAACTGGGACTTACCGACAGACCGCTGAACGAGTGTGTTCTGTAAATCCTTGAATTGAGCACCGGGGTCGGAACTATTATCACCCAATAGAGAAATATCCGATAGAGAATAAATAATATTCCCAAGACAATTTGAGTGACCTAAAATATGGAAAGGAACAAAGAACGTAATATGCAAACTATATGAAATAAAGGAAAACCAAACAATGCGTGTGTGGTGGATGAGGTGAAGAGGCAGAGGGTTGGAGTAGACGAGATGGAGTCTAGAGAGAAATAAAGAGTGTGGGCGAGAGAGAGAGAGAAAGAGAGAGACAGACAGACAGAAAGAAAGCAGGCAGAAGGGACCAAAAAAACGTCGTTACTGAGTTAATCAACATAAGGAATTGAACATCACTTCAAAACAAACAATCATTGCACATATGTTACACCATATAATGTAGCGAGCTGTATTTCTATCTACACCCTAGGAAGCTGTCGATGCACTTTGGTAGCAATGATCAAAACGGCAAATACTATCATCTAGAATGATGGTCAATGGTAGCATTGCCATATCCAAGAACCAGCTAAGTCACACAACAGCCTACTTGAAAATATATTGCTAGCATGAAACCTTCCACTGTTATCATGTTAACGTTATGGGAGCACTATCGCCACAGACTCGTAGCCATTCAAGACGACAGTCCAGCTAAATATTAATACGGGACAATTGGGTGTAGCATCGTCAACGACGCCCAGGTCCTCGGTATAACTAAAAAAAATCATCGAAATGTACCAACTATTTCTTGAAGAGTATTTAAACAAAATATACTCGTGATATTACTCGATACCTATAGATAATTACCAGAGTTAATTTTAATAATCTGTTGCATGACGTTCATGCAAAGAACTGCTAAAACCATTTTGATCATTGTATGTTGGCTGTGTAACTTCAATAGGAAAGACTTTGAGCTCTCTGAACAAATTTGAAATCCGAATCAAACACTGACGTAATCTTACACCCAGATACTTCGTCTTTTCCAACTTAACGACTTGTGGAGACATCCAGAGTCAGTCGCGAGCCAGAAGCTGGATCACCCAAGCGATTGAGTCTTTTATATCCGACTGTCGGGTTACATTGTGCACGGTGAATCCGGATTCAGCGCTCAGAGTGGCAGACATCTTTCAAATAAGGATTGGTCGATGTATCCTTAATGAAAAATGAAAATTTCTCATTTAAAAAATATACAAACATTTCACTTACTAACGTTTGGGTAGAATCCCTCATGATCTCATTGTGTGATATTATAAACAACATAGCAACAAAAATAGAGATATATTTTGAGAACCACTTGAGTTGGATCAGTGTGTATCAATTTCAATAAATTGCGAAACTACATTTTATTGATTTTGTTTTAACAAGGGCAGAGGATTTTAATAATTTTTTCTCGTTTTAGTCTGAATTAAATGCAAATTGATTAATTAGATCTTTAAAAATCCTCGTGTTCCCTCTCTTTGTGAAGAATGCATATTAGCAAAAAATTGCACACATCTTAATACAAATATAATGATACCTCAAACATGCTGATTGATTCATTTCTGACCTGGCAAGCATGACGAATCAAAAAAACAGGTGGAACACTCAGATGATATAGATGGAATGTACCAAACAGTCCGTTCAGACAAAAGAGACATTTCTGAATTTCATTAAAAAAGCAATCAAAATAATAAAAAAAATACATATATATACATACATGTATATATAGATATACATTTTAAACTCTTGCAGGGTTGCTATAATGTTTAATTTGTTCTTGTAACTATCATTCCCCTCAAGTAGACAGACAAAGTCACGGAGTTGTCTGAGAAGATTTCCTATAGCAGCTACTGGTCACTGTCCAAAACTGTCAGACCAGAGTGCATATTTCTGAATACACGTGGAATTATCGTTTCAAATTCGAATACAAATAATTAACGTACACCAATCAAATTATAAGATTTATGTATACCAACTCACAGTTATTGATTAGGGTTGCATCGTTTATAAGGGACAGATAATAAAACCAATCACAATCACCTTACAGTTGCTGAGTTATAATATCCAATCAGTGCTAGGGTTTTAATCACATCAGTAAGATATTGTCCCAAAGAACTTTTGACGCTACAATTGCATCTGAATGTTTGAATAAAAATCATCCTAACGTCTGGTCTAATGATCTTTCCCCAGTTTAAGACCCCTTATCTTTCTATCTTCTTATCTTCTTATCTGGAAGAACAATCAGTCATTGCAAAGCAGCTTATTAGGTAAGAGCGTGCAGTATCTATGTATCCATCTATCTATCTACATCTACCTGTAAGAAAGTGTTTAACTCCTTCACTGGACATGGCTACTAATACGATGTGATTACTGTTCTCCATAATTACGAGTATATGAATTAGTCTCATTAACCATAATCTCATTGCTTTGTGAAACCATTAGTTGGCAATAAGATTATTACCTCTGACTGAACCGCAGCCCAGGATCCCAGTGTAGCAATGTCAGCAGAGATCATACAAAGAAAGGTAGTCACAATTGGATTAGATTTTCTGACATTAACCGTCATGAAACTTTCAGGCTGAACGTTTCCAATAGAACAGATACTTTAATATTGAGGCACTTGCACTTAACATATCGATGTGAGGTTCTATGTTTGAACAATCCTGTAAAGGGGACGGTATCTAATAGATTTGTGTGGGCAAACAGGAGGTGGGAGGTGAGATTGGGCAGGATGAGGAACATTCAGATAATCAGCACTGATCAGCACACAAATGCCCAACATGGAAATTGTCCCATTGTTCCCGAAAAAAATGATATCGCGTCGGTAATGAAAATTCAATGACTTTTCTTGGCTTTTATTGGTAGGAGGATTGAATTTCGGAGCCGCAACGTCATGTTGCAACTGTACAAAACTCTGGTGCGGCCGCACTTGGAGTATTGTGTACAGTTCTGGTCGCCGCATTATAAGAAAGATGTGGAGACATTGGAGAGGGTACAGAGGAGGTTTACCAGGATGTTGCCTGGTATGGAGGGAAGATCTTATGAAGAGAGGCTGAGGGATTTGAGGTTGTTTTCGTTAGAAAGAAGGCGGCTAAGAGGAGACCTTATTGAAACATATAAGATGATTAGAGGTTTATATAGGGTGGACAGTGATAGCCTTTTTCCTAGGATGGAGAAAGCTAGCATGAGGGGACATAGCTTTAAATTAAGGGGTGGTAGTTATAGGACGGATGTCAGAGGTAGGTTCTTTACCCAGAGGGTGGTAAGGGTATGGAATGCCCTGCCTGCTGCAGTTGTACATGCGCTAAGTTTGGGGGCGTTTAAGAGGTCAGTGGATAGGTTTATGGGTGAAAAGGGAATGGTTTAGGTTAGAGGGTTATTCCTTTAAGAAATTGGTCGGCACAACATCAAGGGCCGAAGGGCCTGTTCTGCGCTGTTCTATGTTCTATGTTCTAAGTATAAAGTCCCCAGTTTACCTCCTGTGTTATTGGTTAACCAAAAGTGCTCTCTGCCTTGTTTCATTCCAGGGGAAATTTGTGCCATCCAGGCGGTGGTGGTGTCAGTGAGAGCGGGGTGTAATGGGAATAAACCATTGGCATCCTGTTCACTCCTGTTTTCCAAGAGACCCATTTCCAGAGTCGTCCTCGGAGCAGAGTTTTGTAGGTTGATGGTCATCTCAGAATTTGAGCTCCATTGCTTCATTCTCTCCATCGCTCAACTGTGAACAGAACAGGCGAGGTATTAGAATTCATGCGGTGACATCTACTACTAATGCGAGTTTTGAAATTGTACCTAGAGTTCCGATGAAGGTCGCTTCCGGCAGTGACATTGTGAACTTAAAACAGACCCAGTTGCAGTGCTAGTTTACATAAGGAAAGGTGTTGAATTCAGTTCCATTTAACTATTGCATTCAAAATGTGACCTGAGATTCGCCAGTCCACCGCGAGAAATTCTCATAAGCTTCAAATGTCGTTGTGATATTACAAACATGATTAATTTCAAAGATAGAATATGGTCTATGCACTAACATTGGAGTCCAACTTTAATTCAATGAACGTGCTTCTCACCCGCCATTTTTTCAACAATCACCCTGTCTATTGCGTGGCTCATCATTTGACGAAAGATTTTGAGCTAAATCAAACAGTAAAATACTGAAATGAATGGGGATACATCGTTCATAATCATTAATTCAAAAACAGTGGCATTCGATTTTAACTTAATTCTCAAAATTGTGATGTTCCCCAAATTGTCTTAAACACATTTTTGTTACAATCACAATTGAATTTAATTTTTAAAAAACGCAACTTTCTTCTAAACGTTCTCCACAACGGTGATTGGGGTGGGGGGCGGGGGGGGGGCGGGAAGTGAGGCGGAGGAAGTTGGGAAATGCGATGTTTCATTTACTTCCTGATTTCCGATTCTTGGTTTGGCTGGAGGGTGGGGAGATGTTAAATTCCATTGTGCAACCTCTGTCCGCTCCTCAATGAAAGCCCGTAACTTGATTATTTCAATATCAATATCCATAGCCCGATTTTCTGAAATTGCGGTCTTTTCCATGGGCTGTTCTATCTAGAAGTGTTGTAAAATCCTGCATTTTCTATCTTCGCATTGTTGTCTTGAGATGACTAAATTGTTCGATGGCATCTTGCAGCAAAAAGATGAGAAAACGACTGTTTATTTTATTGACATTTCTTGTTGCAGAGACAAGATAATGTTCTACCGATTCAGGGCAATTGGAATTGTAATACAATCAATAGCAGTCTGGAATGAATCTGTTCCTATATGCACGACAAGAAACTGGCATTTTTGATATTTGCAAAAACGCCCCTGATTCACTTATCATTAAGGAAGAGCATAGGTCAAACTGACCTGCAGGTGACTTTGGGCCCATAGAATCTCAGCTGACATCAGAAAAGACACAGCTAGACATTCAGTTAGTATTAACAGAATTCTGGAATCATTCTCACAAGATGGATTCCAGCAGTTGATGAACGTGTTGCCCTCAATCTTTTCCAACCAATTAGGGACGAGAAATGCATGTGACGATCCCAATTTTGCAAGAATTAGGCAAAAACATACAAACGTCTAACTTTCCAAGAAATGATATCTAATTCTCAAACAATCATGGGTGAGCTGGTATTTACATCTTAACTTGAAAATGTAACTCTTAACTTTAAGAGTAGAGAACGACCTTCTACAGCGGCGAATTTGATTAAATGATATGAATTATGCTCGACACAAAAATACAAAATTCATTGGCCATTGGCTGTCACGAATCGGAGCGTGTAAACGGAAACTTATTTTCCAGAAGTCTGGTATAGATTCTATGAGGTTGAAGTGTTGGTGTGCATTCTGGAGGCTGTAATTTATCTGGTGAAGTATTTTAACACATAATGAAGTGGAATGGAAACTGTTTAATCAGCACAACCATTTACAGTGGTGCAAATAATCCATTTCTTGATTGCTGGAATCTCCTGCGATTGCTGCAGGAGTTTGGACGTATGGTACCAAAAATATACACATCAATTGTATGCTGAGTCAATAGACCAAATTACAAATTTTTGTGTTTTTTTTTGTTTGGGGAATTGCTAATAACAGTCTTGGAGTTTGGACTTCAACCCAGATTCTTTTTTTCTTATGCCAAATCATTTCATGGCTGTTAGAGGAAGTTTTCATTATCTTACTTCTTGTTCTCATTTCTGTTCCTTTAATGACAGATGTGCAAATTCTGAATATAGTGTCAATGTCTAGAATCTGCTACGAGACAAAAGTCTAACCCATTAAAAAAATAGAAGTTTGTGTCTCAGACGCATATCTTTGATCTGTACCTAAACCGAGATGGCCTATTGCCTCGCCAGAAACACTGAGGATGTGAAAGCAGGAAACAAGTTAAGAATATTGGCTTTATATTGTGGTCAGACATGTATTGCTCACATTAACTGTACATTTAGACCATCTTTCACTCGCACCTGTTTAAAATTATTCTACCTCAATAAATACCGAACATTGTTTGAGCACCAAACTAAAACCACAATCTACCGTCAGTGTCAGAGTGCTGAACCACTGGGGCTCTGATATTGTTTATCTGCAGTCGAATGCATCTTTCATAAGTTTCAGATCGGCTAAAGGGAGTGGCTGTTTTTTTTTTTCCGTTGCACTTTCTGATTCCCCAGCAAGCAACCAGCCTGGGCGTTCCTCAATTCAGTCTTAAGTTCAGAGAATTTTGCTCAAGTGACGGCATTATAAGGCAATAAAACAACTATGCTTAGAATAGTCCGAGGAAATTGGCTGAAATGTACGACAGCAGAAGAATGCAGCCATTTAGGGAGATGTTTCATCACTCTAAATTCTATCATGTTGTATTAAGCTAGAAAAATAAATCTGGGAGAATGATCCAAAATCCGTGAAGTGCTCAGGAAAGTAAAGATGAATGACAGCATATCTATCATGCTGCCTTGATTAAATGTAGGCCAGACAATTGGGCAAAAATCTACACCAGCAAATGTTGAGTAATAAAAAGACAGTGATATAAATTTGAACACGATAGAAATATAGCAAGTTATATACAAGTTCCCTCAAGTACATAGAAATTGCAGTAATGGTGAGAGTTGGTCCTTTAGAGAGGAACATATATTAATGGCTGGGATAAATGGGTTGGCTGTAATGTAGTTTTCCTATGATGCAAAGAAGAAGAAAAAACTGTGAGGCGGCTGCAAAGTGTCTGTCAAGGGATTGAGGTGGCCTCAGTGAATTGACAGAAATCTGGCCACCAGGCAGGGCAAGGCGGTAAAGTGTCAAATTGCCCAAGGTGAACAGGGATTGGTGCTTGAAACTGGAGAGTGTTGGTGAGGCTGAGATTAGGTGAGATACACGAGGTTGGGCCTGACTAAGGGTGATTGAAGCTGCCCAGTATTACAGAATGCATTTGGCACCATGTTTAGCTTCAACTCCCAGAATCCTTCACCCGCTCACTGTGTTAAAGAGACCCCCAATTCAGGCCGAGAGGGAGTTGGCAAGAGAGGCGTGAGCGGCGGCGATCGTCAGCATGAGATAACTCGAATTCTGGATCAAGGCGTCCTCAGTTCAGGCACAGAAGGAAAGAAGGAAGAGCCAGTCGGCAATGGAGACCAAAATGGAAATGTCCACATGTTTCGACCAGGGTTTTAGCTTTGTAAGTTCAGTGAGGAGTTGTGGTGACAAAACTGGAAAGCGCTCATAATTTGCGTCCGCATTCAGGGAGTGTGCTCGGTTTGAGCCACAAACCTAGTTCAATTTGAAGAGTCCAGGAAGTGCAATATTCACTCGCGGATTAGATCTATTTTGCCAGGTTAAAATATTTACATGTAGGAAGAAATTTCGAGGATACCCTTTGTGTGTGTGGCTGTGTGTGTGTGTGTGTGCGCATGTGTTGGTGTGTGTGCGTGTATGTTTGTTTGTGTTTGTGCGTGTGTTTCTGTGTGTTTGTTTGTGTATGTGTGTGTGTGTGTGTGAGTGTGTATATGTTTGTGCGCGTGTGTGTGTTTGTGTTTATGTGTGTGTGTGTGTGTGTGTGTGTTCGTGCGTGTGTGTTTGTGAATGTGTGTTTGTGTGTGTATGCGTGTGTGCCTGCTTGTCTGTGTTTGTGTGCGCCCATGTGTCTGCGTGTGTGTGTGTGAACAATAATTCATCATGTCAAAGTTAGGAAATATTATTGTTTTGCTGATATTGAGGTCTGAAAAATTGTCCTTCTAACCTTTCTTACATAATACAAAAATGTGCGGACTAGGTTGATTGGCCTTTCTAAATTGTCCCTTACTGTCCCGGGATTCATAGGTTAGAGGGATTAGTGGGTAAGTATGTGGGGATATGTGCTTAGGACCTGGGTGGGATTGTGGTTGGTGCAGACTCGATGGGCCAAATG
This sequence comes from Sphyrna mokarran, assembly GCA_024679065.1. Lineage (NCBI taxonomy): Eukaryota > Metazoa > Chordata > Chondrichthyes > Carcharhiniformes > Carcharhinidae > Sphyrna > Sphyrna mokarran. Next base: position 4,315,250 of record JAGIQG010000014.1, on the reverse strand, counting down.
ACCTCTCTCTGCACTGTACTATTCTATGATTCTATCAACTGAATCAATTATACGTTATACTGGTATATATTCCGATGGATGTGATTACTGAGGGCATTTTATTATCAAACAATCCAAGAATGGCTTCTCAGTCTTTGGATTCACCAAAGATTTTCTTAGCACACGAATTACATTCATGTAGTTTTGAAAAACACTCTCTGTAATTACCCAACTTGTGAACAAACCAACTCCGAGGACTGGGCGCTTTAGCAATGTTTTTACTCTTCCAGATTCTTAACAGCCTGTGATTCGACCAAAGATCGGAGATTCAGGTCTCGATGCTGTTAATCTCCTCCCTCAATATGGCCAAAACTGAAAACTATGAACGCAGGTGGAAAATTCTGGAAAAATTCCAAAGGTCTGACAGCATCTTTGGAAGGGTAAAAAAAGGTAATGCTTCGAGCCCTGATGATTATTGCCCAGAACTAAATGAAAATCTGTCAGGGAAACGGTCAATGATTTGATAATATGGCCGGTTTGTCAATTTCCTTAAACAACACAACATCATCCAAGGGATGATGACGATATATATGGGAACACAGATATCTCAAACAATTATTTCATTTTCCGTAACAGTTCCAGTTCCAAGCTAAAAGGGTCAGATTTACCGCCTCATTGATTACTTATTCTCATATCAATGATTTGTTTTGCAAATATCAAAGCTTTGGTGGTTTGACTATGTATGCAGAGGGTTTACATCTCCTTTCAATCTATACGTCTCCTCTGTCTCTGTTTGAAACCGGATTGGAACAAACTCTGCCTTAACATTCGAGGAATAATTCTTTTCAGTGAAATCCAAAGAGGGCACGGTTGTACCTGTTCCCTCTAATTTGAGAAAAGTTGCATTCTGAATAAGGCGTCTTCATTAACTTTGGAAAGTACTGTTCAGATTTAAAGAACAAAGAACAAAACAGCACAGGCCCTTCGGCCCAACGAGCCGGCGCCGCCACCCATTTAGGGCGAAGTAATTATGTCTTCCATTCGCATCGTTTATCTATCTTCTAAGTGCTTTTCATAAATATTTTTCAGTTGCCAATCCTCACTTCTCCCCCTTTTCTTTCCTTTTTTTCATTATGTTTCTCGCTTTATTGAAATTTGACCTCCCCCTTCCTCTTTTTCACCGATCTTTCTTCCGATCTTTCGAGCGCTCCCTTTCTATTCTCGTTTCTCTTTATATTTGATCACACACTCTTTTTGCTCTATGACTCATTATGTCTAGCTATGCTGCTTTCTCAGTTTATGCTTAATTTCCCATCTTCACTATACTAATCTCTATCTCCAACTCTAACCCCGTGTTGCCCCCTCTCTGTCCATCACAATTTGATCAAGTAGTGCTGTTGTTTGTTTTATTATTCGTTGATGAGACCTAGGTGTTGCTGGCTGGCCAGTATTTATTGCCCATCCCGAGTTGCCCGAGGCAGTTGAGAGTCAAACACATTGCTGTGGCTCTATTGTCACATGTTGGTCAGAGCAAGCAAGGACGGTGGGTTTCTTTTCTTGAAGGAAATGAGTGAGCCAACAATCGGCAATGGTTTCATTGTCATCAATAGATTCTTAATTTCACTTGTATTTATTGAATTCAAATTCCAATTGCCACCGTGACAAGATTCGAACCCGGGTCCGCAGATTATTAGCTAACTTTCTGGATTACCTGTATCCCGGTAATACCATTAGGCTATCGCATCTTGGTCATCAAAAGAAATTGATCACATTACTCTTGCATCAGGAAAATGCACTTTCGAAAAGTGATAGGCGCCAATGTTCACACAAATGAAGCCTCTGTATTGTGCAAAGTAATTGCTGGATTTGACCCTTTCCAGGTTTTACGAGGTTGCACAGTCCGGCAGTCACAAGCGATGAAGGTGCACAATTACTGAGCATAAACAGAATCACAAACTGTACACAATCAAAATGCTGGAACGCCTACACTGACGCTTATCCAGTATGTAAGGAAGCAGAATATCGGAGCATCTTAGCCAACTTGCAGAGTAGGTTGAGGGACTGGTGCATTCGTGGAGAGGTCGTACAGGTACCATCTACTAAGAAGTGGGAAGTGGACGATCTGGTGCCAAGGAGTGGTAAACCCCGAAGACTGCATTAGTCCTTTCCTTCTCCCTCGTCTTCAGACCAAATGAAAAGAACACTGTGAGTAGGTAAACGTGAAGGTTAGAGTTTTATAATTTTTGACAAATAATTTAATTGGTTCTCGAAATGTTAGTCAATGGGGTTTTAATGCGGCACTTTTAAGATGTGGGGGACCCGTGACGCTTTCAGCGTCTCGGACAACTATGTCTGCAGGAAATGCACCCGATTGCAAATTCTTCCAGACCGCATAGATAGTCCATTGGAGCAGCAGTCGGATGCAGTTAGGAACATAGAGGTGGTGGAAAGCATCATAAGTAGGAGCTTTAGGACGTGGTCACACTGAGTGAGGAGCACTGTCAGGCGATGCAGCAGGACGTAGATAAGATGGTAGCTTGGGCAGATAGATGGCAGATGGAATTCAATCCTGATAAATGTGAGGTGATGCATTTCGGGAGAAAGAATGTAGCGGGGAGGTATATGATAAAGGGTAGACCTATTAAGAGTATAGAAACGCAGAGGAACCTGGGGGTGCAGGTGAACTTGCTCTGAAGGCGGCAGAGCAAGTGGAGAAGGTTGTGAAGAAAGCATTTAGTATGCTAGCCTTTATAGGAAGGGGTATAGAGTACAAGAGCTGGCCTTCAATGTTGCAGTTGTATAAAATGTTGGTTAGACATCATTTGGAATACTGCGTCCAGTTCTGGTCGCCCTACTACCAGAAGGACGTGGAGACTCTGGAGAGAGTGCAGAGGAGGTTTACCAGGATGCTGCCTGGTATGGAAGGTCTGAGTTACGAGGAGAGGTTAGGCAAATTGGGACTGTTTTCCTTAGAAAGACGTAGACTTAGAGGAGATCTAATAGAGGTGTACAAGATTATGAGGGGCATAGATAGAGTAAACAGGGTTAAGCTTTTTCCTAGGATGGACTCAAATAGCACGAGGGGTCACGGGCTTAGGGTGAGGGGGGTAAGGTATAATTTGGATGCTAGAGGGAGTTTTTTCACACAGAAGATGATGGGGGTATGGAATGCGCTGCCAAGTGAAGTGGTGGAGGCAGGTACTCGGGAGTTATTTAAGAAATACTTAGATGGGCACATGAACAGAATGGGAATGGAGGGGTATAGAAAACTGATTTAAAATGGGGATCATGAGCCTTGGGAGTCCCTGAGAAGTGTGTAAATAGACGATGATATTGATGTACTTGTTTTTATCCTACAGGTGCTTTGGTCCACCCTGTTGTCTAACGAGGGGCATACGAGCGATGAGTCGTGAGAGGGCTGCTCTTGGATTTTTTTTTCGAGTATCCTAGTGCTTCACGTCGTTAGTGTACGCTTGACCTGGACCATTTGATGGGCAACACGACAGCTCAGTGACTATCGCTGTGCTGCGCAGATACATGGATTTGGGCCTGTGCCTGTGGAGTTTGCGCATTCTCCCTGTGCTTGCGTGGGTTTTCTCCGGGTGCTCCAGTTTCCTCCCACATTCCAAAGATGTGCTCTTAGGCTGATTGGCAAAACAAGTTCTCCCTAAGTTGTCTCAAATTTGGTTTTTAATCCATAGATCTATAAACATGGACAGGGATCGCGGGTAGAGGTGGGAACATCGGGGTGGCAGCGCGGGCTCGTTGGGCCGAGGGGCCTGTTTCCCGTGCTGTTTTGTTCTTTGTCCTTTGTTCTTTGTTCAGGCAGATAGATGGGCGATTGCTAGAATAGGCAGGCAGTCAGTATACGAATCCCCTGTGGTCATCCCCGTTTCTAACAAGTGCACCGTTTTGGAAACTGATGGGACAATGGCCTATCAGGGGATAACAACACCAACAGCCACAGCAGTGGCACCATGGCTGGCTCTGTTGTTAAGAAGGGAGGGTCAAAGAGCAGAAGAGCAATAGTTAGAGGAGGCTCTGTAGTAAGGGGTGCTATAGACTCCTCTGTCGACGTGAAAGAGACACTGCATTTGCCTGACGAAGACGAAAAGGTCGAAAGATCGCAAATTTACTATCAAATAAATCGGTTGGATTTAAAGTTGGTGTTGCTAGATTCTTACTGAGTTCTTACAGGGGAGGTCCCAGAGTATTGGGGAATAGCCAATGTTTGTCCATTGTTTAAGAAGGGAAGCAAGAATAATGCAGGTAATTACAGGCCAGTGAGTGTTTCACCAGTGGTAGGGAAATTATTGGGGAAGATTCTTCGAGACAGGATTTAATCCCATTTGGAACTAAGCAAAAGTATTAATGTTCAGCAATTTCGTTTTGTGAAGGAGAGGTCGTGTCTCCCTAACTTGATCAGGTTTCTCGAGGAATTGACGAAGATGACTGACAAGGATAGGACAGTGAATATTGTCCACGTGGACTTTAGTAAGACATTTCACAAGGTCACTCATAGCAGACTAGTGCAAAAGGTGAAGTCGCATGGGATCAGAGGTGAGCTTGGATTGTGGATACAAAACAGGGTCAGTAAAAGAAAACAGAAAGTAGCAGTGGATTTGGAGGAAAATGTAACTGGTTTGATTAGTAAGTTTATGGGCAATACAAAAGTCAGTGGATTTACAGGTAGTGTTGAGAGCCATCAAAGGATACAACAGGTTATAGATAATTAGAGCGTTGGGCAGGGTGATGGCAGAAGGCGTTTAATCCAGACAAATGTGAGGTATGCATTTTGAAAAGTCTAATACAGATAGAAAATATACAGCAAGTGCCAGAATCCTTAGGAGTATTGATAGGCAAAGGAATCTGGGAATACAGGTGCGCAAGGCACTGAAAGTGGCATCGCAGGTGGACAGGGTAGTCAAGAAGAAATATGGCACGCTTGCCTTCATTGGACGGGTCATTGCGTTTAAAAATTGACAAGTCATGTTGCAACTTTATAGAACCTTAGTTAGGCTGCATTCGGAATATAGTGTTCAACTCTGGTCGCCACACTGCCAGAAGGATGTGGAGGCTTTGGAGAGGGTACAGAACATGTTTACCAGCATGTTGCCTGTTATGGAGGGCATTAGTTATGAGAAGAGTTTAGGAAATCTTGTTTTGTTTTCATTGGAATGACGGAGGTGGAGGAGCGACATGATGGTTTTCTACAATATTATGAGAGGCATGGACAAAGTGGATGGTCAGTAGATTTTTCCCAGGACGGAAGAGCCAATTACTAGAGGACATAGGTTTAAAAGAGATATATCAGAGAGATCTTTTACACAGAGGGTGGCGGGTGCCCGGAACTCATGCCGGGGCAGGTAGCGGAAGCGGACATGATACTGGCTTTTAAGCGGCATCTTGACAAAATATGAATAGGATGGGAATAGAGGATATGATCACCGGAAGGCAGGCGATTTTCGTTAAGTCGGGCAGCGTGGTCTGTGCAGGCTTGGAGGGCCGAAGGGCCTGTTCCTGTGCTATAATGTTCTTTACTCTTTGTTCGTTATTCAGAATTTCCTCCACCAGGACCAAAATGTTGTTGCCGAACGTAGACTTCCATTGCTACTCGATTGTCCGTTGCAGCATGTGTTTTCTGCAGTGTGGCTAACTAGAATTGTCCTTATCTATTAGCACGTCCAATGACGCTCAGTCTTATCTTTTACAGGTTTACAAACATTTATGACACGAAGTCTCCCTCCTAAGCATAGGCGAATTAATGGAGATTTATCCATTTACTCAGTGAAAACCATTCTGCTTTTTATCCCTCACCTCTTGAAATAAAAAGTACATCACGTTTGCAATGGAATTTGAGTATTTTATTTCTACACGATTATTTTTGTTTCTATGTTATTCTGCTAGTCTCCAACAGATCACTGCCCATCTGCTTGGAACATCCTTTGGTCTGGAATGGATAGCTTCAGACTTTCCTCTCCTGAACGCCATGTGCCACCATTTTATGCACTGACTTCAACATGCAGTGGCTCTTTGCAATTTTATGCTCCATTCGACATTTTGTACTAGGCCACCAAAGTGGTTTAATGCAGGATTTTAGACTTGAGGCTTCCTATTTATTCGCTTCCCGTACAGTGAGAAAAGTGCACCCGAGTACATATCACTTGGTTAAGCTCTGCATATCGTTGCAATAAAGCTGCCAATTTGATAGTGTCCCCATTATCCCTACATTTTCTCTTTTACATTTCACTCAATGTTTTCCTGCAAACTATTTACTTTGTCCGAACTAGGTGTGTTTTCCCTCTAGTTTCCAATCAAACATTTTCCAACACCTCCGATGCCTTTTTGGAATTGGAGATAAGTAAATTGCTTGGATACATTTATTTCGAGGTAGAAAATTTCCACTTATCAAAAGTTGAAGGCGTTTCGTTGAATTCAACTTACCAGTAATTAATCCATGATGGGATTTTCAGATCATGTCTGTACGTTGGAGGTATATTGTACGTAAGGCACTAAAGGTCTGAGCATTGGAGAACTATTGGAGAAATGAATGACACTAAAAGTGTGAACTCCCAGGAACTGATGGCCTGATCCTTAGGATTTTTTTTTAATTAACATCTTCAAATACTGAAAATACAACCCCACTGTTTAGGAAAGGCATTTAGGGAATTACCGGATCACTTAGACAGAAATTGACAGTTGGGTAAGGGTTGGAGGGGGGAATTAAGGCAATTTCATACACTTCCACAGAATAGCTGCATTTACATATAGAAATCTACACTTCCTCTTTCATGGAACCACACAAAACCAAATATGTAATGCTCGCCTCGTTATGATGCATTTGAGAGTTAAAGTGATTGGTGAACAAAGAAAAGGACGGGGCTTCAACCGCCGTACAATAGAGTTCCAAAAAATACTTAATTTAATAAAAGATTCTTCCCTCAGGAGTGGAACAGCCTATCACGAACTCAGCATAAATAATGTGAAAAGTACAAGTAAATATCTGTTTCACTTGAAAGATGGAGGAAATGGTTAATCTTCTTGGCGAACATAATCGATATTTCCCCAGTTAATGACAGAATGCTTCATGGGCTTCACCCTCTCTTTGGTAAATCAACTTTGAAGCATGCCTATTATATTTTGGTAAGGCGGTAGCCATCTGCTTAAATACAAATATTCTGCATCACACTATTATATAGAAGGCGTGTTCAGTATGAAGACGAAACTCTTTAACATCCGGCATCTGAATCGCTCAAACAACAACTGCTGCTTTATTAACTGGTTTGTCTGAATTTATGCCCGAAACAGATTTAAGAATAATACCATTTTTTACAGCTGAAAATATTTTAATGTGTTATCTAATAAAGTTATGAACTTATATCAAAGATGTACATCGGTTATTTTAGTTAGAAAAAAAACAAACAACTCAAACAATTGTGCTTAGAGTGGAAGAAACGCCAGTTGGACACTATGCTGAGGAAAACCTCAGTGATGTTCAGGGTTCAACAACTTTATAAGGGCAGGAAATTTAAAGAAAATTTGAAGAAGCCTTCTTTCAAGCAGAGAGTGGTGGGAACATGTAACTCACTGCCCCAAGAGTAGAGGCACGAACCCTCACAGCATTTAAGAAGTATTTAGATGAGCATCTGAATTGCCATAGTATACAAGGTAATGGTCCAAGTGCTGAGAAAAAGAATTAGAATAGATAGGTGCTTGATGGTCAACGATGTGCTATTCTGCTCATAAAAATTCTACGATTTTAGACTTTCACTTTTTCCCCCATAGGCAGACGGGCCTGTTGCTGTGCTGTACTGTTCTTTGATTTTGTTGTTTCTTCATCGCCACAACCATTCCATGCACCACCACCCCCACCCCCGTGAGTGGCAACAAACAACATTTTGAGCACATCAAAGATGATGAAGCTCATTTATTTATTTTTTTAAAACTGAATCAGGATCTTGAACATGGATAATATCGGATGGGATTTAGCAATCAGATTAATGCTCGTGTCAGTTTTAAAATTAGGGTAGGATTTGGATTCGTCTGAGGGCCAGGATTAGGGATCAGTCTCCAGATTCGGCTTCAGATCGGGGTGAGATTTTTGGGTCGGACAGAGAGAGGACCCTTTACTTCGTGCTCTGTCTCTTTTCCTTCAGCTACGTCCAATCCTTGTTGTACCTTGTGACGCCTTGCCTTTATAGTTGTGCTTAGTTCCTGGGCCTTTTCATTTTTGGATATATTCTTGTTCCTGTTAGATTTTACTTGTGCAGGGTGGTGAATGAGTGGTACACCCTTATCGGAGAGGGGGGTTGCTGAAAGGTGGAGGCGAGTGTGTCTGGTGGAGGGGAGAGGAAAACAGGGTGATGGTTTCATTCTGCCATGTTTTCGGGTTAGGGTTGGGGTTAGAGCTAGCATTAGGAATAGAGTTAGGTTCAATGTCTGGTACAGGGTTATGGTTTGGGTGAGGATTTGGGTTGACATTATGCTTAGGATTAGAGTTTGGATTCGGGTTGGTGCTGAATATAAGGGTAAGGATTTGGGTTAGATTTACAATTTGGGTAAGGATTAGTTTTGTCTTTGAATTGGGGCTGGGTTTAGAGTTAGCATTAGTCTTAAGAATTAGGTCAGAGTTCAGGTGGTTAGTGTTAGTATTCCCATTAGGTTTAGGATTTGATTTTGGGCTAGAAATTGTGTTAATATTAATTCCAAGATTTGGGATAGGATTCGTGTTAAGATTGTGATGAGGATTGGCCTTAATGTTCGGATTAGGATTAAGGATCAGGTTCGTGCTTGGATTATGGTGACAATTAGTGTGAAGATGTGGGTTCGTGTTCTAATTAGACTAAGGGTTTAGGATAACTTTATTGCTCGAGTTATAGTTAGATTTAGGGTTCGGGTCAATATTAGTGTTTTGGTTAATGGTGAGGTTAAGATTAGGACGGCTCACGTCCCACCCTTATTGTCCCCTGTGAGGGGACACAGCTTTAAATTAAGGGGTGATAGTTATAGGACGGATATCAGAGGTAGGTTCTTTACCCAAAGGGTGGTTCGGGAGTGGAATGCCCTGCCTGCAGCAGTTGTAGATGCGCCAAGTTTGGTGGCGTTTAAGAGGTTAGTTGATAAGTATATGGAAGAGAAGGGAATGGTTTAGTTTGGAGGGGCATTGCTTTTTATATTGGTCGGCGCAACATCGAAGGCCGAAGGGCCTGTTCTGTGCTGTAATGTTCTATGTTCTATGTTCTATAACTTGTCCTTATATTGTGGTTTGTTGTCTTCTTGACCCTTGGAGCTTTTCCATTTTTATTCTATTAGTCTTTTTTTTACGTGGAGTGCTCGATGGGGGAGGGGTATTTGTGCTGCAGAGGGAAAAGGAAAAAAGAGATTCTCCCGTTCATGGGGTACGTGAGCGAGAGAGGAAACGTGAGGAGGTAAAGAGGGGGGCTGAAGATGGGTGCTTGTGTACTGCATTGGGTAGAAATCTCGAAATACTCTGTCAATGCCTGAAGCAGTAATGGCTAGCAACAGATACTTTCAGACCCTGCAGGGTTAACCGTCTGTGAGTGAGTGTTAGGTATTGTGAGGGTGATGAGTACTTCTTTTTCGAATTCGAAGTGGTAGTGAGGGATGAAAAAGAGAATTGTGTAATTGAGAGACATTATCTTAAACTCAACGGTGAATGGCTAAATGCGGGAAAAATTGAGGATATTGGATGAATGCGGAAGGAAATGTAAAATTTCATGGATGCAACTTCCGGGTCCAGCCAGTAAAAGACACTGTGCAGCATTACTCCTACAGCCTGGATAGTTCAGTCGGAAGAACACATTTAACCTGGGGGGGGGCGGTCAGGGCTCAAGTTGCTTTTCGGGCGATGTTTTCTGTTCTCAATCAAGTCACGCTGTTTCACAGCATCGAGTGAGTCCTGTGGTTGGCGCAGACTAGGTGGGCCGAATGGCCCCATCTTGCAATGCAGTGATACTACTGTGAACCCAAACTTCCTGGTATTTGTCACATAAACACAGCACCTTGCTCTAATGCCTACGTCTCCATCCTTGGCCTGTTGAAATGCTTCAGTGAATCCAGGGCAGAAGCTGGAAGAGCAGCGTCTCGTCTTCCAGTGGGACACGCTGCAGACCGTGGGACTCAAATCTCCTGCCTTTATAAAGTTGTTAAAACTCAACTTTAAGGATATTTGAGGAAAGTCTCTTTCACCCAGAGAGTGACATGTAATTCACTGCCCGATCATGTAAGTTGTAAGAACCCTTAAAACATTTCAGAAGCTTTGAAATGAGCACTTGAAATGCCAAAGCCTACGAGGTAATGCAGAGAAATACGATTTGAATAGGTAGGAACTTGATGGTTGACGATGTGCTATTTTGCATTGTATAACTCAATGCTTTGGGACTCTGATCTTTCTCGTCCGTGTTAAACCCTTACATTGGTATCCATATATTTTTCTCCATTGCAGCCCCGCCATCATTTCTCCTTGCTTTTCAGGTTGCTAAATCTTGTTGTAATCTCTCCCAACTACAGTTAGCATCTAATACATTTCGCTCTCTTTAATTCTCAGAATCAGTCAGATAACTCGTAACATTAACTACTTTTTTCTCTCCTGACAAATATTGCCAGACTTGTGTTTTTTCTAGCATTACATTACCGTTAATAATATTGCTTTAAGAGTGATTAGCGAGCTCTCACTCGTCTTCTCAAAGATCCGTGCTGAATTTAATTTGCCCAATAAAAGTGGATTGATTCCACTGGGTTTCGAACCCAGGACCTTCTGCGTGTAAAGCAGATGTGATAACCACTACACTATGGAACCCATACTTACCATTGCCTGGCTCAGAGAAAGGAGTGTGCATTGCATCTGAAACAACCAATTTTTAGTGCGCCTTTTTGGTTCGATTCCCTCAGCAAGCCAGCTCCTTCCCTGTTGTACGTGTCTGCATTTTCTTTACAGTAGCAGTTGGCCTAATATATTATTTTTATTTTATTCCAGTCAGAGAATGTGACAGAGTGTTTGATAGAGGATGATGGAAAGTGGAAAGATTCAGGGCTGGGAACAAAAATCCTTCAACGGCTGCAACAAAAATTTAACAAGAATAGTGGCAAAAAGTGACTCTAAAATGGCTACTCCTGCTGAGAGCTAAGCGTGTTGGAATTTTTGGTCAATTTATCAATTAAAACCAGATGCAGGTCGTAAAGAGGCTTTGGTTTGGGTGTTGTGATCTGGAGCTGTGATCCGATACTTTTCAGATGAGGAATGTTGTTGATATTAACCGAGACAGTGTGCCCCTGGTTTATATAGCTGCTATATATATGGGGTATGCAGTCTTAACTAAATATGGTGGCATTGTTGCCAAGCAATTTAATTGGATATGCGAGCCATGCATTAGTTTCTGATAACACAGTTGGCTGGAGGACACAGAATCTTCTGGAAAGCGAGTAGAGATAGGTCAGCCTTTTTTGGCACTCAATGTCAAGGATATTTCTTGGCCAACGTTTTCCTAAACTTGGTAATATCTATTTTCAGCTAAATAGTTAAAGTTGATCTTCAGTTAAAGTTAAAATGCAGTTTAATAGTTAAAGTTCAGTTGAAAGCTAATAGCGAGTGAGAGTTAAAGCTCAGTAAAGTGTTAATGAGTCTCCTGAACTCTCATCCAAATCATTAGTATAAATGACAAATAACAGTGGACCTAACTCCGATCCCTGAGGAACACCACTGGTCATAATGTGGAGATGCCGGGGTTGTATTGGGATAACAACAGTAAAGGTCTCACAACACCAGGTTAAAGTCCAACAGATTTATTTGGTAGCAAACGCCTTTAGCTTTCAGAGCTCTTTCTGCCTCTTCTTCGGGTGAGTAGGAGTTCTATTCAAAACGGGGCATATAAAGGCACAAATTCGATTTACAAAATTCGAATGCGAGTCTTTACAGATAATCAAGTCTTAAAAGGTACAGACAATGTGAATGGAGAAAGTGTTAAGCCCAGGTTAAAGAGATGTGTCTTGTTTTCAGACAGGACGGTAAGTGAGATTTTGCAAGTCCAGGCAAGTCGTGGGACTGACAGACAGCATGACATGAACCCAAGATCCCAGTTGAGGCCGTCATCATGTGCCCAATTTAGAGTTTTAACTTTGGGATCAGAGGTCATCATTCCATAAATTTTAAGACAGCTATAGAGAAGGATAGGTCTGGCCCAAAAATGATCCCTCACTAAACTTCTATCACCTGCCTTTCTTTATTTCCCAAAAGGAGGTCAAGGTTTGCCCCCTCGCTAGTCGGACCATCCACATATTAATGCAAAATTCCTATATTCAACAATTTTTTCTCCATACAAGCCTCTAACACTATAGCTGTCCCAGTCAATGTTGAAAAAGTTAAAATTTCCTACTATTACCACACTATTTTTCTTGGAGCTATTTGTTATCTCTTTACATATTTTCTCCTCAATTTCCCGCTGACTATTTGGGATCCTATAGTACAAACCTATCAAAGTGATTCTTTCCTTCTTAATTCTCAGTTTTACCCTGATATACTCAATGGGCGAACCGTCAGATATACCCCCTCTCAACACTGCTGTGATGTTTTCCTTAATCAAAAATGCAACTCCCCCTCCTCTCTTACCTAAAGTTCTATCCTTTATCTAGCATCTGCACCTTGGGACATTGAGCTGCCAGTCCTGTCTCTCCCTTAGCCATGTTGCAGTAATAGCTATAATATCCCAGTCCCATGTACCCATACATACCCTGTTGTGGCAGAGTTAAATTGCGAGCTTTCAACACTCTTGTGTTTTCGTCAGGCAAATGCAGTGTTCTGGTCTGCAATAGCACACATCAGCACAGACAGTCAGAGATTGCTGATTAGAATGCGAATCCTTACATCTAACCTGCTATTCAAGTGTTAAAGTGGCTAACGATGTGTGTGAAGGGAATCCTGAGCATTGGTTAGAGAATTGTGTATTTTCTCCAGACAGCACAGTAAGTGAGGTTTTTTGCTAACCCAGGCAAGTTACGGGGGTTACAGACAGTGTGTCAGGATTCGCATTCTAATCAGCAATCTCTGACTGTCTGTGCTGATGTGTGCTATTGCAGACCAGAACACTGCATTTGCCTGACGAAAACACAAGAGTGTTGAAAGCTCGCAATTTTACTATCAAATAAATCGGTTGGATTTAAAATTGGTGTTGCTAAATTCTTACTGAGTTCTTACCACCCCAGTCCAACGCCGGCATCTTTACATCGTGGCAGAGTTAGCCAGTTGGCAGCATTGCAGCGGCTCTGTCTCATTAGCGTTGATATTTTTCAAACATTTAAATGTGTGTACTCGAGCAGTCTTTTAAGTTGTTCCATTGAGTAATAGTTATCACATCTGTTTTGCATGCAGAATGTCCTTCGACCCAGCGGAGCAAATGTTATTGGAGGACCAAAAGGTACAGCTCCTGCGCTGTACCTATATATCAAATGGAAATTCTCACTTGTACATTCATGAAGTCCTCACACTCATGTTCGACTATTCTAAGTGTCAGAGGCAGAAAATTTTGTTCCTTCAGAAAGAAAAAAATGGGATTCCTCGGATTCCACACAGCCAGGATGCTATCGGTTAGTTGTTTCAAGTTTCTGTTAAGTAAGCAGGAGGTTGTATTCGGAGTTCAGTGTTCTGTTTGCACGCAGCTGTGGGTGCGGGATTCAACCAACTTCACCAACTGTGAAATCGTGTTCTCTGTGTTTTTGCTCTTGTTGAAAATCCTTCAGAATAAGGTGAAAGCGGGGGGCGGGGGCGGTATATTAAATACAAAGTTGATTAAATCCTACATGTAGTCGGTACTCCTTATAATCTTTATCAGCTACAGATTTAAGAGCCAGTTTGAACCAGCAGATTGTGGCTTAAACCGACAGAATTTCGATGTGGGCGTATTGAATGATTAATAAGTTCACGCTCGTAGGAAAGGAGGGAAAAGGGATAAAACATGATGATTCCGAATGAAGACTTTGTTCCGCCTTGTTTATGAACTGTCCTACAGTATGTAATTGCTCCAATTTAGAAAGTTACACCCAGTTAACATTTTTAATCTCAATGCAGATGACACCGCACATTTCCGCAGCATAGAACAATGGATCTGCTTTTCTTCAACGCAAATGCATGTGGAGCATGTCAATGTGATGTTATACATGAGTAGCAGGACTGCGGGTGCTCTGCCCTGTCGATAGAGACTTTTTTCAGCTTTTATGTACATGATAGGGAACTGTTTGAATTCCATTTTCTTGTTGGCACCGTTAAGAAATTCTCATTTAAAAATCAGTGGTGCCGCAGTGATTTAAGAAGGCAGCTCACCACCGCTTTGCTGCCTCAACCAGCGATGCTTGTATTCTGCAGTTTACTTGATGACAGCGGACTCCTTGTAAACAGGTGATCCTGGTCCCGCATCCTTCATGCGCATTTCAATTTGCAACATTGAAACTTAACACTTTGCTGAGGCGAATTGCAATTGTGGTAGGTTATTGCCACCAGGGTGGAACAGTAACACAGTGGTTAGCACTGCTGTTTCACTGCTTCAGAGTCCTGGGTTCGATTCTTGGTTTGGGTCACTGTCTGTGTCGAGTTTGCACGTTCTCCTGGTCCCTGCGAGGGGTTTCTTCGGTGTATTCCGTTTCCTCCCACAGTCCAAAGATGTGCGGGTTAGGTTGATTGGCCATGCTAAGAAATTGCCCCTTAGTGTCCAGGGTAACGGAGGTTAGAGGGATTAGTGGGTATAATATGTAGGGCTTGGGTGGGATTGTGTTCGGTGCAGACTTGATGATCCTCTTTCTGCACTGTAGGGTTCTATGATTCTATTACTTTTTTCACATATTTGCAAATATTTGTGAATTAATCCAGAACATTTCACAGAAATAACTGAAGCTGACCTGACTCTCCTTCCAAAATCTCTTCACTCAAAGATTTGTGAATTCTAGAGACGGGAGAACCTGTAGAATCTCCTTATTGGAATCGAGACAGAGGTGCAATTTTGTCGATGTTCTTTAAAGACAAAATGGATATGAGGACAGTTCAGGATGGTGCAAGATGATCCATGAACATATTGAGTTTTAGAGCAGTCATGAAGTTCAGTAGATGCCACTCCTGTTCCTAGTTCAGATATCTTTACAAAGCAGAGCTTCATCGGTGTTATAAAGAGGGTACAGATTCACCAGCAACATTCAGTTTTTCAATGGATTCATTCGTACCAAGAATCCTTACGTATTCCCTCAATCCTGACAGAACAATGAAAAATTACCATTTTGCTTTGAATTGTTTTCGTTAGAAAGGAGGCGGCTAAGAGGGGATCTTATTGAAACATATAAGATGATTAGAGGTTTAGATAGGGTGGACAGTGATAGCCTTTTTCCTAGGGTGGAGAAAGCTAGCACGAGGGGACACAGCTTTAAATTAAGGGGTATGAGTTATAGGACGGATATCAGAGGTAGGTTCTTACTCAAAGAGTGATTAGGGAGTGGAATGCCCTGCCTGCAGCTGTTGTAGATGCGCCAAGTTTGGTGGCGTTTAAGAGGTTAGTTGATAAGTATATGGAAGAGAAGGAATGGTTTAGTTTGGAGGGGCATTGCTTTTTATTTTGGTCGGCACAACATCGAAGGCCGAAGGGCCTGTTCTGTGCTGTATTGTTCTATGTTCTATGAATATATTATCAGCATCAATCCACTGTTCTCTTGTCTCCAGAATTCAATTAAACAACAACCCTTTGACAAAAGAGATTTTGAGAGAAATGTCTGCCCATATTGGATATATTTTTACTTGCTGGGAATTCAATGAGGGGGAAAGGTGGGTATTGATTTGAATTTGCCGATTAAATGCCAACTCGAATATGGAGCACTGGTCAAGGAACCACTAGTAGATTCGAACTTAGAATTTACTTGTTTAACTAGTCGGGTGCTTTGACCAACTAAGCCAAGGTACCAACAAAAGAGGTTTACCACAGTTATAAAGTTAAAAGAAATCTGTAGATTGTGATTTGAACACCGCTGTTTCTCAAATTTCTGCTCGGATCCTCAGCATTTTCAATATAATTTTAATCAAGGAACGACCTTAATTTACATGACAAAGAGAAATGATAAACGAACATGGATGAATTTAGGGCAAAGAAAACGGTAAGATGCTAGGAAGTACAGAGAACCAGGGACATCTTGGAGTGCATGTCCACAGATCCTTGATGGCAGCATGGCAGGTAGATGAAGTGGTTCAGAAGACAATTTGGGAAACTTTAAGAGGTAATATTCATAAGTGCTCTAAAATGCTGTATATTTTCCTTCTGCAGTAGAATTTCCAAATTGCATCATCTCACTTTTGACCAGGTTAAATTCCATCTGCCATCTTTCGGCTCAGGTCTCCAGCTGAGTTATGTCCTGCTGCATCCTCTGGCAATCCTGCTCACTATCATCAATTCAAGTTCAAACAATCACATTCAGTCAAATCTATCCCCCTAAAAAAATGTGCTGGTTTCAGATAGCAATGGAGTAAGCCTCTGGTTAATCCTTGGTTATGCTTGCTGTTACTCTCTCCCCCTCCATTCTTGTACATACAAGTAGTTTGTGATGACAGAAATTTGGCTCTGCCTGTATTTGAGGAAGCAATGCCTTCCTCATCTACGAAAAAGAAATACTGATTTTCAGCTGAGACCCCAGGTAACTCCTGAACTACCTGCTTGTTTCTCTTGAACTGCCTGTGGAGACACAATCCTTTCCTTCCTCAGCTTCCTTCAGCGGCAGTGTGGCCACCTTACTCAACGTGTTATCCATATATCCCTCACAAGTGTGGATGCTCCATATTGTCTCTAGCCACTGTTTCAGCATAACATTGGCCCAGCAGTGGAAATGTTGCCAGCCTCCCATATGGAGCCAGAATATTCTGTGCAGTCACCACAGCATAGGAAGGATGTAATTGCACTAGAAAGGGTGCAGAGAGATTCACCAGATGTTGCCTCTGTGGATTTTCAGCTATGAAGACAAAACTCGTTGTACTGGAGTTGTTTTCCTCATCGCAGAGAAAGCACCTGACTTTTTTACTGGTGGTTGGAAAGTGTGGTGTCAACACTTTGAGATCAAAATGATAATTCGGTCTAATTTTGCAAAAATTGGGAAGTCACATCTTGCTGAGCATTTAATGAATTTGCCAGGAGAAGATCCTTATTAAATTCTCCACTTTAGATAATCACAGTGGCTTCCTTGTGCATGCAGAAAGTAGTCTATGTGGTGCCATGGCTTAGTTGGTTAAAGCACCTATCTTGTAAACAGAAGATCCTGAGTTCAAATCTCTGTGGAGCCTTTGCATTACACTTGGTAACTTTTAAACTGAATCAACTTCGCCTGGAGTTACCCCAATTTTAAAGTCATACAGTTCAACAGCACAAATAAATCCCTTTGGCCAATTGTCTGTGCTAACTCACAAGCACCATATTATTATGCAGAAGACTCATGTAGACTGGAAAGTTTCACTCTGTTTTTTTCTCTCTACAGATACTGCTAGGTCTGCTGACATTATCCATATTTTCTGCTTTGGTTTGAAGTAGGGAAAGGGTTCATGAATTTAATGCATATCACAAACATAACCCTTCCTCGTGGCTGATCTCCTCAATCTTATACTACTCCTGGTATCAATATAAATCATTTATTCATGTTTTCCTTACTAGTCCACGTCTTTCATTCTTCATTTCCATAAAGATAGATAGTCAAATGTGAATGGTATTTTGCAGACATTGCAAACCTTACCTGTTTGTGCAAACTGAACGTTGTTAAACAGTTGCAGATGATAGATTGCAATACCGGCTTTGTGACAGGAAGAGTCCTGCTGGGACAGCCACGACTACACAAGCTACTTCAAGGAAGGAGGTGCGGACACCACCAGAAGCGTTGTGGGTCGTGATCGGACCGAAGATTACGTCATGACTGCAGCTATCAGATAAACTGTGAGTCCTGGTTGAATCTGGGGGTTGCATCTTGACTGAAGTAGGAAGACCTGCAGTCCTTACCGGAATTAGGAGTTTGTGTGGTGAATGATACTGAGACTGATAACGAATAAATACCTACTTGTATTTGTGTTCAGTGAGAAGCCTGGTAAGCCACTGTTAGGGTCAGGTTTCTCCCAAAAGCTTGCGAAATAAAACCCATTATATTTTGACTTACTTACAGTCTCATGTTTCCATTACTGCCTCATAGGTCCTAAGTTTGGTACTTGGCTTGAGTAATCACCTGTGAGGATTACTGCACAATGTTCCCCTGTCTGCATATATCTCCTCCCACAGTCCCAAAGATGTGCTGGTTAAGTAGAAAGATGTGCTGGTTAAGTAGATGGCTATGTTAAATTCTCCCTCAAATGGACCCACACTAGAGCTGGAGTATGGAGACTAGGGGATTGTCCCCATAACTTCATGCAAGGTTACTTGTAACACTAATAAAATAAACTTCAATTAGAAGGAAGAACACTATTCTTCATTTACTCTGTACATTGCCCATTCTTTATCACAATTCCACCTTCATGAACTGTCCTCAAATCCTTTGTTCTCTCAAGAAATCTGAGAAATCTCCACAACAAACTTGAATATAATAAGCGTGAATTCACAGGTCCCACTGATAGGGAAAGGAATGATTGAAGGTGGCATTTGAATTTAAGTCCAAGTTGCCTTCATGGCAGTGGAGCACTTGCAGGGAGTGGAGAATAAGTCTGCAACTGGACCAGTTGTTTGCTGTGCAGAAAAATGGATTTGGGCTAGTATGTGTGGGAGTTTGCGCATTCTCCCCATGATTGCTTGGGTTTTCTCCAAGTGCTCCGGTTTCTTCTCTCAACCCCAAAGATGTGCTCTTAGGCTAATTGGTGTAACAAATTGTCCCTAAGTTGTCTCCCCTCAATCTGGTTTCCAATGTGGATTTCCATAAACATAGAAAGGGTCATGGGTGGAAGAAGGAACTCATGTGTTAAAATGGTGGCGTGGGCTTGTTTGGCCGAATGGCCTGTTTCCCGTGCTGTGTTGTTCGTTGTTCTTTGACATAGTGATCCAGAATGTGAACTTCTGCAACAAGGAGGCGTTCAGTCAACACAAGGACTATCCCATTGGAATAAACATGCCTGTGGCCTATTGTGGAGGAGATATCCAATTGGCAGTAGTACTCTTGCTCTGTTCAACTTGCATTGATGATTTTTTAACGTTTCTATTTGTGTTCTTGAACAATCGTTTAAGTCATTCCATAGTGTAGTTGTTATCACATCGTGCAGAAGTTCATAGGCCGAGTGAGACCAATGTTTTTGGAGGACCATCGGACCTGTTACTGTGCTGTACTTTTAAATGAATTGGAAATGTTCACTCGTGTTCTCTTTACAACAATCTAAGGTCCCTATCTGCTTCAAGAAGACAACCATCATCCTGGTACCTAAGAAAAAACAAGCAGCGTGTGTTAATGACTATTGGCTGGTGGCTCTATCATTATGAAGTGCTTTGAAAGGCTGGTCATGGTACAAACTAATTCCAACCTCCCAGACTACCTGGATCCACTATAGTTTGATTACTTCTGCAACAGGTGTACAGCAATAACATTTCCCTGGTCCTGCACTCAATCCGAGAACAACTGGGTAACAAGGACACCTATGCCAGACTCCTATTTGTTGACTAAAGTTCAGCCTTCAACACCATTATTCCCATGAAACTCATTGCCAACATTCGTGGCCTGGGCCTTCTCACTTCCTCTGTGACTGGATCGTGAACTTCCTCACTCACAGGCCACAATCAGCAAGGATAGGCAACAACACCTCCTCCACGATCATCCTCACCGCTAGCCCCCTACTATACACCAATGACAGTGGCCAAATTCCCTCCAATTCGATTTTCAAGTTTGCTGACTACATCTCCATAGTGGGTCAGGTCTCAAACAATGATGAGACAGAGTACAGGGATAAAATATGGAATTGAGTGAATTGGCAACCATAATCTCACCCTCAATGTCAACAAAACAAAGATGATTATTATCGACTTCAGGAAGCATAAAGAAGAATATGCCCCTTACTACATCAACGGGAATGAAATAGAAAGGGTCAAAGTCTTCAAGTTTTTAGGTGTCCAGGTCACCAACAACCTGCCCTGGTCTCCCCCATGTCTATACAACAATTAAGAAAACCCACCAATGCCTCTACTTTCTCAGAAGACCAAGGAAATTTGGCATGTCAGTTCCAACTCTCACCAACTTTCACAGATGCACCATAGAAAGCATTCTTTCTGATTGCATCACAGCTTGGTATAGCTCCTGTCTTGTCCAAGACCACAAAACTCCAAAAAGTCGTGAATGTAGCCCAATCCATCACACAAACCAGCCTCCCATCCATTGACTCTGTCTACGTTTTCCACTGACTCAACAAAGCAGCCAGCATAATTAAGGACCCTACACATCCTGAACATTCTCTCTTCCATCCTCTTCTGTCAGGAAAAGATACAAAAGACTGAGATCACATACCAAACAACTCAAGAACAGCTTCTTCCCTGCTGCTGTCAGAATTTTGAATGGAGCTATTTTGCATTAAATTGATCTTTCTCTACACCCTAGCTATGACTGCAATACCACATTCTGCACTCTTTCATTTCCTCCTCTATGCATGAAATGCTTTGTCTCTATATCACGCAAGAAACATTACTTATCACTGCATCTTAATACATGTGAAAATATTACATCAAACCAAATCGAATCAAAATCAAATGAAGTCTTTCCACTTGTGCGATTGACAATTATAATATGTGCCAGCAACAGATTCGATTCATTCAAATGAAGAGATGGGATTCAGAGAATCCCACATGGCTATAGTGCTATTACTTATTTGGTTCAAGATACTGCTGAGTAAACAGGAGATTGTGATTTGGAATTCAGCCTTGTTCTGCAACTGAGGTTGCAGAGTTTAATCCACTTCACCGACTGTATGTGAACTTGACACTGCATTACGTGTTAAGCAAGGAACAAAAAAGCCGAGAAAAAAGAAAAGTGCAGCACAGAATCAGGCCTTATGGTCCTCCAATCCTGTGCCCATTATGATGACCTAATGAAACTAGAACAAACGCTTCTACCTTTACTTGGTACATATCCCTCCCTATGCATGTACCCATCCAGATGCCTCTTAAATCTTCCTAAAATTACTGCTTCTCCTACCTTTTCTCGGGCAGTCACCACTCTCTGCATGAAAAACTTCCCCTGTACATTTCCCTTAAACTTTCCCACTCTCATTCTAATTTTGTCCAGTTGCACTTGACACTTCCTCACTGGGAAAATGCCTCTGACTGTCCACTCCATCTATTTCTCTCATAATTTTGTAGACCCCTATCAGGTCTCCCCTTAGCTTCTGTCTTTCCAGTGAACACAATCCTGACTTATTCAATCTCTCCTCAGTCAACACCCTCGAGATAAGGCAACAAGGTTGTGAAGAAAGCATATAGTATGTTAGCCTTTATAGGAAGGGGTATAGAGTACAAGAGCGGGCCTTCAATGTTGCAGTTGTATAAAATGTTGGTTAGACCTCATTTGGAATACTGCGTCCAGTTCTGGTCGCCTTACTACTGGAAGGACGTGGAGATTCTGGAGAGAATGCAGAGGAGGTTTACCAGGATGCTGCTTAGTATGGAAGGTCTGAGTTATGAAGAGAGGTTAGGCAAATTGGGACTGTTTTCCTTATAAAGACGTAGACTTAGAGGAGATCTGATAGAGGTGTACAAGATTATGAGGGGTATAGATAGAGTAAACAGGGTTAAGCTTTTTTCCTAGGATGGACTCAAATAGCACGAGGAGTCACGGGCTTAGGGTGAGAGGGGTAAGGTATAATTTGGATGCTAGAGGGAGTTTTTTCACACAGAGGGTGGTGGGGGTATGGAATGCGCTGCCAAGTAAAGTGGTGGAGGCAGGCACTCTGGAGTTATTTAAGAAATACTTAGATGGGCACTTGAACAGAATGGGAATGGAGGGGTATAGAAAACTGATTTAAAATAGGGATCATGAGCCTTGGGAGTCCCTGGGAAGTGTGTAAATAGATGATGATATTGATGCACTTGTTTTTATCCTACAGGTGCTTTGGTCCACCTTGTTGTCTAACAAGGGGCATACACGCGATGGGTCGTGAGAGGGCTGCTGTTGGATTTTTTTCGAGAGTATCCTAGTGCTTCACGTCGTTAGTGTACGCTTGACCTGGACCATTTGATGGGCAATACGACAGCTCAGTGACTATTGCTGTGCTGTGCAGATACATGGATTTGGGCCTGTGTCTGTGGAGTTTGCGCATTCTCCCCGTGCTTGCGTGGGTTTTCTCCGGGTGCTCCGGTTTCCTCCCACATCCCAAAGATGTGCTCTTAGGGAGAATTTGTTTTGCCAATTAGCCTAAATTGTCTCAAATTTGGTTTTTAATCCATAGATCTGTAAACATAGACAGGGATCATGGGTAGAGGTGGGAACATCGGGGTGGAGGCGCGGGCTCGTTGGGCTGAAGGGCCTGCTTCCATGCTGCTTTGTTCTTTGTTCTTTGTAATCACTCTCCTAATTAACCACTTAAAAATGTTGCTGTTGAATCTGCCCTCCTTATACTCCCAGCTCAGTATAATCCTGTTTGTTGCTGTGCTGAATGTTTGCAGGATTATCAGAAATAGTAAATGTTGGAGCCATCATGTTAGATGCATTCCTACTCCTATGTACATGGCCAATCTGCTATCGCATTCCTGAACTGTGCCCACATCCTTTCATTCTCACAGAACCCCGAGAAATCCCCAGCTCTGTTTCGATATAACCAATGAGAATCCAGTGTTCTCCCATGTCCAGAATTGAGAAGATTCTCTGAGACGTGGAAAAAGTCTTCATTTAAAAATTTGAGAGTGAGCGATGCCTCCTTCTGATATTCTGAGGGCTGGTGCTACAGTTCCCAGCGATTGCAAACATTCTCACAGGTCCAAAAATGTTCTGTTTTCCAAAGGGATTTTTTCTCATATTTCTAAACTCTAGTTAATTCAATATTCTTTAATGATATCAGAATCTGTGTAAGAACCAGGCAAGGCAGAACGAGATCACTTTCCAATTAGTCCTGGTGTAAATTATAAGTTCATAAATTCATAACATATAAGAGTGCAATTAGGCCACTTGGTCCATTGAGTCTGCTCACCATTCGATCGTTGCTGATATGCTTTCATCCCTATTTTCCTGCCTTCTACCCATAACCCTTAGATTAATCCATGACAAATTAAAAATTTAACTCCTCTTAAATGTACTCACTATCCCAACATCCACCGCACTTTGGGGCAGCGAATGCCACAGATTCACAACCCTTAGGATAAGGGGTGGCAAATTTAAAACAGAGTTGAGGAGAAAATACTTCTTCCAAAGTCTATGATTTCTAATCCTAGAATGCTCTGCGAGAGGAAAATCCACTCCAAGCCTACTTTATCTAGTTTAGCCCTCTTATATACCTCACTTTGATCTCCCTTCATTTTTCCAAATTCCAGAGAGCATCGGCTTAGAATGAATTGCACTTCAGAGTCTCCAGGACATAATGTTCACAATGATTCACTGTTCTATCACCTGAGCAAGCTTAGAAAGAGCAACGAGGAAAAAGTGAAGAACACCTCGACTCAAGATTTACTGCCACCAAAGACTCAAATAAAAGGAAAATGTTAGCAGTGAAATTCGCCACCACCAATCCCGGGAATCCAGTATTGAGATCAGTTGGTCAGAAGTTTCACCAGGAATATCGGATTAAAATTCTATTGCTCCACCATGTCAACATCCTGTCTTGGAAATATGTTGGCAATTCCCTCATTGTCACTGGGTCAAATCCTGGAATTCCTCCAATAACAGCACTGCCGGTGTGCCTATACCTCTGGGAATTCAGCAATTCCCCATCAGCTTCTCAAGGAGCAACAGTGGATGGGGCAACAAATGCTGGGCCTAGTGTGATATGTACGTATCCTAGCCTAGCCAGTGATGTCATGTTGCTCAAAAATGAATATAAAGAAAAGGTGTTCTGTGCATGGCATCTGCTGTACAGAAGCTTCCAGAATGCTGGACACAAAGTCAATTAAAAATGTAAGCTACAACTTCAGCCAACTCTAATATGAAAACACTGAAGTCAGGATGGAGATGTTGCCAAATGTTCACCGAGTCAAAGGATTCAATCAGGTCCACCAACTCTGCCTCGGATGGTGAGCAGGGTGGAGATGCTACCTGTCTCCTGGCCCTGAGGGTGTATTCCCTTGCCTTTGTTGAGTCCTGCTTTTGTAGTACAATTAATATTTCCTGCCCAAAATGCAGACTGGGGAGTCAGGGGGTGAATTACTCGCTGTTTTAATTGTCAGCCTCTGACCTGTGCTTGTAGCTATAACATTTATATGGCTACCTCAGTTCAGTTTCTGGTTAATGGTAGCATATTGATTATGGAAGATTCAGCAATAGTATTGGCATTAAATGTCAAGGGCAATGCTGAGATATCTTCAAATTTGAGATGGTCATTGTCTCACACTTGCAGTGCCCGATTGTTACTCGCCAGACACATGTAACTTCGGTTAAAGGAAGCACAAAAATTACAACATACAAAAAGCTTTTGTCAATGAGTTTCCTTGTTTGATTCTCCTTGCTCTGCTCTGATTCTCTGAAAGATACCTGGTGTTTACCCTTCACATGAGCAGACATCCTAATCCACTGGCCCTGTACCCAGCAATGATATCCATACATTCAGGTGATTGCTGTGTTTCTTTGTGTGCATGCGTCTCTGATTGTGCAAGTGCGCTTTTAAATGGGGCTGTGTCCTCATATGTGAGTATGTGTCCCCGTGTATATCTGCTTGTGTGGACATATGACTGTGTGTATGCATGTGCTGCGTGCACATGTCTGCTTCGTTAGTACATGCCCGCATTTGTGCATGCCTGTGTATGCACATTTCTGCAATAGTGCACGTGTCTGCATGTGTGATGCACGTGTGGAACTGCGTCTGTTTGTGATGTGAGTTAGCATGAGTCTGTCCTGTGTCAGCCTGCGAGTGTGTCTGTGAGCACATATCTGTGAATTTTCTTTGCATTGTGTGTGTACCTGTCAGTGTCTGTTGCATATCATATGCACAACATAGAGAGACAGAGAGACTCAAGCGGATGCACGTGTATACTGATACTCTGTCTGCATGTGTCTGTTGTGTGTGTGTCCTCTGTCTACCTGAGCATGTCTACGTACATGCAAACACAGAGACACAAATAGACAAACAAGCATGTATGTTGTATGTGACTGCAAGCACATATCTGTGCTCTGCATCTGTGTGTCTAGACATATGTATGCATGTCAGCATGTTTGTGTGTCCACAAGTGTTCACGTGTGTATCTGGTTGTCAGTATGTACGTATGTGCATGGATGTATCTGTGTGGATGTGTGTTTGTGTCTTTAGGTATGTTTATGTTTAGTCTGATTGTTTGTGTGTGTGCATTTGTGTGTCTCTCCTTGTGTGGCACTCTTATTATCAAGGGGTAGATGAGAAGAATATCTTGCCTGTCGACTGAGAGTCACACACAGAAACAAACACACAATGTACGAGCGTGTTCTTGTGCGTGTGCACTTGTAGGGTTGTGCAATGTGTCTCTTGGTACATGTGGGTGATATATACTGCACATGCATGTGCATGGGTCTATGCATAGAAGTTAGTAGCAGTAGAAGGGCGTTTTTTATGATTGGAGATCTGTGACCAGTGGTGTTCTGCAAGGCCTTCTGTAATATAAAAATGATTTGGTGGAGAATGTCAGTGGTCTGATCAGTAAGTTTGCAGGCAACAGAAAAATCATGAGGATGATTGCCAGAGGATACAAAGGATAGGTGCACTAGAGAATTGGAAGATGGAGTTTAACCTGGACAAATGCAAGATGACGCATTTTGGAAGACCTAATACAGAAAGGAAATGTACAGTAAATGGCAGAACCCTCAGAAGCATTAAGGTACAGAGGGATCTCGGCGTACAGATTCACAGATCCCCAAAAATGGCAACATAAGTGAACAAGATAGAGAAGAGGAAATATGGTGTGATTGCCTTCATTGATTGAAGATTGAGTATAAAAATTGACAAATCATTTCGTAGTTGTATAGAACTTTAGTCAGATCACATTTTGAATATTATGTACCGTTCTGGTCAACACATTACTGGAAGAATGAGGGTAATTTGGAGAAGGTACAGGAAACGTTTAGCAGGATATTACCTAGTTTGGAGGGTATCTTAACACGTAAGATGTATAAAGTAAGAGGAGAAATTGGACAATCTTGGGTTTATTTGCATTTGAACATTGGAAGTTGAGGGGTGACCTGATAGTTTAAATTATGAAGGGTCTGAATAGAGTAGATAGTTAGAATATTTTAAGGTAGAAATGCCAATTACTGGAAGGATACAAGTGTAATGAAAATGTGGAAACTTTAAAAATGAGGGACAGGTTTTCTTTACACAATATTAACTGCCTGGAACGCATTCCCCGAGGAGGTGTTAGAAGAAGATACAAGAGCGATGTTTTGAGGCACCTTGACAAATTCACTAATAAGCACAGAATAGAGGTATATGGACCACATAAAGGACAAAGGTCTTTAAAAAGACATTGTGTGTCAGTGCAGGCTTGATGAGCCAAAGATTTGCTCCTGTGCTGGTCTTTATACAAGTTTATGTGTATGTCTCTTGAACATATGTGTCTGTTCGCAGAGCCTGGCTATGTGATTCTGTCAATCTGCACATCTATGTGCATGTGCATCTGTGGTCCCCTACCTTTTATCTACATGCTGTTGCTTCATGATATTGTCTGTTTGGAGCAGTACAAGTGTGTGATTATGTTTAAATGTGTCTCTCTTTGTATGACCATGTTTGTGTGTGCATACCTACCTGTGTGCCAGTGAATGTCAGTATGTACATTTGCATGCATGCCTCACTGCATGTCTCTCTTACTGTGTATGAGTGTCTGTGTGTATCTGAATTTTTACGTCTATGCATGTCTGTTATGTGCAACTGTTCCTCTGGCTGCTTTTCCATGTATATACATGTATTTGTGTGTATGAGTTTCACTGGCTGACACACATCGGTGTGTTTGTTTGTCAGTATATCAGTTCTGTCTCAGCCTGGTACATGCCTATGTTGATGGGCAGCTGTCTCTCCATGTTGGTGAGCATAGGGTGTTTGAGTATACTTATATAAAACTCCGAGCTTACATATTAATCTGTTTGTAAATTTGTACGTACGTCCATATTCGTGCCTATACATCTCTCTGTAAATACCTCATTCTAAGAGCTGTGTGAACCCCACTGTGCCATGTGTAAACATATATACATCATGTATATTTGTGCATGTGTATATTCCAGGGTGCATCTGTATGTTTATTTGTGTTTATCTGTGAATAAATTGGTACACATGTATTATGAGCATGTGTCTATGTGCGCAAATGTATGTGCATATATTTCACTGCACACGTGTATATTTCTGTATGAACCCATATATCTGTGCATGTATCTATCTAAATACATGCACCAGTGTGTTCCATATATGGATGTGCTCATACCTTTGGGGAAAATTACCTTCAGTTGTGCATACAGAGTGAAACAAGCTCGAAAGCTTTTCCCTCAAACCAGTTCCTTGTGATTGAGGGACACAATGCCACCCTCTGTTGGACACGCCTACATCAGGTTGCACTACTTATTGATGTTCTTTCATTTGTAATTTGCCTGTTGAAAGACCTTTTTTATCCACATTTTTTTTTAATCAGTCGACAGTAGCTTTCCTATTTCCTACTATCCCACTGCACAAGTCCCATAATAACATTGACATTTGCCCTGCAATTATTCCCACAGGAGGAAAAGGGCTGAAAGATTTCCTCTGACTTCCTGACCAGCTGGTGTGGCTCAGAGAATATTTCTGTGGGACAAAGAATGACTATTGCCACCCCCCACCCTTATTGCAAGTGGGGAATTGAGGGGGGGAGGGGGAGGGGAGAAGGGCAGTAAAAGATTATTAGCTACTTAGCAGATGTGACTATAAAACTTACGACCTTATTGAGTGGTGGAGTAGGTAGTAGGCAACCTCTACTGTTAATTTATACGTTGACTATGTACGCACAGCAGCTGCCCTACCACAGCAGGTTTTCAGGAGGGGGTTTAACATTGTCATGTTGGCCAGGATGGGGAAGAGGGGGGGTTAAGAGAATCCACTTTAGCTGAAAATTCTAACTGTTCCCTTAACTGTTGGGAGACATGGAGGGAAAACTCTCACTCGCTATCCTTTCAGTTCCTGAAGCTGTTCTTGGGGTTGGGGTTCCCATCTCTATCCTTGTGAAAGGATTCAACTAAAGGATTGGGAGAGCGGGGGGGAGGGGGTGGGGGTTTGTATGTTGTGTGTGTGGAGACATGCACACATGGTGTGCACGCATCTGTGTTGGGAGTGCATATGTGGCATGGACGTGTATGGTGCGGTGCTGTTTGGGTGTACGGGGTTGGTTTTGGTGTGGTGGGGAAACAAGTACTCACCTCCCCTCCAGTCACAGAAGCAGCCGCAACGTGATTCTGACTTGCTAAAGAAGATGAATGCTCAGATTGACTCCTGCTTTGGCGTATAGTGGGAAAAGCTTAGGTGCAGAGGGCATTAGAGAAAACTAGATAGTAAGCGTAGTCTCCTAACTTCCCTGTAACTGAGGACAATTGTTGTCCTCCCTCAGAGCAAGGGAACAGAAACCAGGCAACAGCAAGCCCACCCTATCCCACTGGAGTCTCCATCGCTCACTAATTCCAACTGGGCAACAAACCATCTCCTCTGCCTGGTTCTGCACCCCCTCAACCCCAACATCCAGAACCTACTTCTTCACATCGCTCGGACGGACATCTGTTCAGTCCCCATCCCAGTTGCGAAGCGAAACCAGAACACGGGTTACACCAGTACCTTTCGCCACCGTCTCAGGGACTCCCCGAAGCAGGTTACAGGCAACAAAGTCTTTTATTGAAATGTAGTCAGTCTTGTAGTGTCCGAAACGATGGCAACCAATCCACACACAGCAAACCGCAATTATGATCAACGGCCAAATAATCTGCGTGTTTTCTCTCTCCTTTTCGTGGGGTTTTTTTTCCCCCAAAGGGATATGGGTCGAGGATTACCATAGAGGGGGAGGAGGAAGAGGGAGGGTAGTGAACAATCTATACCCACCCTCATCCACTGTTCATCTCAACGGTGGCAGTGGACTCTCTGATGGGGCAGACAGGCAATGCGTCTCTACAGCTCAGCGACTCATCCACCAACCCCACCCACCCCAAGGCAGGACATATAGGCACTCCTTCAGCTGTGTCCCTTCTCCACAGTGTGCTGCTCCCTCTGTACAAAAAGGCAAAGGAGGTGGGGCTGCTGGGATGGGGAGTCGTCAGTCTGGATAATATGGACGGAGCGCTGGACTTTGTGGAGTCAGTGAGTAAGGGGAGCAGAAATGGGACCTCCGCACTCTCGGCTGAAGAGCTTGGGTAGACGAGTGAGGCATGTCGCTCCACTCAAAGCCCCACGATGGAGATGTGCAGCTGCCCCTTGCACCAATTCCCCACGCCACACCCTCACAGGCCCTCCCCCCACCAGCCCCTCATTCCTCCCCCACGCCAGCTACCACCAACCTTGTACCAAACTGCTTCAAACTCAAACCTGACTGCGGGAGTGGGTGAGAGGACATTTGGCCCAGGTGCATTGACCTAGCTGAGTGCCTTCACTCGACAGCCATGCACGCACCCTCAGCACTATGCGGAATTGAACCCCCATCACCCCCTCCGCTCCTCTCATTCCCGCAAGTCATCACACAGCAGGAATCCCCAGGATCTCTTACTCCACAGCCCTCCTGGCCCAACCCCCTCTCCTCTTTTTTTTCCCCACACTCACATCAGCAGATTCTGTACAAAAACCTCTATCAACTGCAGGAACTCCAGCTCTGGGCCGAAGTCCGTCCCTCATTGCATGGTGAGCCTGATCCTGAAAACAGCCCCCTTCCATGTGCAGGGCCATCCCAGGCCACCACTCCCTTTCCCCTCCACCACGACCATGCAAACTGAAAGGGAGAACCCATGACTGCTCTGAAAATGAGCCCCACACAACTGTGAACTCAATTCAGCACAGCAAGGTATTTGGCTATTTGGCAGGAGGGAGAGGGGAGCTAGTGAACTACAGCCACCCCAGATATACGTTCTGGTTGCTCTACCCTTCCACCAGCTCCCTTGTCAAGGATCAGCCCTGTTGGCCAACCCAACACATTCCTCCCTCTCACTGCAGAGGCTCCAAGAAACAAAACTGCGATCACCCTGTGGCCCCAGCTGGCGCTGCCCAGCCGACAGAGGTGTGTTTGATGGGGAAGAGGACACAGGTGGAGAGGAGAGAGTGCCACCCTCGGCAGCAGAGGGACCGAGCAGACTTGTAAAAGACCCCGTGGACAATTTTGACTCTCTCATTTTTATATATATTTATATATAGAACATAATCAAGTGCCGCTTTCAATCCTGGTGGCTGGAAATCTTCATCTGGGTGCAGAAGAGGGAGGGAGGGGAGAGGAGGTGAGAGAGGAGGGAAAACACATTCCCTCTGTTTGAGGCTCTGCCTCCAGGCTCTCCCGTTGTGTGTGGGGGGAGGGGGGAAATCAGACAGAAGCGATGGTTCAGTCCAAGTCCAGGCCGGTTGCCCACGCACACACCCACCCGCACACGCACACACCCACACGCACGCACACACACCCAAACACTGGGCAGCAGTGGGCAATGGGCTTCAGAAGATATCCGGGCACATTTGCCAGTCTTGCTTCTCTTTCGCTTCCCAGTAGCCGCCCTTGTAGAGGTGCACCAGCTCTTTGGTGTAAGGGTCCTCGCGCTTCTCAAACCACAGCGGCCTATAGCTCGATTCCGTCTGCGTGGTTCCTGCAATGTCAAACCAGAGGGAGGGCAAGTTACTTTCAGCTCTTACTCTGCAAGCATTCACACAGTCATTACGGTATAGCGGGAAACCGTTCAGCCCATCCAATCCTTACTGGAGATGACTGGAGGATGACTCCCTTGGTAGGGCAGAGAAACAAGGAATTTCTGTACCGAAGCTCATCACTCTGCCCTCCTTAGGACAAATACAAGAATACCAAATTTCAAAGAAAGCAACTATTTAAACTGCAATAGAAAAAGGTGCTGATTGGTAGTCAAGTCAACTCCAATTGGTTGCGGCATTATCGTGGAGAACTACTGTTCTCCACACATTGTTTAAAAATTCTAAACAGATGCAGTAGCTGGATATGTTCCTACTCTCTGCATATGAAAAGATGTCGCTTGGCACACCAGGAGTGAGCCACACGTCAGCCTAATAATATGCCCAGCCTTTTTTGAGTCAAGGAAAGTGGGAAACAATATTTTCCAGGTACATTCTCCAT
Source organism: Sphyrna mokarran (assembly GCA_024679065.1). Taxonomy (NCBI): domain Eukaryota; kingdom Metazoa; phylum Chordata; class Chondrichthyes; order Carcharhiniformes; family Carcharhinidae; genus Sphyrna; species Sphyrna mokarran. Next base: position 4,283,853 of record JAGIQG010000014.1, on the reverse strand, counting down.
GGCAATCGACCTGACAACTAGTCACCACATTTTCCTCGTGTGGTGTAAGCTGTTGTTCACTGAGTAGTTTTGTATTCTCGTCCTGATGAATCCAAGAGGAAAAACTTTGACAATTTTGTCCCTGCAATAATTTTTCCAAAACACACTGCCTCCAATACCCCATTCTGCCCCATTGCCTCCCCACTTAAGAACACGTACAGCACACGTTATGGACAAAAAAAAAAAAAGGTTTTCACTACACCATTCCTAACATTGGCAAGGCAGATACATCTGGTGATAAAACAAAGAGCACCCCACTTTTGACTGCCTGCCACAACGAAGCCTCCCCACTGCACTAAACTCAACCATGGAGACACCAACCCTCTTTCTGCCAACCCACTCTGACAGCAAGCCCCCAGTACAATAATTTCAGGGAAATGCTCCACTCTCAACATCCCCTCTGTTAATTCACCAGATGTCCACCCTCCTCACTGCCTTTCCCTCCTTCCATAGCCCTCACCTTCCAATTTGCTGATGTCCGACTCCCGCTTACGCCGCACAGCTCGCTGTTTCTCCTCCAGCCGCTGTTTCTCCATATTTGCTTCATCCCATCGGCCATTCTCCATCAACCTTTGGTCAGGCCTCAGGCGGCTGTCAGTGGGAGCCACCCCATCCTCGGGCTCATTCAAGGTCAGCGCCAGCTCCGAAAAGTAGTACATGGTGTCTGCGCGTTCCCTGGCAGGACAGAAATGAGCAGGTTGAGAGATTTATCTTCTCCCCTTCCTACACAACATCACAACTCTCCTCCCAGTCACCTACCTGACTCTATGGATGGATCTGAGTCAGCTTACAAGCCCCGACTTTCTGCTGGTTCACTACGAGCAGGGAGAGCACGGGGACGATACAGAGTAAAGCTCCCTCCACAACGTCCCCATCAATCTCTCCCAGAACAAGTACAGCATGGCGTTAGATACAGAGTAAAGCTCCTTCTACACTGTCCCCATCAAACTCAATAAGTCATCTCACAACACCAGGTTAAAGTCTAACAGATTTATTTGATAGCAAAAGCCACTAGCTTTCAGAGCGCTGGCTGTCCCTTTGTCAGTTGAGTGGGAGTCCTAATCACAACTAGGGCATATGAAAGAGACAAAATCAATTTACAGAATAATGATTGGAATGCGATTCTTTACAGCTAAAAAAAAAAGTCTTAAAGGTACAGACAACCGTGAGTGAAGAGAGCATTAAGCTCAGGTTAAAGAGACGTGTATTGTCTCCAGACAGGACAGTTAGTGAGACTTTTGCAAGTACAGGCAAGTAGTGGGGGTGACAGTGTGAACCCCAAGATCCCAGTTGAGACCATCCTCGTGTGCGGAACTTGGCTATAAGTCTCTGCTCAGTGACTCTGCGCTGTCGTGTATTGTGAAGGCCGCCTTGCAGAACGCTTACCTGAAGATCAGAGGTCAAATGCCCGTGACCGGTTCTTCATCCAGACTCATGGAACAGCCATTGGGACCAAATTCACACCTCAATATGCCAACATCTTCATGCACAGGTTCGAACAAAACTTCTTCACTGCACAGGACCTTCAACTGATGCTATACACTAGATACATCAATGACATTTTCTTCCTTTGGACTCGTGTTGATGTCGTCATATCCTTGTTTCAGTGATTGTTCATCAAGTTCCATCCCACCATCAGACTCATCATGAATGAGACGAATTCTTGGAGACATGCATCTCTATTAAGGACAGTCACCTCAACACCTCACTGTACTACAAGCCCACAGATAACCTCATGATGCTCCAGCTTCTACCGTAAACATGTTAAAGAAGCCATCCCCTACAGACAAGCCCTCTACATATACAGTATTTGCTCAGATGAGAATCATAATAGATGCTGAAAGATGTCTTCCCAAGAACAGGATATGGCACTCGACTCATCAATCGACAGTTCCGACGTGCCACAGTGAAAAACTGCACCGACCTCCTTAGAAGACAAACACAGGGTACGGTGGGCAGAGGAGTATCCTTCGTCGTCCAGTACTTTGCTGAAGCGGAGAAGCTACAACATCTTCTCCTGAGTCTTAAACACATCGTTGATAAAGACAAACATCTCGCCAAGGCCATCTCCACACCAACACTTCTTGCCATCAAACAACTGCACAACCTCAAACAGACAACTGTCTGCAGCAAACTACCCAGCCTTCAGAAGAATACAATCCTGCCACAGCAACCTCTGCAAGAAATGCCAAATCATTGATACGGATGCCATCATCTCAAATGAGAACACCATCCACCAGGTACACAGTACATACTCTTGCAACTCGGTCAACGTTGTCTATGTAATACACTGCAGTAAAGGATGTCCCGGGGCAAGCTACATTGGGGAGACCACACAGACAACGGATGAATGAACACCACTCGACAATCACAAGGCAAGACTGTTCTCTTCCTGTTGGGGAACACTTCAGCAGTCAAGGGCATTTGGCATCTAATCTTCGGGTAAGCGTTCTGCAAAGCGGCCTTCACAACACACAACAGCGCAGAATCACTGAGCAGAGACTCATAGCCAAGTTCTGCACACATGAAGATGACTTCAACCGGGATCTTGGGTTCATGTCACACTTTCTACAACCCCCACGACTTGCCTGGAGTTACAAAATCTCAGGAACTGTCCTAAGACAATACACATTTCTTTAACCAGTGCTTAATGCTCTCTCCATTCAGATTGTCCGTACCTTTACAGCTAATCAAGTCTTAAAGAATCACATTCCAATCTTTATCCTGTAAATTGAGTTTGTCTTTACATGCTGTTTTTGATTGGAACTCCCACTCACCTGATGAAGGGACAGCTAGCACTCCAAAAGCTAGTAGCTTTTGCTACCAAATAAACCTATTGGACTTTAATCTGGTGTTGAGAGGTTTCTTACTGTGTTTACCCCAGTCCAATGCCAGCAGCTCCACATCATGCCCATCAAACTCTCCTAGGACAGGTACAGCATGGGGTTAGATCGACTGAAGTTCCCCTATACTTACAGTACTCTGTGCCTTTTCCACAGCTCTTTCCCCCGCAGAGTTTCGTATACGGTTTTCTGCCTCCCTTCTGCACTATTCTCTCCTTTGCTGCTGTGCAGGACCCGGGAATAATCCATCTTCTCATCCCACGTCCCCGAGAGAATGAAGTGAGCTTTCCCCGTGTTGTCCGTCACCACGCCAGTGACCTGCATTCCCCCATTAATGAGGGAAAAAAATACAAGCATTCAGAGCATTAAAATAGTGGATCCACATCACAAACTCACACCTCATGCAATCTGAGCTTCAGCAATGCGCCTTCTTTTCATTTTGTATCTAATTAGCTATATACCATGATGGACAAATAGCATTTCTCTCAAATTTTAAAGCAAATTTTCACTACGCTGTCCCCATCAATACTCCCAGGACAGGTACAGCACGAGGTTAGATACAGAGTAAAGTTCCCTCTACACTGTTCCCATCAAACACTCCCAGAATAGAGAAGTACGAAGATAAATAAGGGTAAAGCTAAACCAACACTGTTCCCATAAAACTCTCCCAGGACAGGTACAGAATGGGGTTAGATACAGAGAAAAGCTCCCTCCATACTGACCCAATCAAACTCTCCCAGGACAGGTACAGCTCGGGGTTAGATACAGAATAAAGCTCCTTCTACAATGTCCCCATCAAACACTCCCAGGACAGGTACATTACAGGGTTCAATACAGAGTAAAACACACGCTACACTGTTCCCATCAAACACGCCCAGGACAGATGCAGCATGGAGTTAGAGAGAGAAAGTTTCTTCGACACCGCCCCTAACAAACTCTCCCAGGACAGGTACAGCACAGGTTTAGATACAGATTAAAGCTCCCTCTATATTGCCCCCATCAAACACTCCCAGGACAGGGATAGTACAAGGTTAGATACAGAGTTAAAGCTCCTTCTATACTATCCCCATCAAACACTCCCAGAAGCCCATCGAGTTGTGCTAGAGTTATTTCAGGTTGCGATTAATGGATTTCTAAATAGCTAAGGGCATTACGGATATTAGGAAGATGAAGCTCTGGATGGACAATCAGCCAGGATCTTGCCGGATGCTGAAGCAGGACTGAGTGGTCAACTGGCCTGCTCCATGGGATCAGAGTCTTTCCTCTCTGCAGAATGTCAGGGAAGATTTGGATGCGGTGGTTTGAATGGAGAAGGGGTCGATAGGTCGAGGTGCATTTGCTGATTCCAAGCTCTCTCCGTGTTCAAGGTGAACCTACCTTGCGTGCCACGTCTCTGGAGAAGTAACTGTAAGGTGCAAACTTGAGATGGCATTTGTCTCCTGTCTTCCTGTTCACGATGTCAATTTCCCCACTCTGTCAGCACAGAAACAAGGAGGTAGTGAAGGCAAGTATTGGACAATTCAAATTTCCTGTAAAGATGGAAGGTGGGTGTAGGAGTCTAATTGTAAACTTCTTTTCCCTTGTTCTGATCTCTTTATTACCACTGGTAACAGATCCTTATTATCAAATTCACCAACTGTTTGAATTAGCTTCAACACCTCAATTAAAACAATCTTCTATCCAATACCACAAGCATGGTCGATGCATCATGTCCATATAATCTGATGCTTTAACCACTGACAGTCTTCCATCACAGACAGCAGTATTCAAATTCATTTCTATTATTTTGACTGTCACTCCGCACAACCACACACTACAATCAGGCATAGATTCCCACAGCACTGACCCTCTGGCAGTGTGGCATTCCCACAGCACTGATGTTCCGACAATGCAACACACCCTCAGCACTGACCTACTGAGTTCTGTTTGTTCGACCGTAGTTCAACGTCATCTGTCAATTATAACATGGTGTTGGTTGACCTATTTCCTCCTCCTCTCCCCAGTGTGCTAGGTCCCCACACCCCTCCCACCACCTGCCTCAGGCATCCCCCCATCACCACCTGCCCCAGACATCCCCCCCCCCCCTCCCATCCTTTCCAGCTGCAGGAGTATTATTCTCACCTGGTCAATCCACAGCTTGCCCACAATGATGTTGTGTACCGTGGTGGTGACTTTCTTCCACGTGTAGTGGTTGCCGCTTTGATGAAAGGTACAGTGGATAGTGCCTGTAGTATAGAAGACACACATTTCAGTGTGACTGGGGCAAGTGCCTGTCAGGACAGCACACTTTAGTGTTTACACAAACAGAGGGGAGAAGATCTCGGAGGAGAAACCCTGACAGCTGTGATATGTCAACAGTTCACTTACCCAGTGGCATGATGGAGAGGTATTTGCCTCGGAACTTACTGGCGATGGCTATCTCCTGCCTTAGTGTCCAGCCGTACTTGGACTCTGCGTGATGGGCAGCAGCCGGTGGATGGTGACTGACCTGTTGGAAGAGATGGGTAGTGTTTATTAAATCTGACTGGCTATGACCCTGACAGACAAATACGCATTGGACTGCAGCATTGAGTGAGCAAGTCGAGGTTCATTTCCATTATAAACCCACCTATTGCTCACCAAGATAGTGGGCACTGGGAGGGATTGGACCCCACGCTGTCAGCACCAATCTGACCCATGCCAGCCATCCAGCTGCCCAAGGCATCCAATGACAGAGGTACAATGTGACACCCAGAGGAAATTCACGCAGATACAGAGAGAACACACAAACTCCACACACAGACTGGAATCGAACCCAGCTCCTCGACGCAATGAGGCAGTGGTGCTAACCACTGTGCCGTGCCCCCCGCCCCAGTAAGCTGATTCTCAAACTGGAGCAGAGGACACTGTGGAAACTCAGCAGGTCTGCCAGCATCCATCAGGAAAGAAATGGAGTTAGTGCTTCAAGTCCATGGACTCTTCGCCAGAGCTGAAAGGAGGGAGAATGCACAAACTGCAACAAAAATTAGCTGCTTTAAGCTCAAAAAGCAAATGGTGTTGTGCAAGAGAGGCAGGGCAAAACAATACATGCAGTGAATAATTAATTAAAAAAGGCGGGGGTTAACATGGAGGAGGAAACTCAAACTCTAAGCACAGACTGGGTGACTTTGCACAACACCTTCACTGAGACAACAAGCATGACCCCCCCATTTTCCTGTTACGTGTCATTTTATCCCATGCCCATATGTCCATTCTTGGCAATGCTCCAGTGAAGCCCAATGTAAGCTGGAGGAGTAGCATCTCATCTTCACATTGGGCATATTGTTGCCCTCAGACTCAATGTTGAGTTCAGCAACTTTTGGACTTGAAACATTAACTCTGATCCTCTCTGGACAGATGCTGCCAGAGCTGCTGAGTTTACCTACTATCATCTGTCCTCTGTTCGATTCCCGGCTTAGGTCACTGTCTGTTTGTTCTCCCAGTGTCTGTGTGACTTTCCTCTGGGTGTCACATTGAGTGGGATTGCACCACCCATTTCTGTTAATGGCCCTCAAATTCTTTGGCTGCCTCGCGCACACATCTTTGTATGGTCATCAAGTCCTGGGGCGGGACCAGAACCCAGAGACAGGGATACTGCCCATTGTGCCACAAGGTTCAGCACGAGCATCCTGGGTGCAGACGGGTTACACGTTTCCCACAGCAGAGGCTGCAGCTGTAACGTTTCTCGGTTGCCAATGCCCTGAAGTTACAACGGGAGTGATTTTATAAGCTGAACTTTCTTCGAGGGCTGACAGGACAATGGGGGCACACCTGGGCTCTGCTACCTTGTACTCTACAAGAGTGACTCCTTTCTAGGTGAAAGTGCTCCAATCACAAAGGATCCAATCATGTACACCACACCCCCCCCTCCCCCAAAATCTAAATCACAGTGCCATGTTAAACTGATGTGACAGTGCTGCATGGAGAATGGGCATTATTCAATACTTGTCAAGGCAGCAGGTACTTCCATATTGACATCAGCAAACTCTGTGCCATGGTTTCTTATTGAATAGTATGGAGCAACTCACACATCAGAAGAAACACTCCAGACTTCTTTTGGAGTCCACCTCATGCTGAGGTGAGGCAGCCAACACATTGCCTACACAGTCACTATAGTGCATTGTGTGGGGTGGGTAATGGTCACAGGTGCTGTGGAGTGACCCTCCACTGTTCAGCACTCCTCCCTGTCACCCATCCCTGTCTCTCTCCCTCTTTCGCCAGCATCCCACCCCCCGCCTCTCTCGCACCCCCCTCCCTCACAGATTCTTGGCCCTCCGTCTCCCTGTTCAGCCCCCAATATATGCTAGCTCCCTTTGCAAACCCCACTTCAGCCCCTGCGAACACCCAATTTTGAAGATTGTGTTATTGTTGAAGAGGGATGGGAATCAAGGAGTGATACAAGTGCTCACTTACCTGCTCACAGATGGAGCGGAAGCCTTCATCCTCCATCCGGTCCAGTTCGAAGGTCTCCCCCAGCAAGGGGTTGAAAGGTTTGCCTGTCCGGTAGACGGTGGTGGAGTAGGAGGACACAGTGAATGCAGCCACATAGCACAGCTGCTCTAAGGCATTCTCACACTTGGAGGCTTTGTCTAGGAGCTCGTGGTATTCCAGGTCCTCTGTTAATCGCTGGAGCATCGACAGCGGCTCATTGAAGTTCACCTGGGGGCAGAGAGGATCGCGACAGAGTAAATCCCGAGGGCAGAGACAGAAATTGATAGTTTTCTCAGATTCACAAGAGTATGCAAGGAGGTTATCGGGGGAGAGATAGGCGAAGGGAGGACGAGAGAGATAGAGAGAGAGAGAGAGTGACTATCAGTTTTCTGTAGGGTAATCTTGTCAATCCCATTTTCCATTCTCTATCCAGTCACTCTGTCTCTTTATTGTAGTGAACTTTCCACCTCTAATTAAGCTGAGTGGCACTTTCAGCCATTTCAGGGTCAATCAGGAGTCCAGAGTACAAAATTTACTTTCAGTGGGTCAATATGTGGCAGGCAGAATTTAGCATGGATGATTGAAGTGTTATCCATTTTGGTCAGAGGAGTTAATAGGCAATTTACCTAAATGGAGAGAAAATTCAAAGTGCCTTAATGCAGAGGGCTATGGCTGTCCTCGGGTATCCATCACTGAAAGTTAGTATGCAGATACAGCAGGCACAAGCCCTGTGCCTTTTAATGTAGCATTGTGGTTAGTGCTGCTGCCTCTCAGTAGCAATTCCGGTCTTGGGTGACTATGCAAACTCTGGACAGACTTTCTCCCAGACTCTACGTGAGTTTCCTCCCACACTCCAAAGATGTACAGGTTAGGTTGATTGGCCATGTTAAATTGTCCCTTAAAGTCAGGAGGATTGGCAAGGCAATTACACGGGATAATAGGGATAGGGTCTGGATGGGATAGTTATTGGTGCAGGCTCGATGGACCGAAGGGTCTCCACCTGCAGCTTAGGGATTCTACTATTTTAAGAAAGGCGGTTAAATGGAATTTTGACAACTGTGTAGGGTATTGGTGAGACCATATTGAGCACTGCGTAGTTTACATCTTCTAACTTGAGAAAGACGTAAATGCAGAGGTTCAGAGAACGTTCACCAGGTTGATTCCAGGAATGAAGGACTTGTCTGAAGAGAGATTAAGCAATTTAGGCCAATACTCTTGAGTTTAGAAGAATGAGAGGGGAATCTAATTGAGGTCATGGGATAAAACCTGGGTGGGATTGTTGTTGGTGCAGACTTGACATGCTGAATGCCGCCTTCTGCACTGTAGGGTTTCTATGAGGTCGATAAGATGCTAAAGGGGATTAACAGATGTTTTCTCTTGTTGAGCATTCTAGAAAGAAATGTCACAGTTTTAGTCTAAGAGGTGGCAGATTTTAAACAGAAATAGAGGTAGAATTACTTAATTCAAAGGGTGGTAAATCTGTGAAATTCTCAATGCCAGTGTGCAATGGACGTGGAACACATAACAAATTTGAGTCTGACAGGAACGTGGAGATGAGGTCGAGATGAGTTCAGCCGTGAGCATTTTGAATGGTTGAGCAGACTCGAGGGGCTGAACTGCCGACTCCTGCTTCTAGTTCTTATGTAGGCCAGACTAGATAAGGATGGCAGATTTTCTTGCCTGAAGGACATTTGTGTTTTTTTTTTATAAACAATAATCTGCAGTTTCAAGTTCACTATTCCTAACAGCAGCTTTTATTAATTAACTTTAAATTACATGTCTGAAAACACACTCCACGTGATAGACATGGCAATGTGCATTCTGTGCAAAGTTGAGGAAAGTCACTGAATCAAAGAAATTTACAGAAAGGAAATAGGCCCTCAGCCCAATTTGTCCATGCTGCCCTCTTTTTAAAAGCCCTAAGCTAATCCCAATTGCCCTCATTTGGCCCATATTTCTCTATACCCATCTTATCCATGTAACTATCTAAATGCTTTTTAAAAGACAAAATTGAACCCGCCTCTACTGCCTTTGGCAGCTTGTTCCAAACACACACCACCCTGTGTGAAAAAAATTGACCCTCTAGACACTTGTATCTCTCTCCCCTCTCACCTTAAACCTATGCCCTCTAGTTTTAGACTCCCTTACCAGGGAGAGATATCGACTGTCTAACTGATCTGTACCCCTCATTATTTTGTAGATCTCTATAAGATCACAACTCAGCCTAGTGCACTCAAAGAAAAAGGTCTTGTATTTAATGTCTGACTGATGAAACCAAGTCAAATCTTTTCTTTCAGGAAAAAAAAAGGATTGTTTGGTGTGGACAGTAAAGGAGCTCTTCTCATATCTCTGGCCGAACGTTAAACTGGAGGCAGCAGCCTGCGGTTTCTTCTGTTACTCCCGAAAGTCTTGAGGCTGTGTTGTGGCTAAAATTCTTCAGCAGTATGTTGCTTTGAGAATTTCCTCCTCAAGTGTAGCCTGGGCATTGCTACAATGCCACCATATACATCCCTCACACTTCACAACAGCGCCCACTCACACTACCCTACCCCCCCCTCCCCCCCAAACCCCTGTTTAGCTCAAAGATGATTATGTGGAGAGATGGTTAGAGAGCTTCATGAAGCTCAGATCACCAACAATCTGTCCTGGTCCTTCCATGCCAAAACTATAATTAAAAAAGCCTAGCTCTACTTACTCAGAAGGCAAAGGGAATTTGGCACATCCATTGAAATTCTCACCAATTTTTACCAATGCACCTCAAAATAATCTTTCTGGTTATATCACAGCTTGATACGGCTTCAGCTCTGAACAAGGCCGCAAGGAACCACGAAGAGTTGCGAATGTAGCCCAGTCCATCACTCAAAGCAGCCTCCAATCCAATGGCTTCCTCTACACTTCCCACTACCTCAAAAGCGGCCAGCATAATCAAGGGTCCCACGCATCCCGGACATACTCCCTTCCACCATTTTTTCCATTGGAAAAAAGATTTATTTATTTGTCAACAAGATAGAAGTAGAGGCAGATACAATTTTGTCTTTCAAAAAGCATTTAGATAGTTACATAAGATGGATGGAGAGAAACATGGGCCAAATGAAGGCAATTAGGATTAGCTTAGGGCTTTAAAACAAAGAACAGCATGGACAAGTTGGGCCGAAGAGCCTGTTTCCATGCTGTAAACCTCAACTTTGTACAGAACACACATTGCCATGTACTGTCATGTTTAGAGTGTTTTCAGACAAGTAGGCTTACATTAACACTGCAGTGAAGCTACTGTGAAAAAAGATACAAAAGTCTGAATACATACTAACAGCTTCTTCCCTGCTATCAGACTTTTGAATGGACTTACCTGATATTAAGTTCATCTATCTCCATATCTCAACTGAGAACATTACATTCTGCACCCTCTCCTTCTCTCCCATGTACTCTATGAATGGTATGCTTTGTACGTATAGCACACAAGAAACAATACTTTTCACTGCATCCCAACATACATAACAACAACCAGTCAACTCGAGTCTTAATTTAGACCATGCTGTCCAATGCCCTCCCAATCACTCGTGCCATCAGTCCCAACCCATTCACTCCCTCCTGTAAACAGCAGCAGCAACATCAAAGGTGCCAGCAACCAGCCACGTCACTGGCCGCTGGTTACTGGAAACATTCCCCCAGGTCCAGAACACTGCACTCACAGGCATTGGGATTTTGGACAGCTCCTTCCCGATGCAATTCTTCATGATGCTCCAGAGGTTGAGGCTGTAATTAGGTTTGTCAGGGATGGAGGTCCGGCGCAACCGCTTGCTCCCAGTCTCTTTGGTGGTCAGTTCCACAGTGCTAGTGCTGGAGCTGGTGTTGCCGCTCGACAACTGTTCTTCCAAAATCTAGAGGAGGGAGAAAAAGCACAGTCAAATCAGAACCTCACACAGGCACAAATCGAAAAAAACAAGGCCATTCAAGGGGAGTCAGGATAGGAGAGGGCACCTGAGATAATGACCGAAGAATCGGACAAAAGAGTTATGGAAAGGGAAGAGGATGTTGTTCGATAAGTTGGCAGGAGGGAAGGAAGAAGATTGAAGAAATGGGGAAATGGAAAGAGGAGCAATGAGGGAAACCTGACACAGGGGGGACAGGGGGGGACAGGGGGGGACAGGGACGAGGATATAGAATACCTCTCTCATCTATGAGCCTGACTCAGTCACCGTCTGCTCTGAGTCTTGCTATCCACTCGAGCTGTTCCTTTCTTTTCCTCCTCTTTCTGTCTTTCTCTCTGTCTCTCTCTGTCTCTCTTTCTCACTACCAACTCTCCACATGACTCTTGCTCCTTCCCCAGCTCAACTCCCTTCCTCCTGTGTCTCTCACGGCACGACAATCTCCGTTCCATTTCTGACTTTCCTCTTCACTGACAGACAGTCTAAAAAACAAGAACAGCAGCCCTGTGCCTGGGTGGGGGACCGGCAGGTTGTTGGAGGCAGGGGAAGGGCATTGGGAGTTTGAGAGTGAAGGGAGGGTGGGCAGGGGAGGAGGAGGAAGAGGAGAGAAGAGTTGGATAAACAGAGAACAGATACATATGAGAATAATGACAGTTCAGACCTGGCAAGACGCAACATCAAATCCCACAATACCAGAAAGACCATTTTTGCAATCATTCCATTTAAAATCGGTCAAGCACTATCCTAGCAAAGGCTGGAAATGACCGTTCAGCCCCCTCACTCATTTTCCACGGGGTATGTGACTGTCAACTCCATTTGTTCCTGATTACACAGCCTTACAGAAATCACAACCTTCACAACTCCAACACTCAGCGCCAAACCCAATCAGTGAATCTACTCTCCTTTCCCATCACATAACCCAGCTTCCCCTGAACCCATCGGCACTATTCACCTCAACCTACCAGTCTACATGGCAGAGAGTCCCACATTTGAATTTCCAATGACAAATTACCTAATGCCCTTGGCCCGGCTCCCCACTTAAGACATGTTAGACATCTTAAATGTGAAGAGAAGGTTTAATGGCAATCAGACATTCTTGACAGGAAGAACCTCACTCTGATCCTGCCCCTTCTCCAATGCTTCCATTTGGAGATCGGAACCGCTCAGTCACACACATCTCTTCCCCCCACACCGAGTCTTAGCTGTCCAATGACAGTTAAAAAAAACCTATTTTTCTTCCATGAGATGCGGACATTGCTGGCAGAGACAATATCTATTCCGAACTGCCCTTGATATTGGCCACACCTGAGGGCAGTTCAGAGTCAACCACATTGCAATGGGTCTGCAGCAAGTCATATGTACACCAGAGCAGGTAAGGGCAGCAGATTTCCTTCCCTAAAGAGGCACGAGTGTATCAAATAGGTGTTCTCTTTTCCCAAATAACAACTGACAATCTTTCATGGTCAGTATAAGTTTTTAATTGAATTTAAACTCTGCCAACTGCCATGGTGGGATTTGAACTTTCTGCCCCAGAGCATGAATCTGGTGTTCAGGATGGCGAATCCAGTGGTTTTACCACGACACCACCATCTCCCCAACGTCTCTACATTTCAGTTTCACCCCTGACCAAAGAAGCTGGCTTACTTTTCTACAAATAGGTTAAAGAGGGCCATTCTTTTTAAAAGTATGTGTACAACCAGGTACCTCTGCATTGGAAATGGTTGCAATACTCAAATTCAGATGAATACTCAAAGGGAGAAAACATTATGGGGAAAAAGTAGGGGACAGCTCCTTCGGAGAAAGTGATGTATATAGAATTTGAGCGAATTAAATCACCGCCTCCCCATCACCCCCAGCTCCCCAACTGAATGCAGCAGTGGCAATGAATCCTCAGGGAACCAGCGCAGAGACAGTCTCAAGCTCACACTGTTCAAAAGAGAGAATCTGCCAAAATAAAGTCTTATTCTGCTAATTGGAATGACCTGTATTGGACACCCCGAGCTATGATGCATACACGGCATTGAGGCGGTTTTTAACATAAGGCCAATTGCCCGAATCAAAGACGCCTCACCCAGCGAGAGCTCACAGGACTGTTTGCTGCCAAAGCCATTCTACCCACCTTCCACAAGGGAACAAACTTGGCCAGTCCCAGTCCCCTGACCTCATCCTGTAATTTGTTTTCTCCCCTTCCAAGTAATTCACCAACCAGCTTTTGAAAGCCAAGATGAATCTGCACTCCACCACTCAGGTAGCACTGGTCTGTTTGCCAATGATAAATACCAATCCTAGCTAAGTGCCTTAGCTACACTCTTGATAATGCTGCACTTTCCCCACCTGGGTAAAGTCTTCACTCCAAACTCCCATCTCCCAAATATGCTGAACCCGTGCCAATTCCACATTTCCGCTCAACCTTGGCATCATTTAGGCTCAACGTTGTAGCATTCACGCTGCTCAAATAGTGTGGAAACTGACAAAGGAGCAAATAAAAAGAGACAAGAAGAGAGTATGAGAAAAGGCCGGAAGGCAGTGAAGGATCAGAGTGGGTAAATATGTACACAGTGTAGTGAAGGTGGCAGGGCAGCTTGAAAAAGTAGTTAGAAGAACATACAGACAGAAGCCTGTATGTCTATAAATTGAGCTGCAGAATACAACAGAAGTTAGTGACCTGCTGCCGCACAAAACAGGTTCAGACCGAGCTGGAATATTGCATCCATCCAATTCGGGACTCCCAGGCCTAAGTGAATGGTGTATAGAAAAGGTTTACACCAATGCTTGCTAAGGTAAAAATGTCCGCTGCAAGGGTAAATCAGAGAGCTGAGGGATCCTCACTGCAGTGAATGTAAAATAGAAAGGAAATTCAACATATGTGAAGGGTGGGGAGCACGAAGACGTGGACTTCTACCAATTGGCCAAAGAAAGAAAGGTGACTGGAGGATTTGTTATGCTGAAAGTGGTTAGGATCCAGAATTGATGGGGTGTGGGCATTCTAGCTGGTCCAATACTTATTGCCCATAAGTGCCATTGTGTGGACAGCATGGTAGCACAGTGGTTCGCTCTGATGCCTCACAGCATCACGCGTGCGCGGCGGGGGGGGGGGAATCAGGTAAAAGTTAACCACATTGCTGTACCCATATATATGTCAGATCAGAAAAGGACAGCAAATTTCCATCCACTAAGGGACATTAGTGAACTAGATGGGTTTTATAACCATTGTTGATAGTTTGCTACTTGACATTAGACCTTTAATTCCAGATTTCTTTTCAATTGAATTTATATGTCAACATTAGCACTGGCGAATTTGAACCAGAATATTGCTCTCAGTCTCTGAATTACTAACCCAGTCACGATATCACTGCAGTACCACCTACGCGTTGTCCCTAACTGGTATCTTCATACTAATGGAGGGGGCGGGGGGGTGGTGTGAAGGGAAGCAACAAGCGTTATTAAGGCTAAGCAACAGAAAGCAAGTCAGTACAGCCATGATTGTACTTCAATGGCAGAACAGTCCTGAAGGGCTGAGTAGCTCACCACTCCTCCTACTTTGTATGTTTCCTACAAACTGGCTGAACATTTGGTGGGAGGAGGTTTGGTCGAGGTTTTCCAAGGAGAACAGAATAAGTGCTATAAATATACTTTTACGAATGAGGCTACAGGAAAAGAGCATGCCACTGGGGCTTGCAGAGACTGACATTGTGAAGGGGCTGCCACTCTGTTCTAGCCATCCCTTGATTATATTCATCGCACCCATCACCCTCTTCCTTCACTGTCTACGATGCTACGCTCCTTGAACCTTAAGAACATAAGAACTAGAAGTAGGGATAGACCATGTGTCCCCTCAAGCCTGCTCCACCAATGACTGATCTTTTCATGTATTCAGCTCCACATACCCACCCACTCACTCTCACCCTTCATTCCTTTACTGTACAAAAATTTATCTCTCCTTCCCTTAAAAACATTCAATGAGGTAACCTCACTGCTTCAATGGACAGAAAATTCCACAGATTCACAACTCTTTGGGTGAAGTTCCTCCTCAGCTCAGTCCTAAATCTGTTCCCCTTTATTTTGAGGCTATGCCCCTAGTTCTAGTTTCACCTGCCAGTGGATACAACTTCCCTGCTTCTGTCTTATCTATTGCCTTCATAATCTTGAAAGTAAGATCTCCTCTCATTCTTCTAAATTCCAATGAGTATAGTCCTAGTCTAGTCACTCTCTTGTCATAAGCCAATCCACTTTAATTCTGGAATCAACCTAGTGAATGTCCTCTGCAACCACTCCAGTGCTGGTCTATCTTCTCTCAAGTAAGGAGACTAAAACTGCACACAGTACTCCAGGTGTAGCCTCATCTGCATCTTATACAGCTCAACATAACCTCCCTGTTTTTAAACCCCATCCTTCTGGCAATGAAGAAAAAATCCATTTGCCCTCTCAATTACCAAAAACCAACTTTTTGCAATTCATACACAAGGAAACCCAGGTCCCTTTGCACAGTAGCATGCTGCAATCTTTTATCATTTAAATGACAGTCTGTTTTGCTGTTATTCATACCATTTACCAACATTGTACTCCTTTTGTCAGACCCTTTCCCACTCAGTTAGACCATCTATATCTCTTTGCATATGTTCATGTCCATATGCACAGCACAAAAGATACCCATTAGCCCATCGAGTCTGCATCAAAACTTGAGAAAACCTGACCTCCCACTAATCCATTTACCAGCATTTGGTTCACAGCCTTGAATGTTATGATGTGCCACGTGCTCATCCAGGTTCTTTTTAAAGAATGTGAGGCAATTCACCTCCATCACCTTCCCAGGCAGCACATTCCAAACTATTTATCATCCTTCAGATAAAAGTTTTGTGTAACATCCCACCAAACTTCTTGTCCCTCACCCTACGTTCCCTTGAGTGACCCTTCAACTAAAGGGAATAACAGCTTCTTATCCACTCTGTCCATACCTCTCAATCTTGTATATCTCGATCAGTCATCTGTCTTCTCTGCTCCCATGAAAACAACCCACGTCTATCCACGTTCTCTTCGTACTTAAATGTTTCATCCCAGGCTGCATCCTGGTGAATCTCCTCTGCACCTACTCCAGTGCAATCACATCCTTCCGATAATGAGCAACTTAAATTGCACAGTACTCTAGCTGTGGCCTCACCAAAACGCTACACAACCCAACATCACTTCCCTGTTTTGTATTCTATGCCTGGATAGATGAAGGCAAGTATCCTATATGCCTTTTTCACCGCTCATCTGCCTTCAGAGATTGTGGACAAACACATCAAAATCCCTTTGTTACACAGAACTTCAAGTGTCATGCCATTCATTGAATATTTCCTTGGCAAATTACTCCTTACAAAGTCTACCACCTCACATTTCTCAGGCTTAAATTGCTGCCACCAATATGCCCATTTGACCATTGCATATATATCATCTTGTAGCCCAAGACACAGCATCACTATTAACCACTAAGCCAATCTGTGTCATCTGCAAACTTACTAATTCTATTCTCCAGCATAATCACCTATGTCATTTATAACAGTAACTAATAATAGAGGCTCCAGCACAGATCCCTGTGGTATGCCACTAGATACTCGCTTCCAGTCACTAAAGCAGCCCTCTGCCTCCAACAACTGAACTAATTTTAAAACCACTTTATCAAGTTACCCTGTAACCTATATGTATTTGCTTTCTTTATCAGTGTCCCACGTGGGACCTTGTCAAAGGTTTTGCTGAAAGCAATATAAACTACATCAATTGCACCATTCTTATCTACATGAAGAAGCACCTCCTCAAAAACTTCAATCAAATTTGTTAGGCATGATCTCCCTCTGGTGAAGCCATGCTGCTATCCCTCCCCAGTGTAATGGAAGCTGATCATGAATTGAGCAAACTTGTCGAAGCCTATTCAGCACACCGAGACATTCTACTTTTGACTCTCTTCTTCCCCTCTCCCCCAACCCACTCTTCTCTTAACCCCAATATTGTATACCTCAGACTCTTCCACCAGCGCAACATCAGAGAGCAGATGAAGAGCAGACGAAAGCAGATGAAGAGATGCTATGACACGTGGAAAGTTAATACTCACTTGGTCTTCAAAGATCCCCTCGCTACTGGCTCCACTGATGTTGCTACCTGTCCTTCTGTAATCAAGAGATCTTTTGTTAAAGAAACTGTACAGAACAGCACATCAGGAAAAAGATTACTGACATCTTGAAAACAAAGGTTTTAGAAGAGAGGAAACAGTAGTTTTTATAAGACCTGGTTAATATTGAAAAAAATGATAGAGATGCTGGTGTTGGACTGGTGTAAACACAGTAAGAAGTCTCACAACACCAGGTTAAAGTCTAACCAGTTTATTTGATAGCAATCCCACAAGCTTTCAGAAACGCGTTCCTTCCTTGAACGTGGTGTTGTGAGACTTCTCAGTAATATTGAAAAAGGCAGTTGAAGACAAAGGGAAGAGAATTGAAATTGGGTTGTAGGAACTGGAGGAGATTACAGATACGATATGGCCAGAGTGGGGTGGGGTAGTTGGAGGAGTGGGAGGAGAATATAGCAACAGGGAAGATAGTAAGGTCTGCAGGAGATTACAGAAGTGGTGCGTGTACGTGTGTTTGGGGGGAGGGGGGGGGGGGGGGGGAGGGGGCAGGGGCAGCGTGCGTAATCGGGGCTGGAGTAGATTACAGAGATAAGGACTGTTGTGGGGGCTGGAGGAGATTCAGAGTTAGGAGAGTTGCATGGGCCAGAAGAGGTTACAGAGTTTGAGAGGGCATAGGGGCTGGAGAAGGTCTATTGAGATAAGGAGAGTTTTAGAAGTTGGAAGAGTTGAAGGAGCAAGGAAGTTAGAGAGAAAAGGAAGATTGGAGGGGCTGGAGAAGATTAGAGATAGGGAAAGTTGTAGAGGCCGTACAGTTTACAAATAGGGAAGGTTGCAGGGACTGGCAAATTTGAGAGAGAGGGGGAGAGATCAGCTGGAGGATGTTACAGGAAGAGGAAGACGGAGAGAGGAAGAGAGATGTGGGGCCACAATAACAAATGCAGCTCCTGTTTGAATCATTGGAACCAGCATCTCATTAACCATAGATGTGGAGTGTTCATAGACAGAAATCATAGTATACATCCTTGTCCCTTTATATTATGCCTTCATCATCGTTAGGATGCCCCAAAATGCTGTGCAGCTCATGGCTTCTGTTGCTTTGCTGGTAGCAGCCCCCATCTTTACATGGCCAAATCTCAGAAACATCAACACCTACTGCCTACAATGGGAGTGGAGAGAATCAACTATTTTGAGGGGATATTGCATAGGGCTTGAGGCTACAGGAACACAACAGGTAATGGGACTGACATGACTGGTCTACAGAGAGCCAGCATGGATCCAATGGATGAAATAGCTTCCACCACCACTGTGACAATATGACTAACACTGAGAGGTCCCAAGATTGTAGGTGCATGGATATATATAAATTCTTTCTTTTCTGTTTTTGTCTGTGAACTTACAAACATGTTAGCTCACAAACATCCTTAGATTGCAGAGGAACTTCCTTGAAGTAGGAGCAGGGAGCAATTGGCCCAGTCAGCTTCACGGGGAAATGGGAACAAATGGCAAGGAAAACTATAGAAAAAGCAGTGTTCCAGTGACTACAGGCACCAAGTAAAGCAAATCTCCTCTCACCCCAGCAGTGACACTGACCTGTGGTATCGTGAATCAGCCTGTATCGTGATAAACTCTGCCACATCCTCCATGGCGTCAAAGAATTCATTCTCATCGTCCTCGTCACTTAGGTCCCGGCTACTGGTGCTCCCTGAAAACACAAAGCATTTCATCAGACCAGGGGGACAACAACAAGAAACCAGATTGGTGGGGGGACACAAATAAATAGGCCCCATAACAGAACCAGCAAGCCATAATCTGAGCTATTCCTGATGCGCACATGTGGTGTGTGTCTCAGTAACACACCAGGTGTGATCAAGCCAACTCAGCACTCAGCTGAATTGAAGCCTGGGCCTGTCTTGTGCTGCGCATGGGTTTGTGGAGCTCACGGTACCAAACTGGGAGTGATCATTCAGTACTAGGCCAGGACTGAAACTCTGGCCTTTCCTGTTCTCGGCAAAGTTAAGTGCCACACTAGACAGTACAGGTTATAAGCTGTTTCTCCACCGCCCCACTGTCTTTGCTCCATCATTGGTAGTCACATGCCTTTGACTGCTCTAATTCCCTCCCTATACCTTTCCACCCATCTCTCTCTAATTCTTCGACATTTTAAAACCCAACTTTTTGACCAACTGTCCTAAAGCTTTCTTAGGCTCAGTGAGTTTTTGATATCATGAAACACCTTGGAATATGTCATTATGTAAAAAGCCTGACATAAAATGAAAATCGCGAAGAGAGAATCAGAATGTGACATAAGACCACTGAGGTAAATAGAGTGGGAGGTGACCCATGTAGATACTCACACACAATTATGGTTTAAAAGGATTGAATGGTGTGCATACTCTTAATAATTCAGAAGAAATAGGAAGAATAAGTTTGCAGATCAAAAAGCTGGTGATCTGTTAAATAGTACAGAGGAAGGCCTTAGATTGCAGGAGGATACAGTCAGGCTGGTGACATGGATACAACAGTGGCAAATGGAATTTAAACCTGAAATAAAAAAGGGGTGATACATTTTGGGAGGACGAACAAATGAAGAGAATGCATTGAACTTACTGTGGGAGAGAATGACCATGGTGGTAGAATGGTTAGCACTGCTGCCTCACCGCCAGGGACCTAGGTTCAATTCCCAGCTTGGGTCACTGTCTGTGTGGAGTTTGCATGCTCTCCCCATGTCTGGGCAGGTTCCCTCCAGGTGCTCTAGTTTCCTTCCATAGTCCAAAGATGTGCAGGTTAGGTAGATCAGCCCCTTAGTGTCAGAGGAATTAGCTTGGGTAAACGCATGGGGTTACAGTGATAGTGCCTGGGTGGTATTATGGTTAGTGCAGACTTGATGGGCTGAATGGCTTCCTTCTGCACTATGATTCTAGCCAGATCTGTGGCATTGCAACTGGCTCCAGCACACTGCTGGAAAGGGTAAAGGTAAACAGGACCATAGTGATAGGAGATTCTGTGGCCACAAACAGGAGTCCAGAATGGCATGTAGCTTCCTGGTGCCAGGATCAAGGATATCTCAGACCGGTTGCAGAACATCCTCAAAAGGGAGGGTCAGCAACTACAAATGACAACAAATGAGGGACTGATAGGAGATGCAATACTCAGCAATGGCATGCTGAATAGACACGGTAGGCAGGAACACGGCAGGGAGCGAGGAGAACCCGTTGGATTAGATTGTGTCTATTTCAATTCAAGAAGGCTGACACTAAGGCTGATAAACTCAGTACATGGATAGATACATCAGACTTGGATATTATAGCTAACTGAAACATGGCTGTGGAGGAATGGGACTGGCAGCTTAATGTTCCAGGGTACAGAAGTGGAGGAAAGAGAGGAGGGGGATTTGTATTCCCAATGAAAGGAAGCATTACAGCAGTAGTGAGGGATGAAATAATTGAGGGATAATTCAAGTCGGCTTTGTGGGTGAAAGTAAGAAATAAGAGGATAGTGACTTAAGGTTGTACTATGGGCTCCCATATAGCAGGAATGAGAAGAACAGACACGCAGAGAAATTAGGGAGACTTGCAGGAGTAATACGGGCGTCATAGTCGGGGATTTTAATTTTCCCAACACAGACTGGGACTGCTATAATGTTCGAGCTGAAACGGGGTGGAATTTGTTAAGTGTGTTCAGGAAAGTTCTTAGGCAGTTTTGGGGGTTCCTACTCAAGAAAGGGCAAAACTTGACCTACTCTTGAGAAATAGGCAGGGCAAGTGACTGAGGTGACAGTGGGGGACCACTTTCTATTAATTTTAAAATAGTTATGGAAAAAGACAAAACTGGTCCACAGGTGCAAGTTCTAAACTGGGCAAATACTGGTGGCATTCGGCAGGAGTTGCAAGGGTTGACTGGAGTAGCTTGTTTGAGGGCAAAAGGACCTCTGGGAAGTGGGAAACCTTCAAAAGTGAAATAGCTATAGTTCAGGTCCTGTTAAGGTGAATTAGAAAGGCTGGCAGGAGTGGGGAATCCTGGATGACAAAACATATTGAGGTTTTGGCCAGAAAAAAGGAGGCATGGCTCAGGTATAAACAGTTGGAGTCAAGGAATTCCCTGGAGATGAACACGTGTTTGTGATCAGAACTCCCAACTCACCTTATGAAGGGGCAAAGCCCCAAAAGCTAGTGACATTTGCTACCAAATAAACCTACTGGACTTTAACCTGGTGTTGTGAGACTCCCTACTGGATATACAGGGAGTACAGGATCTTAGTGATCATCATGGAACTGGGGAACCTTGGAGTTCAGGTACACAGTTGTCGAAAGCTGGAGTCACATTACACAGGGCAGTAAAGAAGGTATTTGGTACACTGGCCTTCATCAGTCAGGGCATTGAGTATAGAAGTTGGGAAATTATGCTGCAATTGTACAGGACGCTGCTCAGCCGCACCTGGATAGTGTTCAGTTTTGGCCACCTTGTTATTAAACTGGAGAGAGTACAGGCGATTTCCAAGGATGTTGCCAGGTCTCAACTTTTCAGGCTAGGACCCTTTTCCTTTGGAGCCTGGGGTAACTGAAGGATGATCTTAAAAAGATTTATAAGATCATGAGAGGCATGGATAAGATGAACGCACTGTCTTTTTCCCAGGGGTAGGGAATCAAGAACTAGGTTTGCATCAAGAGGAGAAAAAATTAATGGGAATCTGAGGAGCAAATTTTTTTTTAAACAGAGGGTGGTAGGTTATGTGGAATGAGCTGCCAGAGAAAGTGGTTGAGGCAGGGATATGGACAAGATTTAAAAGGTATTTGGATAGATACACAGACAGAAAAAGTTTAGAGTGTATGTGCCAAATGCAGGCAAATTGGATTAGCTTTGATGGACCAGTTTAGGACGAAGGGTCTGCTCCGCGCCATAGATTTTATGAACAGTAGGATGCTAGGAAATGTGTGGTGTGGGACGCTGGGGTGGCACAAAGGCAAAGTTGTTAGCACTGCTGCCTCACAGCACCAGGGACCTCGGTTCAATTCCAGCCTTGGGTGACTGTGTGGAGGTTGCACATTCTTGCCTTGTCTGCATGGATTTCTGTGTTTCCTCTTGGTGCTCTGGTTTACCTTCACAGTCCAAAGATGTGCAGGTTACATGGACTGGCCATGTTAAATTGCCCCTGATTATCTCAAGATGCCTTGGTTAGATGGATGATCCATCGGAATTGACTGAATTATGGCAATAGGATGGAGAACAGGTTCTGGTAAGATATTCTGTCAGAGAGTCAGTCATGACATGATGGGCCGAATGGCCTCTTCTGCACTGTAAGGATGCTATGATTCCAAGTACACAGAATAAAAGGGACATTGGGGTGTATACCCAAATACCCCTGAAGACAGCAGGACAGGTAGATAAAGGTGGTTAACAAGACAGATGGGTACTTATCTTTATCAGCTGAGGTAAGAGATGGGAGGGTATGATGGAACTGTATAAAACATTCTTAGGCCACAGCTAGAGTACTGTGTGCGGTTTTGGATGCAACACGATTAGAAAGATTGCACTAGAAAGGATGCAGAGGAGATTCTCCAACAAGTTGCCTGAGCTCGGGTGTTTCAGCTATCAGAAGAGGTTGGGGTTTTTTTTGGAGCATTCAAGGCAGAGGGAAGACCTCATCGAGGTATACAAAATTATAAGGGACATAGGGTAGATAGGAAGGAAGTTTTCCTTTTAATAGAGGGGTCAATAACCAAGGGGCCAGGAGATTTGGCGGGAATCTGCCTGAAAGGACGGCGGGTGCAGGAACCTTCACAGCAACTGAGGTATTTGTTTAGACGCACACTTGAAATGCCACAGCATACAAGGCAACAAATCAAAGTGCTGGGAAACAGGATTAGAATGGATATGAACCTGATGGCCAGCATAGACATGATGGGCTGAATGGCCATTTTTAGTGCTGTGAAACTCTGATAGTCAGCCATTCAGTCCCAAAATATCTGTTCCACAGCTCAACCAGATGATGGCTGACAAATTACATCAAGCTCACTTTTCTGGCCACTCCCCATATTGCTGTATACCACAAAATTTTACAATATAGTGGTACAGTGGTTACCACTTTGCTTCATATTGCCAGGGATCCGGTTTGATTTCCAAATTGGATTACGAGTATGCACGTTCTCTCCATGTCCTCCCGGGTTTCCTCCGGGGGCTCCAGTTTCCTCCCGCAATCCAAAGACGTGCTGGTTATGTGCATTGGCCACGCTATATTCTCCCTCAGTGTATCTGGACAGTACCAGAATACGATTTTCACAGTAATTTCATTGCAGTGTCAATGTAAGCCTACTTGCAGAGCTGAGCCGAGAGGTGGCAAATGGAGTTTAATGTGGAAAAGTGTGAGGTAATGCACTATGGCAGAAATAATAAATGTGTAGAGTATAGGGCAAATGGTAGGATTCTTAGTAGTCTAGATGAACAGAGGGATCTTGGTGTGTATGTGCATAGATCCCTGAAAGTAGGCAGTCAGGTCGAGAAGGTTGTTAGGAAGGCATATGGAGTCTTGGCTTTTATTGGTAGAGGGATTGAATTTCGGAGCCGCAACGTCATGTTGCAACTGTACAAAACTCTAGTGCGGCCGCACTTGGAGTATTGTGTGCAGTTCTGGTCCCCACATTATAAGAAAGATGTGGAGGCATTGGAGAGGGTACAGAGGAGGTTTACCAGGATGTTGCCTGGTATGGAGGGCAGGTCTTATGAGGAGAGGCTGAGGGATTTGAGGTTGTTTTCGTTAGAAAGGAGGCGGCTAAGAGGGGACCTTATCGAAACATATAAGATGATTAGAGGTTTAGATAGGGTGGACAGTGATAGCCTTTTTCCTAGGATGGAGAAAGCTAGCACGAGGGGACACAGCTTTAAATTAAGGGGTGATAGTTATAGGACGGATATCAGAGGCAGGTTCTTTACCCAAAGGGTGGTTCGGGAGTGGAATGCCCTGCCTGCAGCAGTTGTAGATGCGCCAAGTTTGGTGGCGTTTAAGAGGTTAGTTGATAAGTATATGGAAGAGAAGGGAATGGTTTAGTTTGGAGGGCATTGCTTTTTATATTGGTCGGCGCAACATCGAAGGCCGAAGGGCCTGTTCTGTGCTGTAATGTTCTATGTTCTATGTGACTAATAAATAAACTTTAAATAAACTTCAGAAGGCATTGCGATTACATCCCAATGCTGGTGCACACTTGTGCAATATTTAGTTTGGCAGGTGCATACGAAAGTCAAAGACAATTCAGCATGCAACTGAGGGGTGAAGCAATTTTTACGTGGCTCTCTCTTTACGTGGCCCTCCCTGCTTTTACAGTTGGCAGTTGGGCTGATTGGCCGGGCTGCCTGTACATTTCAGCTTCAATCTGGACCCAGTGTGGAATGAAGCGTCGGGGCTGAAATAGAATTGATAAATGCACCCAGGGGCTGAGGGTCATGTTTGCAATGCACCAGTCGAAGTTGCAGGTTTAGAAGATGCTCTCAATGAAACTGCACAAGTTGCTATCCTGTGGATGTTCCACACTGCTGCCACTCTGTGCTGGTGTGGAGGGAACACTGGTGAATGCAAGAGGATGTCAAAGGGACTCTTGGCAAGTCTTATGTGGAACTCTGGCATGAGGCTCGCACAGCAACAGCCCTTACCTTTGGCAGAGCCAGCGCTGAGTGCACTGGAGGCCGGCAGCACGGTGGCACCGCGGAACGCCCGCTCCAGGTTGTTGTGCTGTTTGGCCAGTTGCTCTAGGGTCTCCTCCAGCCGTATCCGCTGTTCCCGCTCATGCTGGAGGGCCTTCTGCCACTTCTTACTGTGAGTCTGTGCCAGCAGAAGGAAGTCACGACAAGCCTGCAACAAAGAAAAAGAACGTGTTAAGGAGTCAGTAATAACCATAGGGCCCTCCACCTTTTACTAGGGAGTTGGATTAGCATCAATGGAGGTACAGTCAGTAACAAAGGTGCTAGGGGAGAGAGGTTACTGATAGTGTGAGGAAGCTGGATTATCAGTAGAGACAGAATCAGTAACACAGCATTGGGAGACAGAGTGTTAAGTCAGTCAGAGAGATACAGTAATGGTAACAGATGGCTATGCTTTGGCTCACATTGATCATGGCATTGGATGTGATGCGGAAGAGTGTGGCTCGCTCATTGACTTGTTTAATCTTCTCCGAGCTCTCAGGAGGCAGCTTGAGGTTCTCCAGCTCGCTCAGCGAGCGCTGTAAGGCTGTGCCGTGCTTGGCGATGAGGTCGTTGCACGTCGATAGGTCCTCCACCTTGCTGGTGAGGGTCCGAAGCGTGTTCTGTACTTCTGTCTTGTCCGCCTGCGAGGCAGGTTCCTCGTCTGCAGAGTCATCTTTAAATAGGAAGGCAACATCAAATAATGAGGTGAGAATCAAAACACAATCTTCGCTTGGGGAGGCAAACTACTATGCTTTGATCACATTCGCCCAGACAGAGCCTGTGTCAATTGGCATTCACTTACCTCAACAATCACACCCACCAGAGGCAATTAAAGCTTCATTTGAAATATCGCCACTCATCAATAAATATTAAATCCTCATGCTGCATCTCTTGCAGGGAGCTAAATGTTCACTGTCTCTCTTTCCCTGGGACAGCTAGCTTGAGCTCCCCAAGACAGCAAGCCACTTGCTCGCTGCAACCCCCCACCCAACGTTCCCCCTCCCACACCCTCCACCCCTTCCCCCACAACACCCCCTGACCCCCTCAAGGGTCCCTTCACCTGTGTGCCCCTTCCCTGGGCCACTCATGTTCCCTCCCCAGGGCAGCAAGTTGCTCATGTGCCCCTCACCTGGGCAGCGAACTCCTCACGTGCCCCTTCACCACCTCTTACCTGATTCAGCCTGCATCTTGACTGCCTTGGCCTTGGCCAGTTCCAGGGCTGTGATCCAGCGCTGCCTCTCCACCTCCGAGCTAGCCTTCAGATGGTAGGTCTGAGCTCCCCCATTTGAGATGATGAAGTTACACGAGTCCTCCACAGTGATGTTGGCAGTAGCAAGATTTATTGTCCCACGGCACGTGTGACCCATCTCTGCCTGGGTCCTTGGGTTGGAGTACAGAGTGAGGGGCAGAAGGGTGTGGTGGGGGAGGAGGAGAGAGAGAGAAAACAGTTGAGGATTCTGCACCTGCTACACAACCCATCCAAGGCACACATTTCCCACTCAACTGCTCGGATGAGTCACATAAATAACTTTTCCCATTCGGAAAGGCCTAACAAGTGAGACCTCGTTTCCCTCAAACGGAAATGTCCAGAGGATTCATGAACGAGGTTTTCTGAGGAAATGAGAAGTTTCAGGGTGCAAATTAAAACACAGAACCTCAAAAGGAACCAAAGACAGTTGCCCATTTGATTTGCACCCAATCCACTATTTCTTCACATGTGGAGACAGCACAAAACACTACAACCAAATTGGTATAGCAAGACCCCTCTAACAGTTGTGCAACAACTGAACAGATAACCCTTGTTTCAGGTATTTAATTGATTCATGCTGGGTCAATACACCAGGAATAACTCTCCTGCATTGCTTCTAATAGGGGCTGTCTGAGCCTTCGCCTCCACAAGACAGAGATAGAGCAACAGAGAAAATATCAGCAGGTGGATGCCTTTTGGCCCTTTGAACTGCTCAAACTCAGTATCCTGATCCTGCTTCTTCCCACTCCACAGCCTTTGATTCCCCCATACCTCAAATGCTTATCAAACTGCTTCTTGAAAACATTCAATGCTTTGGCTTCAACTACTTGCTGTGGTGGTTGAACACACTATGGATGAAGAAATTTCTCCTCATCCCTGGCTCAAACTGTCTGACCTGCAAGCTCAGACTGCAACCCCTGATTTTGGACATCCCAACCTTCAGGAATATCATTTCTGCATTTAACCTGGATGACAGGTTAGTGGTAGTTATAGGACGGATGTCAGAGGCAGGTTCTTTACACAGAGGGTGGTGAGGGCTTGGAATGCCCTGCCTGCAGCAGTTGTGGACTCACCTACTTTGGGGGCATTCAAATGGTCAGTGGATAGGCATATGGATGATACTGGAATAGTTTAGGTTAGAGGGTCCACTGGCCGGCACAACATCGAGGGCCAAAGGGCCTGTACTGCGCTGTAATGTTCTATGACAAGTGACAGTGAGGGAATGGGACAAGGAGTAACGGTGATGGAGCAGTGGACTAGACGATATCGGAAGTCAGTGATGATTGGGACACTGGGGAGAAATTCCCCCCCGATCTTTCTCAAAAGCAGCACCTGAACAAGCGCAGGTTAAAAGAATAGCATCGACCTTCAAGCAATCAGAACAAAACATGGCTTGTTTACATAACAATCACACAGGCAAAAGGCAAAACAGAAAGCAGCTTCAGAGCGCCACATTTAAACTGCTCAGTGCGTTAACAGATGCAGATATAATGAGAGACTGAAGCAGAGAGAGAGAGAGAGACACTGAAGCAGAGAGAGAGAGAGACCTTAATGAAAACGGAAGTTAAATTTTCAAGCTATTAAACTACCTCATCACCAACAAAACCAGAGCCACATAATAGGTGTCAACTGGTACCAGGCAGCACCAGGCAAGGTGCCAGAGAGGCTCCAGTAGCTGACGAGCTACTTATCTTATCGGGAGTGAGTGAAGGTCACAGCCAGGAGTAGGACAGACACCAAGACAAGATGAATGAACAAGAGAAGGAAATGGTTCAAAATGAACACATCTCACTTTGAACTCTACCCTCTGCTCAACTCAGTGCACTGGCTGGAACAGCACAGGAATCCCCCCAATCCAGGTTCGAGTCCGGTCATGAAGGAGCAATGGTCGCTTAGAGGGAATGTTATCCATGGAATCTCACAGTGCACAGATCAATTGCTTCCTTACCAATGAAAACTGCACGACTCCAAGTAAAAGCCCCTTCAGAGGACATGGAGGTCAGAGGATCGCAGGAACCCATGCAAGTCTTCACCAATTAATGGAAGCCTTTCAGCCCACTCCACTGGTGTCTATGCCAGTTGTTTGAAAGATTTGAGTCTTGCTCCCCTGCTTATCTGTTCTTGGCCAACGCCCTGTAACCTTTCACCCTGTTAAGTATTGATCCCATTTCCCTTTCAAAAAGCTCCTATTCTCATTCTGAACTTCTATTGTCTGGTTACTGAGCCTCCTGCCAGCAACTGGTTTCTCATCAACGAAGTGCGCTCATCATAACAGGGAAACGTCCAGCCAATTTGCACATAGCAAGGCCCCATTAAAATGAGAAAAATAACCAGATAATCTGTGCTTTACTTATTAAGAGTGTGGGGGATCAATATTGGCCTCAGATCATGAGAGAGCTCTCACCCTGTGTCAAATAATGCCTCTGGGGTTCTGAACCCAAGGTAGCAGCCAAGGCCTCAGTTCAAAGTTTCGCATGGAAAGGCAACTGCTGAAATCTTGTTGTCGTTCACACGGCAGGATCTTCTGGTGCAACCCACAGCGCACTCTCGCTGTGGGTTTCCCAGCAGTGAGTGGCGCATTCAATGGGAAATCCCACTGGCAATGGCGGGACCATAAGATTCCACTGCCAGCAAGTGACACACTGCGTCCCTCCGCAACACACATGCCACCAACTGGGAGAAAATTCCCACCCAACACGTACAGTCCTGCATGGCATCCTCAGCACTGTTCTTCAAACAACGCAGCCCTCTGAAGGTGCAGAACTCACTCTGTACTAACCCTCTGACAGTGCGGCATCCACTCCCTCCGTAGTGACCCTCTGACAGTGCGGCATCCACTCCCTCAGTACTGACCGTGACAGTGCAGTACTTCATAACTACAGACTAAGACTATCAGCTTGGCTTCTTGGACTTAAGTCTGTGGAATAGGATTTGCAGCCATGACTTTGCCTCAGAGGAATGTACACCACAGCTGGAACACCTTTTATTTGATGTTTGTTGAACGAATTGATTGATGTACAATATGGAGAGGTGTGCTGATGTGCAGTTTGACTTCAGTAGTCTAAGGCATCAGGTTTTACTGTTCATGTTCCATTACAAAGAGTCATAGAGGTTTACAGCATGGAAACAGGCCCTTTGTCCCAACTTGTCCATGCCGCTTTTTTTTTTAAAGCCCCTAAGCTGGTCCCAATTGCCTGCATTTGGCCCATATCCCTCTATACCCATCTTACCCATGTAACTGTAAATGCTTTTTAAAGCCAAAACTGTTCCCGCATCTACTGCTACCTCTGGCAGCTTGTTCTCGACACTCACCATCCTTTACATGACAAGATTGCCTCTCTGGACCCTTTGGTATCTCTCACCTTAACCTATGCCCTCTAGTTTTAGACTCCCCTACCATTGGTAAGAGAAATTAACTATCTATCTGATCTATGTCACTCGTTATTTTATATTCCACTTAAGATCAGCCCTCAGCCTTCTATGCTTCAGAGAAGAAAGTTCTAGTCTATCCAGCCTCTCCTTATAACTCAATCCAAGTCCCAGTAGCATTCTACTAAATCTTTTCTGCACTCTTTCTAGTTTAAGAATATTCTTTCTCTAACAGGGTGACCCAAACTGTGCACAGTATTTCAAGACTGGCCTTACCAATGTCTTGTACAACTTCAACAAGACGTTCCAACTCCCTGTATTCAATGTTCTGACCGATTGAACCAAACACGCTGAATGCTTTTTCACCACTCTGTCCACCTATGACTCCACTTTCAAGGAGCTATGAACATTGTACCCTTAGATCTCTGTTCTGTAATTTTCCCCAACGCTGTACTTTTACGTCCTGCCCTGGTGCAATCAACCAAAATGCATGACTTCGTAATTATCTAAATTAAATTAGATTCCATTTTATCAATTTCATCAGCTGACTGGCCCAAATGATCAAGATCCCATTGCAATTGGAGACAATCTTCTTCACTTCGACTGTGCCATGAGTCTTAGTGTCATCTGCAAACTTACTAACCATGCCTCCAACATTCTCATCCAAATCATGAATATAAATGATGAATAAAGTGGACACAGCACAATCCCTAAGGCACATCGCTGGTCAGAAGTCTCCAGACTGAAAAAGAATCTTCTACACTCTGACTTCTGTCATCAAGCTAAATTTGTATTTAGCTACCTCATCTTGGATCCTGGAAGATTTATGCAACAACTACCATAGGATGTACACTGTGGAGGTGGTTTAGAGATGGGTAATAAATGCTGACCTAGCCAACGACAATAACATCCCAAAAATGATTTTTTAAAAGTCGAGAAAGCCATTTTCAAAAATTGGGAATTGCAGACTCTACAATCTCAAGAGAAAGATGCATATGTATTTGGGAATCAAAATAGGGAAGTACTGATTACAAAACCAAACTCTGTTAAACATTTGTAAATCACTATGGCTATCTTTGACCTACATAAAAGGAAAATATGTAACATCTTCAAATCTTCATATGTACGTGGAATCTGTAATGGGTTTAAAAGTCCTGAAGCATCTGCATCAATAACGAAGGGATCCATTTTAATTTTCTCAAACAATAAGGAATAGAATCCGTGTTAGCAATCCATATTGGCAACTTAGATGACAACATTGTCATATATCCAAGCCTGCAAATACAAACATTCAGTGGGAGTGCAACTTGTGAGGAAGGATAGAGGTTGCAAAGAAATATAGACAGGCCATGTGGGTGGATAACCAATTTACAGATGGAAGAGCATGTGGGTAGACAAGGGCAAAATTATTAACTTTGGTCACAAGAAGAGAAGAATACTTGATAAACTTACAAATGTTAATGACCAGAGAGATTTGGATATATTGATACAAAGAGCACAAAGTTAACATACAGGTAAAAATCATGCTGCCCTTGCTCAAAAGGGGAATTGGGAGTACAGAAATTGAGAAATCTTGCTCCATTGTAGAGTGTTTCAGTGAAACTACATCTGGAATACTGCGTGCAGTTTGGTCCTCTATTTAAGGAATGATATATATTGTTGTATTGGAGGTGGTAGAGCGACAGTTCAACCCTCGGATGAAGGGGTTGCCCTTTGGTGAGAGGCTGAGTAAATTTGGCCTATATTCTCTAGTATTGAGAAGAATGTGAGGCAATCTCATCAGAACCTACAAAATTCTGGACGGGTCTGACAAGTGGATGCCAAGAGATTGTTTCCACTGGTCAAAGCATCTAAAACATGGGGGAAGTACACCCACTCTCCCCCTCCTCTCTCACACATGCACACCCCCAATCTGACAGTGTCCCCCACCCACACATTCTTTAAACACATGACAGGAAACTGGGGTACCCAGAGGAAACTTGCAGACATGGGGAAGAATCTGCAAACTCCAGCTGTGACTCAAGGTCAGAAACAAACTGGATTCCTGTAGGGATTCCACAATTTTTTTCAGAGCCAGTGCAGGCACGACAGGCCTTCTATGCTGTAAAATTCTATGATTCTTGATACTCGATCAGGCTGATGTGTGACTCAAGACCAAGAGGAATTACTCTTAATTACACGAGGACAGCCTGAACAGGGATCTTGGGTTCATGTCGTGCTACCTGTAATCCCCATTGACTTGCCTGAGCTTGTAAAAACCTCACTTACTGTCTAGAGACAATACACATCTCTTTAGCATCAGGCACAGGTTATCTCCACTCACATTGTCTGCATCTTTAAGACTTGAAAAGCAGGTTCGCTGTAAAGACTCACATTCTAATCAGTATTGTGTAAACTGTGTATGCCTTTAAAATGCTCTGTTTCAGACCAGAACTCTTCACTCACCTGACGAAGGGGCAAACCCCGAAAGCTTGTGGGTTTACTATCAAATAAACTGGTTGGACTTTAACCTGGTGTTGTGAAACTTCTTACTGTGTTTACCCTAGTCCAACGCCAGCATCTCCAAATCATAACAACTGCACATCCAGTCCTGCTAACCTTTCAAAGTTCAACAACAGCTTGATGTAGTCACACTGCCAGAATCGTACTTAATCCTACCAGGATCAACAACAGCGGGAATTCTTGTGGCCTACCACATTGTTTGAGCAGTGTAACAAGACTAGGAAACAACAACGAGGGGAATTATTCCCAGGCGTTTCTTTTTAGCGCAATCAGCTCCATGTCAGAAATCAGAAACTTCTATGTGATTAGCAGGGCTATTGCTTCCCCTCCACCCAAACCACTTCCTGGAGAGGACAGAGATCATTGAGGTCCCTCTCTGGAAGGCAGGGGCAAGGGATATGGTAGCACCTGACAACTCTAGAACTGGCCAAGTGTTACCTTCCTGTTTATTCTCCACTTCAACAGCCGACCTCCTGTGACATTGCTCTTGGTGCACGTACAATAACGTCTGTAAGTGGTAGGGGAAGGGCAGTGTATTCACTTCATCTGATTATTCGTATTTCTGCTGACTAAATAATAGATGAGCAAAAGATAACTTCATTGGACATGTAATCTCTCGCTGCTCATGTTCGTAACAGATATGCATTTGTGTTTTAACCCTTTTAGGTGCTGTTGGTGAAAAGGTGAGATGAAAACTAAATAGCATGTTGGTTTTTTTTGGATCACTATGGCTGGGTTATTTACATGGTTACTAAATAGCAGATGTTTACTCAGACAATTCAAACAAGTGAAATACAGCCCACAACGCTGATAACAGGGCCACCACCATTCGACAAAGCCAAGAGATGATTGAGTTCCCATATCTGTAGAAAGGAACCAGTCTAAGACCTGTGCTTTGCTGGAATCCACAGACAAAGGAACAATGGACGAGCACAGATTCTTCCTTAAACCTATTAAGTGGGGATACAAGGCAGAGGTGCCATCCAATCCCTCGAGGTTGTTCCGCCATTTAATAGGAGCAGGACATATCTGCTTCTCAACTCCATCCACCTGCCTTTGTTTCCTATCCTTTCATACCCTTGGCTAGCAAGCATCCATTGATTTCCCCCATCAATTACGATGTAGCGTTTTGAGTAAAATCCTCTTGTATGTCTTTTCAACCTCATTTTTTTTTATGGGTGCCTGTTGAGGGTTCTGAACTGGTGGCAGCTTGGGAGGGCTTTTACACTTTAAGTGTGTTCTACACATAAGGCCTGCATGCTAGTTGCTCCTGTTTTCACAATTATCTCTATTCTGCTCATCCCTGAACTTCATTATATGAAGAACATCCTTCTTTTAAAATCAGATTCAACTCTCTTTATTGTGGTCCAAAATTTCTACATCTTTCTGACAAGGAGAAAACAGCAAGAAAACCATGTTTTTCAATGTCAGCATGGCACATAAGTTTCACACAGCGAGCAGCTAATTTTATTCGTGGGTTTATGCCGACCAGTTTCCGAAACTGATTCCCTTTGTCTGCATTTGGCCTACGTCCCTTGAAACCTTTTCCACCTGCCTCTACCACCTCCACTGGCAGCCCTTGCTCTGAAATCAAACTTCAGAGAGTCTATTCCATTACTTTGCAGTGTTAGAGGTCCACATTGTGTATAATAGTCAAAGGCAAAGGCATGCCTCCTTGTGGTTAAAGGGAAGGGTCAGATTTGTTAGAGCATGACTAGTTCAGCAACATCCCACTGAACTGGGGCAAGATCAAGCATACAAATCTGACCGAAGATGTTAAGAAATATCTAGACGTGCTCAAAGATGACTTTGAGTGATGCTACTGTGAAATAGTACATAGGTCCTCTGACTTTTTCAAAGCTGGAACAGTGCTGTACATCATGAAGAGCAAAGTGGAGCAGCTGGAACGCCTGCAAAGGCTTCGAATCATTGAGCCTATTCATGTTTCTCATCAGGCATCTAATTGTTCTTGTCCTTCAAAATGACAGTACCCATGTGGTGATTACAAACCCACCATTAACCAGGTTTCCAAATTGGATGTTACCCATTACCTTGGATGGAAGATTTCTCACTGCTGCTGGAACCAAGACATTTTCAAAAGTGGACATAGCCGGAGATATCAAAACTCTTTCTAGAGGAAAGTTCAAAGTGTGTGAGTATAAACATGCATAATGGATTGCGCAAGATCATTTTTTTGGGAGTATTCTCCAGTCTGGCAATTTTTCAATGATAGACAGCTTGTTGCAAGGCATATCTCAGATTGCAGTCCACCTGGATGACATCTTAATTACAGGGAAGAGCAATGAGAAGCACTTCACGAAACCAAGTTTTAGAAGATTTTCAGAGGCAAGACTGCATTCCGACCGCAGCAAGTGTACTTTGCAGGCATAAAACATGAAGTACCTAGATCACGGAACCACTGAAAACAAGACTTATGGTCATTCAGAAAGCTCCGGAGCCCAGGAATATGGCAGAGTTCAGGTGATTTTTGGTCTTGTTAAACGATTATAGCACTTCTTGTCAGACCTGTTTACATTGCTGGTGCCACTGTACTTACTTCTGCACAAAGAAACCAAGTGGAATGCAGTCTGCACAAAGGAAGTGTTTTCAAGGATATGAAAGCGGTGCTGAAATTGGCTAATCTGCTAGTCCACTACTTATCAGTGGAATGTCATGTACAGAGCAGTAAAATACAGAAATATGGGTGCATTGAGTCATCTTTCTTTACCTGATTTTTTTCTGCAAGGTATTATGTCCTGAGACAATTTTCTTACTGCAGATATGCCCAATCTGTAGTCAGTGCAAAACAAAGTTCAGCAATGGACAGATAGAGACCCAAATATAAAAGGAAATTACTGCAGATGCTGGAAGCTGAAACAGAAACAAAAAATATTGGAAATTCCAACAATTCTGACAGCATCGGTGTAGAGAGAACAGAGCTAATGTTGAGAGTCTGGATGACTCTATCAGAGCTGGATACAGATCCTTTCCTTTCTCAAGGGATTTTGGATGCAAAAGTGGCCAACTGTTCTACTCTCATTGAACATGATAAACTGTGACTTTAAGTGAAGCATAAGGAGGCATTAAGTGTGCAGGAATAATGCATACTGTGGGGGTCAAGGGTGGTCATTCTGATCACTGGCTATTGGCAAGATACGGATGGTCATCCCAATGCTTCTGGAATAAAAAGTCTAGCTCAATCATAATGTTTGGCGGCCAAATATGAATCAAGAATGTAAAATCCTGTTCGACTTATCAGAGCAGCACAGTGACTAGCACTGCTAACATATGAAATGGTCGGAAGCACAAATATTACAGCTCATGAGGCAATTGAATTTTTTGAAACCCTTGGGTTGCCAGATTCACTTGTTTCAGATATTGGCACTACATTTGTAAGTGAGTTGTTTCAAGAATTCATTTTTAAAAATGGTACACTCTGCCATTTCATCAGGCTATAAATTTTGAGCAGCTCGTTCTGCCAAACACTTTGAAGGAGGGAGTGAAGAGGATGGGTGATACTTTGAGCATAAAGTGCTCAAGGTTTTTATTCCACTATCATATCATGCCACAAACAGACTCTCTCCAGCGAAATCGCTGATAAATACAATGCCAGAGTCTCCTGAATCAGCTTCGTCTAGATCACAAGAGCAAAAACAAGGAGACAAGACAAGCAGAAGGAGGGACATGACTGCCAATTTGAAGCACTTCAAACCGGGTGATCAGGTTTACCTTAGGAACTTTAGTAATAACCAGAGGTGGTGATCAGGAATAAGTTTAAACCAAAATTGCTCCAGCACCTTGGGTTGTAAGACTGCGAAATGAAAGAGCTGTTCACAGACATCAAGGCCATACTCGTTCCCAGTAGGTACCACATAGGGTCAGAAAGTCAGCAACCGTTACTAATAA
This sequence comes from Sphyrna mokarran, assembly GCA_024679065.1. Classification (NCBI taxonomy): domain Eukaryota; kingdom Metazoa; phylum Chordata; class Chondrichthyes; order Carcharhiniformes; family Carcharhinidae; genus Sphyrna; species Sphyrna mokarran. The sequence continues at coordinate 4,247,796 of JAGIQG010000014.1, read as the reverse complement.
CATGGCAGAAGGTAACACTGCCACTTCACCAAGCAGTTGTTCCTGAGCTTCAAGGTTTGCCAATTGACTGTCAGAATGGAAGAGGAATGTTCATTTAAAGATTGTCATCCTACTTCTACACTTATAATTCAAGATTTACTGAACTAAATTTACCAGCGGTGTTATGTAGATTGTAACACAACCGCAAAGCTTCTGACAGAATTCTGTTGTATTTCTGTAGAGGATTGAAATGTAAAAGGAGGGGGTCAGAAAAGTTTTAGAGTGTCAGTTTAAGTGTATAAGCTTTTCACCTATGTAATTACTTTATTCGTATCTGAGTGTCCTGCGCATATGCAGACTTTTTAACCTGCAAGAGTAGTCCAAGACCAATGCCTCTGTTTTCATTGTTATTACTATTCTACTGCATTACTGTTGAACTTATATAAAGATCCTTGTTTTGACCAATATATTTGATGACCTTTATTATGGCCTCAAGTTACCATGGATCCCAAAGTCTGAACAGACTCCATCTCTTACGTTGGAAAAAAGCACTTTTTGGTGGTAACCCAGTAAAGGTCTTAATCTTCAGAAGATTTTGGTACTGATAGTCAACTCCTGCCGCTCATCATCCCTTTCCATTGCGAATTTATTCCCCCGCACATATGTGGTTATAGACGTAATTGTAGTCCATGGTCTCAAGTTTCACTTATCTGCCATTTAGGATGTTGAACTTTCTCCTTTTTCAGGCAGAAAGCATGTATTGCGCGCATGCCAACTCTGCACTGGTTCATAATTTCACATTTTGCAAGTATTTGCGGGGACAGAACAACCACGAACAGCCTCCTGATTCAAGTCTCAGCCAGAGTACAAAAGAAACAATCAAGCTAGCGCTCCAGTGCTAAGGGAGTGCTACATGTCTCAAGTCCAAGATGACTCTTGGGCAATGAAGCCAAAGTCCATCCACTTGCTTAGTGTGGTTACAATCAATCCCAACAGTACTTTGGGTATGGTTTCTAAAACACAGACTGCAGCAGTTCAAAAAGGCAGCTCACCACCATCTTCTCAAGAGCAATTAGGGAGTGGCCCCAACCAGCGATATCTACATCCCATGAATGAAAACGCTGCCAATGCATTGCTCGAGCCTGGCATAGGCCAGAACTCATAGCTATTGTATTTTTCAGCTCCTTATGATACTGATGCGCCTATGGACTTGTAATGAAAAATAAATGGACGTAAAGCATTTTAAAATTAAAACGATAGAGGTAAGACAGCAAATCTCTGCAATCACGTCAACTGTTAAGCAGCAATGTAGTTTCACATTAAACAGCTCAAAAAAAACAGATCAATTTGAAAGCCTTCAGACACTGAAAATACAATCATCAGATTCAGCATATCATACTGCAACGGTTTAATTCTAGGTTCACTAGAAAGTTTCTCCACAACCTGATGGTAAAGAATCTAATACAGGTTAAAAGGCAATCTACATTCAGGTTCTTATAGATTCAAACAAGGCCATACGGGCAGAAGTATAGGCCACTTAGCCCATTGGGCCTGCTCTGCCATTCAATGGGGTCATTACTGATCCAATATGATAATCTTCAACTCCACTTTCCCACCTTCGTCCCTAACCCTTACTTCCCTTACTGATTAAAAATCTATCGCAGCATCAAACTTATTTAACAGAGACTCTACAGTCCCTTGTGGTAAAGGATTCCAGAGATTCACTACCTTCAGAAAAAGAGGTTTTAAACTCATTGTTTCATTTGAAAAGCTCAGCAGAAGTTATTTTTAAAGACAAGTTTTGTGGGCACTCTGTCTTCAGTTTTCTGCATGCGCAGACAAATACAGGGACAGATGAGTATCGGCAGCCATCCCTATGCTAGCAGCAGACAGTATACGTGCGTGTCCACACAAAAAAATCTCATGGCATTGCTTTAAACAATGAGTTATACCTGGTACCCTGGCCAATATTCATCCCTCAAGTAGAAGGGATCGGGTAATCCAGAGATCCAGGGAAATGCTCTGGGTTGTAATCTCACTATGGCAGATCATGAAATCTGAATCCCATTGGAAAAAGATCTGGAATTGAAAATCAGACAATGACTATGAAACCACTGTTGTTAAAAAAAATCCAGCAGACTCACTGTTCTTTAGTGAAGGAAACCTTACGCCCTTACCCTGTTTGGTCTACTGCCCCCTGTAATAGTGTACTATTGAGTCAAAGAGCAGTATGGGATGGGCAATAACTGCTGGCCCAACTAGTAATGCCCACATCCCATGAGAAAAAACATAGATCATTGGTAAGGAGCTGTGTGTACTTCTTGGCTGCAGCAATTCCCGTATTACAAATGTGGCTACACTTCAACAGACTTTACTGCTGAAAGGAATCTGGTGGCTGTAAAAAGTGCTTTCTAATTGCAAGTTTTTTTTTCCTTTGTGTAGAGAATAAAAGATCAGGGTGGGGGACCAGTTGGGCCAACTGACCTGTTCGTATTGCAAGCTCTATGCAAGTCAAAAGGAGTGGGAATGGCAGGAAAGGGGATTCAGGTGTAAAAGACAAAAGATTAGAACAAAGGCCAAGGGCAAAGTTTGAGCGTATGGAGAAAGATGAGGACTGTAATCTCAGTAATTAGCAGAGGAAATAAAGGCATAAAATCCCAGTTAGCCATCAAAAATAAAAGCACCTCAAGTTGCCTGTTCAGGAACATACATTAGCTCTAGTTCCTCATTTCTGCTCATGAGCAGTAGAGAGTTGTAATAAATGAAGGCGGCTGCAAACTGGGCAGGATTGGCAATACCATAAAGACAGAAATACGGAGGCTCAGGTAGACTGTGCTACAGGAAAAAAACAGGAGTAGCAAGTATGAATGAAACTGGCAGAAAAGCTGAATCACTATAAATGAATGAACATGCAAGACAGGTGGATTAGCCATAGCATCGCGGTTAGCACTGCTGCCTCACAGTTTGATTCCGAGTCACTGTGCAGAATCTGCATGTTTTCCCCATGTCTGCGTGGATTTCCTCTGGGTGCTCCGGTCTCCTACCACGGTCTGAAAGGCATGCTGGTTAAGTACATTGGCTATGGTATAGTCTTCCTCAGAGTACCCGAGTAGGTGCTGGAATGTGGCAGCTGGGGGGTTTTCCAAGTCTATTTGTGACACTAATAAATAAACTTTAACTTTAAACTGCATGGACCAGCATAGGGCAGAGGAGTGGAACTGGGTGGAATGTTCTTTTGGGGAATCAGTGCACTCTTCACAGAATCCCTACAGTGCAAAGGACACCATTTGGCCCATCTAGACTGCACCGACAACAATCCCACCCAAACCGTAAAAGAGCCTGGATATCACAATTGGCAAAGCATCAGACTTTTAAACTGAGGGCCCAGAGTTCAAGCCCCTGTTTGGGACACTCTCCTGCCTTCTCACGGTAATCCTTGATCCCCTTCTTGATCAAGAGGCTCTCTCTGTTTAAAGACACTCAATGACCAGGCCTCCCTAGCCCTCTGTGGCAATGAATTCCACAATTCTTGACTGAAGAAATTCCACCTCATATAACCTTAAAGGAGCAGCCCTTCACTCAAATTGTGCACATCACTGGTCTTGTATTCCAGACCTCTAGAAATGATGACATTGAATTTGCCTTCCTAACTGCCAACTGAACCTGCATGCTAATCTTTAGAGTCCTGAACCAGGTCTCCCAAGTCCCTTTGTACTTGAGATTCAGACTCCCAAAGTCCTTCCCCATTTAGAAAAATAGTCCACGCCTTTATTCTTCTGACCAAAATGTATAACCTCACACTTTCGCAATTTGAATCCAATAAAAAAATCTGGAATTAATAATCTACAGATGATCATGAAACCATTGTCGATTGTTGGAAAAACCCATCTGGTTCACTAATGTCCTTTAGAGAACGAAATCTGCCATCCTTACCTGGTCTACTCTACATGTGACTCCAAGCCCACAGCAAAGTTGTTGACTCTGAACTGCCCTTGGGCAATAAATGTTGGCCAGCTAGCGAAAAGTCCCACAAATGAATAAGAACCCACATAACTGCCCTGATTAACCCCATAACACTACAGGACAATTTAACATAGCCAATCCACCTAACCTGCATACCTTTGGACTCTGGGAGGAAACCAGAGTACCCAGAGAAACCCAGAGACAGAGAATGTACAAACTTAACAGTCATCCAAGGCCAAAATTGAACCTGGATCCTTAGTGCTGTGAGGCTATCACTTGATAGCCAAACAATGTCCTTCTGCACTGTTGGGTTTCTGTAGTTCTAAAAGATAAGTAGTCTGCTCTGATTCACTTTAATGCTGTACAGTCAGCAAAATACAACTTTTCTTTTAAATTTAATTGTTGTTCATTGGAGAGGGAAGTACGTAGTGGGTGCAGTGGAGGAGGAGGAAACATAGAGGTTAATCTTTGAAACGAAAGGGAGTACAGCAGCAGCACAAAAAAATCATTAACTATGGGGGATTTCCACAGGTACACTGGAATAATCCTAATGAATCATTAACGAGGCTTTGTTTTACAATATTGCAGGCTTCAGGGAGGACGTAGAGTAGGCTTGTGAGAACAATGCCAGTGTGATGGACTTCAGGAAGTGCAGCTATTGCCCTTGGAATAGACATGTTAAAACCAGGAAAGGTTCTGAGAGCAAATAAAAAGAAACTGGTCATGTACCAGTTGCTGAAGACGAAAGGTTTCAAACGTTTGCCAAATGGATCAGAGGCAACGTGGGAAACACTTTTTTAAAAAACACACAATTGTTGCCATTCGGAATACAGCACCTAAGAAGATTCAAAAGTTACTATCAAAAGGGAAATAGATAAATATTTTTAGAGCAAAAAAAATACAAGTAAATGCCTACAGAGAAAAGTGGAACAAACTGGGCAGCTCTAACAAAAGGCCAGTGCAGACACAGGACAACAAAAGGCCACTAATGGCCCCTGCATTGTAACCGCTTGCAGCTCCGACAACACTCCCGATCACTGTAACTTCGTCCAATCCTTCCAACCCTCTCCCCATCACTGTCACCTCGTCCAGCTCCTCTGACTCTCCCTATCACTGTAACCTCATACAGCTTCTCCAACTTTCCCTATTTCTCCAACTCCTTCCAGCAGCTACAATCATCTGTATCTCTTGCAAACTCTCTATCAACTTCTGGCAGCTGTGCCTTCAATATCTCCAGGAGTTCCAAAATTCCTTTCACAAACTCTCACCTTGCACTCCTCATTTTAGACACTTCTCCAAACCTATTTAGAATTAAAGAACCACACCGCGCATAAGACGACCTTTGGCCCATCGAGTCCACACCAACATATTAGAAACAGCTGAACTCTGACTTAATCCCATCTGCTAGCACTTGGCCCATGGCCCTGAATGTTTTGACACACCAAGTGTTCAGCCAAATACTGAGTTAACCTGCCTCTACCACCCTCCGAGGCAGCACATTCCAGGCCGTCACCACCCTCTGGGTAAAAATGTTTTTCCTCACGTTCTCCCTAAACTTCCTGCCCTTCACCTTCAACCTACATCTCCTTGTGACTGACTTTTCAACCTGTCTGGGGAACCTAAGAGGAATGGCTGCTCCTTATCCATTCTGTCCATGTCACAATCTTGTATAACTCGATCAGGTTGCCCCTCAGTCTTCTCTGTGTTGTTCTCTGTTCTAACGAGAGCAACACAAGCTTATGCAACCTCTCTTCAAAATTTACATTTCCCACCCTAGGCATCCTTCCAGTGCAATCATACCCCTCTGATAATGTGGCGACTAGAGCTGCACATAGTACTCCAACTGTTTCCTCACCAAGATCTACACAACTCCAAAATGACTTCCCTGTTTTTGCAACCTATGCCTCAATTGATGAAGGCAAGTGTCTTTTTCACCACCCTAATGTGCCATTCATTGAGTGCTCTCTTGTCAAATTACTCCTTCCCAAGTGTATCAACTCACATTTTTCAGGGTTAAATTCCATCTGCCACTTATCTTCCCATTTGACCATTTCTTCTGTATCTTCTGGTAGCCCACCTCCACCTTACTGTTAACCAACTGTCCAATCTTTGTCATCTGCCCACTTCCTAATCCTACCTCCCCACAAAGTCATATTTCTTCGATCTAACCTTTGGCTACCTGTTTCATTTTTTCCTTTGATGGCTTGGTGTCAAAAATGTGTTCATCACCACAGGGCACATTGCTGCATTGGAAATGATACATAAATAGCAATTAGTGTTATTTCATGATGCAATCCACGCACAAGACTCATTTCGAGTTCAAATGTTATGGGGAGGAGGAAGGATTAGGCTGATTTGGATGATCAGCCATGATCGCGATCAATGGTGGCGCAGGCTCAAAGGGCCAATTGGCCTCCTCTTGCTCCTATCTTCTATGTTTCTGTCCCATGCCACCAGCAGCACGATGGTTAAAGAACCAATGCCATATTTATAAATGGGAAGTGCAGGGGAGCAGCTAAGTGGAGCAAGTGTTGAGCAATTTAGTAGTGATCACAATATATGAAGGCTCAAGATAAGAATTGAGATTAATAGGGTACAAAGTCCAAAAGACTGGAAAAATGCCAATTGAGGGAATAAAATTAGGCCAAGGAGGAGCAAGGTGGAGAAAATGTCAAAGAGAGAAGAGTTGACAATATTTAACAGTGAGCAAAACTGCAGTAGAAATTTATTCCAATTAAAAAATGCTGACAGGACAATGCCATGGATAAATAAAGCAATGGCAGTTTTATCCAAGCATGAAAAGGTTTATGCATGTAGTGCACAGTCAATGAAGATGATGATGAGCAAAAGGGAACATGGAGATTAAGAACACAGTAACATCACAGGAGGTACGAATATGCCAAACCCACAAAAAGTGAATGCCCGAGTGGAAGGAAACCATTCACCCTTTCCGAGTCTAATCTGCCATTCAGGTAAGATAGTTTCAGATTACCATACCCCTTGGTGAGAATGTGGAGCTCACCATCATGTGGAGTGATGGAGATCTTAGCTGTACGATTCTATAGATACCTACAATGGGAAGCTGGAGAAATACAAGGGAGAAAGGAATAAAAAGGTTCTGCACCCACCGTCACACTATGAGTGTGCGCGCTCCAAGATGGCATTTTTATTTCCTCATCTTACCTCCATTTGCGAGATGTAGATCAAGACCTGTCTCTATTAGAAAGGGGAAGGGAGTGCCACCCGAGCATGCCACCAGGTCAGAGGGCACATGCCACAATCCGTCTGAGTTGGGGACAGGAACATATTGTGCATAAGCCACCCTAAAGCTGCCAGCCCAACTAAGTGCTGTCCTAGCACAGATGCAGCAAACCCAACCCTGTCAGAGAGGCTTGTCTTGATCATGTCTCACAGGTTAGAGAAGCAGGGTGGCGAAGAGATAGGGTAATAAAAATGCCAGCCGACTTCACTTACATCATACTGACTACTTTGCACTGTCTCGTCTCAATATCAGACAAGGATATAAAAGGCTCTGTGTGACATGCAAAGATGATTCACCAAGATGATATCCAAATTGAGACACTATACCTACCTGGAGAAAATAGCTCACATTCATAGTGATTTAATGTAATGAAACGCCCCAGTGAGCATCACAGCAGCATGACACAATCAAGAATGATACCGAGATACAAAAGAAAATATTAGTTACGAATATAGTCCCAAACAGGAGTCACATTGGACTCAAAATACTTAACTCTTTCTTTCACCACAGAGGCCATCAGATCTACTGGGTTTTTACAGCATTGTTTCAATATTAGATCTCCTCCAACCGTAGTGTTTTAAGTTTATTTGTCAGTGTCACAAGTAGGCTTACATTAACAGTGCAATGAAGTTAGTGTGAAAATCCTCAAGTTAGGACACTCCGACACCTGTTCGGATACACTGAGGATGATTTTAATATGGCCAATGCACCCAACCAACGCACCTTTTAGGACAGTGGAAGGAAATCAGAGCACCCAGAGAAAACCCACACAGACACAGCAAGAACATGCAGACACTCAGCACAGACAGTGACTGAAGCTGGGAATCGAACCCAAGTCTCTGGCACTATGAGGCAGCAGTGCCATTCTTTTTAAGGAAATATTAGATCAGCTGACCAAAAGTTTCGTCAGAGGGGGATACTTGACGTCTCTTCTAGGAGGAAAGCAAGGATGAGAGATGAGATTTGCAGAGGTGGGGGTCAAGATACATGGTCACGAATGGGGGAGTGATTACAGTTGTAACTGCACAGGAGGCCAGAGAGTTTTAATGGGTCTCTCAGAAAGAGACCTGAGATGCACTTTCAAGTGACATTGCAGTTTCTGATACTTTCGAGGCCAGTAATGTCTTTGCACCAGACTGGAACTTGTATCCATAAATATGAAGCAGTCGCTTCTAAATCCAATCAAAAATCCTGAACAAAATTCTTTTCCCTGAGGGGTGGTGAAAATACGCAACTTACAACCGCAGGGAAACAACACAGATACATTTCAGGGGCTGCGAGATAAATAAAATGTAGCTGGAAATTAAAGGTTAGGCTGATAAAATTAGACTGTGTGCGAGAGAGAGAGAGACAGAGAGTGAGAATGGTGGGACGTGCATGTGGAACATGAATGATGGCATGACTCCAAATCCAGCAATTTGAAATAATTTTTTTTCCATTATTCACAGGATCTAGCGGTCACTGACTAGGCAAACATTTATTGCCCAGTCGTAACTGCTCTCATGAAAGTGGTGATGACCTGCCACCTTGAACCACTGCAGGCCGAGTTGGCGGTACACCCGCGATGCCGTTGGGGAAGGGATTCCAAGATTTTGAACCTGTGACAATGAAAGAACAGCTGATATATTTCCATGTCAGGGTAATGAGTAGTCTTGTAGATGGTACACACGGTTGTGACTGTTCATTTGTGATGGATGGAGTGAATGCCTGTGGATGAGGTATCCATCAAGCAGGTTGCTTTACCCTGGATGGCATCGAGTCTTGGGTGTTGTTGGTCACATTCGGGCAGGTGTTTCCTTGATTCTTATTTCAAAATCTCTTCTGTAATCTGGTAATGACCCGAGATCTTGCCACTCTCCGATTTGGGCCCCTGAAGCATCCAATTGTAATTGCACCACCAGTGTCACAAGTAGGCTTAACAGTGCAATAAGGTTACCATGAAAATCCCCAAGTCACCACACTCAGGCACCTGTTCGGATACACTGAGGATGAATTTAACACGGCCAATGCACCGAACCAATATGCCTTTTAGGACTGTGGGAGGTCGTGTCTCCAGCTGCTGAGATCCAGAGCTCTGGAATTCCCTCCCTCGTCATCTCTGCTGCTTGGAATTGCTCCTCTCATGATACTACCTAAAATGTTCTTCTTTGATCCAGTTCATTTTTTTTTTAAAAAGCACCAAGACATTTTGACGCTGTCGGCACAAGCATGTGCAAGTTAGTGCGGCTAAGTTTCTCGGACACCGGTTACTGCATTCAGTTCTGGGCACCGCAGCAAATATTTACTGGCCAAGAGTGCAATAGCTTCCAGCAGGAGTGGCACAGTGGCTAGCACTGCTGCCTTACAGCTCCAGGTACACAGGTTCAATTTCAGCCTCGAATCACAGTCTGTGCAGAGTTTGCACTTTCTCCTCATTTTGTCATGGATTTCCTCCCACAGATGTGTGGGTTAAGTGGATAGGATGTGCTAAATTGCCCGTTAATGTCCCAGAATGCTCAAGTTAGCGGGATTAACAGGGTTAATGTGAGGTTACAGGGATAGAGCCTGAATGGGATTGCTGTCAGTGCAGATTTGATAGGCTGAATGGCCTCATTCTGCACGTAAGGTTTCTATGATATAGGGGTTGAAAGGGTTAAAGATGAGAATAGGGCAGACAGAAACATCTTTGAGTACTGAAGATTAATGGACGATGCAATTGAAGTGGTTTAAATGATTAAAAATCAATACAGGAAAACTATCTTCTCTGATTGGGGAATGGGGCGGAAACAAGCACACAGCAAGGGACCATAAAATTTGAGACAGGCAGTTACACAGTCATTTCAAGACGCAAGTCTTTACACCAAAGGCGAGCAGAAATCTGAAACTCTTTGGTCCACCTCAAACAAAACGTGGTGATGCCTGGCACCAATTGAGAATTTCAATAGGCTTTTTTAGGTTTACAGAACAAAGATGGGTGGATGGAGTTAAAATACAGATCAGCCACAATCAGGCTTGAGAGGCTGAATGGCTTTAAGAAGCTAAAAGCCCATGTGGGTCTAAGGCAATCTGATGGGTGGGGTGTGAGATCAGCAAGTTTGTAGATGATATGGAAATTGATGATGTGGTAAATAGCAAGGAGAAGTCTTAGATTACAGGATGATATGGATGGAATTGTCAGATGGGCAGGATAATGGCAACAGGGTTTTAACCCTGAAAAGTATGAGGTGATGCATTTTGGAGGAACAATGAATAATAGGTTAAAGCACAGAGGACTAGAAGATGCATGCCCAAAGATCCTTAAAGACAGGTCAGGTAGGTAAGGTGGATAAGAAGGCACAAGGAGTACTTGCCTTCATTCCTAAGGCACAGAACACGAGGGCAGGGTGATATGATGGAGCTGTGTAAAACACTCATTAGGCCACAGTTAGAGAACTGTGTTCTGGTTAGCACACAATAGGAAGAATGTCATTGGACTTGAAAGCTTGCAGAGGAGATTCACCAAGATGTTGCATGGGCTAGATTGTTTCTGCTTTGAAAAGAAGGTGGATAAGCTGGAGTTCTTTTCCACAGAACAGGGAAGGTTGAGAGGGTTCCAGATTTAGGTGCATAAAATTATGAATGACACAGATACATACACAATATATACATACATAGGGTAGGTAAGGAGGAACCTTTCCTTTTAGTGCAAGCATTCACATCCAGGGCATTGATTCAAGGTTGGGGATTTAATAGGGGATTTGAGGAAAATCTTTTCAAAACAGAGTCTTGGGCATCTGGAAGTCACTGCCTGAAAGGGTAGAGGTGGAAACCTTTAACATTTAGCCGAGCAATTGAAAAGCTATTAACAGCTATAAATACACAAGACTATGGACTAGGTATTGGCTAATGGTATTAGAATATAGATGCTTGATAGCGGCAAAGATATGATGGGCTGAAGGGCCTCTATGCATTGTACAGCCCTGAGTCCTGGTGGGTTTGCCTGCCAACTGAAATAGCACAAGGTGCGGAGTTTCAAGCCTCACTGATAAGGCAAGGTCCAAACCTGGGCTTCCAGCCATTGTAGGGCAATAATGCATCTTCACCACTTGCCCTTCAGGGAAACTGCACAGGACTTGGGGAATCCAGCAGGTTTCCGTCAGCTGCAGAGGAAAATTGTGGCGGGGAAAGGGTGTAAAAGATGGGTCCAAGCAGATCAGGTCTGGAAAATAGCTGTTTGTCCAGGGCTGGCATTGTCAAGTCAGAACAGATGGATCTGAGAACAGCACCAATCATGAGACTTCTCCTTCCCCCAGCTCTCCCTTTCAGGGATGTGAGCATCGCTGGAAATCCAGCATTCATTGCCCATCCCTTTTATAATGAGCGATTAGACAAGCCATTTCAGAGGAGGAAATCAAGAGAGAACCATGTTTCTGAGAATCTGGAGTCATACGCAGACCAGACTGGCAGATTTCTTTCTTGTAGGACATGCGTGCCAAACCCAGTACTCTGGGTGCCAGGAATTCCACACAGCCAAACATGACAACAGGGCACTGACTCAGTTGACTGGAATGGAGTTTTCCCATAAGGAATGCAACCACACTCTACCTGTACTTTAAACTGCCAACATCATCATTCGCGAATTAGATCCAGGCACTTAACGGACGCTGCTCGTGTCGAAACAAGTTCCAAGATGCTAATCAAACATGATTAAGACAGGTCACCATAAGAGGCACTGGTTAATTAGTACTGTTTCTGAAGTACATCCTCCGATGTTTAGGGAAGAATTCCAAGGTTTGCACGTTCTGCCTGCGTCTGCAAAGGTTGCATCGATTGAGAGTTGCGCAAGACCAGAACTGGAATGAGAAAAGAACCTGGAGGATCAGAGAGATGGAGAAGATTACAAAGCTCAGCATGGGAGCTGGAAGAGACATGGGGGGAGGTGTCTCAAAACAAAGATGGAAAATTTGCAATGAGGGATTGCTGCGCTGGGAGTCATCATGGGTCAGTATGCATGGTACTGGTCGGGGGGGAGGGGGGCAGAATGAACTAGTGATAAACAGAACGTGATGCCAGTGGGGATATAGGCATAGGGGAGGATGAGCGGATTTGATGTGATAGTAGTGGATGGGGTGCAGATGACTGAACGGGGAGGAAAAGATCTGGGTGCAAAACCCCCATGCACCCCATTCGTCCACTAGCTGGCTAACAATTTGCAGTCCAGGAACATGCAAAATGAGCTGCTGGGGTAGACACGTGTACATTTCTACTGCGATGACAGCGGCCCAACTCCAGAAAACCACACCGGCGGTGAAATCATGTAAGGATGGCTCAATGAAAAGAAAAGTGCTAAAGAGAAAAATCCTCCTTTCAAGGCTGGTCTCATGCATGAGGCAAAAACAGCCAAGGTACCTACATTGAGGGACACCTACCGCCCGCCTCACCCAACCCAACCACCCATACACACACAGAAATGGACAATGATCAAGGTTTGGGGCAGTGAGGGAATGGACAACGGTGAACTAAACTTGCAGCATGCACTGGAGAAACAGTCAAAAAAACCACGAGATGAAGCACATCAGGACAGATCGAATTTACTGAGGTTCTCAGACAAGTTCTAAGGGTGACCAAACGCAAGTCTCTTTAAATAAGCAACAGTTCTGAAGGAGGAGGACGCATATCCCCTTTAAGAGGAATGTTAGACACTATTGACATTGTTACGTTTACCAGACAGTAGTGAGAATGTGGAATTGATCCCGTAGGAACTGGTTGAGAATAGTTGAGATGCTTTTAAAACAAGCCCATATAAACGCACAAGGGCGAAGGCAATAGAGGTTAATATTGGTGAGAGTCGGAGGACCAAATCAGGGAAGAGACTGAACAGCCTGTTACTATACTTCCAACTCAGGATGATCTGTTTTCACTGACAGAAAAGCCAGAACGCACTTCATTCAGGGCTCTAAATAATTCAGGTTTACAAAGAATATTTATATACACTCGCCCACCCTGTTCACAGCACTTTCCCTTCCTCAACCCACTGGATCTCTGGACTGAAGGGCTGGAATGTAAATTATGCAGGAAGGTGGAATCTGATCTATGAAACAGACACCGTGCAGTCGTTGACACCAGCTGCTAGCCCCTCTACTCATGCTGTCAGAGGGAGCGTCTCAGCATCATCCCAGCAAAAATCACAATAAAACTTCACACGGGAAAAGCTCAATGTTTTTAAACTGAGCAATGAACAAACCACTGGAAGGTGGCAGGTCATCAAGCGATACAACAGTCTGGGAATTCACCAGAAATTATTAAAGAGATGTGGTGCTCGGGATTTCTCGCTTCAAGGGTTAACCTTATATGTAGCTGCCCAGGACGTTTGAATGGGTAGCCACGTACCCAAGAAGGGTACGCTGCCGCTCCACAGTGCCAATGCAAACTACAGACGAGCAGGACTGATGAAGGGCCCGAGACAGTCACCACTCTGCAAGGCCCACCCTTACGTGCGCTGCACACGACAGCCACATTGTCGATGGGCCAGCCCTCCGTCTGAGGCCTAATCTACTCTCTGCTGGACGTGAAAGATCCTGTGGCACAATTCCAAAGAACAGCAAGGGAACTCTGCCCAGTACTCTGGGGTTAGTTGTCTACCAACCAAAACGTCTATAAAAAATTAGCTGGTTATTAGTGCCAGGTATTTGAGAGAGAATTGCCTGTCACATCCGATGTTCCAACAGCGATCCGAGGTCATGAAAGGCACATCTTTTTTTTGGATATGCTTTGTACCTGTTATGTGCACAAGCTGCTATGCGCCACAACAGGCATTCAGATTTCACACAGATAATGTGACATGTTACTCAAATGCACTGGAACAACTGCATGTGCTCTTTTTAGTGTGTGTTATCTGGCAACATCATGATGTGTGTTCTCTGGGGTACCACAGATTAGATAGAGAAAATCAGCAGGACACTGACTCAAGAACAGCAGTTCCTCTTGACATTGCCCAACTCAAACACCAGGACATATTACTGCCAATTATCCGCAGTACAAATTAGGCCACATGGCCAAAGATCTGTGCACTCCCAATGCGATACCGAGACCGGAACTGCGCACAGTGACTCCCAGTGCGATACCGAGACCAGAACTGCGCACAATGACTCCCAGTGCGATACCGAGACCAGAATGGTGCACAGTGACTCCCAGTGCGATAACGAGACCGGAACTGCGCACAGTGACTCCCAGTGCGATAACGAGACCGGAACTGCGCACAGTGACTCCCAGTGCGATAACGAGACCGGAACTGCGCACAGTGACTCCCAGTGCGATAACGAGACCGGAACGGCGCACAGTGACTCCCAGTGCGATAACGAGACCGGAACGGCGCACAGTGACTCCCAGTGCGATAACGAGACCGGAACGGCGCACAGTGACTCCCAGTGCGATAACGAGACCGGAACGGCGCACAGTGACTCCCAGTGCGATAACGAGACCGGAACGGCGCACAGTGACTCACAGTGCGATACCGAGGCCGGAACTGCGCACAGTGACTCACAGTGCGATACCGAGGCCGGAACTGCGCACAGTGACTCACAGTGCGATACCGAGGCCGGAACTGCGCACAGTGACTCACAGTGCGATACCGAGGCCGGAACTGCGCACAGTGACTCACAGTGCGATACCGAGGCCGGAACTGCGCACAGTGACTCACAGTGCGATACCGAGACCAGAACTGCGCACAGTGACTCCCAGTGCGATACCGAGACCGGAACTGAGCACAGTGAATCCCATTGTGATGTGGAGACCAGAACTACGCACAGTGAGTCCCAGTGTGATATGGAAACCAGAATTGTGCATAGGGACTCATAGTGCGATACAAAGATTGGAACTGTGCACAATGAGTTCCAGTGTGATATGGAGGTCAGAATTGTGCACAGCGAGTCCCACTGTGATATGGATACCAGAACAGTACACTGAGTCCCAGTGTCACACAGAGACTGGAACTGTGCACAGCGAGTCCCAGTGTGATAGAGACCAGAATTGTGCACAGTAACCGCAAGAGTGTTCTAGCCAACTTCACATTACATCCCAATAATTTAATTGCTGACCATTCTATCCCTCTGGAAATGAACCCTCGTGTTAGTTATTTTTAAGTGGCCAAGTCACTACTTATAGTTCGTCAATCTCACCATCCTTTATTTCCATCTTCATTTGAGTTATCAAAGCAAATTTTTAACAATTTTCTGAATAAAATACAGGCTGACCTTACTTCACTAACATCCAAAATGCTTCCAGTATGGAAGACTTCACCCAGGCAAACAAACTGCAATGCAGAACAGTTCTGCCCACAGGGTGGTGGTCAACTGTGCATTCTTTAACTCCTGCCAATAGTTGGGGGAGGGTAGATTTGATATGATTATGGGGTTGCCTCACAATAAATGACTGTCACATCTGAGTCGGTGGGTCTCATAATCCCACAAGCCAATGGCGACACACCAAGCACTGCACTGAGGGAATTCTGAATTGTTGGGAGATGTTGTCTTTTGTACTAAGAGATCAACCAGGGACTGGATAGCCATGTTCTGCTTCAAAGATGATCATTGCCACGGTCTCAAATAAAGGCAAAAGTTACCTCCTGAGCGTGTGGAGCCAGTTTTTCTCATCTCCCGACTACACTAAATAAAGATGATGTTTTGTCACACTGTTACTGGTAGGATCTGGCTATACACAAATTGGCTGCTGCATCCGCAACAACATTTCAAACAGTACTTCCTTGCCTGCAAAGATAGAGAGGTTGGGAAAGGCACTACAAAGTGCAAGACTCTCTTCCTCTCCAGGCATTGGATTCAGTCTATGAGAATGCACCCCACAAATCTGAAAGTGGCAATGTCGACTTCGCTCCCATTTCCTTTCCAGGCACTCATCCCATACCTCTTCCACCACCCCACCCCCTCCTACTTACTTCATTTTCAATCTCTTACAGAATCATACAGTGCAGGAGGAGACCATTTAGCCATTGAGTCTGCACCAAACACAATCCCACGCAGGCCTTAACTCCAGTGAGTCCCCCTAATGCTAAGGGGCAATTTAGCATGGCCAATCCACTTAACCTGCATATTTTTGGACTGGAGAAGGAAACTGACACATCCAGAGAAAATCCAAGCAGACACCGGGAGAATATGCAAACGCCACATAAGCAGTGACCAAAGCCAGGAACTGAAACCTGGTCCTTGGCACTGTGAGACAGCAGTGCTAACCACTGTGCCATATCCCTGCCCAATCTCACAGCTGTGACTTTCACACCAATAAGTCATTATTGGCCAATAGATCTGTGCACCTTTCCTCAAAACACACTCACTAGAGACCCTCTCCTTCACTCAGCTCAGCATCCCCAGATCATCCCTTCCATCTCCACTCACAATCACACCAGTCATCAGATCACTCAAACTTCCTTTTCCTCACTCTCAAATATCCCTCTCAGTCCCCAATCATCCCAATCGCTCTTGCATCAGCCCTGTGCCCAAATTTCCTTTGCACCGCGCCCTCTCTCATGTCAGACCTCTAACCCAATCTCTCCCTCTCTCATTTCCACTTCCTTGATCCCACTCATCTCCCTTGTTGCTCCCCCTTTGTCTCCTTAGCCCACACTATATCCTTATCCTTCCTGGCACCAAGTCCTCCCACAAACCCTCATTCAGTCACTCACCCTCACTCTCCTGTTCTCTTGCAAGCCACTTTGTCCCAACTCTCTCCTCACCTTCATCTCCCCTTTTCAACATCCTGCCTCTGCATCCTCCTCTCCCCACCAGCACACTCACTTCCTTTGCCTCCCAGTTATTTTCACCCTTTCCCTTGCCCCCACTTGTTGCCTCCTCTTCCCCACACTAATTCCTATTCCTTCAGCTCTCTCCCTTGACTCTGTTTGCTTGCCAGCCCTCAACTCCGCTCCCACTCCTTCTCTCCCTTTTGCCTCTGAACTCTACTTGTCTTGCCTGCCACTGTGGTATCTCCCACTCACCGCATCTCCTTTTCTATCCTCCTACTCATCCTCACCTTCCCCCACTTCCTCCTCCCTTCACCCCACCCACCTCTCCTCTTCTTCACCCATCCTTTCCCCGATTCCTGATTCCCCCTTCCTATTCTACCTTCCCTCTATTCCTTCCAATCTCCACATGCCTCCTCCAAAACATGCCCCCTCCTCCGACAGACCCCCCGCTTTGCCCCCTCCTCCGACAGACCCCCCGCTTTTGCTTGCCCCGCTTTTGCCCCCTCCCGACAGAACAGACCCCCCGCTTTTGCCCCCTCCTCCGACAGACCCCCCGCTTTTGCCCCCTCCTCCGACAGACCCCCCGCTTTTGCCCCCTCCTCCGACAGACCCCCGCTTTTGCCCCCTCCTCCGACAGACCCCCCGCTTTTGCCCCCTCCTACCCCCCGCTTTTGCCCTCCTCCGACAGACCCCCCGCTTTTGCCCCCTCCTCCGACAGACCCCCCGCTTTTCCTCCGACAGACCCCCGCTTTTGCCCCTCCTCCGACAGACCTCTTTTGCCCCCTCCTCCGACAGACCCCCGCTTTTGCCCCCTCCTCCGACAGACCCCGCTTTTGCCCCCTCCTCCGACAGACCCCCGCTTTTGCCCCCTCCTGACAGACCCCCGCTTTTGCCCCCTCCTCCGACAGACCCCCGCTTTTGCCCCCTCCTCCGACAGACCCCCGCTTTTGCCCCCTCCTCCGACAGACCCCCCGCTTTTGCCCCTCCTCCGACAGACCCCCGCTTTTGCCCCCTCCTCCGACCACCCCCGCTTTTGCCCCCTCCTACAGCACCCCCCACTTTTGCCCCCCCCTGACAGCCCCCGCTTTTCCTCCTACAGCACCCCGCTTTTGCCCCCTCCTCCTACAGCACCCCCTGCTTTTGCCCCCTCTGCTTTTGCCCCGTCCTCCTACAGCACCCCCGCTTTTGCCCCCTCCTCCTACAGACCCCCGCTTTTGCCCCCTCCTCCTACAGCACCCCTGCTTTTGCTCCCTCCACTTTTGCCCCCTCTTCCTACAGCACCCCCCGCTTTTGCCCCTCCTCCTACAGCACCCTCCACTTTTCCCCCTCCTCCTACAGCACCCCGCCGCTTTTGCCCCCTCCTCCACAGCCACCCCCCGCTTTTGCCCCCCTTCCTACAGCACCCCGCTTTTGCCCCCCTCCTACCCCCCGCTTTTGCCCCTCTTCCTACAGCACCCCCCGCTTTTGCCCCCTCCTCCTACACCCCCCGCTTTTGCCCCTCCTCCTACAACCCCCCGCTTTTGCCCCTCCTCCTACAACCCCCCGCTTTTGCCCCCTCCTCCTACAACCCCCGCTTTTGCCCCCTCCCTACACCCCCCGCTTTTGCCCCCTCCTCCTACAACCCCCCGCTTCCTACAACCCCCCCGCTTTGCCCCCACCTCCTACAACCCCCCCGCTTTTGCCCCCTCCTCCTACCCACCCCCCACTTTATCCCCTCCCTCTTACCTGTAGTAACTGAGCAGCCCGTTGCTCAGGACAAACCACCGCCGCTGGTAGCCCTTGATGTAGTTGGTCCATTTGAATAGCCAGCCCTTGTAGGTGTCCGACGCCGACTTGAGCTCCGACATGGCGGCTCCGGGGCCCGGCTGGGAGCGGCCCGAGGCAGGCTGGAGCTGCGGGGCCGGTGGCGGGGCGTCACCCCGAGCGCCCTGACTCGGTGCCGCGGGCCTTCGCTGCTGCCTGCGGCCTCCCTTCGTCGCCGTCTCCGCCGCCGCCTCCACCACCGAACGAGCGATCGCGCGCAAGCCCCGCCCCCTTCTTTCGGACTCTCCCCATTGGTCGTCCGTTCATTCGAGCCCCGCCTCCTCCGCCGCCAGTCTCTCCGGACGATTGGCCGAGTTCACCATCACTCATGGGTCGACGCCCAATCTTTATGCTACCATTGGTTGAAACGGACGCCTGTCAGGTCGGAATGGGCGGGGGTGAGGCGCGGCTTTCCGCAAACGTTCCAGCTGATCGAACGGGGAGGCGGTACTTCCTCCCCGCGTCTAAACTCCCATTGGCTAACAATCTGCCAACTGCCTGTGTCGATTGGAGAAGATACGATGTCAATCATCGAGGGATTGCGCTGCGTAGGGTTGCGGGGAGATACTTGTATCATTGCGTCGGCGTCACGTCCCATTGGTTACTGAACTACTAAAGGCCGGAATCTATTGGAGCGATTTCACTGTCAATCATCGTGGGGGGAGGGTTTCTTTGGACGGAAAGGGCGGGCGGAGGGCAGCCGCGCGGTGGGGTCGGAGATCCGGCGCGCGCCGCTTCCCGTCCCATTGGGCGGTTGAAGGACCGACCGTTACGTCTAAGACGTGGCAGCTTCCACCTCCCTCATCTGATTGGCCAGGCCGCAAAGGTGAGTGGGCAGTCTGATTGGTAGAAAGCCACTGTCAATCACCAAAAAGGGTGGGGCCCCACTCAAGCTAAAAGAGTGCAGTTACTGCTCGAGCTGAGGTAAAAACAGAGAGTTTATGCAAAAAGAATTAGAAATGGCCCTGCATTTTAAGTTCAATTATAAGTAGGCTTATAGTTAGCCCTTTGGTCTCCTCAGGATGCTAAAAGCACCTCATGTCCAATTAAGCAATTTCTGGTGAAGTCGAGGAAGGTTGCAGCCAAGTTGAGCACAGCAAGATCCAGCTCATGTGTTTTTGTAAGTTTGGTTGCGACGTGGATACTGTACTGCAAGGGGGGAGTGTCAAATATATAAATAGTCTATATTATCAGTGATTTAAGATCATTAACAGACCGTACAGCAAACCTCAATTGCATTGGCTATGCTATATTCTACCTCAATGAGCGCAGTGACTTGTTAAGAATCATGTTAAAGAATTAGTGAATTTAGGTTAAAGAAAGCACTGGAAAAAAAATGCAGACAGAATTTAAAAGGAGGTCAGAATGCAGCACAGCATGGGGAAATTCTCACCTTTGCTTGTAAGGCTCGCATTAAGTTAGGAAATGGTAGGACTGACACTATGGGTTTACAAGCTACAGAACCTCTTCAGGATCATTGAGAAGTCTGATGAGGAACCAGTAGGTACACACAGGCAAGTAGTATAGATCAGTGCTCCACAAGGCTGTGTTCTCAGCTCCTACTATATTCGTTATACACCTATGACAGTGTGACCAAGTGGATTCTCTTCCACTTCGAGTTTCCAGTTTGCTGACGATACCACTGTAATGGGTCGAGATGAACAGAGTACAGGAATGAGATCTAGAATCTGGTGAACTGGTGTGGCAACAATAATCCCTCCCTCAATATTAACAGAATGAAGGAAATTGTTATCAACTTCAGGAAGCGTAAAGGAGAACATGCTCCTATCTGCATCAATGGGGATAAGTAGAAAAGGTCAAGTTTCTAGATATCCAGCTCACCAACAACCTGTCCTGGTCTACCCACGTAAAAACTATAGTTAAGAAAGCCCATCAACGCCTCAACTTTCTCAGAACTCTAAGGAAATTTGGCATGTCAGTTATGAATCTCAACAATGTTTACAGATGCACCATAGAAAGCATTCTTTCTATTTGTATCACAACTTGGCATGGCTACTGCTCTGCCCATGACTACAAGGAACTACAAAAAGTCATGAATGTAGCCCAATCCATCACGCAAACAAGCCTCCCATCCATTGACTCTATCTACACTTCCCACTACCTCAGTAAAGTAGCCAGCATAATTAAGGACCTCACACACCCCAGACATTCTTTCTTCCACCTTTTTTCTTTGGGGGAAAAAGATACAAAAGTCTGAAGTCATATATCAACTGACTCAAGAACAGCTTCTTCCCTGCTGCTGTCAGACTTTTGAATGGACTTGCCTTGCATTAAGTTGATCTTTCACTGCACCTTAGCTATGACTGTAATACTACGTTCTGCACTCTCTTATTTTCTTCTCTATGAATGGTATGTTTTGCCTGTATAGAATGTAAGAAACAATACTTGTCACAGTGTATTAAGACATGTGACAATAATAATAAATTAATTAATATATTGGTCATTCAGAGCATAAACAAAGAGACAACAACACACAAAGAGGTTGTAGAAGCCTTTTATACTTCAGCCTTTGATGGAACACCATTTTAGAAAGGGTGAGGTTCAGAGATGTACCCAATGACTGTGTGTAATTGAAGATTCCTTCATTAATTATTTGTATTGACTGTCAGAGAAAATTGTGAATATGAGTCTTGAATGACGACTTAATTGAGGGTTGCTTTGCTGTAGGATTATTAGAGGAAACTTTATCAGATTTGTTGCAGTTGTGGAAGGATTTAATGTTTGGAGGCTGTGCGGTTAAAATGTGAGAAAGCAAAATCAGGGTGATTCAAGTTTATTCAAGGTGATAAGGAGACTTAATTGAGGAAAAAGACTGACACAGTGCTGTTTTTGAGACAGGAAGTAGCAATGCACCTATTCCATAACAGTGTAGAGGATGCGGTGGACACTATTATTAAGCGTTCTCAATGCAGTGGGAGAAGCTGCACTGCCAAAACATGCAGAGAATCCTTTGTGTAAAGAGAAAGAGGATATTTTAAACTTGTATGCTGCAAACAAAAATCTCCTAACAGGAATGTAAGGAGAAACTATTCAAAACATGAATAGTTTTATGTTATTTAGAAATTGAAAAAGACAATGAAGTGCAATTCTTCAGAGAAATTAAAAGGTCTGGTAGAAATTACTTGAATGCTAACATGACAGTCAATGAATATAAAACAAGCTTCAAACTAGACACTGGAGCAGGAGTTTCAGAAACAACAGAGGCACTGGCAAAATCTCCTCCAAACATCAATTTTACAACTTCAGAATCCAAGAGGCATTCAATTAAAGATCAAGCAACAGTTGATTGCTACACTTTAGTTTGAAGGAAGAGAAATTGCAGAAACTTTGTATATGATCCAAAGCCAAGATTGTTCACTATTAAATCAAAAAACTTGCACAAATCTATAACTCATAAAAATAAATGACAGGAAAACTGAAAGAATTCAGAACAGAATTACTAAGGCAGTTAGAGTTTTTAAGAAGGTTGAAATAAGCTCCCTAAAGCAGGAGCACCAAAGCACGTGAAAATCTTGAGAAAACCAGTTAGAAGCTTTTTTGAAAATGCAGTTAATGGAATCATCAATTCATTACCTGAGCAAGAGAAGCAGCCAGTTACAGCGAATGCACTATCACACTGTTGAAAAGCCTGAACAAGAGGTCATACAATCTGTTGAAAGAGTCCTGCACCTCATTGATTACAAAATTTCTACCAGCAGCAACACAAAAGGCTAAATGAAATTCAAAAGGCTCAGAAAGCAGACGAGGAACATGCTAAAATTCAGGATTTCTGTACCACTGGATGGCCTGAATGTTTCACATAATCTCGTCGTAGCTCAAGAGATGTCATCGTTGCTTGATACTTCAAAGACATCTCAGCGTCATAGATGACTGGTTGATTTATGATGTGAGTCCTTTGCCTCTAAAATCCTTTAGAAAATGTATCAGGAACACTTGGGTACTACAAAGTGTGGAGCTAAAGTGTGAAATTCCATTTAGTGGCTGAGGATTTCAAAAAAAAAGGAGAAAATGATTTGAGCGACATCATCTATCCAATCTACTGCCAAGAACAAATGTAACCATTGATGACATCTCATTTCCATTCTGACCATGGATCATCTCAGAGTGGATGTATGTCAGCTCAAGGGGAATACATCCCTCATGGCTCTTGACTATGGCTCCCAATGAGGAGAGGTTAAATGTCATCATGTCTCCGCCTCTGAAGCTACCATTAAATCACTGGAAGAATTTTTTTTACCACATGGCATTTGTCATTTTAGACTGTGGTCCTTAGTTGGCAACCAGTTGTTTTAAGCAGAAACCGCTAGGCATTGTCCACAGAACTAGCTCATCCAAAAGCTAATGGAGAGGCTCGAAGAAGAGTAAAGATGGTTTTGTTGAAGAAACATTCTGTTATCAACATGGCACTGTTGAGCTGCAGTTCCTCACCACTCCAGAATAGATTGGCTCTGTTTGAATCTCCGACAGGAAGGTGGCTACGGATTCCACTTCCTGCTGTTCCACAAGTACTCATGCCATGCCTCAAAGTAGCAGACATAGAGACAGTGAGGGAGAAGAATGATGAGCCATAGAATCTTTACAGTGCAGGAAGAGCTCATTCAGTTCGTAAGTCTGCACCCGCACTCTTAGAGAGCATCGTACTCAGGTCCTCTGCTTCACCCTATCCCCATGATCTCATTGCAATTAGAATGCAAATCTACCTCATCTGCATATCTTTGGACTGTAGAAGGAATCCATAACATTTGGAGGAAACCCACACAGACATGGGGAGAATGTGCACACTCCACACAGATAGTGACCCAAGCCAGTAATTGAACTCAGGTCCATTGGATCCAGTGGTGAGCATGCTCACCTCCGTACTGCCTTATGCACAATTTCATGAGAGTTGTGCAGAGCCCGCCATCCATTGACTTTGTCTACACTTCCCGCTGCTTTGGAAAAGCAGCCAGCATAATCAAGGACACTACGCATCCCAGACATACTCTCTTCCACCTTCTTCCATGGGTAAAAGATATAAAAAGTCTGACATTACAAATTAACTGGCACAAGGACAGCTTCTTCCCTGCTGCCATCAGACTTTTGAATGGACCCTACCCTGTATTAAATTGATCCTTCTCTGCACCGTAGCTGTGACTGTAATACTGCATTTTACACCCTCCTTCTCTTCCATGTACTCTGTGAAGAGTATGCTTTACCTGTGTAGCTTGCAATAAACTATTTTTCACTGCATAGCAATACATGACAATAATAAATCAAATAATCAACATCACAAGATATAATTTATTAGAAAGCAAACTGGGGAAATGGTAAGGATCAGTGACCAAAATCAAGAAGACCAATTGATGGATACACACTACGTTTTGTAAAGATTGAAAATGGAGAAGAAACATAAGTGCACTTGTATCTATGAAAAGAACATCAATAGAAAAGGCCAGCTGACTAACCAGGGGAGGCAATTAATTCAGGAACTCAAATAATGTTCTGGGGACCTGGATTCAAATTCTGCCACGGTAGATGGTGGAATTTGAATTCAATTAAAAAAGAATCCAGAATTAAGAATCTACTGATGACCGTTAAAAATTGTTCACTAATGTCCCTTTAGGGAAGGAAATCTGCCATCCTTATCCTACTCTGGCCGATGTGTGACTCCAGAGCCACAGCGATGTGGTTCACTCTCAACTGCTTTTGGGCACCTAGAGATAGGCAATAAGTGGTGGCCAGCCAACATGCCGCCCCACCGAGGTCAAAACATCTAAACGTGCTGCAGATGAAAAGGTGATTCATGAGGTTAGACTGCATACCAAAAGCACACACAGCCAGGCTGCTTGAGTGAAGTGAAAGACCCTGTATTTTCTACTTGGAGTGCAGGCCTTTTGGTTAAGGGACATCTCCGAAACTTTAAATTTGACACAAGAGCCAATGCTATGATCCTGTTGGGCAGAGAATCACGCATGATGGTTAACGACACCCATGTCACACATTTACGGAGCAAGCTGCAAGTGCAAGAATAATCTAACCTGAGAGACACTGTTCATGGTCCACAACCAGGACTGCTCACTGCTAAGTCACAAAGCCCATGTTGAACTTAACCAAGTTTCCAAGTATAAAAGTAGATTCTGAAGCTAGGGAGTGACTGAATAACGCACACCACATCATACCGAGGGAGGATTTTAAACCAAGGTTCCAATTCACACCACAGAAGATTCCCCACCCAACTCAGCAGTGAGCTGTACAGTCTAAGTGGCAAAATAATGCCATGCACACTTGTACAATACAGGGGTTGTGATATTTAGCCTAAAATATGATGCAAGTATATGCAATGCTCAGTAAGAACAATTAGTATTCACACATGAGAAGATGTAGAATGCTTGATTGAGACAGTTAGGATAATTCGCAATGCTGAATTTAGATAATTAGCAAAAATATGCAATGCATAAAGCTATGAGACGTAGGAGAAGAAGTAGGCCATTTGGCCCATCGAGTCAGCTCCTATATTCAATTAGATCATGACTGGATATGCTAATTCTCAACTCCCCTTTCCCACCTCATCCACGTAAACCTTTATTCCCTTACTGATTAAATGATGAGAATTCAAATTCAACAGGAACAAATGTACAATGAGGAATGTGCCCATGTCCGCCATTCCTGCCAACAAGGGTGGCCACAACAGACACCGAGTGGTGGTAGTATGTTTTTTAAACAATAAAAACACTTACACTCATAATCAAACTCCTGGTGAGCAGCCAGTTATCCCACTTTCTCTTTGAATCACAGAATTCCTACAGTGCAGAAGGAGACCTTTCAGCCCACTGAACCTGCACTGATGCCTCGTAAATATTGCTAATGTGCCTGCTTCCACCACCTCCTCTGGCAGCATGTTCCAGGCACTCACCACTCTCACCATAAGCATTCTTCCTCCTCACAATGCAAGGTCATAAATTCATATATTCACAAAGTAAAAATAAACACATCCCATTCAGACTACTTAAGGAGCAATAAAAGCACTCTTAGTAGACAACCCAGTGCCACAATGAGAGCTGAGAGTGACAGAGAACATGATTTAAAAAAAACTTGTAAAGATATACGAATGTCACACATTTCATGGCATTGCCATTGTTCAATCTCCCAGAATCAACATTCTGGGGTTTACCATTGACCAGAAATTGAACCGGACTAGCCATGTAAATACTGTGGTTTACGAGAGCAGGTCAGAGGCTAGGAAGTCTGCAGCGAGTGGAGAGTATTCCATCACACTCCTGACTTGTAGATGGTGGGCATCCAAATTCCTCTCCACCTCGGAGCTTTGCAGTCTCTCGCTATTTAGATAATACGTTTCTTTTTCCTTTTTCTTCTTGCCAAGTAGGAAAATGTCACATTTTCCACATTTGCCTGGTGACTGGTTAGTCATGCCTTTCAAAAAGGTTGATGATTACTTGAAGACAATGTGAATAATTGCTAGGCAGTGGGGAAAGTAGGTGTGCCAGGTGAGTCTCCTCTAGTTCCGGTACTCTGTTTTTGTGCCTTTCTGGCTTTCTGATAAATGAGTCTGTTTGCCACATCAATGCATGGAGGGCCAGTGCCACACACACAGGACCATTGTATCATTGGAAATGAGGTCACAGCTTCAAAAGCGTAATCCTAGCTGCGTCCTGATCAGTCAGCAGAGGAGAGATGTGAAATCAGAGAACCTGCTCTGGGAGATTGCTTACCAGATGGCTACGTGAGAAGAATTGAAACCAAACACAAAAGTTGGCTCTTATGCACTTTCTTCACTAACCTTGTGAACTGTCCCTGGCTTTGTCTCTCTTTCACACTCTCCATCCCTCTCACTCTTTCTGTCTCTCATGTTTCTGTTCTTCTTTGTTTCTTGCTCTCTCTCTCTCTCTCTCTGCATTTGTTCCTCCTTTCTCTATCTCTTTTGATTTGATTTATTATTGTCACATATTGGGATACAATGATAAGTATTGTTTCTTGTGCATTATACAGACAAAATATACTGTTCGTAGAGTACATAGGG
Source organism: Sphyrna mokarran (assembly GCA_024679065.1). Classification (NCBI taxonomy): domain Eukaryota; kingdom Metazoa; phylum Chordata; class Chondrichthyes; order Carcharhiniformes; family Carcharhinidae; genus Sphyrna; species Sphyrna mokarran. The sequence goes on along the minus strand of JAGIQG010000014.1, from coordinate 4,221,039 downwards.
GAGAAGAGAGGACTTGGTGCAGAATATAGTGTTGCAGTTACAGATAGGATGTAGAGAAAGCTTAATACATGACGTGCCATTCAGATGACAGAAGGGAAAAAGCAGTTTTTGCGTTGATTGACATGTGATCTCTGTATATTTTTCCTATGGAAGATGGTAGAAGAGGGCATGTCGGTGGGTCCTTGATTATGCTGGCTGCTTCTCTGAGGCAGTAGGAAATGTGGGTGGAGTTAGTGGATGAGAGACTGGTTTGCGTGATGGATTAGGCTATGACAACCCTTTGTAGTTTCTTGTGGTCTTGACAGAATAGGAGCCACACTAAGACGTGATACATCCAGAAAGGTGTAACTGTAAAAATTGGTGAGAGTTGCAGCAGCCATGCCAAATTTCCTTAACCTCCTAGAAAACAGAAGCGGTGATGGACTATACACGTGTCTCAATCCCTCCTCTATATTTGTTCCTCTCTGTCTTTCCTGCATTTGTTTATCATGCTGTCCCTCTGTGTTTGTTCCTCCCTCTCTCGGTCTGTCCATCTCTCATTTTTTCTCTCTTTCTCTAATGGACCAGAGGCAGTTTCTTCAAGAATAGTGTCCAGTACAATCTCGTGATGCTCATTGTGCATTACTGAACAGTTCAGCAAGCACCCACAAATAACAAGGCCATTAATGGCCAGATTACATTTTGTTTGCCATCGATGTTGGCTGAGGGATAACCACTGGTTAAGACGTGAAGAGAAAAACATGCCTGTCTACTTCAGAGCAGAATCATGGGACTCTTCACGTTCACCTGGGACAACATAACCTCTCACACGAAAACCAGTACCCCTCGAGTGTGCAGTGTTACTTCCATCCAATATCAAAGGATCATTCCAAGTCTTACGTATAATCTGCAGTTGAGAGCTGAACAATTGTTTGATTGGACTCTCGATTATGACCTTCAGAATCCCTGTGGGGACAAGACTTACTGGGCCTGAGCAATCTCCCTGCTCGCTTTTGATTGTCTGAGGCAGAACCAGGATTGTTCGGATGGAAGGGAAGATTGTGTCATGTGATCCAGCCTCAGTTTTATTTCAACCTGGAAATAAACAACAAAGAACAAACAAAGAACAACACAGCACGGGAAACAGGCCCTTCGGCCCAACGAGCCCGCGCCGCCATCCTAACGTCTTAATGACATATAGAGACCAATATAGGGACAATTTGTTACCCAATCAGCCTAAGAGCACATTTTTGGGATGTGGGAGGAAACCGGAGCACCCGGAGAAAACCCACGCAACCACGGGGAGAACGCGCAAACTCCCGCAGACACAGGCCCAAATCCATGTGTCTGCACAGCAACAGCGATAGTCTCTGAGCTGTCATGTTGCCCATCTGATGGTCCAGTTTAAGCATTCACTAACGACATGAAGCACTAGGCCACTCCTAAGTAACATCCAGGAGCAGCCCTCGCACGCCTGCCGAATGCATGCACCTTGTTGGTCAACAAGGTGGACCGAACAGCCTGTGGAAACAATTAAAGTATTTAAACAGTCCTCCTATATCCCTCTATCTACAAATGCTCATGTGGCTGTCCAAGAGACCCTTAAACAACCCTAGCATGCCTGCTCCCACCACCTTACTCGGTAGTGCATTCCACACCCCCACTACCCTTTGTGTGAAAAAATGCCCTCTAATATTCGTCTTATACATAGCCCCCCTCACCCTAAGGCCGTGACCCCTCGTTCTATCCGAATCTAATGGTGGAAAAAGCTTACCACCATTTACTCTATCTATACCCCTCATAATCTTATATACCTCTAATAGATCCCCTCTCAGCCGATGTCTTTCATAGGGAAAACAACCCCAGTGCGTTCAACATTTCCTCGTAAGACAGCTCTTCCATACCAGGCAGCATCCTGGTAAATCTGCACTCTCTCCAGGGACTCCACATCCTTCCGGTAGTACGGCGACCAGAACTGGATGCAGTACTCCAAGTGAGGCCTAACCATCGTTCTATACACTTGCAACATCAAACTCCTACTCTTGTATTCTATACCCCTTCCTATGAAGGCTACCATACCATACGCTTTTTTTATCACTTTTTCCACCTGTACTGACACCTTCAGAGACTTGTGAACCTGCACCCCCAGGTCTCTCTGCATCTCTATACTTCGGATAGTTTTACCTTTTATCCTATAACTCCCCTCTACGTTATTCCGGCCAAAATGCATCACCTCGCATTTATCCGGATTAAATTCCATTTGCCATCTATCTGCCCAATCTACCAGCCTATCTATGTCCTGTTGTATTGCCTGGCACTGCTCCTCAGTCCCCGCCAATCCAAGTACCTTAGTGTCATCAGCTAATTTGCTGATCACACCACCTACCCCCTCTTCTAAGTCATTTATATAAATCACAAATAGAAGAGGTCCTAGTACTGAGCCCTGTGGCACACCACTAGTGACTGACCTCCAGTTGGAAAAAGAGCCTTCCACTATTACCTGCTGTCTCCTCCTCCCAAGCCAGTTCTCAACCCATCTACATACCTGGCCCTGTATCCCATGCACCTTCACCTTTTTTATCAGCCTACCATGGGGAACCTTGTCAAACGCCTTACTGAAATCCATGTAGACGACATCAACGGCTTGTCCTTCATCAACCGTTTTTGTCACCTCTTCAAAAAATTCCACTAGGTTCGTAAGGCACGACCTCCCCTTAACGAAGCTATGCTACGTATCCCTGATCAGATCGCAGCGCTCCAGAAGCACAGACAGCCCTGCAGCTCCAATGTTCCAAAGCTTTCTGTCTGTGTAAAATTATCCACATGCTAAAAATTAATACATAGATCCTTTGCTATAGTTCCCATATGTATCAATATAACATACCCAATGGTTTGCACTGATTTTAACTTTCGAGCTTCTGTCGCCTTTTGATCTTATTTATTTGGTGTCACAAGTAGGCTTACATCAACACTGCAGCGAAGTTACTGTGAAAAGCCTTGAGTTGCCTTCCTCTAGTGACTGTTTGGGTACACTGACGGAGAATTTAGTACCTAACCAACATGCCTTTGAGAATGTGGGAGGAAACTGGAGCACCCGGAGGAAACCAAAGCAGACACAGGGAGAATGCGTAGACTCCGCACAGATAATGATGCAAGCTGGGAATCGAATCCTGGTTCCTAGCACTGTTGTAGAGATGCTGGCGTTGGACTGGGGTAGTAAGAACTCAGTAAGAATTTAGCAACACCAATTTTAAATCCAACCGATTTATTTGATAGTAAATTTGCGAGTTTTCGACACTGTCTTTGTCAGGCAAATGTGAGGCAGCAACGCTAACCACGGTGCCTCCATTGGTGTCTGTAGAGAATGTGAGAGACACACCTAAAAGCTAAATCGATCATTGCTTCTTCACCTAGACGCCTGATTTCCTGTTCACTTCTCACACCAGTTGACTGAGCAAGTTGGCAGAGACCTCTTTCTGTGCCACTAATTCCTCCTCCCTCCACCCACTATCTCCATTAAATAAAGTCTCTCTTTGCTCACAGAAGAATGCCATTAAGACAAGTCAGAATTTTACATTGCTTGGGCAGAAGAAATGAGTGAAATTGTACAAGTCGACTCTAGGCGTACATCCCAGTGTTGTTCGCTATTTTAGCGAATATGAGAAAGTCAGTAGCTTTCCTGCCAACAATCAAACGGGCCATTTATCTCATTAAGTGACCAATTGAACAGTTTTATTGAGCTTTTAGTGTCAGTGGGTGGACCAGTTAGGCAGAGGTCTTTACATTTTAGCTTCAACCTTGACCCAGGGCAGGGTGAACTATCAGGGCTGAAATAAGATTGACACCCTTTATCTGGGGTACTGAGCTGTGGGTGTGATTGTGCTGATGTGAAGTTGCCAGCATTGGACTGGGATAAACACAGTAAGAAGTCTCACAACACCAGGTTAGAATCCAACAGGTTTATTTGGTAGCAAATATCACTAGCTTTCGGAGCACTGCCCCTTCATCAGGTGAGTGGGAGTTCTCTTCACAAACAGGGCATATAAAGACACAAACTCAATTTACAAAATAACGGTTGGAATGCGAGTCTTTACATGTAATCAAGTTTTAAAGGTGCAGACAATGCAAGTGGAGAGAGTGTTAAGCACGGGTTAAAGAGATGCGTATTGTCTCCAGACAAGACACTTAAGATTTTGCAAGCCCAGGCAAGTCGTGGGGATTACAGATCGTGTGACATGAACCCAAGATCCTGGTTAAGGCCATCCTCATCTGGGTGATTGTGCTGTCTAGACACTCAAGGTTTTAAATATCAATAGTGCTGTATCACTGGTTAGCAGCTCCCTGAGACACTTGCAATGAGCAACTCTGCATAATCAACAGGCAGGAACCTGATTGAGGTTGGCTGGCTGGGAGCATCACAACACGTTTGCTCCACGGTGGGAATCCTGTTTTATGCCTGACTCCTGATTCACTGGGCCATCAGAATTCCCATCAGGGATGAGTAGGCAATGTGAATCCCAGCCAATATCACAGGGCCACCGATCTCAGTTCAAAGCATGACTGGAATAAAGTGATTTGTGAATTGAGGGGCAGCCCGAAAGCATCAGAAGGAAAATCAAATATCCAAAATTTAGGAGCTTTTGGGATGGCTCAAAGGGAATTTTATAAAGTCTGACCTGACTCAAAGCAGGAAAAGCTGAGAGAGTTTAAAATGCTGAAAAAGAAAACCAGACCAAAACACGATGACAATATTCCTGAATTTATCACCCGTTAGGCATTCATACTTGACAGATCTAGAAGCAGATGTGAAACATGCTCCGGGCCCCCAAATACGATTTCAGGCCAACTAACCTATAAGGTGCCCTGTGAAAGCTGAAGGGCTATCGGGCAGGATGGACGTCAAGGGAGGGTGTGGGCTGGGGTTTCTACATGTTCTCCCTCAGAGGGATAGTCTGCAGAGTTGCTGTTCATAATATAATTAGTAAGCCAGAGTCATGGAATTCCTGAAGTCCAGAAAGAGGCCATTCAGCCCATTGAACCTATACCAACCACACCCTATCCCCGTAATCCAACATATTTATCCTGCTAATCTTCTTGAAATTAAGGGGCAATTTACCATGACAACTTAACCCACATGTCTTTGAAGTGTGGAGGCAAAACAGAGCACGGGGGAAATCCATATGGACAGGGGAAGACTGTGCAGTCTGAGGTAGGAATTGAACCCAAGGCCCTGGCTCTGGCCCTGGCCCTGTGAGGGAGCAGTACGAACCACCGTGTCACATGTCGCCGCAGGAAGCCTGATTTAGCAGCCTCCTGTTATACATCTGAATACCCCCTACCACCACACTATCAGGAAGTGCCCCTTTAGAGCAGGAGCTGACACCCATGGACCTAGGGGGGAGAACAACATAAGTGTTGTGTCCACGAGGTCCTACTCCTACTGCCAGGCTGCAGAGTAAGTGTCCCCTGAGGAATGGAGGGGGCGTGTGGGCTTGAGCTGCAGAGGGGAGAGCTTGATCTCAGGAGTCTGCCCAGGTTGGGGTCCAGTGACTGCAATGGGCAGCCCTTGTTGCTGTGGGAAAGATGTTGTTCAATTCCAGGTTGGTGTATTCAGACACTACCTGAGTTAAGATATTCATTGTTTTCTTTGCAATTCAAAGATTTTAAAGTGCCCGAGTCACTTTGATATCAATGCCTTTTGGACTCCTGGAAGCCTTCAAAGTCACCCATCACTCTGGTTTAGAAGTAGGGAGGCTATCCTGGAATTACATAAACCATTGGTTAGGCCACAGCAAGAGTACTGCGTGCAGTTCTGTCATCCCCATTATTCGAAGAATGAAGTAGCACTGGAAGAGTACAGAAGAAATTTACCAGGATGCTGCCTGCGCCAGAGAGTTTAGATATGAAGAGAGATTGAATAGATTGGTTATCTTCTTTGGAACAGAGGAAACTCAACATGATTGAGATGTATAAAATTATGAGAGACGTAGACAGGAAGAAACCTTTCCCCTTGGTGGAGGGATCAATGACTGGGGGTATAGATTTAAGGAAAGGGGCAGAAAGTTTAGAGGGGATGTAAAAAAAAGTTTTTTCACCCAGAATGTGGTGGGAGTTTGGAACTCACTGCCTGTCACGGTGATGGGGACAGAGACTCTAACATTTAAGTTGTATTTACATGTGCACTTGCGATGGCAAGGCATACAAGGTTTTAGGCTTATTGCTGGACAATGGAATTAGAATAGTTGAGATTTATTTTTGTTTGGCACAGACCTGATGGGCTGAAGGGCCCCTTTTCTATGACGGGATACCGATAATTCAGAGAAACAGGGGCTATACGGCTCCTTGGAGCAAAGGAGATTGAGGGCAGATTTATGATCAATTCTGCACAGGTTTAATAAGGTAGACAAATGTCCTATTAGCTGATGTAAAAGGATGTGAAGATCCAATGTAAGGCAAGAGGTATGTGAGGCAGGAGTTCTTCCACCTTCTTTCTTTGGGAAAAACATACAAAAATCTGAGGTCACATACAAAATGACTCAAGAACTATTTCTGCTCCTATCAGACTTTTGAATGGACCTATCTCACACAGTTGATCTTTCTCTATACCCTAGCTATGACTGTAACACTACATTTTGCACTCTCTCATTATTTTCTCTATGAATGGAATGCTTAATGTGTATAGAACAAAGAACAAAATAGCAAGGGAAACAGACCCTTCGGCCCAACAAGCCCGCGCCGCCACCCCGATGTTCTCACATCTACCCGTGATCCCTGTCTACGTTTATAGATCTATGGATTAAAAACCAAATTTGAGACAATTTAGGGAGAATTTGTTTTGCCAATTAGCCTAAGAGCACATCTTTGGGATGTGGGAGGAAACCGGAGCACCCGGAGAAAACCCACGCAAGCACGGGGAGAATGTGCAAACTCCCACAGACACAGGCCCAAATCCATGTATCTGCACAGCATAGCGATAGTCACTGAGCTGTCGTGTTGCCCATCAAATGGTCCAGGTCAAGCGTACACTAACGACGTGAAGCACTAGGATACTCTCGAAAAAAAATCCAAGAGCAGCCCTCTCACGACCCATTGCGTGTATGCCCTTTGTTAGACAACAAGGCGGACCAAAGCACCTGTAGGATAAAAACAAGTACATTAATATCATCTATTTACAAACTTCCTAGGGACTCCCAAGGCTCATGACCCCTATTTTAAATCCGTTTTCTATACCCCTCTATTCCCATTCTGTTCACGTGCCCATTTAAGTATTTCTTAAATAACTCCAGAGTACCTGCCTCCACCATTTTACTTGGCAGCGCATTCCATACCCCCACCACCCTGTGTGAAAAAAACTCCCTCCAGCATCCAAATTATACCTTACCCTCTCACCCTAAGCCCGTGACCCCTCGTGCTATTCAAGTCCATCCTAGGAAAAAGCTTAACTCTGTTTACTCTCTCTATACCCCTCATAATCTTGTACCCCTCTATTGGATCTCCTCTAAGTCTACGTCTTTCTAAGGAAAACAGTCCCAATTTGCCTAACCTCCCCTCGTAATTCAGACTTTCCATACCAGGCAGCATCCTGGTAAAACCTCCTCTGCATTCTCTCCAGACTCTCCACGTCTTTCCGGTAGTAAGGCTACCAGAACTGGATGCAGTATTCCAAATGAGGTCTAACCAACGTTTTATACAACTGCAACATTAAAGGCCAACTCTTGTACTCTATACCCCTTCCCATAAAGGCTAACGTACTATATGCTTTCTTCACAACCTTCTCCACTTGTTCTGCCACCTTCAGAAACTTGTTCACCTGCACCCCCAGGTCCCTCTGCAATTCTATACTCTTAATAGGTCTAGTCTATCATACATCCCCCCCCTACCTCCTTTCTCCCGAAATGCATCACCTCACATTTATCAGGATTGAATTCCATCTGCCATCTATCTGCCCAAGCTACCAGCCTATGTCCTGCATAAGAAACAATACCTGTCACTATATTACTAATATATATGACAATAATAAATCAAATCAAGATGCTTTACAATGCAAAAGGCCATTCAGACCATCGAGTCTGTCTGCATTCTCTGCAAAAGTTTTCTGCATAGCCCAACTGCCCTGCTTCATCCGTATCACGTTGTGTATTCTTTATTTTTAGATAGTAATCCAATTTCCTTTTGTATACCTTGACCAAACCTGCCTCCATCACCCTCTCAAAAGTTCATTCCAAACTCTAACCACCCCAGGGTGAAATAATTTCTCCTGACATTCCTTTTGCCAGTTGTTTTGAATGTGTGCCCTCTAGTTCTTGACGCTAAATGGGAATATTTTCTCACTGTTTACCCAGTCAGTATCCCTCAAGATCTTGAATTTTTCCACCATGTCTCCTTGCAGTCTTTTTTTTCTCCCTGGAGAACTGACCAATCTATCGTAGCTACAACTGTTAACCCCTTATAAATCTTCTTGGTGCCGTCCAAGTTCTTTGCATCAGAACTAGATGCAGTATTCCAGATGAGGTCTAACTAGTGTCTTGTACAAGTTCAGCAAGACCTAATCAATCTCGTACTCAGCAATATTTTATTGAACCGTGTAAAAATGCTAGAGGGGAATAAGGTGATAGTAGTGGCATAGTGATATTGTCACTGGACTTGTATTGCAGAAACCCACAATAATGCTGGGAGACCTCGATTGAATTCCATAACACACTTGGAATTAAAAATCTTAATGATGACCATGAAACCCTTAATAATTGCATCAATAACCCATCTGGTTCACTAATGCCAAGAAATCCTGTCACTCTTACCACGGTCTGGCCTTCAGGCGAATGCAGACCCACAGCGATGTAGCTCAGTAAGCCACTCACTTCAAGCAGAATTAGGGATGGGCAATAAATTCTGACCCAGCCAATGATGCCCACATCCCATAAATGGAAAAACAAAATCCCCTCCTGCTTCTGTGTTCCCACCTGAGCACACTGAAGCTGTCCCAGTGTCCCCATTGCAGATGGCCCCTCCTGCTGGGCCTCATCTTCCAGCCCAGGCCCGGAGAGGGTGAATGATCTTCAGGATGATCATTTAGTACCAAGCAACTCTTCCCCAACTTTAGCTTGTTCCATGTGCTTTACAGGAATAAAACAAACAACACAGAGCTTCCCAAGTTATATATTTTTTTTAATGAAAGCAAAATCAAAAAATGTTTAATTTTGGTTTAAAAACAGAACTAGAGTACATTTTGTAAAAGCTTTCCAAGTTCATGAGCAATCACACTGCAAGAACGCAGGCAGGGATTGACAAGGGGAAAAAAAAAGAGCAAGGGGGAAAGAAAAACATAATAAGAGCCCGGCACAATGTGTGTGTGTTTGAGGGCATAGCAAATATCGCCCTAGGTTTAACCAATGTCACCTTCACACACACAGCTAAGAGGTTAAGGATTCATTACCAGCTAAACCCTACATCTTTCTAACCCGTCCAGTAAGTACTTAAAAAGGCAACTTGTTAAAATATATTTTAATGATCTTTTCTCTTATAAAGTGAAGAGTTCACATTCCCCATAAAGAATCAAGTGTACAGTCACAAGAAGTCGACTAACCTGGTTTTGTGGGGCATGGGATTGTGGAGCCAAAAGATTCAAGTCTATTCTTTCCTTCCTTCTTTCTCTCCCTCCATTCAGGTGAGAAGTTTGTCCAGGAACCATGAGGTGCAAATTGTCTCTGCAATGGGACTTGCTTTGAGCTACCGAAGACCAGTGGGTAACAACCCCACTTGCCTCCAGTTGCAGTTCAAATGTGAGTCGGTGTGGGAGCACAATGGTGGTCGGGTGCAGGTGTTATGCTTGCCAGACTGGGACAGAAGGGAAGATGAAGGTTGTGCGTGTGCTCGAGCATGGTCAGCCCAAATAAGCTGGGTTACAGAAGGAACTGCCATGTGTGGCCACCAACTATAAGTGCAGCCATGGCGGGGAGGAGGAGGAGGAGGATGCAAGCTTGAGTGAATGTGGGAGGGAGTGGGATGGGCTGCTGCCAGCTTCAACTGCCTATCACATTTGTCTGGGATTGCATCCATCAGGCAACGGTAAAGGTAAAACATCTAAACTAACGTCACTCGTGCTCTCTCTTCCCTGTTCTCCAGGCAGTGGAAGGTCGTGTAAGCTCCAATGGCAAATGAGATGTTAACACTTCCTTCAGCATTGCTGCCTCCTCCATCACCAACCCAGCAATGCATTAACTGTTTGGAAGCATAGGGGGTGCAGCCAATATGCAGCTCCATTATTAAAGTCAACAAGACCCCCCCCCTACAGTAACCAGGAGTGACTGTAGCACTCACTGTTAAGCACCACTATTCGAACCCCATGTCCACAAAGACTGACGTTATCTCAACTGTAATGAATCCAGCTCCCTCACACTGTCACTTAGTAATCCCACCTCCCTAGCATCGTGTTATTGACTGTAACTCTACTAATGTGAATCCAGCTTCCTCACACTGTCATTCAGTAACCTCTCTCCCCCAGCACCATGTTACTGACTGTAACTCTACTGATGTTAATCTAGCTCCCTCACACTGTCAGTAACACCGCTTCCCCAGCAACCTGTGTTACGACTACATCTCTACTGATGTTAATCCAATTCCATACAATCACAGAATCCTGACAGTGCAAAGAGGCCACTGACCTCGAGTTTGCATCAACTTTTCAAAGGACCACTCCACTCTACTCTAGCCCCATAACCTCACATATTTACTATGGGTCAATCTATATCTCATTACCCTCAGTAACCCTAGCACCCTATGATACTATGTTACAGGCTGTGTTTTTGTGCTTAATTCAGTTCCTTCAGAGCTCCCCAAAGCTGGGAGCTGGAATGATGCACCCCACTCCTGCAGCCCTGCTTGGACAGACTGAGCATTGTTCTAAGTTTCAGGGTGGAGATTGGGAGTGAGCTATGTGGGGGACAAACAGGCTGCACACAAGCAGCGGTCCCGTTAATGGTTGTGCAATGCTGGAAATAGACAGCACTCAATCAAGTGGAACTAGTGAGAAAGAGTGGGAGGGAAGGGGGAGAGCGCGCACTGGTCCCGAGGCCAGAAATCCAGCACGGACCAGGATGAGAACCTGGGACACGCTCGGCTTGGACTGGTTCGAAGATGTGGAAAACAGAAACTGGGCTCGTCAGCTTTTGGAGTGGGCTGGGTGAGAGGAGAGGGGAAGGAAGGGCATTTATCAGCATAAATCCCACTCTTGTGATTATGGACACCTGTAAAGTCCAAGTGCAAACTCAGCATGGTTTTCAGAGACTCACAGGTCAGAAGATTCGATCTCTTTAGCAAGTGATACATCATCACACCAAATACAAGTCCAAAAAGGAGATATCATATAGATATCTCTATATATCATATCTATATGATAGATTTCTGCATTTATACAAGCAGTTCAGTGATATATAATCACAACAACAGAGCATCGCCATCAATCGGAGCCAGTTATATAATACCAATCTTGAACAAGTCTAAGAGTAGCCCATATAACGAATCTGCCGACAGATCAAAGCATTAAAGACGTTTCACCCTGGAGCGATGATGTGGAGACCCTTGCTCTCTGCTGTTGCCCAACTCTTCACATTGATGCTACCATCACTGCCCACCCCTGCTCAATTGCCATGGGACTTGGCTGAGGGAAGCTTTGCAAATCTAAACATAGCCGTGCCCTTAAGACTGACTATCCACTCTCCCTGCTGTGCTGAGATGGGTTGAGACACCCCCCCCCCCCACATCCTCCTCCTCTCAAGCACCCAAATCAAATCTGGACACCTCGGCAGTATACACTCCTGCAAGGACAGCATGCACGCACAGAGTTTTGCACACAGGCCTGACAACGTCAGCATACTGGATCAGTTAGGACGGTGGTCTAGGGGAGGGAAGGAATTCTAAATCCTGCTTTTAATGGGGTAAGAAAGCAGAAACGAACTTCTCAAATACAAACCCATGAGGAGAGGAGGTGGCTGGGCAAAAAGATGCAGCCTTGTCACCCTCTACCCCACATTACATCAATGAATCCTCCAAGTTTTACTGTTTACAAATTATAAATAACTAAGATCGATACCTCGCAAGTGAGGAATGAGAAAGCAGGGGCTGGGTGTGGAGGTATGGAGTGGGGTGGCGGAGCGGAGGGGATGCTGGTGGGAAGACAGAATAGGGGCAAGCGGAGGTGAATCTAGTTTCAGATGAAATTTTAACCTTCCAGAGTCCACTGGTGAAAAGAGGGGCCTTCAAAAGGAGAGCTCGCCCCTCACTCTAATCAGCCTTATTGGACATGTTGGGTTAAAGATGCTATCTGTCCATTAAAAATGGCTTTATTTGTATAAGTTTATAAATATGCAGTTCCAATACCAGAACTACTTCATATCCTGAAGAGATGGGGCTACCCAAAATAGCACAGAGTGCAGGGGGAGAATATTCACTCCAAATCAGAGATTCTTGACCAAGTAGACATGCAGGTCTTGCAATGCATGATGTGCCTTGGGCCCTGCATTGCCAAATCCAACTCACAGCTGGAACTGTGCCTCACCTCCACCCCACCGGCCTTATTTCACATCCACAGTGAATTTTGTTATCTATAACCCCAGCCCCTCCCTCACCTTTTCAACGAGAAAGAACAGCTCACAAGCTTCCAAATTACAAAAGTGATCGAGAAGGCTCCAACCTGATGGAGAAAGAGAAAGGAAGACAAGCACCATGCTCCTCATCGCAATCTGAGCATCCCAGGACAGCGCAACTTTTGCCTACTGTGACCCCTCTGGCACTGAACATCTATCAATCGGGCAACCAACCTCCATCCCACTGAACCCAATGGTGCTCATTTGTGACTACACCCATGCTGGCATTGGTAGAAATACACAGGGAATGTTGTAGAAGTTGGAACAGAAAACTCCCTTCTCTATCATGTGAATTGTTCAACACCCCCTTTCCCTCTGCTATCTCTGCTCCTACTCTGTTTTAAACAGCCAGCATGAAGATCATAAAGGGATAGAAACTGGGAGCAGAAATGCCAAGAATATAGTCAAATCACAAACACGTCCGGCCTCGTTCATGTCTCCACCACCTTCCCGCTGCCTCCCAACCACCACATATCATCGCTTCACTCACCCAGCACTCGGAACATATATTACCCGTTTGAAGTGGACCAAGTCACTGAGTGGAACATCCAGGCTACTTCCCACCCCCGAAAAGCCAATGCCACAGGAGCGCAATGGTGTGTGGAGTCACACTGCACAAACCTGCTGCCAGTCACTGGGGAGCTGAGACTTTGGGGGAGAGCTGGACGATGATGCGCTGTCAGTCATTACTGATGGCAACGCAGGGTTGGGGGGAGATCTTTCCCTTTGGAGGTTCCTTGCAAACTGAATGCAAAATTAACATGAACGGGCTTGGGAACTGAAACTCCTGGTGAATTGGGATGCAGACTGAACATGAGCTGCGGTTCATTATTGAATTGACTGGCGACATAAAACAGGAAAGGGACATGTGACTTCTTCGGGAGTTGGAGTTCTGTGCCAAACAAACGGAAATTCATCAGTGCTCAACGGTGGCATATGCACACAAGGATTCTCCATGGTGCCCTAACCTCCCAGCTTACAGCAACAGGTTTGCCTGCTAGTGACGTGGATACAGGCCTCACAATGTGGCCCTTTGCAATTGGCTGTTGCACTCATTGGCTGTCCTCACTGTCGCTTCCATCAAATCTAAATTCATTCATTCTTCCTTGGCCTTATTCGTCCATGTCACCTCCCCCCACCCACCCCAGACCAAAAGGCATGACCCACACATTCTCACCCCTCATATCCTACACAGTGAGCTGCTATCCTCTTTGGAAACCAGGCCTCTCCATATCACATGGCATACACACCCCACATTCCTCAACCCCACCCCCACCCTCCCTTCACAAACTCCTCCACATTGTGTCGACACGAAGGCGGGAGGAGGGACCAAGCCTGCTCCTCTGCTCACATGCACCATTCCATCCCCCCTGACTCCTCCACCATCAGCTCTCACTATCCGGGATCTTAGAAAAATAAAGTAGGAAAGTTCGGTTCAATCCAACGCCACGCGGCACCCGTTGCCTGTTCCTGGTCACCGACGGAGTTCGTGCTCCCGGAGATGTCGTGCCGACTGTGGGGCATCATTCTGTGCCCTCTTTCTTCTACCGTGGCTTCCTGGAGAGCCTGCCAGGGAGAGGGGGGTAAAAGTGTAGAGGATGAGTGTCAATGGCATTGACCAAGACAGATAGTTTATTAGTCACAACAAAATGAATTTAAGCACATGTGCATGACAGCCACCATTGAACATTAGCTGAAGGGAAGAGGGCCCACTTGCTCACTTTGAATTCCAGAAGTTACATTTCTAAATTTAGGATGGTGGGTAACTTGGAATGGAACCTCCAGGGAGTGGTGTTCCCAGGTAACCATTGCATTTCCTTCAAGAGGGTAATGGTCACAGGTTTGGAAGTTGCTGCCTAAAGAGCCTTGGTGAGTTCCATTGTGTATCTTTTAGACTGCACTCTAGCTCAATGCATCCAGTGGTGGATGGGAATAAATGTATGTGGAATGGGTATAAATCAAGTGGACTGCTTTATTCCAGATGGTGTCAAGCTTCTTGAATGTTGTTGGAGCTGCAGTTATCCAGACAAGTGGGAGGTATTCCATCACATTCCTGGCTTCTGCCTTGTGGATGTGCACAGGCCTTGGGGAGTCAGGAGTTGAGTTAATAGCCACAGGATTACTAGCCTCTGTCCTGTTCTGGTAGCTACAGTATTTATAATGGCTGGTCTGTTAGTTTCTGGTCAACGGTAAACCCTATGATGTTTATAAATGTGGATAATCATCAAGACTGATCTGCGTCCTGTTTGTTCCCATCATGTAAAATTCCCAAATGGATGGAAACCTTTCTCATTGCTGACTACACAATGACTGGATACTTCAGCCAAAGTGGCCACTCAGGATTGCCAAGCTTTGGAACTCCCAAGCCCATTGCACAGTGAAAGCTCAGCTGTTGAATTTATTGAAAGACTGCGATTGATGAATGCTACGAGAATCGGGAGATATGGTGAGGGGATGTGAAAGCGGAGGTGATGTAAATCAGTCATCATCTTAATGAAATAGACTTGAGGGTCCAAATGGACGACTCCTGGTTCCTGAGTTGTAATCTCCATGAAGTAACACCAAATGCTTTAGTGTTTGTGAAAAGGGCAAAGTTCCCTCCTTTTCAGTCCGCACGGCCAGCTGCAACAGCAGAAATTCTGGCGCTTGCTTGCCCTGTCTGATACTCACTGTAATTTGGACTCCAGAAGATTCAGCGTCTGCCTGTCAACATAGTGGGAGAACAGTGCCAGGAGATTTGAGGGCACGAATGAAGGTTTGGCCAGTGATGCCTGTGGAACTCTCAGCAGCTCCCGGGTCACAGCAAATACCAGCTCTGTCCTAAACAGTGGGAGAAGAGAGTTATCAGATCAACTCATCCAGAGTCAGAATTCAAACAGATCATATACATTCACCCACAGCCTTAAACCAACTTGTCGGAAACACACTTAAGGACAGATACAGAATAGTTTAGAATAAAGCTCCCTTTACTGTCCCCATCAAACACTCCCAGGACAGGGTTAGATAGAGTAAAGCTCCCTCTACACTGTCCTCATCAAATACTCCCAGGACAGGTACAGCACTGGGTTAGATACAGAGTAAAGTCCCTCTACACTATCCCCATCAAAACACTCCCAGGACTGGTGCAACATGAGGCTACTAGGGTAGATAGAATTTGAGTTAGATAGGAAATAAAGCTCTCTTTTCACTTTTGGAGTTTAAAAGTCACTGCAGTGCATCCTATACCACGCAGATTAACACTCACATCCTGGAGCAGATTCCAATTTTAAAAGCAGACACTACACTCCAAAATGTAGTATAGCGTGTAGAACGGGATGGTATGGAGATGGAATGTTCATGTCTTGGTCCAATACAACAGTAAGGTTGTGAAAGCCTGGACCAGTCTCAGATCAGGAAAGGGCCAGAGTCAGTGGCGGGGAACCTGCGTTATACATGGCTGGAAAAGTTCTGGCCCAAACTCACCACCTGTTGTCCTGCATAAGTTCACTGGCTGCCTCTGAGCTCTGCAACCTTTCTCCCTGGCTCAGGATCATGTAGAACAATGTCAATCCAAACTAGCAAAACAAATCAAAAAGACACAAAAATTAAGAGCTGGCACGTGGCCGACAGTAATTTGCAGATACTCAGGATACCCTCTCCCAAAAACCCCCACTCACCCACTATCCTCTCCCAAAAACCCCACCCACCCACTATTCCCTCCCGCACGTACCCCCAATCCACCCACCACCCCTTCCCCACACTCCCCTTCACCTACTACTCCCCCCCCCACACCCCCCATCCACCCACGACTTTCTCCCCTCACTCCCACCCACTGCTCTCTCCCAAAAACCTCCACCCACACACTACCCTCTCCAAAAAACCCCTACCCCTTGCCCTTTCCCAAAAACCCCCACCCACCCACTACCCTCGCTCCCCACTCCTCCCTCTCCACCATCCAGTGCTCCCTCTCCCTCCAACCCACCTGCCTCATCCCTCTCCCCTCCCCCATCCAGACCTCTCCCCTTCCCCAACCCCTCCTCTCCTCCCTCCCTCTCCACAATCTACACCCACATTGCTTGATTCCCCCCCACTGGCCCATCCTCACCTTATCCCTCCCTCCCTTTCACATTTCCTCACCATCCCCACACACTGTACCTTGTTCTGCAGGATGGACGGGAAGTGGCTCCCGAGTTGGCTGGATTGAGTTGAGCCGGTCAGTTGCTGAAGGAGTTCGGTCAGTGCACTGGACGGGAGGCGACTGACCAGCAGGGAGCAGGGCTCAGTCAGGCAGGGAAGCACCTGGAACCAAACAGGACAGCAGTTAAACAGCACAGCACCACCACGATGTAAACATATGATCAGGCATGTAACCCGCCCACTCTCACACAATACCCAAGACCTCACCCTCACTAAGGTGGAAATGGGTGCCATTGTGCACAGATGCTATTGTAAAGCATCCAACAAGATAGAACCTTGCTGCCCATATTTAATTGCCAACAGGGTGCCTCACCTGGAGGGATCCGGGTGTACAGGTACATAGGTCACTGGAAGCGGCAACACAGTTGGTCATGAAAATATACGACGTGCTTGCCTTCATCAGGCGGAAAACTGAGTTTAAAAATTGGCAAGTTATTTTACAGCTTTAGAGCATCTGAAATAGGCTGCACTTGGAATATAGTGTTCAATTCTGGTCACCACACTACAGTAGGATGTGGAGGCTTTAGAGAGGGTACAGAAAAGATTTACCAAGATGTTGCCTGGCTCGAAGGGCATTAGCTAAGAGGAGAGGTTAAAGAAGCTTGGTTTGTTCTCACTGGAATGACAGAGGTTGAGGAGTGACCTGATAGAAGTCTACAAGGTTATGAGAGGTATGGACAGAGTGGATAGTCAAAAGCTTTTCACCAGGGTAGAAGAGTCAATTATAGGGGGCATAAGTTTAAAGTGCAAGGGGCAAGGTTTAAAGATGTAGCAGAGAAGTTTTTTTTTTACACAGAGTGGAAGGTACCTGGAACTCACTGCCTGGGGAAGTAATGGAAGCAGATACAATAGTGACTTTTAAGGGTTGTCTTGACAAATACATGAATAGGATGGGAATGGAGCGATATGGTCCTCAGAAGGGTAGGAAGGTTTAGTTCACTCAGGCATCGTGGTTGGTGTCGGTCTACAGGGCTGAAAAGCCTGTTCTTGTGCTGCAATTTTCTCTGTTCTTTGAATGGGCTTCTTCCTGTTACTGTGTAAAGGGGCTTAAAGGGCCTCCTTCTATCTCTGTGTAAAGATTTGAGGGGCAGAATGGCCTCCTTCTGTTCCATTGTAACAGGTTTGAGGGGCAGAATGGCCTCCTTCTAAAGCAAGGTTCCTGATGAAATTTTTGCCGATCTTTGATGTTTGTTGAGGGGGGAATATTGGAATACAGTCAGAGAAAGCAGTAGTCCTGATCAGACAGGTTGTGACGGCTGGTGGAAACAGGTTCAATAGCGGCAGAAAGCAGAGGGAACAGACTGAAGGTGACTGGCAAGAGAATCGAAGAGGAGACAAGGGAAACAATTCCTGTAGTAAGCTGCTTTGATCTTAAAATACGATCTAAAAGACGCCAGGAGCAGAGTCAATATTAAACTTTAGAAGGGGAATTGATAGAATATTCGAAGAAATTTATATTTGCATGGTTGTGGGAAAATGACAAGATAGGCTGGGAAAGTAGTACTGGAGTAGCTAATGTACTGGGGCTTGACTGAAAGGCAGGGTACTGTCTGAAACTGTTCTCCTCCCAGTGTTATGATAGATGGGAGTGCAGAGAACAAACTGAAGAGCCCTTTCAAAAGAACCAGTGTAGCCAGGCTGGGCTGATTGGTCTCCCTCTGTACTGGGAGATTCTACGCATCCTACATCCACCTGTTCAGGAAACAAAAATCCTGGTATTCAATACCCTGCCCCATCCAGTGTGGCCACTCACCTCATCCTGACTGTCCTTCTTAACCAAGTAAGGAAGGTTACGGGCAGTCGCCAGCACCACGTTAGCAGCCTGCTCCGTGCTGAGGAGGAGCAGCACCTTGGCGGCCAGTCGCTTGCCTTTGCGTATGCACATGATCTGTACAAAGTGGTCATCGCTGACTCTGTGAACAGACAGAGGGAGTTACAGCACCCACCATACCACACACAAATGCGCGGACACACACTCACTATCCCAGACCACCCCCATCCATACTATCTCCACACACACACACACCTCCCTACCTCTCAGTGCTGTGAGCCTGCTTCCCTCGCAGATTCTCATACATCTGAATGATCTTAGATTTGCGATGCTCCAACACGGCTGGTCGCTCCTCCTCACTCACTTGCAGAAACTTCTTCTCCAAGTCCTGCACCTCCAGTACCAAACTGTACGTCTGAAGAGAGGGATGGATAGAGACAGAGAGAGGGTTGCAGATGGACAAAGGAGGAAACAATATGGAATTATAAGTAAGAGTCATACTGGATTATAAAATCTGGAGCTCAACCAATGCCGCAGTGTCACCCAGTATTGGGGGTACGTTTGCAAAACAAATAGGGCTGTGGGCCGGGCTTTTCTACCTGCAGCTCTGAAACCAGAAATTCCCCACACTGACTCTCGGTGGCAGCAGTGTGAACCATCTGCATTGGTTCAGATGGTTCACACTGCTGTGAACCATCTGAGGCTCATTTGGCAACAGATTCCAAACTCTCAATCTCCATCACTTACAAATGTCATGGGAAAACTACCCTTCAGGAGTCATACGCAACCCACAAGACATTTTGTTGACTGTTGCCTACGCGCAGGGTTGCCACGTTCTGCTGATTGCCATTCACATGACTTCCTTCCCTAGCGGTGTGAATTGAAATCATAGAATCTACAATGCAGGAGGACAACCAGCGCATCAAGTCCACACCAATCACAATCCTACCAAGGCCCTCTCTCCATAACCCCATACATTTTCCCCTACCTAGTCACCCTGACACTAAGGGGCAATTTAACATGGCCAATCTATTCCGCACATCTTTGGACTGTAGGAGGAAATTGGAGCACCGGGAGGAAACCCACGCAGACACAGAGAGAATGTGCAAACTCTGCATGGACAGTGACCCATGCCGGTAATCAAATCCGGATCCCTGGCCCTGTGAAGCAGCTGGGCTAACCACTGTGCCACCCAAAGTGAACATATGATATGCACATTAAGCAAGGGCACACGAACTGAGGGGTATTCTGACTGTAAACAACACTGACTGAGAGCCTCACACTCCACTGCAGCCAAAATGTAGAATATTTATCATCTTTACCATTTGAATTTGATAAAAGCTTTACTATATAAAAAGAACTCACTTTCAAACATTCAGCATGTATTAAATGTTTTTAATCTTATTAATGGAGTCATGATTGGTAAAAGAAGTGCAATTTTTTAACCCACTTATTTATATGAGGGAGCGCCACTCATTTGGCCCACTCACTAGCCTAAGTTGCCCATTGCTGACCGAGAGCTGCTGACAGTTCCCCTCCAACCTGCACACCATGACTCGGAAATACTTCAGTGACCTTTCAGCTCCTCCAAAACCTACCCCCACGATCTGCACATCATATTCACATCCATGTATGAGTGTGAGGGCAGAGCAATCTGAGACTGATCTTTTACTCTCCATGGCAAATCCAAATCTAACTTGGGAGGTGCTGATTGAGTCAAATCTCACAGACAGGGAGAGGTGACCGCGAGCAGCAGATGGATTACCAGTAGAGATATAGTCAGGAACACGGTACTGGGTAAGAGGGGTTACTGAGTGACAATATGAGGGAGCTGGATTCACATCAATGATAATAGTCAGTTACAGGAATGGATGGGAGCATTTGTTTGGAAGAGCAGGCAATAATTCAGGCATGTGATCAAAATCCCCATAGCTTTCACAAAACACATGAAGATCCCACCCACGGGGACTTTTGGGATGCAGAGGACTTACCCGTTCGATGGTGAAGAGTGTTTGCCGCCTCTTGTCCCGCACTTGTTTCTCTTTTGTCTCCTATGGGGAGAAGTCAGAGGATCAGAGCCTGTAACAAAACCTCATCACAGTCAGCTAGAATTTCCTCCCAATCTCTTGGGAAGAGCAACCTCAAACTTTTGCAACACACCATGCCTGCTCACAAATCACTCTTAGGATGATGAAACAGGCAGGGTCAGTATGAGATGAGTGGTCTCCAGTTATATCTGTAACTCTCGTCTCTCAGAATCAGTGTGACGGGAAATCTCTAGATATACCTGGAATCCTCACTTCCCACTGTCAGTTCGAGAGAGATAACCAGACAAATTTATAATCTTTGTTTCAATATCAGTGTGAGCAAGATCCCTGTGTACATCATCGGCCCATCGTAGGTCAGCACGAGGGGAGATCACCTGTAACTCTCAGCTCCACTGCCAATGTGAAAGGAATTGATTCAATTCCTTTCAAAAGCCTTCATTCAAAAAGAGAGAAACAGAAAGCAGGAACCTATAAACCAGTTAACTTATCTGACATAGGAAAAATATTAGAAGCTGTGATTACTGATGCTATAGCCTGGCACTTTTAAAACATTTATTGTAATCAGGCAGAGTCAGGTTTTGTAATAAATTATAGAACAGTGCAGAAGGAGGCCATTTGGCCCATCAAATCTGCACTAACCACAATTCCACCCAGGCCCCATCTCCCTAACTCCATGTATTCAACTTAGCTTGTTCCCCTGACACTAAGGGGCAATTTAGCATGGCCAATCCACCAACTTGCACATTTTTGAACAACGTATTTAACTAATTTATCTCTTTGGAAAAATAACGTGCTGGGAATTAAAGGGAACCAGTGGATGAACTTCAATTTCCAGGAGGCATTTGTAAGGTGCCAAAATAAACGTACTTCAGAAAATAAAACTCAAGGTATAAGGGTAATTTATTGGCGTGGATAGATGATTGGCCGGCTAACAGGAATAGTTGGCATACATGGTTCTTTTTCAGGTTGGCAGGATATGATAAAGGGTGTGCCACAAGGAGGATCAGTGCTGGGATCTCAACCTTTTACAATTCATATAAATGACTTGGATGTAGAAATTGAGGCTGAGGGGAGACCTGATAGAGGTCTACAAACTTATGAGAGGCATACACAAGATGGACAGTCAGAAGTTTTTTTCCAAGGGTGGAAATGTCAATTACAGGGGCGAGGTTCAAGGTGAGAGGGGAGAGATTAAGGGAGATGTGCGGGGCAAGTTTTTTGTACAGAGAGTGGTGAGTGCTTGGAACTCTCTGCCAGAAGAGATGAAGAGGCATCTGGATGGGATCATGAATAAGGAGGGAATAGAGGGATACGGACTGAGTAAGGGCAGGTTTTTCTTTAGGGCATCATGATTCGCATAAGCTTGGAGGGCTGAAGGGCCAGTTCCTGTGCTGGACTTTGCTTTGTTCTTTGACTGAAGATTTGCTGATGCCACAGAAATAGGTAGGAAACTATGGAGCGGACATAAGAATGCTCCAAAGAGATACCGATAGATGAAATGAGTAGGCAAAGTTAGGGTACATGGAGGAAAGTGCAAAATTTGTCATTTTGACAGGAAGAATAAAAGAGAAATTTAATATTTAAATTTTGAGAGACTACAGAGCTGAGATGCAGAGAGATCTGAGTGTCCTTGTGAATAATCAGAAAACACTGATATTTTGGTCCAGCAAGTACTCAGGAAAGCTAATAGAATGTTTCCATTTATCATGAGGAGAATTGATTACAAAAGCGGGGAGGTTATACTTCAGTTGTACAAGACATCGGTGAGACCGCATCTGGAGCAGGGCATACTGTTTGGTCTCATTATTTAAGGAAGGATGTAAACGTATTAGAAGCAATTCAGAGAAGGTTTACCGGACTAATACTCTGGCGGCACAGTGATCGGGCTGCACTTTGGTACAGTAGTTACCACTGCTGCCTCATAGCACCAGGGAACTAGGTTTAATTCCAGTCTTGAGTGACTGCGTGGAGTTGCATTCTCCCCTGCTTGGTCCTTATATTGTGGGTGGCATGGTGATTAGCACTGTTTCCTCACAAAGGCAGGGACCTGGGTTCAATTCCAGCGTCAGGTCCCCATCTGTGTGGAATTTACACATTCTCCTCATGTCTCCGTGGGTTTCTGGGAACTCTGGTTTCCTCCCACAGTCCAAAGATGTGCGGGTTGGACTGATTCTAAACTGACCTTAATGTCTGGGGGATTAGCAGAGGAAATGAGAGTTACAGGAATAAGGACTAATTGGGGATTGTGGCCGGTATAGTCTTTAAGGGCAAAGGTACTTCAGGAATTGGATGATTGACTAGTAAATAGTGCACCCTCGTGCCCCAAACAATGCAGCAGTCTCTCAAGATTAGTGACAGGGTAATGGGTCCCATGGATTCAGAGGGCTCCGGTTTCTGGACTGGACCTCTCACATTCAAGGCCCTTTGATTCAAAACATGAGCATGTTGCCATCACCAAAAAGGTAGCATGGAACTGTTGAGGGAAAAGACTTTTGGTTTAGCCACAGAAAGCAGTTAGTGCCCAGAGACTGAGGCGCAATGAAAAATCAAAGGAACAACAAAGACAACAGGCAACTTTCAGCCCTTACATCATCATCCGTGCGCGTTGTCACCACAGCGTCGATCATCTTCCGAGGATTGTTCACACTGGAAACAGTCAGTTTACCCAAGGATCCCTCGAACTGCACTGTAACCAACAAAAAAAAAAACTGTCAGTGCCAACACATTCTCTCTCTTATTCATTTCCAAGGACGAGTGCGTCACTTCTAAGCCCCATATTTACTGCCCAATCCCCACTGCTCGAGGTGGTGGTGAGCCACAACAGTCCATGCAGTGTCACTGCACCAACAGTACTGATAGGGCACGATTTTAATCCAGTGAAGGAACGGCAATACATTTCCAAGAGGGGATGTAAGTGGTTTCGAGGGAAACTGACTCACTGCTGTTGGCCTCGTCTTTCTAGACTATAGTATCGGGGGTTTGGAAGATGTTGCCTCAGAAACCTTGGTGAGTTCCTATAGTGCATCTTGTAGATGGTGCACAAGGCTGCCACTGTTAGTCAGTGGTGGAGAGCACCGATGTTTATGGATGGGCTGCCAATCAAGTGGGCTTGGAGATGGTGGACAGGCTTTGGGAAATCAGAAGATGAGATACTTTCTGTATGATTCCTCGTCTATGACTTGCTCTTGTAGCCACAGTGTTCAATGCCAAGAGGCAATGATTAGCTTCTCCCTTGTAGATGGTCATTGCCTGGAAATGTGTGCTTGGAATTTTATTTGTTACTCATCAGCCCAAGCCTGAATGTAGATCTTGCTCTGTTTGGACACAGACTGCTTCAGCACCTGAGTGGTGAATGGTGCGGAATATTGTTCAGTCATCAGCAAACATCTCCAATCTGACTGAATGATGAAAGGAAGGTAACTAATGATGCAGCTGAAGGCCAGACTTAGGACACTATTCTGAGGAATTCCTGCAGTTATGCCCTGGAATAGAGATGATTGGCTTCCAACAATCTCAACCATCTTTCTGTGCGCCAGGTATGGATGCATCTAGCAGTGAATTACTCCCTCCAACTCTCTCTGACTCCAGTCTTATTGGGGCAACTTGGTACCACACTCGACAAAATAATGCCTTGATGTTAAGGACAGTCATCTTCCTTCACTTCTGGCATTTAGCCCTTTTGTCCACGTTTGAACCAAGGCTGTAAAGATGTCAGGAGCTGAGTGGCCCTGGTGGTATCTGTGATTAGGTTGTTGCTGAGAAAGTGCCACTTCACAACACCAGCAATGACACCTTCCATCACTGTACAGGTGATCAAGCGTCGACTGCTGAAGCAGTTATTGACCAGGTTGAATTTATCTTGTGTATAGGACATAACTGAGTAATTTTCCACATTGCCGGGTAGATACCAGTGTCATAGTTATACTGGAAGAGCTTGGCTGGAGGCACGGAAAGTTCTAGATCATGTCTTCAGTAGTATTGCCGGATATGTTATCAGGACCCACAGCCTTTGCAGTATCCAATGCCTTCAGCCGTTTCCTGATAACCTGTGCGTTGAATTTAATTGGCTGACAACTGACATTTGTGATATTGGGGATCTCTGGAGGAGGCCGAGACGGATTATCCACTTGGCGTTTCTGACTGAAGATGGTTACAAACGCAATATTTTTGTGTCGATATGCTGGGCTCCTCCATCATCGAAGATGGTGATATTTGTGGAGCCTCATTCTCCAGTAAGTGGCAGAAGCATGGAGTTTACATCTGATCCATTGTGTGGTGTCACTTAGCTCTGCCTATCACTCACTGCTTCTGCTGTTTGGCCTACAAGTAGTCTTGCATTGTAACTCCACTAGGCAAGTGGACTCGCATCATGGAAATGGTGGACAGGTTTTCAGATGTTAGATGGTGAGCTACACATAATTCCCAGCTTCTGACTTGCACCTTTGAGAACCATCACTGAATTCCCATTATCAACATCCTGGGGATGACCACTGACCAGAAACTGAACTGGATTTAAATACGACAAATGGAAGTTAGAGGCTGGGAATATGGCAGGTAACTCATCTCCTGACTCCTTAAAGCATGTCCAACATTTACAAGGCACAAGTCAGGAGTCTGATGGCACATTTGCCATTTGCCTGGATAAGTGCAGTTTCCACAACATCCCAGCTCAACACCTTCCAGGATAAAGCAGCCCATCTGATTGGCATCCCACCCACAAATATTCACTGCCTGCACCACTGACGATAATTGGCTGCAGTTTGCACCAATTACAAGATTGACTGCAGCAACTTAACAAGGTTCCTTCGGCAGCAACTGATGAACTGGGACCACTGTCATCTGGAAGGACAAGGGCAGCAGACACCTGGGAACATAAATATTTGAAAGTTCCCCTTCAACTCACTCATCATCCTGACTTGGAAATAGATCGCCACTCCTTCAATGACGCTAGGTCAAAATCTTGGAACTCACTCCCTAACAGCACCTACACCGCAGGGACTGCAGCGGTTCACAAAGGGGAGTTCTAGGGCAATTAATGATGGGCAGTACGTGCTGGCCTAGCCAATGACACCCATAAAAAAAGTGTGGGGATGGGTCACGTTAGTATTTGATTAATGGTAACCTTCCAGAGGTTGATGGTGGGGGAATTCAGTGATAGTAACGCCATTAAAAATCATGGCCAGAGTTCTAGATTTCTTGCAGAATAGCAACAGGCTGTAAACAGGACTATAAACAGCACTTGAAAGGGAGGTACACCAAGGGGTCAGATACATAGTAAAGCTTCCACTACACTGACTCATTAAACACTCCCAGGTACAACCTGGGGTTAAATACAGAGTAAAGCTCCCTCTATTTTGTCCCCATTAAACATTCCCAAGACAGGTACAGCACGGGGTTAGATACAGAGTAAAACTCCATCTACACTGTCCCCATCAAACACCCCGAGGACAGGTAGAGCAGCGAAACGTGGGATTACGTGTGGAGTTTTACAGCAGCTCCACTGCAGCTAATAACTTTAATCTGTAAGCTTACTTATGTGCTGTTTCAAATTGTCTATTAGTTTGAATCATCTGACATTTGACAGTTGTTTTTGATCAGTCAATTTAACATCAGAAATGCTGTTAACAAGCAGGAGCCTTCAACAAGCTCCATATCTGCAGGATCTCTATCCAGAGCTCCGTCTCAATCCAGGATTGGAGATTGTGATTGAGGATGCTTGACAATGGCACAAATTTAAAATGGTCATCCATGGTTTCACATCTCCACTTAGCCTCATTCTTCCTTATCTCTGTCACTGCCTCCAGTCTCTACAACTTTTCTTCTCTGTAACTGTCCCCAGTCCCTCCAAATCTCCCTATCTCTGTAACTGCCCGTAGTCCCAACAATCCTCGCTTTCTGTAACTGCCTCCAGCCCCGACAACCCTCCCTCTTTCTGAAACTGCGTCCATCCCCAACAACATTCCCTATCTCTGTAACCTCCTCCAGCCTGTACAATCCTCTCTTGCTCTGTAACCTTTTCCAGTCCCTACACTACTAACTAACTCTGTTAGTTCCCCCTGTCCCTCCAATCCTATCTCTGTCACGGCCTCCAGTCCAAACACCTCTCCAAAATCTCCTCCTAGAAGTTACCTCCTCTAGTCTCAGCAAACCTTTCAACTTGTGACATTCTCCACAACAATCCTCCCCATCTCGCCAGCCTCCTCCCCTCCCCCCAGCTCGCCAACCTCCTCCACAGCTCTGCAATCAGTCCCACAACCTTGCAGGATCTGTCTATTCCTCCAATTCTAAGCTGGTGCGCATTCCTAATCGCTCCATTGTTGATGCTAGAGCCTGACTATCTCGGCACATGGGCAATAAAATTCTCACTGAACATCTCTGCCAATCAACTTCCTTCTCTTTTCCATCCTTTAAGATATTGCTCAGAAACTACCTGCTTGATCCAACTCCTGGACAGCCGTCCTGATATCTAGGTGGCTCATTTCAAAGATATTGATGGGAGTTGGGGAGTGTTTGCCATATTAGTTGTTGCAGCAGAGGGGAGGGCAAGTGGGGCAGGAAGCTTGGTGTTACCCTCCCAAGTCAGGGCTGAAGTTGCAGAAGGGCCCCAAGTATTGTCCTGTCCCAATCTCTGACCCTTGACCCTGAGTCAGCCATATTGAATTACCTGGCCGATAGCTGTGCTCCAGCTTTGCCACCTGTGGCGTGATCAACTTTGTCCGCTCTTTCTTGGGCCCCTCACTGTTCAGGTCCAGAGCCGCCTGCTTCTTCTCCAACCTTTCAAAGTAGTTCTACGTTGGGAGAAAGCAATGGCAGCAGAGGTGAGCAGACAGATTGGCCTTCTTACGCATGCATGAGAAATACGAAGGGGGAATTCACTTTGATTGGGTTGTACTATAGGCCCCCAAATAGTCAGTGGAAAATTGAGGAGCAAATATGCAAGAAGATTACAGATCGTTCCAAGAAAACAGGGTGGTTAGAGTTAGGGATTTTAACTTCCTCAACATTGACTGGGACAGCCATAGCATTAGAGGGTTGGATGAAGAAAAATTTGTTGAGTGTATTCAGGAGGAATTTCTCATTCAGAATCTGGATGACCTGATGGGAGAGGGGGTAAAACTTGATTTCCTCTGGGTAAATAAGGAAGGGCAGGTGACAGAAGTGTTAGTGACGGATCACTTTTGGACCAGTGATCATAATTTATTAGTTTTAAGATAACTAAGGAGAATGATAGGTCTGGCTCAAAAGTTAAAATTCTAAATTGGGGTCAGGACAATTTTGATAGTATCAGGCAGGAAGTGTAAAAAGTTAATTGGGGGAGTCTGTGGGAAGGCAAAGAGATGTCTGGTAAGTAGGAGGTTTTCAAAAGCGTGTTAACCAGGGTTCAGAGTAAGCACATTGTTCTGAGAGTGAAGGGAAAAGTTGGTAGAAGTGGGGAACTCTGTATGACTCAGGGTATTGAGGCCCTGGTCAAGAAGAAGGAGGAAGCACTTGACATGCATAGACAGCTGGGATCAAGTGAATCCCTTGAAGGGTGTACGGAGTGTGGGAGTAGAGTTGAGAGATATCAGGAGGGCAAAAAAATGAAAGATGAGATTCTTTTGGCAGATAAGGCAAAGGAGAATCCAAAGAGCTTCTACCAATACATAACTGCCAAAAAAAGCGATTAGGAAAAGAGTAGGGCCTCTTAAGGATTTCTATGTGCAGATCCACAAGAAATGGATGAGATCCTGAATGAATATTTCTCATCAGTGTTTATTGTTGAGAAAAGCAAGGATGTTAGGGAACTTGGAGACATAATTAGGGTTGTCTTGGAGTGTACATATTACAGAGAAGATGGTGCTGGAAGTCTTAAAGTTCATCAAGATAGATAAATCCCCAGAACCTGAAGTGTATCTTAGGACACTGTGGGAGGTTAGGAAGGAAATTGTGAGTCACCCAGCAGAGATATTTAAATCATCGATAGTCACAGGTGAGGTGTCTGAAGTTTGGAGGGTGGCAAATGTTAAAACTTTGTTTAAAAAGGGCTGCAGGGAAAAGCCTGGAACTAAGGCCGATGAGCCTCACATCTGTGGGGGTAAGCTGTTGACAAGTATTTTAGCACACAGGATCTATGGGTATTTAGAAATGCAAGGACTGATTAGGGACAGTTAGCATGGCTCTGTGAGTGGAAAAATCATGTCTCACAAATTTGACTGAGATTTTGAACCAAGAAGGTAGATGAGGGCAGTGCAGTTGATGTTGTGTACATGGACATTAAGAAGGCCTTTGACAAGGTATCGCATAGTAGGTTGTTGCTTCAAGTCTCAAGGAATCCAGGATGAGGTAGCTAAATGGATAAAAAACTGGGTTTGATGACAGAAACTAGAGGGTGGTTGTAGAAGATTGTTTTTCAAACTGGAGACCTGTAACCAGTAGTGTGCTTCAGGGATTAGTGCTGGGTTCAGTGTTGTTTGTAATTTATATTAATGATTTGGATGAGAATATAGGAGGCATAGTTAGTAAGTTTGCAGATGACAGTGAAGAAAATTATCTTGGATTGCAACGGGATCTTGATCAATTAGACCAGCAGGCTGACGAATGGCAGATGGAATTTAATTCAGATAAATGTGAGGTGATGTATTTTGATAGAATGAACCAGCAGGGAAGGACTGACTTAGTTAATAGTAGGGTGTTGGGGAGAGTTACAGAATAAAGAGAACAGGGGATACAGGTTCATAGTTCCTTGAAAGTGGAGTCACAGGTGGACAGAGAGGTGGAAAAGGCATTCAGCATGCTTGATATTATTGACCTTGTACAAGACATTGGTAAGGCCACATTTGGAATACTGTGTACAGTTCTGGTCACTATTATAGAAAAGATATTATTAAACTAGAAAGAGTGCAGAAGAAGATTTACTAGGATGCTACTGGGACTTGATCGCTTGAATTATAAGGAGAGACTGGATAAATTGGGACTTTTTCCTCTGGAGTTAGAAAGCAGAGGAGTGATCTTATAGAGGTTTGTAAAATAACAAAGGGCATAGATCAATAACTTTTTCCAAAGCTAGAGGAGTCTAAAACTAGAGGGCATAGGTTTATGAGGGGAGAAAGATACAGAAGGGTCAAGAGAGGCAATTTTTTCACACAATGGGTGGTGAGTGATAGGAATAAGTAGCAAGAGATATAGTAGAGGTTTTATCTTTTAAAAAGCATTTAGACAGTTACATGGGTAAGATATGTAGAGGGATATGGGCCAAATGTGGGCAATTGGAATTAGCTTAGGGGTTAAAAAAGGGATGGCATGGACAAGTTGGGTCAAAGTCTCCATGCTATAAATCTTTATGACTCTGTATGGGGATTTCTATAATTGGAGGCACTGAATGTAAAAGCAAAAGAGGTTGTACGTGAACTTCCTAAATCACTGATTAGGCCTCGTCTGGGGTTCGACGGACAATTCATAGAATCCCTACAAGTGCTTCTTCTTTCATTTTTAATCATATATATTTGCAATTTTCTATACTCTTTTATGTTATAGACTCAAAATCGCTACAGTGCAGGCGAAGCGCATCAGGTCTGCACCAACCACCATCCCACCTGGACCCAGTTCCTATAACCCCAGATATTTAGCCTGCTAATCCCCTATCACTTAGGTCAACTCAGCATGATCAATCAATCTAACCTGCACATCTTTGGACTGTGGGACGAAATCTGAGCATCCGGAGGAAACCCATGCAGACACGAGGAGGACGTGCAAACTCCACACAGTGACCTGAGGCCGGAATTGAAGCCGGGTCCCTGGCGCTGTGAGGCAGCAGTGCTAACTAATGTGTCATCGTGCCGCCTTATGTTTCAGGAACGGTACAAAAGGTCCAGAGAGAGTTGGCCAGGGATGAGAAGAGATTGGAAACATGAGGCCTGCCAGTGATGCCCATGTTCCAGGAATGAATCAAAAAGGCCCTCTTCTAGTAACACAGATGGTGAAGAGGTGACCTGATAATAGATAGGGGCCTTTTCAAGTTGACTGGAATTTCAAAGCAGAAAAGATTTTTTTTCATTCATGGTACGTGGGTGTCTCTAGCTGGACCAGCATTTATTGCCCGGCCCTGGACTGAAGAGTAAACCACTTTGCTGCAATCTGGAGTCACATGTAGGCCAGAATAGATAAAGACAACAAATTTCTTCCCTTGAACCACAGGGTTTTTATGACAATTAACAATAGTTTCATGCTCATCATCAGATTTTTAATTCCAGATTTTTACTGAGTTTTCACCATTTGCTACAGTGGGATTCAAACCTGGCTCCCCAAAGCATTGCCCTGCATCTAGGTATTAGTAGCCCAGTTACAATACCACACAAGATGCTAATGACTCCTCATAAACAAAGCAGAAGGGGTACAAATGTTCCCTCAGGAAAGTGGGGCAATAGCCAGATGTCAAGCCATTGAAAAACGAAGTGGCAAAGGAGCCAAAGGGGAAACGTGAGGTTTGTTTTCAAATGCAATTGTCAGGATCTGGAACATTCAACCTCAAAACAGTCAATCCCATCAATAATCCCAAAAGGGACTTGGTCAGGTGCCAGAGAATCAGGAAAGTGCTGCCAAAACCGATGTGGGATTCCATGCGACTGCGTTTTCACAGAAGGCTGAATGGCCTCCTCCTGCGTTGCAGGTTTCTGCCCAGTTTATATTGCTGTAGGCGGTAATTACCTCCACTTCTCCGTGGATGAAAAGGATTCATTTGCTCTTCTGGGCCTCGGTTTCCGGCTAGGATAGTAGAGCTGGATGGAACCAGGGAATGCTGGTGGTGGAGGGGGGGGGGGGGGTGATGGTGGTGGTGTGGGGGGGGGCATGTGGGCAGTGGAGGGTGGGGCGAGGCTGTTTGGAAAGAGGGGTATCTGTGCATGCCAGCACGTACGTGTGCTGGTGTACGTGCATGTGCATCTATACTCGTACGTGGTGGTATCCCTCTTATCACATGCCTCTAAGAAAGTTTCAGTAAAGATTGCAGGTCCTGACTGTTACTTTTCTCTCCCTTGCCAGCAGGTTGGCGCAACCCATATGCAGGCTGCTCAATCCAACCAGTCCACGTCACAGTTACTGATCTTGTGATCTGAGTAACACTGACACGGAATGGCTCCAAATTTTACCGCACAGAGAGAGGCCATTCAGCCCCACTGATCTGGCACAGTGTTGAGGCCCTCCACCAGCCTCCCACATCACTTCATCTCATCCAATCAGCAAATGTTTTGCTTCTTTTCTCCTTAGCTTTTCCTGAAAAGACAGTCCACACTGTTCACCCTCACCCACTACTCTGTGGCAGCCAGATCCATGTTCTGGGTAAAGAAGTTTCTCCTGAATTCCCAAGTGGATTTCATTGGTGATTTTCTTGCATGGAGTCTGCACATTCTCCCCATGTCTGCGCAGGTTCTCTCCGGGTGCTCCAGTTTCCTCCCACGGTCCGAAAGACGTGCTGGTTAGCTGCATGGCCATGCTAAATTCTCCCTCAGTGACCCGGACATACACCAGAGTGTGACGGCAAGGAGATTTTCACAGTAACTTCATTGCAGTGTTAATGTAAACCTACCCCTGACATCAATAAACAAACTCAAAAAAAAACTTTAACTTTGTGCATCTGAGAGGGGGAGAGTTTCCACATGACCCTTCCTACCTGATAGTAGTAATCGTCCAGGTAGGGGTCTGCGCTCTGTAGCTGCATCATTTGGATCTTGCTGACCCACTCTTTCTCTCGCTGGGTCATCAGATTGCTGTAGGGGTCCTTTTTCATCTGCTCATGATAACTGCCTCTGCCGTGCCTGTCGCCTGCAGAGCCATTCTGTCCTCGGTGCTGGCTGAGAGAGTGAGCAAATGAGTAAGGAAGGCAAAAAGAGAATGAGATGTGGGCAAGGAGACTGTACACAATACTCTAGAACTGTACGCAGTATTCCAGCTGAGATCTAAACTTGCCCTGCCATCTTCAATGATCGATGCACCTGTACACTCAGGTGCTTCAGCACCCCTTTCAAAATTTAAGAAGCCCCTCATCGTACATGGTAGCATTTGGAGTTAATCTCCTCTGGACCTTTTCCAAGGGTCCTTCTTAAACTCTCATACACAGAATTGCACAACCTCCTCCAAGATGAAGCCCCTCAGCCCTGATGCTATCCCACCATCCTCCACTCACACTTTCCTCCAAGGTCCCAAGCAGTCATGCTGAAGTATGGAACTTGCAACTGGACATGCCAAGGGAGGAGTTACTTACTTCCTGGAGTTCTGTAGCTGGAGTCGTTGATTGAGGAGACGACGGTGCTGCGGGTGAAGGTGAGTGGTGTCCGCTCGGAACATGGACTGGGAAGACCTAAAAAAGATTCGCAGTCGAGTAAACAGCATGCACTGATCCTACATTCTTTCAGAGAGTAAACACCATTCCCACCAAGGTGTTTCACAGAAGCAATCGCTATCATAGGATGAACTTTGGTGATGCCTTTTGATGAGGGCAACACGATGGCACATGGGTTAGCATTGCTGCTTCACAGCTCCAGGGGCCTGGATTCATTTCCTGCCTTGGGTCACCTTCTGTGTGGAGTTTGCACATTCTCCTTGTGTCTGCGTGGGTTTTCTCTGGGTGCTCCAGTTTTCTCCCACAGTACAAAGATGTAAAGCTAAGGTTGATTGGCATGCTAAAATTCTCCTTAGTGTCCTGAGATGCATAGGTTAGAGGAATTAACGGGTAAATGTGTAGGGATATTGGGGTAGGACCTGGGTGGGATTGTGGTCGGTGCAGACTCAATGGGCCGAATGGCCTCTTTCTGCACTGTAGATATTCTATGATTCACCATCTCAGGACATCCCAAAGAATTTGGGTTGTCACAAAATTATAGCATGTTATGAAAATCAACTACAAGAGCAGATCAGAAGCTACGAATGCAATGATGAGTAACTCAACCCCAGACTACCCCAAGCTTGTCTTTGGGTAGAAGTGTGATAGAATACTCCCACTTGCCTGGATGGGTGCAGCTCCAGCAATACTCAAGAAGCTTTAAACCATCCAGGACAAAGCACCCTGCTTGATTGGCACTACGTCAACAAAAATTTACTCCCTTCAATACTGACGCTCAGTAGCAGCAGCTTATACTATCTACAAGAGACACTGCAGCAATTTACCAAAGATCCTTAGACAGCAACTTCCAAACTACGACCACTTCCATCTAGAAGAACAAGAGCAGCAGATACATGGAGCACCATCACTGCAGGTTCCTTCCAAGCCAAGCATCATCCTGACTTGGAAATATATCGCCGTTCCTTCACTGTCGCTGGGTCAAAATCCTGGAATTCCCTCCCTAACGGCACTGTGGGTTCACCCACAGTAAACTGCAGCAATTCAAGAAGGTAGCTCACCACCTCCTTCTCCTAGCAATGGGCCATAAATACTGGCCAGCTATCTACACCCATGTTCTATGAATGAATTTTAAAAATATGTTCACCAGATGCGAAACTGAGAAACAAAATTAATTTGCTCCCTGAGTAAAACTGACTGAGACCCGCATTTAATTTCAGAAAATGCTTTGTTAGCTTGAATCCTTTTTGAGAATGTTGGTACACATTTCCAGCTAGCGTCTGTGCTGCTGGAACACAAAGACACATTGTGCAGCAGTACCATCTAGAAGTACTAATGCAGCAGATAGATGAGAACACCAGCAACTGGAAATTCTGCTCCAACCCAAACATCATCCTGACTTGGAAATCTATCACCATTCCTTCACAGATACTGGATCAAAATCTCAGAATTCCCTGGGTCAACCCACAGCATGTGGACTGCAGGTAATTCAAGGTGGCAGCTCACCACCATCTTCTCAAGGACAACTAAGGATGGGCAATAATACTAGCTATCCATGTCCCATAAATGAATATAAAAAATAATTTTTTTGCACAAGTTAAAATCAAACAAATATATTTTTTAAACTATGTCTGGGCAGCAATTAAGGGAAAGGAAGAACAGGAACCAGGATGTTCTTTAATAGTTCAGGATGCTGTAAGCCTGGAAGCAGTTTAGACACAGATGAGATGTTGAAGAACCAGCAGTGAGAGAGAGAGAGAGAGAGAGAGAGATTGGCAGCCATCTGTAGGAATCAGTTCAGCCACAGATTGTGGGCTGAAGGCAATAGAAAAGCAAAGGCTAGGACAGAGATCCAAAGGAAACAGCACAGTTAAGAGACAAGATGCTGAAGGCAAAAGTCAGTTTGTGCATAAGATTGTTTTCTTTGCTGAAGCAAAGACCATTCCCAAGTCCATGTCGCTTCAGCTGTATGGTGTGGTAATTATTGGCAGGATTTGACTATTAGATTTATGATTGTTGCTTGGGAAAGTGGGAGGGGGGGGGGGGCGGTGTCTCAGCAAAGTTTAGGATTACAGGTGGAAGAAACACTTGTGGGTTTTCCGCCTGTGAGGGACAATGTCCTCACTCTTAATTTGCGGAAGCATGAGATTGCTTTTGTACAGTTTCATCTTTTTTCTACTTTAACATACATTCCAAGTGGGGAGGAGGGAATACGGAGCAAGGAACAGGGAGGTGGGAGCCGGGGAACGTGGAGTGAGGAATGCAGAAAGGCAGAAAGCTAGGGGGAGAGCCCGGGGGGCAGAGGGAGCTGGGGGGAGAGGGAGCGCCGGGAGAAGACAGGGATGCGGGGCCAGGAGTACACTCACCTGAGGAAGGAGCAGCACTCTGAAACCTCATGATTCCAAATAAACCTGTTTGGACTTTTAACTGGTGTTGTGAGGCTTCTTATTGTGCCTACCCAAGTCCAATGTCAGCATCTCCATAATATATCTTATACTCCACTATGCAGAATCAACATGAGTTAAACAGGAAGTAACAGCGAAACTGTTGTTAGACACCCTACAAATTAGACTGGGGCAGTGTTGGGGAGACGGGGAGAATGGGGGAGTGGATTTCAGTTCTCATTCAAAGCAGCCAAAAGCAGTCCTAATCAACACATGTTCCCTGGGTATGATTTTAACTCAAAAGATACAACGTTCCAGATCTCTTCAAACCCTTTCTCATATCAGTTCCATTGGTCTATTTTCCAGCGAAGCCAACCCTCTACTGAGACTGTGTTACTCACATGGCCTCTCAGCCAAGCCCCTGGCGACAACTGCTTCTGAGCTTCTCCGAATCCCAAGATTCAGCAGCATTCAAGGCATCCTTTCAGCTGCATCGAGCTGACCTTCCCCCTTGTCCACTCTTAATTAATCATTCACTAACTGCTGCTCACGGATCCTTGAATTGAAACACAGGTTTCAACTGCCTCTGCTCTGAGGCAGAGTCGAAGGTGTATTATATACTTTAAATGTCACAAAGTGCAGTTAACCAAGCCTTGGTTAACAGGGTCAAAATGTCAAAAACCACAGGCAAAAAATATCCAAAACAGTTTCATCATGGTGCCTGCAGCTGAGTGTCACAGACCCCCCGCCCCCACCCAATACTCTCTCCATTCCCATAGTACCTGATGTTCTGCAGGTGTCCTGCTGTGGCTGGGTTGAAGTACGGCCGGAAACCGGTGACGGGTGGCATCATCTGTCCGATTCTGCTTTGCAGCAGGTTCGCGTTCATGGCCGTCAGCTGGCTCCCCACCAAACCCGGGACTCGGGCAAAGTGACTGGGGGACATCCTCCCAGTCTGCTGCTGTGGATGGAACAAGGCACAAAGTTAAACACACAGACACCGAGGCTCCAGCCTGCTCGGGGGTCAACGAATGGCAAGGTCAAATGCACAGCCCAAGGGTCACGTCAACAGAGTCAAACAACCAGATGCACACACCCAGCAAAATGCAACTGCATCGATTCACCTGCCACACATCTACATGCGCACACATACACGCAGGCATACACCCCCCCACCCCCCACCACACCCACACTCCTACACAAGTACCCACTTATGTCCATAAACAATCCCACCTACACACGCACCCACCCAGCCCCACACACACATATTCAGTTAGCTAAGAGGGACCAAGACAATTTCAGACACACAAAAAGAGATAGGATTTACTCCCCCTTGGATCTAAGATGATGTATTAGCATGGCTTTATGAAGGGGAGGTTGTGTCTCATGAATTTGATGAGTTTTTTGAGGAAGTGACAAAGATGATTGATGAGGATAGAGCAGTGGATGTTATCTACATGGACTTCAGTAAAGTCTTTGACAAGGTCCCTCTTGGCATGCTGGTGCAGAAGGTGAAGTCACACAGGATCAGAGCTGAGCTGGAAAGGTGGATATAGAACTGACTCATTCATAGAAGACAGAGTAGCAGTGGAAGGCTGCATTTCTGAATGGAGGGTTGTGACAAGTGGCATTCCTCAGGTATGTGCTGGTATTTTTGCTATTCATAATATATATATATAAATGATTTGGAGGAGAATGTAATTGGTTTGATTAGTAAGTTTGCGGATGATACTTTGCAGATAGCGATGAAGACCGTCAGAGGATACAGCAGGATATAGGTCAATTGAAGACTTGGGCGGAGAGATGGCAGATTGAGTTTAATCCAGACAAATGGAAGGTCTAATGCAGATGGGAAATATACAGTAAATGACAGAACCCTTAAGTGTATTGACAGGCAGAGGGATCTGTGTGTAAAAGTACACAAGTCACTGAAATTGGCAACGCAGGTGGAGATAGTAGTCAAGAAGGCATATGACATGCTTCATCTGAGTTTAAAAATTGGCAAGTCAAGTTGCAGCTTTATAGAACCTTAGTTAAACTACACTTGGAATATAGTGTTCAATTCTGGTTGCCAGACTACCAGAAGAATGTGGAGACTTTGGAGACGGTACAGAAAAGATTTATCAGGATGGTGCCAGGTATGGAGGGCATTAGCTGTGAGGAGAGGTTGGAGAAACTTAGTGTGTTCTCATTGGAACATCAGAAGTTAAAATGCAACTTGATAGAAGTCTACAAGATTATGATATCAGATAGTGCGAAGCTTTTTCCCAGGGTGGAAGAATCAATTACTAGGAGCATAGGTTTCAGGTACAAGGTCAAGGTTTAAAGGAGATGTACGAATTTTTTTTATACAGAGGGTGGTGGGTAGCTGGAACTTGGGGGAGGTAGCGGAAGCACATACATTAGCGACTTTTGCATCTTGACAAATTCACGAATAGGATAGGAATAGGTGGATATGGGATTTTAGTTCAGTCAGGCAGCATGGCTGGTGCAGGCTTGGAGGGCCGAAGGGCCTTTTCCTGTGCTGTGATTTTCTTTGTTCTCCACCTTGTTTTCTGTGGATGACACAGTGGGTAACGCTGCTGCCTCACAGAGCCAGAGATCCACGTTCAATTCGGCCTTGGATCACTATCTGTGTGGAGTCTGCACATTCTCCCCATAATCTGTGTGGGTTTCCCCCAGATACTCCGGTTTCCTCCCACAGTCCCAGGAAGTGCGGGTTCAGTAGATCGGCCATGCTAAATTGAGGCAAGCGTCGGGGATTAACAGGGTAAATACGTGAAGTTACGGGAATAGGGCCCTGGTGGGATTATGGTGGTGCAGAGTTGACGGACAAAATGGCCTCCTTCTGCACTGTAAGAATTCTATGATTCTAATCTCTCTGGGGGAGTAAGTTCAAAAGCGAGAGGTACCTTCACCACCTGCTATCCTTGTTTGATAAAAACTTGACAGATGTTGGACTCCTCCCCCGCTCCCCCCAGTAAACCCTAAAGATAAGCACCAACTGCATTAATTCAAATGAGAAGCTCCAACTGCCTTGTGTGGCATTAAGCTGGGAGAATGGTGAGCATGTGGCTGATTTGAAGCCAGGCTCCTCATGGTTTCAGGTTAACCTGCCCCATGCAATCCCAACGCTTGCTTGCATTTCTGATTCACACTTTGTTTTTCATCCTGACAGTTTTGCAATCAACTTTTTCTTTCATATGAAAAAAAGGATTGCATCAAAAAATTTCTGAGAGTTTGGTTTGAAATTAGAGAAGTGATGGGAAGGAGTGTGAATGTACTTGGATATCTTGTTAACCTGAGAAAATTCCAGCTGGGAAGATGACCAGGTCCCTTTTACTACTGGGCACTGTGGAGCTGAGCAATGATAATTTTAAAGTAAACTTTATTCATGTCACAAATAGGCTTGCATTTGCACTGTAATGAAGTTACTGTGAAAGTCCCCTAGTCATCACACTCTGGCACCTGTTCAGGTACACTGAGGGTCAATTTAGCATGGCCTAACCTGCACATCTTTGGACTGTGGGAGAAAACCAGAGCACTCAGAGGAAATCCATGCAGACACAGGGAGAAAGTGCAGACTCCACACAGACAGTGACCCAAGCCCGGAATAGAACCGGGGTCCCTGAAGCTGTGAGGCAGCAGCACTAACCACTGTGTTGACCAGCATAGCTGGGAAATGCAGATAACTGAGTCAGCCTGAGACACGGGCTGAAGTTTCTTTGGCATGGAGTGCTTGAATAGTTAATTATTTTTTCTTCGGAGTCACACAAGTGGATCTTCTGGGAGCATCAGGACAGGAGACTCTAGCCAACACTCACCAGTGTAGAGGCTCTCACTAAAGACAAACATTTGTACCTGTGTTTGACTCTGAGTTGCACTGCTTCCATACACAGGATTGATAAACATTTTCTCATTCATACGTGGGACACGTACATCTCTAGCTGGCCAGCATTTATCGCCCATCTCTAGTTGGCCCTTAAGAGAGTCAACCACATTGCTGGGGCTCTGGAGTCACATGGAGGCCAGACCAGTTCAGGATGGCAGATTTCTTTCAATACTGGGCATTCTTGAACTAGATGGGTTTTTCCGATAATCGACAATGGTTTCATGGTCAGCAATACATTCCAGATATATTTTATTAAATTCAAATTCCACCAGCTGCCGTGGCAGATTTCGAACCTGGGTCCCCAGAACATTATCTGAGTTTCTGGATCAATAGTCTAGCGATAATGCCACTTAGTCAGTGCCAACCCAAAATCCATCATCAACACCTTGGGCAGCAATTGAAAACACTGAGCTGAAAGTATCCCCGAACAGGGACTTGAACCACGGACACTCGGTTTAAACATCTGATGCTCTAGCAACAGCTTTCCAAATCGATTTCATCATTTGAAAGTTGGGGGTGAATCTGGGTTATTCTGTTGCTTTTATTCAATGTACCTGTCAGTCTGTCCCACAGAGTGTCTGAGGCTGTGCTCCGAGGCCAGGCCTGACAACTTCTCTCCTTCCAGTCCCCGCTTGCCCACCCTCCGAATCCCACAAACATTCCAGCAGTAGGACATGGTACATTTGTAAGCTTCTCGTGGCAGACTTGGGAACCACTGCCCTAAAGGACTTTAA
The DNA here is from genome assembly GCA_024679065.1 of Sphyrna mokarran. Classification (NCBI taxonomy): domain Eukaryota; kingdom Metazoa; phylum Chordata; class Chondrichthyes; order Carcharhiniformes; family Carcharhinidae; genus Sphyrna; species Sphyrna mokarran. The sequence goes on along the minus strand of JAGIQG010000014.1, from coordinate 4,181,104 downwards.
TGAACCAGATGGGATCTTTATGCCAATCTACAATGGCTTCGTGGTCATCATTTATCTTTGAATTCCAGACTTTTATTTAACTCAAATTTCACAAATCGCCACGGTGGGATTCAAACCCAAATCATCAGAGCATTACTCTGGATTACTAGTCCAACAACAATATTACTAGATTACTGCCTCCCAGCCATGCAGTCTCATGGCATCAGGAAACCGACACATTGTCACATAGCCTATGCTGCAATCCCACTTCAGCTGATGAATTAGTACTTCTCCAGGTTGAATACTACTTGGAAGGAGCAGTGAGGATGGCAAGGGTGCAGAATAAACTCTGAGTGGGAGATTTCACTGCTAATTATCAAGAGTAGCTCGGTAGTACCCTCAGATACAGCTGGCCAGGCCCAAAAGGACGCACTTCTGCCTCATAACTGGGTTCAATTCCAGCCTTAGTCAATGAGTGGAGTTTCCTCCCACACTCCAAAGATGTGCAGGTTAAGTCGAGTGGCTATGCTAAATTGACCTGAGTGTCAGGGGAATAGTTGAGTATATATGACAGTTTACAAGAATGAGGTTGGGTGTGATCGTGTTTGATGTTGACTCAATAGGCTGAATGGCTTCTTTTTGCACTGTACGATGTTATCACATAGCTGCTGTACTGGGGCTGCTGTAGTTGGTGAGAGAATCAACAAGAGGGAAAAACATTCTTCACCTTATCCTCACCAACCTGCCTGGCACAAACACATCTCTCCATGACAGTATCAGTAGGAGTAACATCATTCAATGAGACAAAGTCCTGCCTTCTCAATAAAGGTACCCATTATCATGTTGTGGGGCACTACCACTGTATTAATTAAGAAAGACTTCAAACAAATCTAGCAACACAAGACTGAGGCACCGTGTGCCATCAGCGGGAGAATTGTACTCCAGCACAATCTGTAACCTTATAACCTCTCCAGACCACCATTATCACCAAGACAGGGAATCAACCCTAGTTCAATGGAGATGCCAACCTGGTGAAGCCACAAGACTGGACTCCATGCTTGCCAAACAACATGAACAGCAAGTGACAAAGTTAAAGCATCCCACAACCAATGAATCAGGCCAGAGCTCCTTAGTCATGAATGGTGGTGGGCAATTAAACAACTCACTGGAGGAGGAAGCTTCATAGATATCCCATCCTCAATGGTGGAGGAGTCCAGCATGCCAGCACAGAAGGATGTAGCTTCACAACAGTCTTCAGCCAGGATTGCAAAGTGGACCATCCATCTTGGCCTCCACTGCAGGTCCCAGCATCACAGATGTTAGTCTTCAACCAATTTAATTTACTCCACATGAGAACAGCTGAAGGAACTGAATATTGCAAAGACTTTGAGCCCTGACAATATTCCAGCAGTAGTAGTGAATGCTTGTTGCTGTGAAACTTGGCGTTCCTTTCGCCACGCTGTTCCAATTCAGCTACAACACCGGCATCAACCAAGAAATATGGTAAACAGGTCAAACACAGCCAATTACCGCTCCATCAGTCTCCTTTCGACCAAGTGATGTAAGGGGTAATCAGTGGTGCTATTAAGCAGTACTTGCTTCGTAATGACACACTAACAATCAGTTTGTGTTCTGCCAGGGTCACTCAGCTCCTGACCTTATGCCATCACTGGCTCAAGCATGGAAAAAAGAGCAGAATGCCAGAAGTGAGAGTGACTGCCCTTGACATCAAGATAACATTTGATTGAGTGTAGCATGAAGGGGCCCAAGCAAAACTGAAGTCACATCTCAATTTCAGGACATCACTACGGGAGGTCCTCAGGATAGTATCCAAGACCTAACCATCTTCAGCTGCTTCATCAATGACCTTCCTTCAATCACAAGATCAAAAATGCAATGTTCACTGATGACTGCACAATGTTCAGCACCATTTGTGACTCCTCATACTGAAGGCAGCAAAATATGGACAATATCGAGGATTTGGTGCCACAGAAGTGTCAAGCAATGAGCATGTCCAACAATACAGGGTCTAACCATTGCCCCTTAACATTATCGTTGATATATAATCCCCCACTATCAACACCCTGGGATTACCATTGACCAGAAACTAAACTTGACTGGTGACATAAATCCTGTGACAACAGGAACTGGTCAGGGGCTAGGAATCCTATGGTGAGTAACTCACCTCCTGACTCCCCAAAGCCTGTCCATAAGCCACAAGAATGTGACGGAATACCCTCCACTTGCCTGGATGACTGCAGCTTTACCTACTCTCAAGAAGTTTGACACCATCCGGGACAAAGCAGTCCCTTTGACTGACACCCCTTCCATGAACATTCACCTCCTTCTACCACATGTACAGCAGTAGCAGTGTGTACCATTTACAAAACGCACTGCAGAAACTAACCCTGCCCTTTTCAGTAACACCTTCCAATTCTACGACCTCTATCATCTGAAAGGACAAGAGCAGCAGACATCTGGGAACGCCACCAGCTGGGAATTCTGCTGCTAGTCACTCACTATGCTGATTTAGAAACTTATCATTGTTCTTCACTATTGAGTTGAAGTCCTAGAATTCCCTAACAACACTCTGGTTATAAGTACAACATGTGATCTGTAGCAGTTCAAGGAGACAGCCCACCGTCACCTTCCCAAGGCTAATTAGAGATGAATAATAAATGCTGGCCCAGTATGCAATGCTCACATCCCATAAAAAAATTTAAAAGTCCCTCAGAGGGCAGAGGACTGCTTCCGATAGCCAAAACCTGCTCTACGTTACAAGCCCTACACTGTGCCAGATATGAACAGAACAGACAAATAGTCAGAGGTTAAGGTGACACAGTGGCTAACATGATAGCCTCTGTCATCAAAGTTGCACAACAATGGTTAAGCAACAGCAGTTGAGATGGCCAGGGACAGGTTCAATTCCCACCTTGTGTCACTGTCTGTGAGGAAGCTGCACATTTTCCCCATGCCTGTGTGGGTTTCCTCCCACAGTCCGAAAGAAATGCTAGTTAGGTGGACTGGCCACGCTAATTTCTCCCTCAGTATACCCAAACAGCCAGAGTGTGGCGGACTCGGGGATTTTCACGGTAATTTCATTGCAGTGTTAATGTAAGCCTACCTGTGACACTATTAAATAAATAAACCTTAAAAAATTATACTGTGTTATCCAATTGTATCAATTGGTCATTCCTAACATAATGTACCTGTGCCGTTCCGAGCAGAAGTGGGTTCAGCATTTGGGTGACGCCGCCTTGGAAATAGTGGGCACGCAATGAGGAATTCTGGAGAAGGAGGGGGAAGGGGCATGTGTATGGTAGAAAAGAAAATAGATAGCAGGTAAATGGCAAGATCCAAAGATATTCCCATAACAACAGAGGCATCTGCTCCCAAAGCTTTCACAGTGACAAGGGTGAAGATCAGCCATATAACAGCTCCATCCGTACAGTACCCGATGATGCTTGGACCATCACAGACTGCCCCATGCCATCTGGTCATGTATCTTCACCAACAGCCTAGCTCTGCCAGCTGGCCATTTCCATGCCCATGCCAAACACTCCTCCTCTGGTCCCACATACAAAAATCCCCTCTCATTTTTATGCTCCTTGAATTCTCCCCTTCTTCCACAACCATGCAATGTCTCTCATCTTCCATATCCACCCACCCCAACCACTGCACTCTATCTGTGCACTCTTCCTAAGATTTCCCCCACTCTTCCTCCTCCCACTTTCAACATTTGGCTCACCGCAACATTCAGCAACTGGGTAGGCGACATCCTCTCTTTGAAGGGGGCTGAGAATCGCTGGTGAATTGGAGCTCGCACGTGGACGGGAGTGGGGCACAGTATGGATGGCTGAAAGAGCGGAGAGAGATCAGCAACACTTAGAAAATGACCCTTTGGGGTGCTGGAGACAGCAACTCGCATTTAACATAGCAAGGCATCCGGGAGTACCAGTCATTTTATATTTTGCTGTGGCCCTATGAATCACCTCAGTTCCTAGGCTTTCAGGAGTTTAACCCCTCTGATTTGTGCTTCTTTCAGTTCAAAGCTTGCATTTGTATTCACTCAAATCTGTGTCACACTTTTGTCCGTCTGTTTGGTTTTAACTTTTATTAGTTTTACTTACAGGTGAGTCTGATGATGGAGCAGCGCTCCAAAAGCTCATGATACCAAAGAAATTTTTTGGACTTTAACCTGATGTTGTAAGACTTCTTACGAAGAGTGCAAAGATTGGAGGCCTGCAGGAGGTCACAGCGATAGGGAGGTTTGTAGGGACTGGAGGGGGTTATGGAGATAAGGAAGGATACGAGACCTTGGAAATATTTGAACACCTAGCTGGCCAAGCCCTGCTCATGGAGTTTGGAAGATATCACCCAAAGTAGCAGAGCCTTCCAATGAGAGGACAACGGAGAGACTGTTGTAACAGTCAAATTTGATTCAGAGTGCACAGGTATTGGAGTCGGAGAGTAAGGAAATCTTGCTGCCGTTGTGCAGAAGCAGGCACAGTAAGACTTTGAACAGAGCAGCAACTGTAAACTGGAGGCAACATACCTGCTGGCTGCTGAGGTGGCTCATGTGCTTGGGAGGTGTTCCGATCGGGGCTGTCCGCACAGGGGGGCTCCCAATCACAGGGGAGGAAGACCGAGGCGGCGGCGCACGATCCGACAGGTCCCGCTCTTCATCATGGCCCAAGAGAGGCCTCTTGGGCAGAATGGAGTCCTTGGATCCACACAGCATCCGGTTCTCCTATAGGAGGAGGAGAAGGAGGAAGGGAACGTAAAACAGCTTAGCATCAAATTACAGGTTACACAAGAACAGGAGGAGGCCATTCAGCCCTCTGGAGACTGTTATAGAGAAACACAAAACTCTCAGCCCCTTGAACCTGTTATATAGGAACAAGGGGAGGCCATTCAGCCCCCCTCAAGCCGATTACACAGGAACAGGAAGTGGCCATTCAGCCCCTTGAGCCTGTTACGTGTGAACAAAAAGAAAATTTTCAGCGCTCTTGAGCCTATTACACAGGAAAAGGAGAAGACCACTCAATGCCCTGCAGTCTCTCACCTTAAGGAATGAGCAAATCATTCAAGTCATTGAACTTGATATAATAGGAAAAAACTTCCAGCCACTTGAGGCCATGAAAAAGGAACGGATTATAAGGACAACGCAAGATGAAAAACAAGAACAGATATTACATGTTCAGCCTGCTCTACTATTCAATATGATCATGGCTGATCATACTGTATACTTCAGCCTCTACCTCATGTCCTTTGATCTCCAAAATCCTGTGTATATAAGATTTAAATATACTTAACAATGGAGTGTATACAACCCTTTGGTAGACATTCCCAAAACTCAACTCTCAGTGAGGAAACTTTGTCTCATCTCGGTCTGAAATCACTGTCCCTCATTCTGAGACTGTGCCTGTGTCTTAAATTCCCCTGCCAAGGAAAACAGTCTCTCAGTATCTCATCCTCTCCAGCCCCTCCAGAATCTTGGAGGTTTCAATCTCATTCTTTGAGCGTATGTTTGTTCTGCAATGTAAAGCTCAGTGAACTGAGCCTCTCACCTCAGGGAATAATCCAATAAATCTCTGCTGGACCACTTTCAATGGAGGCATACTAGCCCTTAAATACACAGGCCAAAACTGTCTCCACAATAATTTAAATACAATCTCACCCAGGCCTGAGGCAGTGGCAGCAAGATTTCCTTATTCTTAGACTCAAATTCCCTTAGTTTAGGCTAACATACGATTGGTCTTCCTAATTGCTTGCCTCCTACCATTGTATCCTACACAATGGTACACCCATGTCCAAAAGAACACTATTTTGTCCTTTGAATTTGAGATCCCCAGGAATAGACGCAACACATAGAAGCAGAAGTAGGCTATTTGGCCCATTCTGTCCTGAGAGCAGGGATGAGGGAGAGCTTGAGAAAAGGACAGAGCAGATGTATGTAACGCGTGTAACAAAAGATGAGACTTCTATTTTTTAAATAAGGTAAGTTTTTACATTACACCCTAAAGTGGGTACACCTTCTAGGGCTCAATATGAAGGAGACTTGGAAGTGTAACTTAGCCAGGGGTTGTGATAGGGTCATGTAGTTAGCGAACAAGTGCGTGAATGTGTGGCTCTTCCTGACGGCTAATATGTGCATTGATATAGCTAGATTGTCTATGAGTGCGAAGACACACAGACAGGTACTCACACCCAGGTACAAGAGAAGTTAAGAGTCTCTTGAATATAGGATGCTCTTACAAGCCTTTCTCCAATGTAATTGTTTTACTGGCATCTTCTGAGGGCTCTGAGCACGTACAACCCATGATGAGTTTTTCAGTCTGCAATTGAGTGTTCTGCGAGCAAGATCTGTTTTACTAGAGCTCCTGTTTTTATAGTTATTACTATTCTGCTAACTTCCTGCTACTGTTAACTTTTTTTTATATCAAAAGGTTTCTTCTTTTAAGCAACATATTTGACAACCTTATTTGTGACCTCAAGTCATCGCAGAGTCCAATACAAAAAGGTCAAAGAATACATGGTTAGGTCTCCTTGCAATTGCCTTGGAGGTGTAGATTTTAAAAACCATGGCCTATTTGGGTTAATTGGTTTCTTGAATGTGGCCCTTACTACAACAATTATCAGATCTTGGTTCGCTGTTAAGTTTCTGATACAGCTGGCTTCTCAAACCAAGTAAAAAGCTCATTCCAAAGGATAAAATGAGACAGCAGCCTTTGGCCCACTTTCTGGGCTGAGAATTTTCTTGACACACTTGACCACTTGCAATCTCTCTCAAATTGCAGGAGCTTTGCCTTGAAATATTTGACCTATTTAATATTTTCAAGCAGTTTTGCGTGGGTCTCTTTGTGGGAGCCATTTATTCATGATCCAGCGCTTTGCATTTTTAATGTCTCTTCCTTAGATAGTTACAAGTTTTGAGAGGTGTCTGGATGATAAGAAATGTCTCTCTTTTCATAGCCCCTGAAATCAGTTTGTTTGTTTCCTATCTTCACCTTGGAATGTGACCTTGTATTTTTAAGCAGTTTGCTGTGTCTCAGTTCAAACTGCAAACTTTCCAGCCAGTTGAAAATACATACTTTCAGAAATAAAGACGATATACTCATAACAGTATCTTAACAAACCTCAAATCCCAATCCCCCATCACCCTTGCTTGCTGACTTTCACTGGCTCCCAGTTGTTTCTATTTTAAATCCCTCAATTGATTCTAAATCTCTCGACGGCTGCTCCTTAGTTTCAAATCCCCCTTAACCTCATAAATCTTGGAGATCTGTGCACTACTCAAATTCTGACTGACTGTACAACATCCCTTGTTTCAACTGATCCACCAGTGTTGCTGGGTTTTCTGTTGTCTGATTCGAAAGTGCTGAAATTCTCTTCTTCCTCTCTCTGAAGATATGCCTCATAAAGCTCTTCAGTCGAGCTTTTGGTCATCCTTCTCCTGCTCTTCACCCAGCCCGCCGCCCCCTCTGTCTCCACTTTTGCGATCCCTACGTCTCTTCTAGCCCTTCCCCTCTCTCGCAGCCCCAATCCAACTGCCCATCCCCTAGCTCTGGCAGTGTCAGGGATCTGGGTTCAATTCTGGCCTCGGGTCACTGGCTACATGGAGTTTGCACATTCTCTACATGTCTGCATGGGTTTCCTCCAGGTGCTGCAGTATCTTTTCATACTCCAAAGATGTGCAGATTAGGTTAATTGGTCACGGTAAATCATCATTAGTGTCAGGGGGACCAGCAGGGTAAATACATACATTACAGGGATAGGGCCTAGATTGGATTGTAGCCTACACAGGCTTGATGGGCCAAATGGTCTTCTGCAGTGTAGGGATTCTATGAATCCTCTGCTACTCATACCATCAATCTCTATTCTCTTTCTCCCTCCCATGCTGACCACTGGCTTTCTTCAAAGGACTGTGCAACCTTTTTCAGCTTTCTTTTCCTGATTCTTCCTGTGAAATTGCAACACCTCACACAATCACCAAACCTGAAATTAATTTATAAACGACAGGCCCATCCTTAACGTTTCTGAATGTAGAGGGTGAAGCAAAGTGCAGCTGAAAGAAATGAAAGTGAAATTAAGAATAAGCGAATCTACGTACCTCCAAGTGGGAAAGGAAGGGATTTCCAATTCGTCCAAACACCATGGGCCCTTCCCACATGCTGGGGTTCAGTCGAGGAGGTGCCTGTGTGAGAGATGCAGGATCAGCGAATGAGGTTTAAACCAGATGGTAAGGGTTGGGGATCCACAGAGTGACAAAACAGCAGGTGCCCTGCAATGTCACCATTCTCCCCTGAAGCAGGGCCAGTGGACAGTCTGGTCAGAGCCAGTGCTGCGGAACACTTGGAAGCGGCCAGGTTCGGCTCACCTGCAGCGGAGGGTTGGAAGGCACGGCCCTCATGATGGCGGGGTCCTCCAGGTCGCTGTCGATCACCAGCTTGCTGATGCTCTCTGCCAGGTTGTTCTCCTTCAGCAGGTCGTCCGGGTCCCCACCGTGGTCGTCCAGACCTTCGTGCTGTTCCTCCCAGTCCTCTGCCAGACCAAAGGTCAAAAGGGTCAGACGGAGCACTGGCTCTCTTTGCTCGCCACCTTCCCCGTTACGAGGAGAATCAAATCCACCATCAGACTTTTAATCTGAGGGTCCAGGGTTCTGGACCCTGTTTGGGTGATGCTTTCAACTCAACATTTGCAACTGCTGCTAAAGCTGTCAAAGACTGCTTTTGGGGAGGCGACGGCAAATGGTATTATCATCAGACTATTAATCCAGAAACTCGCTAATGTCCTGGGGAAACTGAGTTCAAATTCCGCCACAGCTGGTTTGCTAATGTCTTTTAGAGAAAGGAATCTGCTGTCCTTACCTGATCAGGCCTACGTGTGACTCCAGATCCACAGCAATGTGGCTGACCCTCAACTGCCCTCAGCTAACTAAGGATAGGGAATAAATGCGGGCCAGCCAGCGACACCCATGCCCCACAAAGTGTATTAAAAAAAAAATTGCACCTCCCAACTCCCTGCCAGTCCTCTCATGAAAATCACCTGCCCGTATTATCAAGCAAGAGTCCAGGCAGTGATTGATCAGCCAGTCAGAAATCCTGTCATTACTCCTGGCAATTTTTTTTTATTCATTGGTGGGACATGGGTGTCACTGGCTGGCCAGCATTTATTCCCTATCCTTAATTAACTGAGGACAGTTGAGAGTCAATTGCATTGCTGTGGCTCTGGAGTCACATGTAGGCCAGACCAGGTAAGGACAGCAGATTCCCTTCCCTAAAGTTCCCTTAGCAAACTAGATAGTTTTTTCTGACAATTGACAATGGTTTCCTGGCCTTCAGAAGATTATTAACAATCTTAATCCCAGATATTTATTGTTATTATTGAATTTAAATTCCACCATCTGCTGAGGCGAGATTTGAACCCACGCCCCTAGACATTAGCTGAGTTTCTAGATTAAGTTTACTAATAGTCTGGATTAATAAAACACCAGGCCGTAACCTCCCCAAACTGACATGAGTAGTGACCAGGCCCAAGACAGCAGCCAGGGCTGTTAGGCATGATGGGCCCAACAATTCAGAGAGCAAACAGTATGCTGAACTTTTCTACAAGAGCATGTGAATATTTTTTAATTCATTCAAGGGTTTTGGGTCTTGGACCACTGCAGTCCATGAGGCGTAGGGAGAGGAGTCATGGTAAGACTGCATGTGCAGATTAGATTTCCTTATAATTGTTATGGAGCAAGTCTAATGGAGTTTCACCAATCTACTTTATGGTCTGAGAGATTGTCCTACTAGTAAAGATTAAATAAACTTGCCCTTTCTTCCTTGAGGAAAACCACAGGTGCCTTATAATAATAGAGGTTTATAGCATGGAAACAGGCCCTTTGGCCCAACTGTCCATTCTGCCCTTTTTTTAAAACCATTAAACTGGTCACAATTGCCCGCATTTGACCCACATCCCTTGATATTCATCTTACCGATGCAGTTGTCTTAATGCTTTTTAAGAGACAAAAATGTACCTGCCTCTATTACTACCTCTGGCAGCTTTTCCAGACACTCACCACCCTCTGTGTAAAAAAAACTGCTCCTTTGAACCCTTTTGGATCTCTGCTCCTTAAACCTCTAGTTTTAGACTCCCCTACCTTTAGGAATTGTTGACTATCTAGCTGATATATGTTCCTTATTATTTTATAGATCTGTAAATTTAACCCTAAGCGTCCCCCGCTCCATGGGACAAAATCCCAATCTATCCAGCCTCTTCTTATAGTTCAAACCATCAAGTACCTGGTAGCATCCTAGTAACTCTTCCTAGTTTAAAAATATCCTTTCTATAATAGGGTGACCAGAACTGTACACAGTACTCCAAGTGTGGCCTTACTAATGTCTTGTGCAACTTCAACAAGACATCCCAATCCTTGTATTCAGTGTCCTGACCAATGAAATCATGCACGCCGAATTCACCTTCTTCACCACTCTGTCCAGAAGATTAAGGAAATTTGGTATGTCTGCTACGATATTCACCAACTTTTACAGATGCACCATAGAAAAGCATTGTTTCTGGTTATGTCACAGCTTGGTATGGCTCCTGTTCTGCCGAAGATCACAAGAACTACAACAAATCATGAACATAGCCCAATCATCACACAAACTTGCCTTACATCTATTGAATCTATCGAGAAAATCAGCCAGTATATTTAAGGATCCCATGCATCCCAATATTCTCTCTTCCTCTTCCTTCAGGAAAAAGATATAAAAGTCTGACTCAAGAACAGCTTCCCGTACTATTGTCAGACTTTTGAACTGACCTACCACACATTAAGCCGATATTTCTCTATGTCCTAGCTTGTATGTTTTGTCTGTATAGCATGAGAGACAATTCTTTTCACTGCAATACAGGTGACAATAATAAATCAAACCAAAAATCTGCGACTCCACTTTCAAGGATTTATGAATCTGTACCTCATTTAAACACATAGAATTCTCACAGGGTAGATGCAGGAAGGATGCTTCCCTTGTCTGGTGGTGTGGGAAGGAGATACCTAAAATCAGGGGACAGTCTCAGAATAAGGGTCAAATCATTTAGGCCTGAGATGAAGAGACAGTTTTCACAGAGGGTGGTGAACCTTTGGAATTCACTATTCCAGACAGGGGTGAGCATTAATCGTTGAAGATATTCAAGATTCAGATTTTAAAAATTGCTACATATTAAAAACATCAAAGGATAAGGGGCTAGTGAAGGAGACTGGCGTTGGAAAGTTGAAAGTGAACCACAGTCTCACTGAATAGCGAGGGGGCTAAATGGTCGACTCTTATTTCTAAGGTCTTAAACTTAAGGAGCGAGAGGGGTAGAACTTCTACTAACAGTACTGAATGGATACCCAAACACATGATAAAGCCAATTACTTACCCACTGCACCAGTGCCAAATGTGTCCTCATTGAACTGGTCAATATCATGGTCTTCTTCTCGGAGGGCTTCCTCATCTTCCTCGATTGGACTGTCATCAAGGGACTAAGAAAGGAGAATAGAGGAACATAATTATTGGAGAGATAATATTTGGGAATGACTTTGCAGAGTTCCGGTCTCCGTATCACCCTGGGAGTCACTGTGCACAGTTCCGGTCTCCGTATCACCCTGGGAGTCACTGTGCACAGTTCCGGTCTCCGTTTCACCCTGGGAGTCACTGTGCACAGTTCCGGTCTCCGTATCACCCTGGGAGTCACTGTGCACAGTTCCGGTCTCCGTATCACCCTGGGAGTCACTGTGCACAGTTCCGGTCTCCGTATCACCCTGGGAGTCACTGTGCACAGTTCCGGTCTCCGTATCACCCTGGGAGTCACTGTGCACAGTTCCGGTCTCCGTATCACCCTGGGAGTCACTGTGCACAGTTCCGGTCTCCGTATCACCCTGGGAGTCACTGTGCACAGTTCCGGTCTCCGTATCACCCTGGGAGTCACTGTGCACAGTTCCGGTCTCCGTATCACCCTGGGAGTCACTGTGCACAGTTCCGGTCTCCGTATCACCCTGGGAGTCACTGTGCACAGTTCCGGTCTCCGTATCACCCTGGGAGTCACTGTGCACAGTCCGGTCTCCGTATCACCCTGGGAGTCACTGTGCACAGTTCCGGTCTCCGTATCACCCTGGGAGTCACTGTGCACAGTTCCGGTCTCCGTATCACCCTGGGAGTCACTGTGCACAGTTCCGGTCTCCGTATCACCCTGGGAGTCACTGTGCACAGTTCGTCTCCTATCACCCTGGGAGTCACTGTGCACAGTTCCGGTCTCCGTATCACCCTGGGAGTCACTGTGCACAGTTCCGGTCTCCGTATCACCCTGGGAGTCACTGTGCACAGTTCCGGTCTCCGTATCACCCTGGGAGTCACTGTGCACAGTTCCGGTCTCCGTATCACCCTGGGAGTCACTGTGCACAGTTCCGGTCTCCGTATCACCCTGGGAGTCACTGTGCACAGCGCCAGTCTCCGTATCACCCTGGGAGTCACTGTGCACAGCGCCAGTCTCCGTATCACCCTGGGAGTCACTGTGCACAGCGCCAGTCTCCGTATCACCCTGGGAGTCACTGTGCACAGCGCCAGTCTCCGTATCACCCTGGGAGTCACTGTGCACAGCGCCAGTCTCCGTATCACCCTGGGAGTCACTGTGCACAGCGCCAGTCTCCGTATCACCCTGGGAGTCACTGTGCACAGCGCCAGTCTCCGTATCACCCTGGGAGTCACTGTGCACAGCGCCAGTCTCCGTATCACCCTGGGAGTCACTGTGCACAGTGCCAGTCTCCGTATCACCCTGGGAGTCACTGTGCACAGTGCCAGTCTCCGTATCACATTGTGGGTCACTGTAAACAGTTGAGCTCCAAAGCTGTACACAGTACTCCCACTGTGATTCGACGAGCAGAACTGCATTTGGTAAATCCCAGTGTGATACTGAAAACAAATGTATTTGATGGGAAACTGAAGAAACACGAGGGAGAAACGCTGATGGAGTGAGGTGAACAGGAGTGGAGCAAATAGCTTATTTCTGTGCTGTGGACAGTTTGGAATTTGCATAATCACGATTGTATGGGCGACAAAGGGTTAGTTACTTCACAATCAGTTATCCATTTTACTTCAACTGGCGTTGTATCTGCAAAGGGTATGGAAACAGGAAAAGGTTATTCAATCTCCAAAACAGGAACAGATGAGGCCGTTCAACCCCTTGAGCCTGTCACACTAGAACAAGAGGAGGTCATGAAGCCCTTGAGTTGACTCTGCCAGTTGCTGCTTGGAAGCCTCACTCCATACACCGATATTTGCTCCAAATTCTTTAATTTATAAGGAAAAATGTATCCATCTCAGATTTCAATTTTTAATTCTGCCAAAAATCTACTTTATTTCAGGGGGAGTGGTGTTCGGAGGCAGAGTGGGATTGTACATACATTTTCCATTCTGTGTTTGAACATGCATACAAACATATAAATTAGGAGTAGGCCACTAATCCCTCCAGCCTGTTCTGCCATTCAAGATGATCACATTCAATCTGATTGTGATCTCAACCCCACAGTCTTGCCGACCCCCAAGTCTTTCAACCCCCTTGTTAGTCAAGGATCTATCACACTCTGCTTTAAAAATATTCAAAGACTCTGCTTCCTCTGCCTTTTGAGGAGCAGAGTTCCAAACACTCACCACCTCTGAGCAAAAAGGTTTCCTTACCTTTGTCTTAAATGAGCAACCCCCTTATTTTAAAACAGTAACTCCAAGTTCTAGATTCCTCCACAAGTGGAAACATCCTCTCCCAAATCCGCTCTTAGGATTTTAAAGGTTTCATAGAATTCCTACGGTGCAGAACGTTGCCATTCGGTCTATCCCATCTGCACCATCTACAATCCCACCTGGATCCTATCTCCATAATCCCATTCATTTACTCTAGCTAGTCCCCATGACACAATGGGGCAATTTGGCATGGCCAATTCACCTAACCCATACATCTTTGGGCGGAAACGAGAATACCTGGAGGAAACCTGTGCAGACACTGGGAGAATGTGCAAACTCCACACAGAAGTGACCCAAGCTGCGAATTGAACCCAGGTCCCCAGCGCTGTGAGGCAGCAGTGCTAACTACTACGCCATCTCTCGTTCTTCTAAACTCCAGCAAATACAAGCTTAGCCTGCCAACCTCCCATTCTCAGACAACATGTTCCCTGACTTCACTCCCAAATGATCCAAAATTCTTTGAAGTTCTCTGCTTCAAACAGCATTGGACACTGCATTGTTGAGTAGGTTTGCAGCCACAATCCAATAAATTTTTGCTTGCTCAGAGAATCTAAAGGATAAAGCAATGAGATCAGAAAATGGAGCTACTGTCCAACTTCAGCCACAATCTTACTGAATGCCACACCAGGCTCAATGGGTTGCCCGACCTCCTCTCATACCTTGTGCTTCGATGGCCACTTATTCCGGACAAAAAAAAAATTCTACTCAAGATCACAAAACTTCAAATAAGTCACACTGTAATTTGTTGCACTCCAAGCCAGGTCTCTGGAATTCCTGCAATTGTTTTACGTAATCAATTCGCTCTCAGACAAATAACGGCTTACAGGTTTCAGCTCTGGCTCAGTAGTTAGCACTACTGCACTCCCTTTTTAGTCATATAAAATACTTTTTACTGATCTTCTATTTGCACTTCAGTTCCACGCTCCTCTTTTATGTGTACCCAGTGCAGAGGAGGTCAGGGAAGGTGGAGGACCTCCTTGTGAACCTGCTCCTGGTCCGAGCCAAACGTGCTCTGAACAGGCTCAGGCAGCGAGCGACTGACAGGGTTGTCTGATCTGACTGTCTGACTCTCTACTGCGGCTATATTCACAGCCAGAGAGGGAACATGCCATATCCGAGCACAACATGGAGGTCTTCTGCAGGATTGGGGTGTGAGACTCCCTGAATCACATAATGTTTTAAGTTTGCTTTCTGCTTTTTTTGGGTGGTTCCCTTCTTTTAAAAACTTTGATGACGGAAAGCGAACAGAATTTATTCTGGGTCTGGGACTTAAATATTCGTCACCAAGAGTGGCTCAGTAGTACCACTACAGAGCAAGTTGGCTGTGTGCTAAAGGACATAGCTGTTAGACTGGGATTGCGGCAGATGGTGAGGGAGTCAGCAAGAGGGAGAAACATTCTTGACCTCTTCCTCACCAAACCCGCTGCCACAGATGCATCTGTCCGAGACAGTATCAGTAAGAGTGACCACTGCACCGTCATTGTGGAGGCAAAGGCCTGTCTTCACATTGAGAATACCCACTATCGTGTTGTGTGGCACTACCACTGTGCTAAATGGGACAGACTTCAAACTCAATTCAAGACTGGACGTCATAAGGCACTGTGGGCAGAATTGTACTCAACCACAATCTGTAACGTAATGCCCCAGCATATCTCCCAGTCTACCAGTGCCACCAATCCTGGGCATTAGCCCCAGTTCAATGAAGAGTTCAGGAGGGCTCGCCAGAAGCAACCCCAGGCATAGTTAAAAATGAGGTGTCAACCCGGTGAAGCTGCAACACTGGACCAGTTGTATGTCAAACAATACAGTCAACAAGTGATAAACAGAGATATGCAATTCACAACCAATGGATAAGCTCCAATCTCTACAGTTCTGTCAGACCCAGTTGTGAATGGTGGTGGACAAATAAACTCACTGGAGGAGGTGGTTCCACCAATATTCCCTTCCTCAATGATGGAGGAGCCCAGCACATCAGTGCACAAGGTAAGGCTGAAGCATTAGCAATAATCCTCAGGCAGTAGTGCTGAGTGGATGGTCCATCTCGGCCTCCTCCAGGTATCCCCAATATCACAGAGGCCAGTCTCCAGCTAATTCAATTCACTCCACGTGATAGAGTCATAGAGATCTATAGCATGGAAGCAGGCCCTTCAGCCCGTGATATCGAGAAACAGCTGAGGGCTGTCCATTGCAAAGGCTATGTTCCTGACAATATTAAGACAACAGTACTTAAAACCTGTGCACCAAGTTCTGGAGCATTCAAAGCCAAGCTGTGAAGTTGTACAAATGAGTGGCATGATGGGAAAATTGGTCAAATTTTGTACAAAATAATGATCAAGCTATTCCAAAATGCCAGACCCCTGTAAGACTTAATAAGACTGACTCCACATCACTAAAGACATGAATAAGACCAGAGAAGGTCAAGCTGTGCCTAACCTTTGTAAGATCTGATAAGGCTGACTCCACATGACCTGTAGGGCTGTATGAGTGAAAACCAGATAAGGTCAGAGATGAAGAAGTCATCGGCCTTCTTCCGTTCTATCAAAAGGACAAGGTAAAGGTATGAATGATGAGACAGAGTTTTAGGAGGTCAGCAAGTTGTACCATTACTTATGACATATTTATGATGCTACCATTCATCAAATTTCTGATTAAGTTCTGGTCACACAAACTGATAATGATTATGTACAAGTACTGAACTGATTCTTTATGTAAGGGAGAACTTGAGAAGAAATTAGCAAGTCGTAACGACTGCTCCCCACAAACTCAAGTTACTGCCAATACCGTATGCTGTTTCTCAGAAATAAAGCCAAGCTATTTTGTCGGAACGAACTTTGTTGAGTCTTTCTACCACAATCAAGAAGCAAGAGAATTTCCACTTGAAAAAAGCTATTCCAGTACAATTACAACACTAGCATTGACCTGAAAACATAGAACATTTTCTGAGTATGTTCTGCACACAAAAAACAGGACAAATACAACCCAACCAATTACTATACCATCAGTCTACTATCGATCCTGTAAAATGATGGAAGATGTCATCAGTATTACCAAGCTTACTCAGTTATAGGCTGCCCAGTCATGCTTAGTTTGAGTTCTGCTAAGATCACTGAGTTCCTGATCTCATTACAGCCTTGGTTCAAACATGGACCAAAAATTGCTGAACTCCAGAGATGAGATGAAAATGACTGTCCTTGCCATCAAGACAGCATTTGACAGTATGGCATCAAGAAGCCCTCGCAGAACTCGAGTCAATGGGAATGAGGAAGAAACTGTCCGCTGGTTGGGAGTTGTATCTGGCACAGAGGAAGATGGTTGCGGTGGTTGGAGCCCAATCATTTCAGCTTCAAGGTATTACTGCAGGAGTTCCTCAGCGCAGTGTTCTAGACCCAACCATCTTCAGCTGCTTCATCAAAGGCCTTCCTTACATAAGTTGGAAGTGAGGTTACTCGTTGATGACTGCACAACGTTGTGTCATTGGCAATTCCTCAGATGCCAAAGTAGTCCATGTCGAAATGCAACAAGACCTGAACAATGCCCAGGCTTGGGCTGACGAGTGGCAAGTAACATTGCTGCTGCACAAAGACCATCTCGAACAAGAGAGGATCCAACCATCGCTCTTTGACACGCAGTGGTGTTACCATCGCTGAATCTTCCACTATCAATATCTTGGTGGGTTACCATTGACTAGGACCTGAATCAGACAAGCCATATTAATACCATAACAGTCAGAGATTGGGAATTCTCCGGCAAGTAACTCATCTCCCGACTCCCTCAAAGCCCGTCCACCATCAACAAAGCACAAGTCAGGAACGTGATGGAGCATTCTCCACTTGCATGTTGAGCTCCAACAATGCTGAAGAAGCTCCACACCATCCAGGGCAAAGGAGCCTACTTGATTTCTGTTCTTTACACAAATGTTCAATCCTGCCACCATTGACAAACAGTGGCAGAAATATGTAACATCCACAAATCTGTTGCAGGAATTCAGCAAGGCTCCTTATACAGCACCATCCAAACCAATGCTCTGCCTCTTTTCTTTCAACCCACATCCAACTCTTGTTGCCCCTTGTAATGCCTTTCCTGTATATTGTGCTACCGGACAGAATGACTTTTTTGTTTGTGGGTGTCTTATATTGTGGTGGGCAGGATGACATGGTATAGCTTTGAGTAGCATGTATCATACTGGTGTGGGGGCACCCATTGGCCGACCAAAGGGGTGTAGGAACATCTTTATCAGGATGGTTATGGGTTTGGCGTGAGGCCAGATCTTTGCTGTCATTACAAAAAATAATTCTTTGAAAAATTATTTACTAACTGTCCCAAGTCAGCTTACGTTAACATTGGAATGAAGCTCCTGTTGAAGGATACACTTAAGATAACATAGTTGCTTCTTTGATAGTGGGTTCAGAAAGTATTTAACATATTCAGCAATACTTAAGACTCACTACTATGGGTCTGACTATTGGTAGTGTGGTGTGGAGATGCCAGCAGTGGACTGGGGTAAACACAGTAAGAAGTTTCACAACATCAGGTTAAAGTCCAAAAGGTTCATTTGATAACCAAAGCCAGCAGCTTTTAGACACAGCCCCTTAATCCCTTGAGCGAGAGTTCTGTTCACAAACAAGACATATATAGATACAAACTCTTTTACAACATAGTGGTTGGAATGCAAGTCTTTACAGTTACTCAAGTCTTAAAGGTACAGACACTGTGAGTAGAGAGAGGATTAAGCACAGGTTAGAGATATATGTTGTCTCCAGCCAGGACAGTTAGAGAGATTTTGCAAGCCCAGGCAAGACGTGGGGGTTACAGAGTGACATGAACCCAAGATCCCAGTTGAGGCCGTCCTCATGTGTGCGGAACTTAGCTATCAGTTTCCGCTCAGCTATTCTGCATTGTTGTGTGTCGTGAAGGCCGCCTTCGAGAACGCCTTAAAGAAGATCAGTGGCTGATCTTCGGGTAAGCATTCTTCTAGGCAGCCTTCACAATACACGACAACGCAGAATCGCTGAACAAAAACTGATAGCTAAGTTCCGACATGATGTCGGCCTCAACCAGGATCTTGGGTTCATGTGCTTAATCCTCTTTCCACTTACATTGTCTGTACCTTTAAGACTTGATTACCTGTAAAGACTCACTTTCCAACCATTATCTTTGTATCTACATATGTCCTGTTGGTGAACAAAATTCCCACTCACCTAATGAAGGAGCTGTGCTCTGAAAGCTTGTGCTACCAAATAAACCTGTTGGACTTTAACCTGGTGTTGTAAGAGCCTTCTTACTGTGGGTACTGTTCCAGCTATTGTCCACATATCTGGCTGTGTGTATATTTTTGAGGAGCGTACAGAAGACTCTGGGACGTGAATGCTGACCTGCTAGACATTTGCTTTATTTTGTTGACATATTTCTCTCCAAGCAGTTGAATCAGGATGTTGCCTATAACTTGCCTAGTTTCTGGAAAGACAAGCCTTTCCAGTTGTTCAGAGTGTCTCTGTTGGGGAGTTGCCAAGGTACCTCAAGTAAATATTGTTGTCTGTCCATGATGACAATATTGCCACCTTCGTCTGCCGGTTTTATTATTATGACCCTGTTCTCTGAGTTCCCTTACAGCCTGTCTTTCTAGGGTCAGATACAGAGTGAAGATCCCTCAATCTAACATTCTGGGTGGTTGAATCACTTTTCCTGGATGATGATGTGTGTGAGATGCTGAGCAATGTTTTATGCCGACAGCCCCGTCCCTCTCCTGGGGTGCGAGCCTCAGGTGAGGCCGAGGCCCCGGTTTAGGAGTTTAGGCCGCGGCCTTTCCAGAGCCCAGAAATCCCCGACAAGTATTTCAACAGCGGCTTGGATGGGGGTCTGCTCACCTGGCGGCCCGCTCCTCCAACACCTCCGCCGCTACCACCTCCTCCTCCTCCTCCTCCTCCTCCCAGGGCGAACATCTCCCGGGACATGGCACTTCGCTCCCGGATCACCGGCGCTAACTCATCTTGGGGCCACCATGGCCGCGCCTGCGCGCACTGCCGGAACAGAGCATGCGTACTAACATCTCTCCTCCACGCCTCTGTCGGCGGTTACTGCATCTGCGCCTTGTTCGCTATTTTCCTTGCGCGTGCGCACTTTGCTTCCTCTCTCTTTTCCACTGCCCCCCCCGCCCGGGAACGCCTGCCGTCACTGCGCCTGCGCCGTACTTTTGGTCCGCTCCTTACAGAAGGCGCGTCGGAGGAGGCTGCGCATGTGCGTTCCGCCTCTTCATCTTTGAGCATGCGCATCATGCGTCATGTCAACACCACGCCAGGACCACAGCCAACAGGAACTGCGCATGCGCTGAAGGTCCGGCCGGGCCAGACGGTGAACCCAGTGAACTCTCCTTAACTGGAAGCCTTTGGCGCATGCACGCGAGAGAGGGAGTCGCGGGCGGAGCCAGGGATGGCCTCTTTTAAGGTCAAACCAAATAAACAAACGCAAGTTAAATCAGGACAAAGTAAAAGGGCCAGCTCCCCAAAAGAAAGGGGAACAGCCCGAACGATATCAAAAGAAACTTGAAGATATCAAATTAAAATGTGATTATTAGGATCAATAATGCACCCCAGCCCCTTTGGTGCCCAACGGGCATGGAAGGCGTCAACTGTGCCCATGGACACCTCATGCTCCCTCTCCAAGGGCACCTGGCCATGAATGTTGCCATAATAGAGGGGCAGACAGTCAGGATTGCCACTCCCTCGACCGACCGCTGCCTGGACTTGAAAATGGTGCTGTTCGCCAGGCCCAGGAGCAGGTTCATGAAGAGGTCGCCACCCAACCCTCCCCTCTCCGAACCAGCTATCAATAGATCAGCAGCATGGGACTGAAGTGCAAACAAACATTAATAAAAGGTTCTTCAGGAAAACAAAAAGGGAGTGCAACCTAAGACATGAAACATAGACATGGTCCACGGACTCTGCAGAAGGGCAAGCTTCAGAGCCCATGAACCAGTGAATCCTACGATTGTGCAGAACTGCTGCATGCATCATCCTCCACTCCACATCCCCCATGTAATTGGGGGAGATAGCTGGGGAGATAGTGCTGCAGGGAGCCAGAGGAGTGGGAGAGGAGATGGATATGGAAGGAATCATCACATGACTCTCCCAAGCTTGTCCATGGTGGACAAGGCACAAATAAGATGAAATACTCACCAGTTGATAAGTGCAATCTAGCAAATCATGATAGATATTTCCTTGTTTTTCATTCTATCAGGTCAGCACCCACGCCCCAGGGTCTTCTACATGCTCCTAAAAATACACACATCAGACAGATGGACAATACCTGGGGCATTATCCTTAGGCAGGCCCAGACTATTGGACTGTGGTAGTGAGTCTTACAATTTGGCTGAATATATTGACTACTTCCTGAATCCAACATCAAAGAAGCACCCTAGTGGTGTAGGTAGAACGGGAGCAGGGGGAGCATGTCCTCCCCCTGAGCACATTCTTCAACACTGACACCTTTTCAATGGGGTGTTCCTCACAGGCTCCTCCTGAGATCTGAAGTCCTCTATCCCGTGTACTGCAATCGCCAGAACGCGATACAGATGCAGGGACTTCAGGCAGTGAGGAAGGCATGGCCTGCAACCTCCCAAGAGGGCATGCAATCATGAGGATAATTGTCCAGAAGGACATAAATATGCAGCCACTGCAACGAAAGAGATTACAAAGAACAACATACATTTTTGCTTCATGCATTTTTAATATTGATTCCCTTTGTTTTCATTTTACCTTTAAAACGTAAAATAATGAAATAACACATGTTTTTTATTATGTTTTGATTTTAAATACAAAATAAAAATATATAGTGAATGCGTCATAGCATCTTTTTTAAATACTCGCTTCCCCTAACTTTAGAATCTGGCTACGGCCCTGAAGCATCCAAGCTATCCCCAGTGTACCCTTCCACAGTAATTACAGTATTAAAGTCAGCTATTTGCGACACTAATATATAAATAAACTGGCATTCTATCACATAATTTTAACTTATTAATAAATAAGTGAATTTCCCTCACACACAAATCATATAATCTCTAAGGTGCATGTATGACTATTCCACACCAAGTCTGCACTGATTCACCAGAAGAAGACCTTATCCCAACTGCATCCACGCTCCCATCATCTTAACTTATTAATAAATAAGGTGAATATCTCTCACATGCATAAATCGTAGAATTCCTACAGTGCAGATGTTGGACTATTCCGCCCATTGTGAGCACGTTACCCAGCTACATTTAACACAGTCAATCTACCTAACCTGCATTGGAGTGTGGGAAGAAACCAGAGCATCTGGAGGAAACCCACACAGTCACAGGGAGAATGCATAAACTCCACAGGTAGTCACCCAAGGTCAGAAATATACCTGGGCCCCTGGCATAGTGAGGCTTCAGTACTCATCATAGTGTTACCCTAAAGGCTCATCTGAAAAAGGACTTGAAACCTGGACCATCAGATTAAAAATTTGATATCAGTAATGGGCTCTGATAAAACACACACAAACACACACGCTCTCAAGCAAAACCTGCATATTCATTCAAATATAACCCCAAATTGTGTTTCTATAAAGATAACTCTCAGTCCCGCAATGGAGGGATCTATTGAAGGCAAAGCAAATTGACGCATTCACCAATAAAATTACTAACATTTATTGAGATGAAACTTTCAGGACTACACACAAATTTCATCCCCAGATTCAAAGTTGAACATACAGTAAGCAATTGAAATTGAGGCTCTCGCAGCCAGTTTAATATTTCACGATTTAATTTATATTGTCTGTTCCTGATCTAATGTCCAAATTGCATTCATTCATGCACTAAAATATTCAAGTTACATTGCCACTACCTCTTTAAAAACTGAGAACAGCTTTTTCTTGCTATTGAAATGAGAGATGCTATCTACTTCCAGTTATGAAGTAGGTCCGAGATCTACAATTACACCACCACAACAGAATTCCCACGAAAAGAGGAAACTCTTTTTCCACTTGTTAAAAACCCTTATAGAACATAGAACATAGAACATTACAGCGCAGAACAGGCCCTTCGGCCTTCAATGTTGCGCCGACCATTATAAAAAGCAATGACCCTCCAAACTAAACCATTCCCTTCTCTTCTATAAACTTATCAACTAACCTCTTAAACGCCACCAAACTTGGCGCATCTACAACTGCTGCAGGCAGGGCATTCCACTCCCTAACCACCCTCTGGGTAAAGAACCAACCTCTGATATCCGTCCTATAACTATCACCCCTTAATTTAAAGCTGTGTCCCCTTGTGCTAGCTTTCTCCATCCGAGGAAAAAGGCTATCACTGTCCTCCCTATCTAAACTTCTAATCATCTTATATGCTTCGATAAGGTCTCCTCTTAGCCGCCTCCTCTCTAATGAAAACAATCTCAAATCCCTCAGCCTCTCTTCATAAGACCTGTCCTCCATACCAGGCAACATCCTGGTAAACCTCCTCTGTACCCTCTCCAATGCCTCCACATCTTTCTTATAATGTGGGGACCAGAACTGCACACAATACTCCAATGCGGCCGCACTAGAGTTTTGTACAGTTGCAACATGACGTTGCGGCTCTGAAATTCAATCCCCCTACCAATAAAAGCTAAGACTTCATATGCCTTCTTAACAACCTTATCGACTTGACTGCTTACTTTCAGGGATCTATGCACAAATACACCAAGATCCCCCTGTTCATCAACACTATTAAGAATCCTACCATTAGCCCTATACTCTACACATTTATTATTATTTATTATCGTTTTGTTGAGCTCAATTAGAATGCCTTTTATCCTCATTTGTCAAGAAGTAGGCTCAACTGTACAATACTTCCCTGGCATTTACACCCACACACTTCTGGTTTCAAAGTTGTAAATCCTTTGTGCACCCTCTCCAGTGTCTTTACTTTCCCTTTGTGGTATGGTAACCAGAACTGTAATATTATTTTGACATACTTTTCTATCTCCGAGAGAGATATCTGAGTGCTTATATTTTTCCTATGGCCCTGTTAACCTGTGGTAAAACTTATAGTGATGGATGCATATTTAATTCCCTTGTTTTTAGCAGCAGATTATGCAGATTCCAAGAAACAAGTAAATCTTGCTACCCTTCCAAACAAATTATATCACAGGAGCCTGATATAAAAAGCATTCGAATGATATGTATTTGGTTTAGTATGATTTGCAAGTTACTTTTAATAGTCTTTTGCATGTCACAGACATAGCTGGCTAGGCTAGCATTTATATTGACATTCCTAATTTCCCTTGAGAAGGTGGCAGTGAGGCACTTCCATGAATCATGGCAGTCCATATAGTGTAGGTACACCCACATTGTTGTTAGTGAGGGAAGTCCAGGATTTTGTCCCATCAATACTGAAGGATTGACAATAGACTTCCAAGTCTATTCAAGTGTAGAGTATTGCCGGGTGCTCCAGTTTCCTCCCAAACTCCAAAGGTTAGGTGGATTGTAAATTTCCCCTTGGTGTCAGGGAGATTAGCAGGGTAAAATGTGAGGCCTGGGTGGGATTGTTTTTGGTGCAGGGTGAATGGCCTCCTTCAGCACTATAGGGCTTCTACGATTCTATGAAGTCAGGATGGCGAGTGAGTTGGAAGATAATCTCCGGCTGCTGCTGTTCCCAGGTATCTGCAGTCCTTAAATTTCTAGATGGTAGAGCTCATGAGTTTGAAAGGCACTGTCGTAGGAGTCTTGATAAGATATTGCAGTGCAGCATGCATGTGGTAAACTGCTTCTGTTGTGCATTGGTGATGGAGAAATGGATATTGAAAGTGGTGGATGGAATGCTGATCAAAATGGTTGCTTTGCCCTCGATAGCGTCAAACTTCGTGAGTTTGCACCCTAGGCCCATCATCCCTCTGACTTGTGCTTTGTGGATAGTGGACAAGGTTTTGAGGAGTCAGGAGATGAGTTACTCTCTGCAGAATTCCCAGCTGTTAATCTGCACTCATAGCCACAGTATTTATATGGCTGGTTCATTTCAGCTTCTGGTCAAAGTTAACTTCATAAGATGTTGATTATAGGAGATTCAGTTATGGTATGTCAAGAGGAGATGGATTCTCTCTTGCTGGAAATGATTATTGCTGGCATCAGCATGGCCTGAGAGTTACTTGCCTAAGCCTGAATTTTGTCCAGATTTTGCAGCAAGTGGACACAGACTGCTTCAGAATCTGAGGAGTTATGAATTGTGCTGTGCATTTTGCAGTCACCAGTGAACAATATCTCTTCTGAACTTATGAAGGGATCAGTGCTAGGATCTTTGCTGTTTATAATATATATATAAATGATTTGGAGGAAAATGTAACTGGTTTGATTCATAAGTTTGTGGACGACACAAAGATTGGTGGATTGACGGATACCGATGAGGACCATCAGAGAATACAGCAAGACATTGGTCAGTTGGAGACTTGGGCAGAGAGATGGTAGATGGAGTTTAATCCACACAAATGCGAGATCACGCATTTTGGAAGGTCAATATAGATAAGAAATATAAAGTAAATGGCAGAACCCTTAAGAGTATTGATAGGCAAAGGAATCTGGGTGTAAATGAACACAGGTCACTGAAAGTAGTAATGGAGGTGAAGAAGGCAGTCAAGAAGGCATACGGCATTTTTGTTTTATCTGCTGGGGCATTGAGTTTAAAAATTGGCAAGTCATGTTGCAGCTTTATAGAACCTTAGTTGGCCACACTTGGAATTCAATTCTGATTGCCCAGCTACCAGAAAGATGTGGACATTTTGGAGAGGGTACAGAGAAAACTTACCAGGATGTTGCCTAGTACGGACGGCATTAGATACAAGGAGCAGTTAGAGAAACTTGGTTTGTTCTCACTGGAACAACGGAAGTTGAGGGGAGACCTGATAGAAGTCTACAAGGTTATGAGAGGCATGGGCAGAGTGGATAGTCAGAAGCTTTTCCCCAGGTTGGAAGGATCAATTACTACAGGGCACAGGTTTAAGGTGCAATGTTTAAAGAAGATGTACGAGGCAAGTTTTTTACACAGGGGTTGGTGGGTACCTAGAACTTGTTGCTATTGAAGTAATGGAAGTGGATAGAGTAGTGAGTTTTAAGGGGCATGTTGACAAATATATGACGAGGATGGGAATAGTGGGATATGGCCCCCTGAAGGGTTGAGGATTTTAGTTAAGTGGGCAGCATGATCACTACAGGCTTGGAGGGCCAAAGGGCCTGTTCCTGTGCTGTAATTTTGTTTGTTCTTTGTTCTTGTCCTTTATTAGTGGGGTAAATACGTGGGTAACAGACATTGGGCTTAGGTATGATGCTCTTTTGGAGTGTCAGTGCAGACTCAATGAGTCAAATGGCCTCCTTCTGCACTGTGAGGATATTACTATGACTCCAAACCTCCTTGGCATTTTAACTCAGCGCCTTGTTCTCATGTCCGCATGTCCATCCCTGATCTGCTGCAATGCCCTAGTGAATGGGGCAACATCTCACCCTCCGGGCTGGGCAGTTTGGGACTTAAGTTCAGGTTCAACAACTTCAGAAGAGCAGGAGATTTAAAGGAGAATTGAGGAAAACCTTTGCCATCCAGAGGGTGGTGGGAACATGTAACTCAGTGCCTCAAAGGATGATAGTTGCGGCAACCCTCACATTTATAAAGCTTTCAGATGAGCACTTGAAATGGCATCGCATACAAGGCAATGGATCAAGTGAAATGGGATTAGAATAGATCGGTATCTGATGGCCGACAATGTGCTCTTTTGTACACGATGACTTTAGACACTGACCTTTCTCGTCCATGTTAAACCCTTTTCTTAATAAATTTATTGTCACAGCTAACCCCCTCCTCCGCCCCCTCTCGTTCTTAAAGTTGCTATATCTTGCTGCAAAATCTCCCAGCTACAGTTTAGTGCCTTACATATTTCGCCCTTTAATTATAATAAGAGTTAGACGGGCCTTAAACGTTAAATACGTTTTCTCTCTTGACGGATGCTGCTGGACCTTTTTTCTCGCTCTATGTTCCCTTTGAGGAGCAGGGCCGTCTCAAACATCTATGCTGAATTTAAATTACCTAATAAAAATGAAGTTGGTTCCACTGGGGCTCGAACCCAGGACCTTCTGCGTGTAAAGCAGACGTGATAACCACTACACTATGGAACCCGCTGCTTGTAATGATATGGGTCATAATGTAGAAATGCCGGCGTTGGACTGGAGCAAACACAGCAAGAAGTCTCACAACATCAGGCTAAAGTTCAGGTTAAACTGGTTGGATTTTAACCTGGTGTTGTGAGACTTCTTACAGCTATGTGGGTCGGTGAATGGAGTGTGTACTGCATCTGGAACAACAGATTTCTACTACATACGTTTAGAAGGATTCTCTCAGCAAGCCAGTTTCCTGCCTTGTGCTACAAGTGTCTGTATTTACATTAGCAGTTGGCTTCATGTATTCTATTTCTAGTTCAGTCAGAGAAACTGAAAAAAAAAACGTTTGATGGAAGATGATGAGATGTGAGAAGTTCAGGAGTGGGAAAAGCAATTGTGAGGCAAGTCAGTCCGGGCTGGGAGGCAATGAGTGAGGTGAGTGTGTGCGTGTGTGTGTGCATGTGTTGTGTGGCAGCTGCAAAAAAGAAATACAGAATCTGAGTACTGTAATGTTCCCTGTGATCCGGTAAAGGTCGCTGTGTTCAGTAGTGTAATACGAGCCCGGATAGCTCAGTCGGTAGAGCATCAGACTTTTAATCTGAGGGTCCAGGGTTCAAGTCCCTGTTCGGGCGATGCTTTTAAATCCCAATAACCGATTATTATCATCCTTTCAATCAATTACGAATTAACTCACTCTCCTTCGTCAGAGATATTATAAAGAATTGCTCGTTCTGTTTGAGGCTGAAAGTACTTTCCCATGTTGATATTTTAAAATATGTTGAATTTACTTTCGAAATTGTCAGTCATTATTTTCATCCAGCCCTGAGAAAAAAATAACGAGAGGTTGATCTTTTCCGTTGTTCAAATAAACGTCAGTGATCTTATTTTTATTCCTACCGTGGAATAAAAAGATGGTTTATTTGGTAACATTTTCTGAATTTATTTTGGATCTTTGCAAGCAATCTGATGTTTTGCACCATTAGTTTATAATGATAATGCTTTAAATGATGTTCTCTCAATTTTTTTTTCATTGTCAGTGGCACTCATGGCGGACCATTTCTACTAGATGCACTGCATCAACTCACCGAGGTTTCTTTGCACCTTGCAAAAATCTACTATCTTGATCATGGAAAGATAGACAAGGGCAGGTGCATGGGAACAGCATCACTTGCAGTTGCCCTTTCCAACCATCCTGACCTGTAACTAAATTGCTGTTTCTTCACTATAGTTCAGTCAAAGTCCAGGAACTACCTTCCTAATGGGTCTAGGGATGTACCTGTACCATATGAATTGCAGTGGCTCAAGAAGGCAGGTCAACATCACCTTCTCAAGGCTATTAGGAGTGAGCAACAGATGTCTGCATAACCAAGTAAGTTTTCAGGTAACACCAAGATGGCATTATGGACAGTGAAGAAAGTTATCTAGGATTGCAATGGAATCTTGATCAATTGGGCCAGTGGGATGATGAATAGCAGATGAAATTTAATTTGATAAATGTGAGCTGATGCATTTTGGTAAATTGAACCAGGGTAGGACTTACTCAGTTAATGGTAAGGCATTGAAGAAAGTTATAGAACAAGAGATCTAGGGATACAGGTTCATAGCTCCTTGAAAATAGAGTCACAAATAGTCAGGGTGGTGAAGACACATTCAGCGTGTTTAGTTTCAATGATCAGAACATTGAATACAGGAGTTAGGACATTTTATTGAAGTTGTACAAGACATTGGTGGGGGCAGACTTGGAATACTGTGTACCGTTCTGGTTACTCTATTATAGAAAGGATATTACCAAACTAGAAAGAGTGCAGAAACGATTTGTTAGGATGTGACCGGGACTTGATTGTTGTGTTATAAGGTGATGCTGGATAAACTGGGACTTTCTGCCCTGGAGTGCAGGAGCTTAGGGGTGATGTAACAGAGGTTTATAAAATAACGAGGGGCATAGATCAGCTAGATATTCAACTTCTTTTCCCAAAGGTCAAAGAGTCTAAAACTAGAGGGCATGGTGAGAGGGAAGAGACACAAAAGGGTCCAGAGGGGCAATTTTGTCACACAGAGGGTGCTGACTGTCTGAAATGAGTGCCAGAAATAGTAGTAGAGTTAGATACAATTTTATCTTTCAAAAAACACTTAGACAGTTTGGGGGGTGAGATGGGTGTAAAGTGATATGGGCCAAATGCGGGCAATTGGGAACTGGGCAGTATGGATAAGTTGGGCCAAAGGGCTTATTTCCATGCTGCAAACTTCTATGATTCTATAATGAGTAATGCCCAAATCATGTGCAATTATTTCAAAAGCTCCTTTTGCTTGATACCCTGATGGCCGATGAATTGATCATCTCCAGAGAATGTAGGCCCAAATTCCTCAATCCCATTAGGAAAGACAATCCCACCACTCCAGAGATTTATCTGGCAAGCATCCATTACGCTTGGTCTATGGGAAGTCATTCTTCCCTAGTCAAGTGTCCAAACCTGCTCACAAAAGGGCCTGTGCAATTGCAGCAAGATGTCTTTACCCCTGCTCTTAAATCCTCTTGCATGCTAGTAGTCTTTCTAATTGCCCACTGCACATGCATGCTGGCTTTTAGTGTCTCATGCATAAGCGCTCCTAGATCTGAACATCAACACTTCACAATATAAAGTTGAGTTTAACTTGAGTGTTAAAAATATTTGCTTTTTACCAGCAGCCTTCCATAAAAACAGAAAAGTCGAAGGTACTTTTAATTGGTGAGCGCTTTGGAATTGAACAGGTAAAGAATTGATGGTGATCAATTGTGAAGCAACTGCGTGAGGCGACGTTGAGAGTGGATGTGCATGGGAAATGAACAGACTCTATGAACTGCTTTCATTATATGAGTTATATGGGACTTGGACAAGTTGCAGAGCTGGGCCGAGAGGTGGCAAATGGAGTTTAATGTGGAAAAGTGTGAGGTAATGCACTATGGCAGAAATAATAAATGTGTAGAGTATAGGGCAAATGGTAGGATTCTTAGTAGTCTAGATGAACAGAGGGATCTTGGTGTGTATGTGCATAGATCCCTGAAAGTAGGCAGTCAGGTCGAGAAGGTTGTTAGGAAGGCATATGGAGTCTTGGCTTTTATTGGTAGAGGGATTGAATTTCGGAGCCGCAACGTCATGTTGCAACTGTACAAAACTCTAGTGCGGCCGCACTTGGAGTATTGTGTGCAGTTCTGGTCCCCACATTATAAGAAAGATGTGGAGGCATTGGAGAGGGTACAGAGGAGGTTTACCAGGATGTTGCCTGGTATGGAGGGCAGGTCTTATGAGGAGAGGCTGAGGGATTTGAGGTTGTTTTCGTTAGAAAGGAGGAGGCTAAGAGGGGACCTGATCGAAACATATAAGATGATTAGAGGTTTAGATAGGGTGGACAGTGATAGCCTTTTCCTAGGATGGAAAAAGCTAGCACGAGGGGACACAGCTTTAAATTAAGGGGTGATAGTTATAGGACGGATATCAGAGGCAGGTTCTTTACCCAAAGGGTGGTTCGGGAGTGGAATGCCCTGCCTGCAGCAGTTGTAGATGCGCCAAGTTTGGTGGCGTTTAAGAGGTTAGTTGATAAGTATATGGAAGAGAAGGGAATGGTTTAGTTTGGAGGGGCATTGCTTTTTTATTGGTCGGCGCAACATCGAAGGCCGAAGGGCCTGTTCTGTGCTGTAATGTTCTATGTTCTATGTTCTATATTTGCTGCTGACATTGTCATTGTATCCACTTGTTATTTCAATAATGTATCAGTGTGTAAAAACATTCAACCTTTGTGGAAAAGAGGCTGGTGCTGACTATCTTATGAATTTGCAATATTGACTGCCAATTCATCAAATACATCAGGTAATAGGGAGCTAGCTACCTTCGCAACTTCATTCATTTGGAAATGAGCCAATTCTGACAGCCTCTTAATAGTTAATTCCTACCCATGTTTTCACAGCACCTATTCTGAAGGGGCTGGTAAAATGGGCTGAAATTATAATATAATTTATATGGATAAATTGTCATGTATTTGAATCTATTGTTGAAAATTAAATAAATTTGGGACCTTATGCCACGGAGTAGTGGTTTTGTTTTGAGTTCAGCAATGAATACAATTCCTTTCCAAAAGGAAGGGCTCGGATAACCGCAGAAAAGAAATGCAAGATTTAAGCGGTGTAATGTTCTCAGTGAGCCAGTAAAAGTCGCTGTGTTGGATAGTGTGGCAGGGCCCGGATAGCTCAGTCGGTAGAGCATCAGACTTTTAATCTGAGGGTCCAGGGTTCAAGTCCCTGTTCGGGCGTTGCTTTTAAATCACCATTATTGATTCTTATACCAGTTATTCTAAAAATCATGTCCGTTCTCCCTGTAAAGTGCTATAAGATTTGCCACAGGCTGTCTCTGTTCGTGAAGCGGAAAATATTCTCCGATGTCGATATTTTAAGAAATGCTGAATTGTACTTGATCACTATTTTCAATTACCACTCATTATTTATCATCCAACCCAAAAGACACTGATGGTGTACAAGACACTATTCTGGAGCTTGCTTTCCTTTGTATGTTTCAGTTTAGTTAAGGCATCATGATTGGCAAGGACTTGGAGGGCCGAAGGCCCTGTAGCTGGGCTGCAATTTTCTTTGCCCCCTTGGCAGAGAATTTCCCGTTGCTCTGTGTAAAATATTTTAAAGTTTTGCTAGGCGCCACCCACTGAGTCTAATGCCCAGTAAAATGTCGCATCATCAGGGCTCCTTCGGCAGCACCATTCAAATGCCTACCACCTGGGAGTGTAGCAGCTTCACAGGAACACCAGTACCTTAAAATATCCTTTGAAACCATGTACTATCTTCACTTGGAATTATATCACTATTTCTCTTCTGTTGTTAGGTCAAATTCCCGGGCCTCGTTCCCTCATAGATTTGCACTGTGGATGCTACACAGGCTGTTCGAGCAAACAGCTCACTCACCACCCTGCTCAAGACTGTACCCTGGGTTCCTCATCTCTGATGTAGAGATGCCGGCATTGGACTGGGGTAAACTCAGTAAAGTTTTACAACACCAATTTTAAATCCAACCAATTTATTTGATAGTAAATTTGCGAGCTTTCAACTCTATGACCTTCGTCAGGCAAATGCAGTGTTTTGAACACTGCATTTGCCTGACGAAGGCCATGGAGTCGAAAGCTCGCAAATTTACTATCAAATAAATTGGTTGGATTTAAAATTGGTGTTGTAAAACTTTACTGAGTTTTCCTTATCTCTCACTGATGGAAACATCTTCCCCAAGTCCGTTCGATCCAGTAAAAGGTCTTACAACACCAGGTTAAAGTCCAAGATGTTTATTTGGAATCACGATATTTTGGAGCAGGCGAATCAAAAAGAGAGACTGAATTATTGCAGGAAGAAAATACAGGATTTAAATGATGTAATACTCTAAGTAAGCCAGTAAAAGTCGCTGTGTTGCCTAATATCATAGGGCCCGGATAGCTCAGTCGGTAGAGCATCAGACTTTTAATCTGAGGGTCCAGGGTTCAAGTCCCTGTTCGGGCGTTGCTTTTAAATCACAATTGCCGATTCTCATGCCGATCTTCCAATAATCACGGTGCATTTATACTCGTTCCTCCTTCACGCTTCATACTCTTCTGAAGTATTCTAAGCGTTTGCTACGCGCTTCTACTTGTGAAACGGAAAACGTTCTCCGATATTGGTATTTTAAGAAATGTTGAATTGTACTCGATCATTATTTTCAATTATCACTCATTATTTATCATCCAGCCCAAAAGACACTGATGGTGTACATGACACTATTCCGGAGCTTACTTTCCTTTGTACGTTTCAGTTTAGTTAAGGCATCATGATCGGCAAGGGCTTGGAGGGCCGAATGCCCTTTAGCTGGGCTGCAATTTTCTTTGCCCCCTTGGCAGAGAATTTCCCGTTGCTCTGTGTAAAATATTTTAAAGTTTTGCTAGGCGCCACCCACTGAGTCTAACACCCAGTAAAATGTCGCATCATCAGGGCTCCTTCGGCAGCACCATTCAAATGCCTACCACCTGGGAGTGTAGCAGCTTCACGAGAACACCAGTACCTTAAAATATCCTTTGAAGCCATGCACTATCTTCACTTGGATTTATATCACTATTTCTCTACTGTTTGGTCAAATTCCTGGGACTCGTTCGCTAATAGATTTGCACTGTGGATGCTACACGGACTGTAGCAGTTCGAGCAAACAGTTCACTCACCACCCTGCTCAAGACTGTATCCTGGGTTCCTCATCTCTCTTACTGGTGGAAACATCTTCCCCAAGTCCGTTCGATCCAGTAAAAGGTCTTACAGCACCAGGTTAAAGTCCAAGAGGTTTATGTGGAATCACGATATTTTGGAGCAGGTGAATCAAAAAGAGAGACTGAATTATTGCAGGAAGAAAATACAGGATTTAAATGATGTAATACTCTAAGTAAGCCAGTAAAAGTCGCTGTGTTGCCTAATATGGCAGAGCCCGGATAGCTCAGTCGGTAGAGCATCAGACTTTTAATCTGAGGGTCCAGGGTTCAAGTCCCTGTTCGGGCGTTGCTTTTAAATCACAATTGCCGAATCTCATGCCAATCTTCCAATAATCACGGTGCATTCACACTCGTTCCTCCTTCACGCTTCATACTCTTCTGAAGTATTCTAAGTGTTTGCCACACGCTGGTTCTACTTGTGAAACAGAAAATGTTCTCCAATGTTGATATTTTAAGAGATGTTGCATTGTACTCAATCATTATTTTCAATTATCACTCACTAGCATTCAGTACCACGAGACACTGATCGTGTGAAAAGGCAACTTATTGCGGATGCTGGAATCTGAACCCAAAAGAGAAAATGCTGCAAAATCTCATCAGGTTTGGCAGCATCTGTAAGGAGAGAAAAGAGCTGATGTTTCGAGTACAAATGTCCCTTTCTCAAATTTTCTCACAGATCCTGAGTTCGAGCCATAATGCAGCCAATGTTGTCTTCGATCCTGACATTTCTTCACTTGGAAACGTGGATGCATTGATACCGGCACGCTGGATAAGTTTTAACAAAGGAATGAAACAAGTTAATAAATAAAAAAATGCACACCTTCAGCTTGGCTTTTACAAATACCCATAAGTATGTGAGGATAGCATCAGTTAAAAGCTCTGTCTTATTACTCTAATGCTCTTGGTAGGCCTGTGTAAATCAAAAGGCAACATTTATTTAAGTTTATTTATTAGTGTCACAAGCAGGCTTACAGGTCACAAGCAGAAGTTACTGTGAAAATCCCCTAGTCCCCACACTCCAGTAACCGACAAAGATTTTAGCATGGCCAATGCATCCAACCAGCACATCTTTCTGAAACCAGAGCACCCTGAGGAAACCCACGCAGACATGGGGAGAATGTTCAGTCTCTACACAGACAGTGACCCAAGCCAGGAATTGAGCTCAGGTTCCTGGAGCTGTGAAGGAGCAGTGCTAACCACAGTGCACCACGCAGGTAATGAAGGGCCATTGCCTATGGTGTTCTGGGCATATCTGTAATCAACTTAACCAAAGCAGAGGTTGGGATGAGATAGAGTAAAATTCCTTCTACTATGCCCAGCAATTTTTAATTTTAGATTTTTAAAGTTAAAACAAAACTCAATTTTCACAGAATCCCAGTGTGGGATTTGAATTTTTTTTTTGCTCATTTCCTTCACAGCAAGCAGGTGTCTCTGGCTGGGCTGTATTCATCACCCATCCCCAACTGACCTTGAACTCGATCATTTCAGAAGGCAGTTAACAGTCACCTATATTCCTGTGGATCTGGAGTTTCATACACGCCAGAGCGGGTAAGAACAGCAGATTTCTTAAAATGCTTTCGTGAACCAGCTTTTTTACATGAATAATAATTTAAACTTAGTTTTTTTGTTGATTTCATATTTCACTATCTGTCATTGTGGGATTCGAACCTGGGTCTCCAATGCTGAGCCTCAAGATTATTCTTTTTTCATTTACTGGTCGTATGCATCGCTGGCTGGGTCAGCATTCATTGCCTATACTCAGTTGTTCTTGAGAATGTGATGGTGAGCTGCCTTTTTGCTTTCACAATATTCTGTTCCTTTCCATCTTTTATAATACCATTTTTATGCTTCCAGATTTCTTCCCTTCTCTATCTTCATTCACTTTGCATGTTTACAGAACAGAACATAGATCAGAGAACATTACAGCGCAGAACAAGCCCTTCGGCCCTCGATGTTGCGCCGACCAATTAAGAAAAAGCAATGACCCTCTAACCTAAACCATTCCCTTTTCATCCGTAGACCTATCCACGGACTTCTTAAACGCCCCCAAACTTGGCACATCTACAACTGCAGCAGGCAGGGCATTCCATATCCTTACCACCCTCTGGGTAAAGAACCTGCCTCTGACATCCGTCCTATAAATACCACCCCTTAATTTAAAGCTATGCCCCCTCGTGCTAGCTTTCTCCATCCGAGAAGGAGGCCATTTGGCATATGTTTGTCAAAAAGATCAGAATACACTAATCATTTTTCACTGCAAGGGTCATAGCCCTGGTGTTGATGCAATATAGGGGAATACTTGAACACTTCTTAAATATTACGAGAGTTTCTGACTCAACCACTCGTTCAAATAGTGTATTCCAGGCTCCCCCCACCGTCTGGGCAAAAATTTTTCTTCTCACCTCTCCACTTCTACTTGTCATCTTAAACCTTTTTTCACCGACTACGTGGAGATTGCAGACTCTCCCCATGTCTGGGTGGGTTTCCTCTGAGTGTTCCAGCTTCGTCCCACACTGCAAAGATGTGCATCCCAGCTGGATTGACCATGCTAGATTGCTCCTTAGTTTCCCAAGATGTGTATGTTACAGGGATTAACGGAGTAAATACATGGGATTACAGGGATAGTGTGGAGCGGTGGGCTTGGGCAAAATGCTCTTTTGGAGAATTGGTGCCGACTCGATGGGCCAAATGGCTTTCTTCTGCACTGTAAGGATCCTATGATCTTATAAGAGGAAAAGAAGGTGTGGAGTGGGTTAGGATGGGGAGTGGGGATGGTGGTGAGCAAGGAATCATTCTTGGGGCAGGCACGGTGCTCAACACGGCTATTCACCTAAGTAGCCCCAAATCAGAGAGTCAGAGAACCCCTTTAGCCTTTGTATCTGAGTGGGATATATCCCACGATAGTTTTTTTTCTTCATCCAGTGCTTATTAAAATTTTGAAACAAACTATGCTGTTACTATTTTAAGGAACATCCTCTTCACATCTCACTTGGGGTGGCATGGTGGCACAGTGGTCAGCATTGCTACTTCACAGCGCCAGTGTCCTGGGTTTAATTCTGGCTTCGGGTGACTGTCTGTATGCAGTTTGCACATTCTCCCGTGGGTTTCCTCCAGGTGCTCCAGTTTCCTCCCACATCCAAAGATGCATGGGTTAGGTTGATAGGCCATGTTAAATTAACCACAGTGTCAGGAAGGATTAGCAGTGTAAATATGAGGGGTTATGGAAATAGATCTGGGTGGGATTGTGGTTGGGTGCAGACTTGATGAGCCGAATGGCCGCCTTCTGCACTGTAGGGATTCTAGTTGCTCATTCTGATTCTGCAACAATTCTTTAATTTTATGACTGGTGACTTCAAATGGCTTGTTATAATGTACAAATTGTTATAATGTATATAATCCTATACAATCCTTATCTGCAACTGGTGTGCCAGAACTTAAGTTAATATTAACAATTATTTCTCTTCTGCAGTTTTTTTTTTAAAAACAGGTTTTTCAAAAACTATATCGTCTACATTCTTTCTCAATCACTTCACGCATGGGAGCTTCTTTCTTTCTTCCTTTCGCTTACTATCCCACTTGTCTCTGCATCATCATCATCATCATCAAAGATAGATATAGTACATTTGCTTGCTTCAGCTGTCTCGGTCTCTGTAAATAGCTGAAGACCAGGCATTGTTCCTTACAGTTCTCTAAATAGTCATGTTGCCTTCTGCACGGAATAATTACTGCCCCTACTATATATCTACTGTCTGCTCCATATTCATTAACCAATTCCCCCATCCACACGAATATATTATCTCAAATATAACATATATTCCAAAAATATATCATTTAAACTCAGATGAATCCTAATTTGTGTAACAACAACTTGTATGACACATCAATCCAAATTTACTATATCCAGTACTTTTCCCCTAAGCTGCTCTGTGTGATTAGTCATCAAAACTCATCCAGTTTGAAGCACAGAATCTTTATAATACAGAATGAGGTCTTCCAGCTACAGTATATCTGCACTGACTATCTGAAAGAGCATCATATTCTCACATCCCCCATCCAGCCACCTCATGTATTTAACATGGCCTATCAAACCCCTACATCTTTGGATGTAAGGGACGATTTAGTGTGAGTAATCCACTATCCTCCACACCTTTGAACACTAATGGACAGTATCACATGGTCAATCCCTTTAAACTGAACATCTTTGGACATGGAGCACAGGTTAGAGAGATGTGTATTATCTCCAGACAGCACAGTGAGTGAGTTTTTTTGCGAACCAAGATCTTGGCTTCATGTCACACTATCTGTAACCCCCATGACTTGCCTGGGTTAGCAAAAAACCTCACTTACTGTGCTGTCTGGAGACAATACACATTTCTCTAACCTGTGCTCAGTGCTCCTTCCATTCACATTGTTAGCCACTTTAAGACTTGAATAGTAGGTTAGGTGTAAGGATTCACATTCTAATCAGCAATCTGTAAACTGTCTGCGCTGATATGTGTGCTATTGCAGACCTCATTCGCCTGATGAAGGCACAAAGGCCGAAAGCTAGCAAGTTTACTATCAAATAAATCAATTGGGTTTAAAATTGGTATTGTCAGACCTCTTACTGAGTTTACCCCAGTTCTACGCCGATAACTCTACATCATGAAAAGTCTAATCCCAGTCACTGATTGATAAAAACAGTCCCCTGCATCCAGTGAGAGAATGATCAACAAACTCTTGCTGTCTCACAATGTCAGGGACCGGGGTTCACTTCCCAGTTTGGGTGACTTTTCAGGTTCTCCACATATGTCTTTCCCTCCCACAGTCTGAAAGAAGTGCCGGCTAAATGCATTGGCCATGCCAAATTCCCCATCACTTTACCCAACAGGCACCAGAGGGTGGCGACCAGGCGGTTTCCCCAGCAACTTCATTGCAGTGTTAGTCTAAGCCTTCTTGTGACACGAATAATTCAACTTTAAGCTCTTGACTTTTAAGCTCACCCATTGCTTAGTGCGCCTGCAAAAAAAAAATCTGAGAAATAATAGAAATTAAGATGTGTTGCTGGTCATTTTGAAATGCTTGTGATGTTTTCAGATAATTTATGAATTCATTTGCTTTTCAAAAAGTAGGTTTGCTCCTCATGCCGTTTTCTCTCAATATTCCTCAACAAACAGAGAGGGAGAGAGCAGAAATTTGTATAGGTTAATTCATCTCTGTTGTGGATGTCACTAACTCTGGAAATTATGTCCAACGATTTGGAAAAAACAGTTGATCACGTTTCAGAGTATGCAAATGGGAGAAGACGAAGTTGTTGGCAACTGAATGGAAAATTTGAGTTAGAAATCTCACAACACCAGGTTAAAGTCCAACAGGTTTATTTGGTAGCAAAAGTGACTACTTTTTGAAGTTCGGCCTTCTTCGCTGACTTATTCTGTTTTCACTATCTTCTGTTGGTACATATCTCCCTCTCAAGCTATGAATTGTGCAGAGGCAGTGTCAGTATCCGGAGCTAGGAGCTGTGGTTATTATACTCCTAATTGTATACCAAAATCTCCACATTAACCCAACAAATAACATGTTCTACAGGTTATCAAACATCAAATAAAAATCTGATAGGCTGCTTCTTTTCAAATCACTAGTTTAAACTGTTTGGATAAAATTCAAAATCAGCCTGTTATCTTGGCAGCACTGCCGCCCAGCTTTGCAATGCAATGTTTGACTCTGTTGTCTCTGTGTGCTGTAGTTGTACCCACATCTAGCATAGCAAAAATATATTTTTAACAGAAGCATAAATTTTACAACTCTTAGCATTTTATAATGTTTTAATAATTTACAAATTAAACTTTTCAACTGCACACAATGAATTTTGTTCTTCATTGCTAAAGGGATGGAGTTTTAAAAACAGCGAGGCTATGTTACAGCTATATAAAGCGCTGGTGAGGTCACACCTGGAGTACTTTGTACAGTTTTGGGCTCTTTGCTTGAGAAAGGATATACTGGCACTGAAAGAGGTGCAGAGAAGATTCACTAGGTTGATTCCGGAGTTGAGGGTTGGCTTACGAGGAGAGACGAGTAAACTGGGGGCTACATTTATTGGAATTCAGAAGAATGAGAGAAGATCTTATAGAAACATATACAATTATGATGGGAATAAATAAGATAGAAGCAGGGAAGTTGTTTTCACTGGCCGATGAAACTAGAACTAGGGGGCATAGCCGCAAAATAAGGGAGAGCAGATTTAGGACTGAGTTGAGAAGGAACTTCTTTTTCTATGGGATGCCTTACCCAGTGAAGCAGTTGAGGCTACTTCATTGAATGTTTTTAGAGCAAGGATAGATAAATTTTTGAACAGTAAAGGAATTAAGCGATACGGTGAGCGAGCGGGTAAGTGGAGCTGAGTTCACAAAGCAATCAGCCATGATCTTATTGAATGGCAGAGCAGGCTCGAGGGGCCAGATGCCCTACTCCTGCTTCTACTTCTTATGTTCTTGGGTTCTAATGTTCTTATTTAGCATGACCAAACAACTAACCCGCACAACTTTGGATTGTGGGAGGAAACCAGAGCACCTGAATTAAACCCACGCAGGCACGACAGAG
Organism: Sphyrna mokarran; assembly: GCA_024679065.1. Taxonomy (NCBI): domain Eukaryota; kingdom Metazoa; phylum Chordata; class Chondrichthyes; order Carcharhiniformes; family Carcharhinidae; genus Sphyrna; species Sphyrna mokarran. Next base: position 4,141,388 of record JAGIQG010000014.1, on the reverse strand, counting down.
ATGTGCAAACTTCACATAGACTGACTCAAGCTGGGAATTGAGCCTGGGTCCTTTGCACTGTGAGGCAGCAATGATAACTATTGTGACACCGTGCTCATGCACCCAGAGACATACAGGGGACAGGAACAGACAACAACATAACAAGTAGCAGAAAAGCATCCATCCATACATTCAGAATCACAGGTAGAAATAGGCATAGGAGAACCTGATGGAGAAAGGTAGTGACAGAGACTGGAATTGGGAGAGTCATGCACTGCTACAAGAAAGGGTATATTAAAAATGTTTATATTTATACACAGAGAGAGATAGGAATAGGCGAGGAGAGCAAATACCAGCCAGCTGATCTAGTGACATGCATATGGACAGATAGTGGTAGATATGGAGAGAGCCAGAGAGATGTGCTAGGACATTCCAAGGCAGGAACTGTAATACTCAGGAACAAATATTGGGATACAGAGGGTTAGGTAGGGACACCCAGGAGTCAAAAGGAGATCTGCAGTGATATACATCGGCACAAAAATGATCAGACACTCACCTACAATGACAGAAGACAGAAACATGCATGTGTATACATTGCAAGTTGCTAAGGAAGCGATTGACATGTATAGATGGGAGAGGGGCCAATGTACATAGTGATGGGTTCTCATCTGTAGAATGACAATGATCATGATTGTGCTATGAATTATTTAGCAGCCATTCTCAATTGACAAGCATTCCTCTTCAATTACCAACCGTACATGAGCAAATAGCAGCGATTGTAGCAAAGACATATCAGCCATGATCAGCACTCAGGTGGAAAGAATCCTGCAATCCCCGAGACACATCCCTTCCTTCTATGGACTATGAATTTCCCCCACGTTCGTGTTGATTGTTACTGTGACACCTTGGCACCCCGGAGATGTCCGGTGATTTTTCTTCCATTCTTGTTGCCTACCGTCACTCAGAATTGCCGACCCAACTCCACAGAGGTCTCAACTGGTGGGATAAGGACTTCCAGCTCAGATTTGTAGGCCGAGTGATGCGAAACAGCAATATTTGGTGATGGAGACGATCATCGTGTTGTGCCACCTTGATACTTGATGCCCAACACAAAGAATTGGGGGCAAACTGCCCCATTTGAACATGGTCTACATTCACGGCACTAAAAATGAGCAGAACTCTCCCTCAAGGTGTCATTCAGGTAGGTCTTCAACTCAGCCTCAGCGACCGAGAGGAGGTCATGGAAAGCTTTGAATTCAAACTGTAAATGGTGTGATTGCCTCCAAACTGCCTGATGGCTTTGTTAAAATCCTTGTGCAAGGTGGAGTACTGAGTTTAGGCGTGAATAGCCACCAGGTTCTCCCTTCGCAGTGGGACAGGCACTTTGAAGCACGCTCTTATTCACTGAGTCCCACATGTGAACAATTCTTTTCCACTCTGCTCATTCCTTTCCCCCAGTCACTCTTCACGTGAAGATGTAAGTGGGAGAATTGTTTTTCACATCCAAATGGATCACTCTGTCTCCCTCTCCAAAAGCTACCATATTCCAGCCTGGGAACAATAATAACGACGTGGTTTGAGAGGATGGGATTTGGTCCTATCAACTCGTAACCATTTGCAAGCAGGGGAAATTCACTGGCCCGGCGACCTGGAGGTCAGTACTGTCCATCCAGAGGGGTCCATGAGGCCAAACCCAAAGTGGGTAAATGACATCGCCATTTTCTTTAGAACAAATCTGGCCTAACAATTCTGATATTATCTGTCCAATAGTTTCCAACAAACATCGGCAGGCAGCCTCAAAGAGATACACTTCATCAGGAAGTCCGAACTGAGGAAATGTATTAAGTTTGTCACCTGCTTTCATAGAATAGAATCCTGCAGTGTAGAAGGAGGCCATTTGGCCCATCCATTCTGCACCGACCACCCAGGCCCTATGCCCATGCATTTACCCTAGCTATTCTCCCGAAAAGTAAGGGGCAATTTAGCATGGCCAATCCACCGAAGATGCATATTGGACTGTGATAGGAAACCGGAGCACCCGGAGGGAACCCAGTCAGAAGGGGAGAATGTGCAAACTCGAATTTGATAGTAATCCAAGCCAGAAATAGAACAGTGCTGTGAGGCAGTAGTGCTAACCATTGTGCCACCCTGTGTCTGTGCACATATATATCCTGTTTGTGAACTAAACTCTTCACTCACCTGATGAAGGAGCAGCGATCCGAAATTTTATGCCACCAAATAAACCTTTTGGACTTTAACCTGTTGGGTGTTGCGAGACTTCTTATTTACCCACTCTAGTCCAATGCTGGAATCTCCACATCATGGTTAACTTGGAGAGGGAACTGTGATCCCGAATCAATGACAGCCCAACCCTCCGTAATAATCTCCTTCAAAACATTCCTAGAAATCGCCACAGTTCCTTTGCTGCTGGTAGCCTGACTGTGCTGTTGGGATGGAAGTTCCTGCACTTGAATCTGACAATAGTGAAGGAATGGTTGATATCCATTAAGTTTTGTATCATTCAGATTGCATTGCTTGCACATTACATACACTTAATGGATTCTATTTAGATTAAAAACAATATTTTTGCGTTTGTGAGATGCTTCATTACACTTCATGGTGCTGTTACTACCATAAACTCAATGGCTTGTCTAGTAAAACTTTACTAAAAGCAAACGAACACAATTTTCTTCTTGTACAATTAAATAGAGGAGGATCATTTGCATTTGCTTTGCATAAAGAATGCTTTAGAAAAGAATGCTTTATAAAGAATGCTTTATTTATTGCATAAATAAATGCTTATGCATTTGCTTTGCATAAAGAAGGAAAATAAGGCCACATTCAAGGACAATGTTCAAAAATGAGGAGTTATAAAATTTCTCCATTCCCCTTCCGTTCATGTCATGTTCTAGGGTTTGAAAAGGTCACGAAAAAAAGGCACAAATTCCTAACCTCAGCGCTGATCGTGATCCGAATGCAAATTGTAACGTGAGCCATAAGCTTAACGTTAATCCGAACTCTATTCCGAACTCCAACAGTAACCCGAACCCAAACTCTAACCTTAACCCAAAACCTCATACTATTCCTCGCAACCAGGGGCCCCATCCAAACTACAGCAAATCTCTTCAGCACGCCCCCCCTTCCCCGAGTACAATCCCTTCTGAAACTGCTGACCTTCATCTTATAACTGTGTCGTCCCGGGGTGTGCCCCCCGACTCCCAATCCCACCATCACCACCAAGGGAAGTAACCACTTCCTACAAACCCGCTCCGGGACCTACACAGTCTTACAAAACTCAATCATATCCCCGAGGGAAGCCAAATGTGAATTACTTACGCATAACCCTCGCAATAACTAGTGCTCTTTCACACACGGATAACCACTACCAATTCTTCCCCCCCCCCCGCCAACAGCGCCCCCTTCCGCCGGTCCACAAAGAAGTTTAGCCTCTCCCGTGGTTAACAATTACCCTCTAGGTATTCCAGGATCCTATCCAATACAGTGCAGAACCTTCCTCCCTCAAGCCCCTTCTCTATATAAGCTCAAGTTTTCCTTCTATCCCACGTACCCATGAACTGAAGAATTTTTTTTCTTTTTCTCTCTGCTACACAAATAGCACCCCATCCATTTACCCCTCCGCATAAAAACGCTAACATACATAAAAATGCAAAAGCCCACGGGACAAGAAGACAAAAAGCCACAATATAATACCGTGCAATCACAGGGCTCAGAAAGGGTTATACTTGTATCGTCCTACACTTATCACACCACCAACCTAAGCGTTAATGTTAAACCTGCACCTTAATACAAAGTTAACCCAAACCCTTAACTTTATCCTAATTCGAAAGCTAACCCAAATCTTAACATTAACCATTACCCTAATCCAAGAATTAATCAGATCCCCAAACATAACCCTCATACTAATGCCAACGCGAATCATAATCCCAACACAAATCCCCGACGTAAGTATTGAAACTAATACTAACCTTATTTCTAGCCCAAACAAAATCCTAATATTAACCCGATAACGAACACTATCCACCTGGATTTTGACCCAATTCTGAACACTAACCTTAATTAAAATCCAATTCCTAATCCGAGCCCTAATCTCAAACATAATACTTTCCCTAAACCCTAACCCTAATCATAACATTAACACGGATCCTTTCCCTTTTTAGCACTACCTCGAAATCAAACTAACCCGCACGGCAACCCGAATCGTAAACGTAGCCATCAACCAGACATTAAACCTAACCTTATTCCTAATCCAAGCCCTAACCCGAATCCTAAACCAAATCTTAACATTGACATCGAACTTACTCTTAGCCTTAAACCGAATCTGATCCTAATCTTAAAATCAAAACTCGCACTAAGATTTCTAAACCCTATCAGACATCGTTCATGTGGTTCAAGATTCTGATCCAGTCAACCCTTATCTTTTTTTATAGGTAAATAAGCTCTATCAACTTTGATGTGCACAAAATATTGCTTGTTGTCACTAAGGGGCACACACCAGTTTCTTCGAGGAGTTGTGCACGATCAGTAGTTTCTACACTTATGCATCTCGCTCCTCCCTTTATGCAGACCCAGTAGTGTCCACAGGGTGGCGCAATCTCCCTATTCTCTTCATAGAACCTCATGGGCGGCACTGTCGCACAGCTGTTAGCACTGCGTCTTCACAGGTCTAGGGACCTAGATCGATCCCTGGCTCGGGTCACTGTGGAGTTTGCACATTCCCCTCGTGTCTGCGTGGGGTTTCCTCCGGGTACTGCAGTTTCCACCCACAGTCCAAAGATCTGCGGGTTATGTTGATTGGCCATGCTAAGAAATTGCACCTTAGTGTCCAGGGATCCGTAGGTTAGAGGGATTAGTATGGGGATAGGGCCTGGGTTGGATTGTGTTCGGTGCAGACTCGATGGGCCGAAGAGCCTCTTTCTGCATTGTAGGGTTCTATGATGAAGAATTTAAAGTTAAGAAGTAGTGGCGGATTAACTACCACCCGGATTCTAAGGCTGAAATTTAGTAAGATTCCCCTGACCTTGCTCCCTGCCCCACCCTTCGTTGAGTAAAATGAAGTGATGTTACAGAACTTATATCGTTGTACTATGTATAAGGTACTACGTGTATAATATCACAAAGTTCTATGAATCAATTGCAGACCTTTTATTCATTGATTTTTCATTTTATTTCATGATAGTAAACTCATTGTTGCATTTATTTTGTATTTATTTCCATGTATTATAAGTCCGGTGATGAAGATCTTTTATTTATAGATATTTATTATATTCATTCACTCACGGGGTTTGTTTATGAAAATCTATTAAATCCTTAAAAGGGTTAAAACAATTTTTTTTTGCTCTCGGGTCCCTCCTCCCTTCCGGGTCCCTAGGCCTACTCACCTATTGGTTAGTCCGCCACTGTGTGTAAGTGACAGGGTGTTGGAGGGTGTGCGGGTCGAGGAAAAACGGGATGGTTTGTAGTGTTGAACAAAGAAGAAGAACACAGAACAGTGCAGCACAGGAACAGGCTGTTCAGCCCACCAAACCTATGACCCATCGGGAGCTGCTGAATGTCTCCCTCCATTTCCCGGCTGCTCATGTGTCTATCCAAATAAGCATTAAATGTCACTAACGAGTCTGCCTCAACCAGCGCACTTAGAAGTACGTTCCAGAAGTCCTCGACCCTCTGCGTAAAGAATGCTTCCCTTTTGAAATCATAGAAACCCTACAGTGCAGAAGGAGGCCATTTGGTCCCTCGAGCTTGCACCGACAACAATCCCACCCATGCCCGATCTCTGTTACTTCCACACTTACCCTGCTAATCCCTCTGAGCCAGAGCATCAATTTAGTATGGCCAATCAACCGCACATCTTTGGACTGTGGGAGAAAACTGGCGCACAAGGAGGAAACTTACACAAGATATAGAAAGAATGTGCTAACACAGACAGTCATCCACCCCAAATGGAGTCCGGGTCCCTCACACTGTGAGGCAGATACACTGTGTGTACCACTGTGCTGCTTGTGTTATTTAAAATTACGTCCAACACTCCAACAGAGGGGTTGCAGACTTATTCAAGCAATCTAGAATTAGAAGTATTATTGCAAGTGTTATCATGTATGGTTTAGGATATGTTGCATTCAGAGTAAATAATAAACAGATTCTCGAAGCAACATGCTCAGAGTGTGTACTCATGAGTCAGTGTCTGGGTGTTAGAGCGTGTGGGAGTTGTCTGAGTATGTGCGAGAATGGATGTGTGTGTGTGTGTGTGTGTGTGTGTGTGTGTGTGTATTTGAGTGTGTGTGTGTTTGAGTGTGTGTGTTTGAATGTGTGTGTGTTTGAGTGTGTGTGTTTGAGTGTGTGTGTGTTTGAGTGTGTGTGTTTGAGTGTGTGAGTGTGTTTGAGTGTGTGCGTATTTGAGTGTGTGTGTGTTTGAGTGTGTGTGTTTGAGTGTGTGAGTGTGTTTGAGTGTGTGCGTGTTTGAGTGTGAGTGATGTATAAGAATGTATATGTGGATGGGTTGAGTGTGTCAGTATATCAGTGTGCCTGTATTTGTGAGACCTTGTGTGAGTGGCTGATTATGCACATATGCATTTGAAGGTGGAATATTGTGAATGAAGTTGTCTGTACCAAGATGGGCATAATAACAGGTTTAAGTCCAACAGGTTTATTTGGAATCACGAGCACTCCTTTTTTCATCAAGCTCACCCAGTCTAACGCTGGCATCTCCACATCATATCCAAGAGGGTGTGAGACTCTACATGAGTCTGTAAATCTGATTGTGTGCATGAGAGAAGTAGAAAGGTCTATATATCAGGAACAACCTTCCTAGAACGGCAAAGAGGGGAAAATGCAGAAGGGGCTTATTATCTCAACTAGGTAATACTGATCTTACTGCACGCTGTGATCTTGCACCCATACTACTTCATCCCATCTTATCAGCAGATCCTTCAGTTCTTTTGCGTCTTTGAGTGTTCATACATCAGAGAATGAGTGCAGCAGACAAAATATCTGACACTTTGTTTCATTGCAAAATCAATTCTGTAGTGCTCTATCTCACACCTTAGCTCTATAAATTCTTCATCTTCGGATAATCATCCATTTCATTTTGAAAGACGCACTTGTGTCTGCTTCCATCACCTTATCAGGCAGATCATTCACTAACCACTCCTCCCATCAGAAGTTCTTGTCGTTATTCATGCCTATGTAGGCGTCACTGTCCAAGCCAGAATAAACTGCTCATCCCATTCAATCATGATGTAAGGCATCACAGTCCAGAAGAGAGTACATTTTGTCCATCCCAAGTGCCCCTTGATGAATGGTGCTTAAAAACCTAGTTCTTTAATCCCTTCTTAAATCCGCATTTCCCACGACAACAAACCTGCACTCAATTCACATCTAACTCCGTTGATAAAATGGTGATGTGCCAACTTCCAGATCTCTGCAATTTATGTGGTACAGATATTCCCAGGTTTAAACCAGATAACAGTGAGGAAATCAGTGGTATCGTTCAAAGTGAAAATGAAGTCTATCATTCTGCAGGGAAATTTTAGAGAATGATTGAATAATCATCCCACAAACAGTCTCTTTTGTTTTGTAAGTTTAGACACAATTGCCTGATTGAAATAGTAGGTCCAGAAGATACGCTGCACTTGAAAGCAAATCAGAGTATTGCACATTTTAAGGACATTAACCTTAAGGCAATCAGGTTGAATTCTTGGTGCGTTTTGGGATGGCATTTTTCACGAGCGAGACAGCTTGACACGCCATAGCATGCAAGACTGAGAACCAAATGGTGGAAAATTGGATTGCAATACGCACGGGTTTGAAAGGCCGCGGCAGACACGCTGGCCAGTACATAGAACATAGAAAACTACAGCACAAACAGGCCCTTCGGCCCACAAGTTGCACTGATCATACCCCTACCTACTAGGCCCAATCCCATTAAATCCCATGTACTCATTCCTCAATCCCATTAAATCCCATGTACTCATTTCTCAATCCCATTAAATCCCATGTACTCATCCCTCAATCCCGTTAAATCCCATGTACTCATCCCTCAATCCTGTTAAATCCCATGTACTCATCAGTACTTTACGACTCGCTCCGGTGAGGTTTATGAATCTCTCGAGGCTAACGGAGAATTTCGTTGTAAGAGGCAGTAAAATTCCGGCCGATGTGACCGGTAAACCTACTCGGTGCAGTAAAACAGTGTGACTCAATAAGAGAATGGAGATTTAAAAATATTGCCCAACCTAGACTCCCAGATTAAAGTCTGATGCTTTACCAACGGATTTATTCGAATTCATGTACAAACAGTGAGTACAGCGGCTCTTACTGGGTCACAACAAGCATTGCAACGTTCAGATTCTGCATTTCCTTTCTGCAGCCGCCACGCTCATCCTTACTCACGGCTTCCCAGCCCGTACTGACTTATTTCACAATTGTTGTTCCCAGTCCTGAACCTTTGCATTTCCCGTCATCTCCCATCAAAAACTCTTTTAGCTTCTCTGACTGAAATTAAAAATAGAATATATTAAGCTCACTGATATTGTAAAGTAAATACAGACACTTGTCCGACAGGGAAGGAGCTGGCTTGCTCAGGGAACCCCGCCAAACAGATGCCGTAAAAGTTGGTGATTTCAGATGCAATATGCACTCCATTCCTTAAACCAGGCAAGTGCCAGCAGCGGGTTCCATAGTGTAGTGGTTATCACGTCTGCTTTACACGCAGAAGGTCCTGGGTTCGAGCCCCAGTGGAACCAGCATGAGTTTTTAACAAATTACATTCAGCACAGATTCTTGACCATGAACAGTTTTGGCTGGTAAAGCACCCTTAAAGCTATGCTCCTAAAAGGTAACGTAATATGCAGAAAATTGAAGTCTGGCAGCAGCTTTCACTGGAGAAAATGTAGTTAACATTTCGAGTCAGCTCGACTCGCTCAGAATTATAGACACAGAAATATGTTAGGAAGGAGATATTGCATCAAAATGTAGCAATCTCGGGATCGGGGAAAGAGTTGGTGGGACTGCATGGGGAATATAGATGGATGGATATTAATAAAAAGTTTAACGTGTAGGAGAAAGCTCACAGTCTAAAGTCGTAGAGTTTTAGTGTGCAAAATAGCACATCGTCTGCCATCAAGTACCGATCTATTCAATTCTATTTCTCAGCACTTGGTCCATTGCCTTCTATGCTGAGACATTTCAAGTGTTGGTCTCAAAACATTTTAAATGTTTTGAGGTTTCCGACCTCGATCACTCTTTCTGGCAGTGAGTTATATGCTCCCACAGCCCTCTGCGTGATAAAGGCTTTCCTTAAACATCCTCCAAATACCCTGCTCCTTATAAAGTTGTTAAACCCGACTTTGAATCCCAAAGGCTACAACATTCCCAATTGAAAGATGAGATACCACTCCTCCAGTTGTACCGCGATTCAATGGATCATTTCAGCAGTAAGAAGTCTCACAACACCCTGTTAAAGCATCGCATTGTACCGCAAGTCCAGGGGTAACCTCAGATTCTCCACTTCTCCAGCTTCCACCCTAAACACTTTAAAGAAGCCATCTCCTACGGACAAGCATTCCGTATACACAGGATCTGCTTAGATGAGGAGGATTGCAATAGGCACCTCCAGACGCTGAAAGATGTCTTCATAAGAAAGGCATATGGTGCTCGACTCATTGATCTATAGTTCCGATGCGCCATAGCGAAAAACCACACTGACCCCCTCTGAAGACAAACACGGGACACAGTAGACAGAGTGCCCACCACCCAGAAATTACGGCATCTTATCCGGAACCTTCAACATGTCATTGATGAAGACAAACATCTCGCCAAGGCCATCCTCACATCCACTTCTTGCCTTCACAACTTCAACCAGACCATTGTCCACGGCAAACTACCCAGTTTCGGGAAAGCAATGGCCACGGCAACACACAACCCTACCACAGCAACTTCTGCAAGACATGCCGGATCATCGACACGGATGCCATCATCTCACGTAAGAACACCATCCACTAGGTACACGGTACAAACTCTTGCAACCCGGCCAAAGTTGCATACCTGATACGCTGCAGGAAAGGATGTCTCAAGGCATGATACACTGGAGGGACCATGCAGACGCCACGACAATGGATGACTGAACACCGTTCGACAATCACCAGGTAGGAGTGTTCCCTTTCTGTTGGGCAACTCAGCAGCAGTCACAGGCATTCAGCTTCTGATCTTCAATTAAGCATTCTCTACCTTACCTCTCGGCACCCCTCCCCTGAAATCTAAGTGGGGTAGAAAAGCGATGACAAAAAATCAAGACGAGGATTCTGAAGATGGAAACAGTGAGTCATAGAGTCGAGAGCAGTAGGGACCAGGAGCAAATTGAGGGAAGGGGAGATATTGTGACCAAAGCAATAGTTTGTTTTCTTACTTTTTGAATAAGGCTGCACTGGAGGTATAAACGCACTAAAGCAAAAATAGAGACAATGCTATCTGGGGAAATTCGCACCTTCGTAACAAGCTCAAGGAAAGATTGTGTCCTAGGTCCAACCATCAATGGCCTTTCTTCTCGCATCAAGTCAGAAGAGGTGATGTTCACTCGTGAATGCATAATCCTCTGCACCATTCATGATTCCTCAGATTCTGAAGCAGGCTGTGTCCATGTGCAACAAGGTCTGGACAAAATTCAGGCTTAGGCTGATAAATGGCAAGTAATAGAACATAGAACATTACAGCGCAGAACAGGCCCTTCGGCCCTCCATGTTGCGCCGACCAATTAAGAAAAAGCAATGACCTTCTCATTGAAAACCATTCCCTTTTCATCCATAAATCTATCTACGGACCTCTTAAACGCCCCCAAACTTAGCGCATCTATAACTGCAGCAGGCAGGGCATTCCATACCCTTACCACCCTCTGGGTAAAGAACCTACCTCTGACATCCGTCCTATAACTACCACCCCTTAATTTAAAGCTATGTCCCCTTGTGCTAGCTTTCTCCATCCTAGGAAAAAGGCTATCACTTTCCACCCTATCTAAACCTCTAATCATCTTATATGTTTCAATAAGGTCTCCTCTTAGCCGCCTTCTTTCTAACGAAAACAACCTCAAATCCCTCAGCCTCTCCTCATAAGACCTGCCCTCCATACCAGGCAACATCCTGGTAAACCTCCTCTGTACCCTCTCCAATGCCTCCACATCTTTCTTATAATGCGGGGACCAGAACTGCACACAATACTCCAAGTGCGGCCGCACTAGAGTTTTGTACAGTTGCAACATGACGTTGCGGCTCCGAAATTCAATCCCCCTACCAATAAAAGCTAAGACTCCGTATGCCTTCTTAACAACCTTATCGACTTGATTGCCAACTTTCAGGGATCTATGCACATATACACCTAGATCCCTATGTTCGTCAACACTATTAAGAGTCCTACCATCAGCCCTATACTCTACACATTTGTTATTCATTCCAAAGTGAATTACCTCACACTTTTCCGCATTAAACTCCATTTTCCACCTCTCGGCCCTTTTGTAATATTCAGGATTTGCAAATGCCAGCAATGACAATTTCTAGCAAGAGAGAATCTTGACATTCAATGCATTAGCATGGCTGAATGTGCTATAATCAACACCTTGTGTGGTCGCCATTGACCAGGAGCTGAAATACTGAGTGCAGGTCAAAGTCTGGGAATTCTGCAGAGAGTAACTTACCTCTTGGCTCATCAAACTCTGTACACAAATCAGAAGTGTGATGAACTAAAACAAAAAAAATGGAAAATCCAATAGATTTGACAGCATTTGTTGGGCGACTATAGACAAACATTTTGAGTCTCGTTGTCCCTTTGTCAAGTGGAAGGAATTTTGTTTCAGATTCTAGCACCCATAGTATTTCGCTTTTATCTAAAGTGTGGGCACCTACAATCCACTCAGCTGGAATGCAGCTCCAATTACGCGTAAGAGATTGAAAACTACCCAGCGCAAAGCATCCATCCCGATCAGCATTCCATCCACCACCGTCAATATCCATTCCCTCCACCACCAATGCAGTGGAAGCAGCGATTACCATCCACACACGGCACTGCTGTGGATTATCAAAGCTCCTTCAGCAGTGCTTTCTGAACTCATGAACTAGAAAGTCAAGGACTGCAAATACCTGGGCACACCACCCACTGGAGATTATCTTCCAAGTCACTTACGATCCTGACTTGGAAATCTGTTTCCGATCCTTTACGGTTTCTTGGCCAAAGCCTTGACCTCCCTCCCTTAAAACCTTGTGGGAGTAGCGACACCACACGGATTATGTGGTTCATGGAAGTGGCTCACCACCATCTTCTGAAGAGAAACTATGGATGTCAATGAAATACTACCCTAGTCCATGACCTGTGAATGATTATTAAAAAACACTTATAAATCGACTAAACCAAAAACAATTTATTCGAAAACTTTTCAGATGGGGTTCATTAATATATTTTGTTTGGAACAAAATGGAGATCCGCTTATTTGTTGGAAACTACATGTGAAATTCACTAGTAAAATAAAGCGATCTCGGTGTTACGTATGCATCGATCAGTAAAAGTCATAGCACAGGTTAACAATATCGTTGAGAAAACATAAGCTGTTTGATTTTTTTTCCTTAGGAATAGAAACGGATGCAAGGTAAGTCAAAGTAATATCATAGTTCTAATCACCAGATTATAATGCGAACATACAAGCACTGTAGAGGGTGCTTGAGGGTTTGCAAGGGTGAATCCAGAAGTGTCTTGGTGTACATATTAGGAAAGTGTTACAAGGCTGAACCTGCTTCTTGAATAGTGGAAAGTTTCAACATGAATCGTGTAAATATCACAGAATGAAATGTATTTCAATTTTAAGTGCCAGGGAACCAATTGTACCATCTTAAAGAGTTATGTTTGGAGAGCGTGAAGCCGATCTTAAAATAACTTCATTGATTGGATATGGATTAAATTCAAAATTTCAGATGGGCTTTTAATATTACTTCAAACAACAGGAGCGCGGAATACGTTATAATTGAAAGAAAATCCGAATATCGCAAATATTTCCGGTATCAGCATGAATTCGTTTTTGAAGATAAAGCTCATTCATTAGTTGGAGAGGCTAATTTTATTCCGGATCCATGGGTAAACCAGCACTTCATTATACTCTCATTCAGAAGTAGTTTTCTCTTAACATCGCTGTGGTAGCTACTCTGACAGTGCTGTTGGGAAGAGAAATCCTGCACTTGAAATCAACAACAGTGAGGAAATGGGTGATATCATTCAAAATGAAGATAACTCCATCTGTTGGAGGGGAAACATTAGGCAGTGATGGAATAATCAACTGCCGCTGACAACACACATTTGTCAATCAAAATCGCTCTTAATGCATTCTTGAAAGCAAATTTTTTCAAAACATCGCAGCGCCAACTAAGTGCCAACATGAATTGTAAAAACATCACTGAATGAAATGTATTTAAATGTTAACTGCCATGGAATAAATTATGTCATCTTAAAGAGCTTTCTTTTGGCAGCAAAACGTCGATGTTAAAATAGCCATGGTCAATGGACTCCTCCCCCCCCCCCCCACCCCTCCCGTACACCCCGCAGAGTTGCAATGTCTAATATCAGGGGGAATTCACATAACGTGAGGGTGGAAAGTTCAAAGGAGATGTGACGGGAAAAAAAAATTATGCAGAGCCTGGTAGTTGCCGAGAACGCGCTGCCAGGCATGCTGGTGGAAGCAGATTTAAAAGGCTTTTAGATGAGCACATGAATTTGCAAGGAACAGAGAGATTGGACCAAGGGCAAAGAGATGATATTCGGGCATCATGTTCTTTACAACATCAAGGGCCGAATGGCCTGATCTGTGCTGTTCTATGTTCTATCACACTGCTGTCAGACACAATATAGAAGCTGGATGCCGTATTAAACAAGTGGGGTACAGTAATCATTTGTCTTCAAATCCCTGAATATCGAAGCTGTGAGAAGACAGGCCAGGCTTGTGGCAGTCAGGCGATTCAGGGCCGGTTCTGCTTCAATTAGAGAGCTGAACGATGAGAGAAGATCATTGCCAAAGTTGTGCCTCTACCAGCGGGATTGGAAGCTGTGGGTAAAGTCTCCGGCAATGGAGGATAAGGGAGTATGAATAAGCTCTGAGACGTGGAGAGATAGGAAAGTGTGTTTCCGGTCTGAGGGAGCGGGGAGAGGAGCGTGTGGACAAGCTTTCAGGGCCTAAGGAAGTGTGGATAGACACTGAGGGGCGGAGGGGCTCAGGACAGGAGACACCAGCACTGAGGAACAGGAGATTGTGGATAGACTGGGACACGCAGAGGAAAGAAAAGACTGGAGTGACCGGGGTGGCGGTGGGAGGGGGGGTGGGGGTAGGTTGTGGAACAGGACGGCATGGAGAGACTCAGCGAAGGGATTGGAGTCCGTGGATAGATCCTAAGGAAGTCATTCGGCAGTATGGACTCTCAGAAGTGGTGGAAGAACATGGTAACTGCCCCTTCGATGAGCACACAAACGGTAATTGCCATTGAGTCCATGAGGAGCGACAAACACACAGTCTCAGCCGATGTTCCTTCCAATGGCAATCGACAACAAGACAGACATCAAAAAGCACAGACCTGACCACTCGGTCTTCTGCTGAGGACGAGAGGCATGAAAGGCGTGAGAAAGACGCTTCAGAGAGAACATGTCAACAGCGGCAGCGGGGCCAGTCTGTCTCTGAGAAACCTCCAAGAGACAGAGTGAATCTACAGTCAGAGGCTACAAGAAAATTCCAATTGCAGCCCAGAATCTTTCTAAAAGACCACCACATTTTGGAGCACAAGGGCCAATGGAGGCTTGGTCAAGCAGTCTGTGTGATATGTTACGTAATGAGTTGCAAGCCTTCAGTCACAGGGGACACTCAATGCCATTGGTCCTGAAGATAACCATTGCTTTGAATTTTAACGCACCCAGCTTCCTTCAGGAATGCAAAAGAAATGATTGCAGAGACTCCCAGGCAGGATTCGGAAGGTTACCAATTGAAAGTGTCATGGTGCATGTTTTAGATTATGTTGCATTCAGAGTGAATAATAAACCGATTCTCAAATTATGTTTTCACCGTGTACATTCATGTCTGGATACTTGAGTTTGTGAGCGTGCGTGAGTTTGTGTGTGATTGCGTGAATATGTGAGTGTGAGTGTGTGTGAACTTGTGAGTGAGTGTGTGTGCGAATGTGAATGTGAGTGTGTGTGCGTTTGTGAGTGAGTGTGTGTGCGAATATGAATGTTAGTGTGTGTGAGTTTGTGTGAGTGAGTGTGTGTGCGAATGTGAATGTTAGTGTGTTAGTGATAGGTAAGAATGCCTGTGTGGCTGGGTTGATTGTGTCAGTATATCGGTGTGCCCGTATTTGTGAGAGCTTGTGTGCGTGAGTATTCTTTCGTGCCTTTGGAGGCGAAATTCTATGAATGCAAGACTCTGTGTAACCAACAAGGTGTTAGACGGTGCGTTACTCCATAGCTTTGACTGAGTGTGTGAGGAGATGGAAAGGTCTGTATGTAAGGAATAATCTTCATGGAACTTCAAATAGTGGAGACCACAGATAGTGTTATCTCAAATCTATAACACTCATGAGTTTCCAGCCACAGTACCTCATTAGCAGATAACAAGACAACGAACAAAGACAATTAAAACATAGCAACAGGCCCTTTGGCCCTCCAAGCCTGCACGACCATGCTGCCAGTCTGAGCTAAAATCCTCTACCCTTCCGGGTCCATTTCCCTCTATTCCCATCCTATTCCCATGTTTGTCTAACGTAGAACTCTATAGTGCAGAAGGAGGCCCGTCGGCCCATTGAGTCCACATCAAACAATCCCACCCAGGCCCTTCCCCTATATTCCTACATATTATACCCACTAATTCCTCTAACCTCCGCTACCCTGGACAGTAAGAGGCAATTTCTTAGTATGGCCAATCAACCTGACCCGTACATCTTTGTCCAGACTTTCCTTCAAAGATTCTTCCGTTCCATTGCATCTTTGAGTGTTCGCACAATATTGAATACGTACAGCAGAGAAGATGTCTGGCATTTTGTTGCTGTGCGAAATCAACTCAGCATTGCTCTATCCGCCTTAGCTCTGTAAACCCCATATCTTCAAATAAGCATCCATTTCGTTTTGAAAGACGCATTTGTGCCTACTTCTACCAACTTCACAGGCAGTGGCGAGAGGTCGGTGGGAAGTGTGGATTCTTTACCTGACTAAGAGCAATAGGTTGCAAATAGTCATTGATTCTAATCCTTTTGTATATAGTTCTCTCCGAAACACATTCCATCATCCTATTCCGACTCTTATATCGCATACAAAGCGTACGGTTTGGAATGGCTCCGTACGAGTGGAAACGGCCGGGACATTTACGATGTGAAACAGAAATGCAATCATGCTTTCAAAGAGTATGACTCGATGCGAGAATTGAGATTTAGGAGAATCGCCCGAAAACAGACTTGAACGCTGAAACCTCAGATGAACTGGCTGATGTTCTACTCACAGAGCTATCCGGGGTTCGGTGCACAGCACCCTCTAATGGCTGGGTGCAAAAAATGCCTGTCTCAAATTTTGCATTTCCATCTCGTACCTTCACATTACTCCCTGTCAAACAACCATTCAAAATTCACCTGAAACCTTCTTAATTATTCAACTGAACCTCTCAAACCACACTGCTTCCTAATTTCTTGCTTCACAAACGATCGTCACGATACGTAAACCTTTCAAATTGCCGCTAACTCCAGGCCGGCAACATCAGTTATCCGGCTCTGGTAAAGATGCTGCACAGCGCCCTTTGCCGGCTGGACCCGAACGTTGCATGGCTGAAATTTTGCATTTCTTCCAGCAATCATCCAATAGCTTCAGATTATTTCCATCACACAGTCATTTACCATTGGGTTTAAAACAGTCACTGCTTTCCTCACAATTACACAGCTCTCTCCCACTCAAACCTCACAGCCTCTGCAAACTTTACTTCATGAATGATCGTCAAACAACAGAAATCCTTTCAACTGCCGCAAACTCCGGATGCACACATTTAAACATTGTATTGTGTTGACCGTAATTCTGTGAGCGACGCGTTGAGATGGTAGTGTAGCAGGACAGTAGAGTGAAGGGTTGTAGAAATGGGAGGATGGGGTATTAACATGATTCAGACCAATATATTGCAACTATTAATCTATCGAAATCCTGACCTGAGCAGTTCTCTCCAAATCACTGGAGGACCTTCGATGTTTGCTTTTCCTTCGGATTGCAGGAGCCACCGTAGTTTGCTTTGATTTTTATATACAGATTGTAATGGCGATTGGGCCTTTGCAGTGGCGCCGTGGCTAAGGTGGTGAAAGCGCCTGTCTAGTAAACAGGAGATCCTGAGTTCGAATCTCAGCGGCGCTTTCGCGTTAGTGACATTTTGCAACAAAATCTCTCTTGCTCTGAGACGCTGCAACTCGACCGTTACACAGTTGGACAGCAGGAAAAGGCGGCCAGAGACGCATTTCGGCTCTGCCGGCCATCAAACACCTATTAAAATGATTGAATTTTGCTGCTGGCGACACTTGCAATGGTCAATGGCGTGTGAGGAATTGTCAAATGATAACTTTTAATCGATTTTGAAGAACACCTCGTTGAACACTTGCGTTCAGACTGGAAAAAAAGCCACGCCCGAACAGGGACTTGAACCCTGGACCCTCAGATTAAAAGCCTGATACTCTACCGACTGAGCTACCCGGGCTCTTGAGGGCCACGCTTTTCCTTCCCTTGAACAAGCCGCGCTCTGATATGGCGTTAGACGAAATCAGATTGAAGGCGAGTTCGTTTTTTAATGTGGGTGGTTAATGTCACGTTATCTACTTTAAATTCAAGACGAGTATTTCGTGTCACTTTCTACCCGTCCAAAAATGAAATCGGGCTGAGCATTTCATCGATTTGGCTCCAGAAGCACCTCATCATTTTAGTAGTCTCTTTCCATGACTCCTTCCCTTTTTCTAACTATGCCAGCGGTATCAATATGAACCACTACCTCTGGCTCCACTTGAAGATTTCTAGAATGCAACCAGAAACATCCCGGATCCCGGCACCAGGGAAAACACCACCATCCGAGATTCCCGTCTGCCTCCACAAAATCAACTGTCGGACCCCTTCACTATAGAGTCCCCGATTAGTACTTCCTTCCTCTTCCTTTCCTTATCCTTCTGAGCTACTGGGCCTTCAAACTGTCAACGACGGCTTTTGTTCATAGGTTCATCTCTGAGAAATAATTTGCCGCAGCTTCAACGCATTTGATTTTCAAAATTGTGTTCACTATTTCCAGCAAGGCATCCGTGAAAAAAGAAATTGGATTGTCACTGAACACTTCGTTCGGTCGTATGTTTCTATTGCTCAAGAATAAACTGAAATGGTTTGGCAGCTTTAACAGTTTTAACACTGCAGAGCGGTCTCCTGAGTAACCAGTCAGTAGAAGAGAGTTGCTAGCGAATCTGGTCTCCACACCTTCCCAAGCAATTACATAAAAAAAAAAGCTGATGTTTTGAGTATCTGTCAGTCCATCAGAAATAGGGGGATAAGCAGCATTCACTTAGCATAGGTGCCGTGGCTAAGTTGGTGAAAGCGCCTGTTTAGTAAACAGGATGATCCTGAGTTCGAATCTCAGCGGTGCCTTCATGAAAGTGGCATTTTGCAACAAAATCTCTCTTGCTGTAAGGCGCCCCAACGCGACCGTCATATAGTTGGATAGCAGGAAAAGGCGGCTAGAGACGCATTTCGGCTCTACTAGCCATCAAACACTTATTAAAATGGTTGAATTTTGCTGCTGGCGACACTTGCAATGGTCAATGGCGTGTGAGGAATTGTTAAAGGACAACTGTTAATTGATTTTGAAGAACATCTCATTGAACAGCTGCGTTCAGGCTGGAAGAAAAACAACACCCGAACAGGGACTTGAACCCTGGACCCTCAGATTAAAAGTCTGATGCTCTACCGACTGAGCTACCCGGGCTTTTGATAACCACGCTTTTCCCTCCCTTGAACAAGCCGCGCTCTGATATGGCGTTAGACGAAATCAGATTGAAGGAGAGTGCGTTTTTTAATGTGGGTGGGGAAATGCCATGTTATCCACTTTAAATTCAAGACGAGTATTTCGGGTCACTTTCTAACTGTCCAAAAATCAAATCGGGCTGAGCATTTCACAGATTTGGCTGCACAAGCACCTCATCATTTCACCCATTTTGGCTTCGTCCTCTCTCGTTCCCAGTCAATTCATTTTGATTCCCAACTCCACCCCACCAACCCCCGCAACCATTCTAGTTTAAAGGCTCCCCAGTAGACTTAGACAACCTGCCGCCAGGATATTGGTCCCCCTGGGATTCAACTGCCACCCCTCCTTTTTGTGCAGGTCACACCTGACCCTAAAGATGTCCCAATGATTCAGGAACCCGAATCCCTGCCCCCTGCTCCAATCCCTCAGCCAAGCATACATGCTCCACCTCATTCCATTCTAGCTTTCATTTTCTTGTGGCACAGGAAACAAACCTGAGATTATTACCTTTGCGTTCCAACTTCTCAACTATCTAACTCCCTGTAGTCTCTTTCCATGACTCCTTCCCTTTTTCTAACTATGCCAGCGGTATCAATATGAACCACTACCTCTGGCTCCACTTGAGGATTTCTAGAATGCAACCAGAAACATCCCGGATCCCGGCACCAGGGAAAACACCACCATCCGAGATTCCCGTCTGCCTCCACAAAATCAACTGTCGGACCCCTTCACTATAGAGTCCCCGATTAGTACTTCCTTCCTCTTCCTTTCCTTATCCTTCTGAGCTACTGGGCCTTCAAACTGTTAACGACGGCTTTTGTTCATAGACACATCTTTGACAAATAATTTGCCGCAGCTTCAATGCACCTGATTTACAAAATTGTGTTCTCTATTTCCAGCAATACATTCGTGAAAAAGAAATTGGATTGTCACTGAACACTTCGTTCAGCAGCATCTTCCTATTGCTCAAGAATAAACTGAAATGGTTCGGCAGCTTTAACAGTTTTAACACTGCAGAGCAGTCTCCTAAGTAACCAGTTAATAGAGGAACGTTGCGGGTGAATCTGCCCTCCACGTCCTCCCAAGCAATTATAATCGTGTTTGTTGATGTTCTGAATATCTGTCAGTCCATCAGAAATAGGGACATGAGAAGCATCCAATTAGCTTTAGTAAATCCATAGAACGAAAATAGCAAATGCTGAAAATCTCTGCATTTGTCGAGAGAGAACAGAGACAACGTTACGAGTCAGGATGACATTTGCTCAGGATGCAGAATCTCAACATTGGAAAAGAAGCCAGAAGCAGAACGAGGTCGTTGGACCCTTCGAGACTGCTCCGCCATTCATTATGGCCGATCATCGAATCCTGATCACCCAAACTTCCGTACCTCTTTGGCCGAAAGATAAAGGTTATCTCTTCTTCAAATCAAACAGAGTTTGGCTTCAAGTGCATTGTGTGGTAGTGAATTCCACACATTCAGCACCCTCTGGGTGAAGAAATTTCCCGACACTTTGTTTCTGTTCTCTGTGCCCAGATGCTATAGGACCTTCGGTGATTTTCCAGCATGTTTGTTTTTCTTTCAGATTGCAGTGTTCACCGTAGTTTGCTTTTATTTTTATTTTTAGATTGTAAAGGTATGTCGATCTATGCCGTGGCTAAGTTGGTGAAGGCGCCTGTCTAGTAAACAGGAGATCCTGAGTTCGAATCTCAGCGGTGCCTTCATGTAAGTGAGATTTTGCAACAAAATCACTCTTGGTGTGAGACTCCGCAACGAGACCGTCACACAGCTGGGCAGCAGGAAAAGGCGGCCAGAGGCGCATTTCGGCTCTGCCTGCCATCAAACCCCCATTAACGTTTTGCTGCTGGCGACATTTGCAATGGTCAATGGCGTGTGAGGAATTATCAAAGGACAACTGTTAATCGATTTTCAAGAACATCTCGTTGGCCAGTTGCGTTCAGGCTGGAAGAAAAGCAACGCCTGAACAGGGACTTGAACCCTGGACCCTCAGATTAAAAGTCTGATGCTTTACCGACTGAGCTATTCGGGCCGCAGAGCGCTCAGCTTTCCCCTCCTTTGAACAAGACGCGCTCTGACATGGAGTTAGACGAGATAAGATTGAAGGAGAGTTCGTTTTTTTAAAATGGGTGGGGAAGTGTCATGTTATCCACTTTAAATTCAAGATGAGTATTTCGTGTCACTTTCTAAATGTCCAAAAATCAAATCGGGCTGAGCATTACATCCATTTGGAACCACAAGCACCTCATCATTTCACCCACTTTACATTCTTCCTCTCTCCTTCCTATATTGCGTCTCAAAGTAAATCAACTGTGGTTCAGTTCATTCATGCACTTGCCCAGTAGGCTGATATTCCTGAGTTAAAATCTCCGTGATACTTGTTTATGCATTTCACGTTGTACAATTTGATGTAAATCACCATCTCTCTGAGGACCAGCAGTTTCAGTGTCCTGCATTCTACAGCATAAAGTGTCCCTTTTGTACAATGAATCTGTTCCGGACATCAAGCACGTGTCTGTTCTATTTAAACAGTGACGCTTTTTCACTCTGCACAGATCTTCAAACTGTTAACGACACGTTGTTTGTTCATATGCACGTCATTGACAAATAATTTGCCGCAGATTCAATGCATTTGATTTTCAAAATTGTGTCTATTTGAAACATGCAATCCGTGAAAAAGAAATTGGATTGTCACTGAACACTTCGTTCGGCAGCATCTTCCTATTGCTCAAGAATAAACTGAAATGGTTTGGCAGCTTTACAGTTTGAACACTGCAGAGCAGTCTCCTAAGTAACCAGTTAATAGAGGAAAGTTGCTGGTGAATCCGGCCTCCACGTCCTCCCAAGCAATTATAACCGTGTTTGGTGATGTTCTGAGTATCTGTCAGTCCACCAGAAATAGGGGCATGAGTAGCATCCACTTAGCTTTAGTAAATCCACAGAACTGAAGTAGAAAATGCTGAAAATCTCTGCATTTGTCCAGAGAGGACAAAGACAACGTTACGAGTCAGGATGACATTTCCTCAGGATGCAGAATCTCAACCATAGAACGATAGAAAATTACAGCTCAGAAACAGGCCTTTTGACCCTTCTTGTCTGCGCCGAACCATTTTTTGCCCAGTCCCAGTGATCTGCATTTGGACCATCTCCCTCCACATCCCTCTCATCCATCAACCCATCCAAGTTTTTCTTAAATATTAAAAGTGACCCCAAATTTACCATTTTATCCGGCAGTCATTCCACACTCCCACCACTCTCTGCGTGGAGAAATCCCCCCCTACCCCCCATATGCCCTCCGAACTTTTCTCCTTTCACTCTTAACCCATGCCCCTGTTTATTTTTCTCTCCCCTAACCAACATTGGAAAAGAAGCCAGAAGCAGGACCACGTAGTTCCGTCCTTCGAGACTGCTCCGCCATTCATTTTGATCATGGCCGATCATCGAATCCCGATCACCCTTCCTCCCATACCCCTGGATCCCTTTCGCCCAAGAGACAAACCTAATCTCTCCTTGAAATCAAACAAAGATTGGCTTCAAGTACATTGTGTGGTAGTGAATTGCACACATTCAGCACCCTCTGGGTGAAGAAATTTCCCGGAACTTTGTTTCTGTTCTCTGTGCCCGGATGCTGGAGGACCTTCGGTGATTTTCCAGAATGTTTGCTTTTCTTTCAGTTTGCAGAATCCACTGTAGTTTGCTTTTTATTTTTAGATTGTAAAGTTACGGCGATCCATGCGTCGGTGCCGTGGCTAAGTTGGTGAAAGCGCCTGTCTAGTAAACAGGAGATCCTGAGTTCGAATCTCAGCGGCACCTTCCTCTAAGTGACATTTTGCAACAAAATCACTCTTTCTGTGAGACGCCGCAACTCGACTGTCACACAGTTGGACAGCAGGGAAAGGCGGCCAGAGGCGCATTTCGGCTCTGCCGCCCTTCAAACACCTATTAAAGTACTTGAATTTTGCTAGTGGCGACACTTGCAATGGTCAATGGTGTGTGAGGAATTGTCGAAGGACAACTGATAATCGATGTTGTCCAGTTGTGTTCAGGCTTTAAGAAAAGCAACGCCCGAACAGAGATTTGAACCCTCGCGCTTCAGATTAAAAGTCTGATGCTCTACCAGCTGAGCTATCCGGGCTTCTCATAGGAGAGCTCTTCCCTCCATTGAACAAGCCGCGCTCTGATATGGAGTTAGACGAGATAAGATTGAAGGAGAGTTCGTTTTTTTAATGTGGGTGGGGAAGTGTCATGTTATCCACTTTAAATTCAAGATGAGTATTTTCTGTCGCTTTCTAAATGTCCAAAAATCAAATCGCGTTGAGCATTTAATCGATTTTGCACCACAAGCACCTCATCATTGCACCCACTTTACATTCTTCCTGTCTCCTTCCTATATTGTGTCCCAAAGTAAATCAACTGTGGTTTAGTTCGTTCATGCACTTGCCTAGTAGGCCGATATTCCTGAGTTAAAACTTCCGTAGTACTTGTTTATGTATTTCACGCTGTACAATTTGAAGTAATTTACCAGCTCTCTGAGGACCAGCAGTTTCAGTGTCCTGCATTCTACAGCATAAAGTGTCCCCTTGGCACATTGAGTCTGTTCCGGACATCAAGCACGTGTCTGTTCTATCTAAACAGTGAGTCTTTTTCTCTCTGCACAGGACTTCAGTCTATTAACGGATTGCATTTACTGCCCGCAATAAATACTCCACAAGGAGAAACAGGCTTTAAGAACTCCGGCTCTCAATCTAATGTTACAACAAGCACCCAAATTCCACAAGTAACAAGACCACAGAAACACTAAAACTACTCAAATTTTTAGATCAACCTTAGATTTTCTCTTATTAATTTTCCACGTTGCCAATTAATTTATAATATTTCCGGAGTAATTCTCCCCCTTATTACATCTCAGAGGACTCGATCCTCAAATTCTACCGACTTGAACACAGGCACCGTGGGACTCTAACCTTCCACTTTCTCACTTAATAAACCTAGGGACACTAACCGCCAGGCCCATGTAGGGGACTCTAACCACCCGGTGAAGGATTAGTCAGTGTTCAAGGACGTACGTCATCTCAGTGTTTTGTCAACACAGAGCCTCGGGGATGAGGACTGAGCAATGTGTTTAGTGAGAGAGATCAAGGTATAATCTTACCTTGTGGCCATCCCATCTCACATCATTGACACTCAGATGATCACTTATTTAGTCCGCCTCAGAGGACAGTTGTATATCTTGGATCCCAGGTTTCGGCACCAAATTGTCTGGTTCACTTTTCAGAGACCCTTAGGTAATTGATTGAAGAATAAGACAAGTACAAGAAAACCCAGTCCGTTATTTTCAAGCAAGTAGGAACTTGTTTAGAGAATCGCTTTATTAACTCAGAACAGTGTTCTGAGCTTAGCCGAACGATGCTACCTCGAACGGGTCATCTACCCCTTTCTACTCTTTCTACAGCAATTAGTCACGTACATACAGTATAACTTCATCCAGATCACGTGCTTAGCAACAGCAAAAGTAAGTAGAAATACAGTTATAGGTGAGTAAAAATATGTCGGAACTCACCCCCCAGTTGCCATCGAAACTGCACGTCCACCATTGCTCCAGTGTGAGATAGCAACCGTTCTTATATATATACCTTGGGATGTCACTTTGCTCATAAAATGAATGTCACATTCTTTAAACAAGGACAGCATTTAGCCAAGTCCAGTCTAGACTGATTTAATAAAGCAAAGAGGTTCGTTATTTACAAGGCCAGCGAGACAATTCAGAATAAGGAGTATGTACTGATATCAGCACAAGTTGTCTCAAACAAGATGCAGCTCATCACAGCTTTTAAGCGAATGGAGACATAGAACATAGCAGAACTACAGCACAAACAGGCTCTTCGGCCCACACGATGCGCCGATCACGTCGCTAATTTTAGACTTACTTATAACCCTCAATCCTATTAAATCCCATGAACTCATCCAGATGTCTCTTAAAAGACCCTATCGAATTTGCTTCCACCACAAAAGACGGCAGCCAATTCCACCCATCCATCACCCTCTGAGTGAAAAACTTACCCCTGACATCTCCTCTACCAACTCCCCAGCACATTAAACCTGTGTCTTCTTGTAGCAACCATTTCAGCCCTGGCAAAAAGCCTCTGAGAAGCCAACCGATCTATACCTCTCAACATCTTACACACCTCTATCAGACCAACTCTCATCCTTCGTCTCTCCAAGGAAAGAGTGCAGAGGAGGTTTACCAGGATGCTGTCTGGTATGGAAGGTCTGAGTTACGAGGAGAGATTAGGCAAATTGAGACTGTTTTCCTTAGAAAGACATAGACTTAGAGGAGATCTGATAGAGGTGTACAAGATTTGGAAGAGGATAGATAGAGTAAACAGGGTTAAGTTTTTTCCTAGGATGGACTCAAATAGCACGAGGGGTCACGTGCTTAGGGTGAGGAGGGTAAGGTATAATTTGGATGCTAAAGGGAGTTTTTTCACACAGAGGGTGGTGGGGATATATATATTGATATATATATCATATATCAATATATGATATTGATGTACTTGTTTTTATCTACAGGTGCTTTGGTCCGCCTAAACTCAGTCCCTCGATTGATGAAGGCCACTACATCATACACCTTCTTAACCATATCTTCTACCTGTGAGGCCGATTTAAGAGTCCTATGGACCCGGGCCCCAAATTCCTTCTGAACCTCTACACTGCTAAGAATTTTATCATTACCTTCAAACCATTTGACCTGCCAAGGTGGACCACTACACATTTATCTGGGTTGAAGTCCATCTGCCACTTCTCCACTCAGTCTTGCATCCTATCTATATCACGCCGCAACTTCTGACATCCTCCAAACTATCCACAACACCACCAACCTTCGTGACATCGGCAAACTTACCAACCCATCCCTCCACTTCCTCATCCAGGTCATTTCTGAAAATTACAGACATCAAGGGTCCGAGAACAGATCCTTGGGGCACTCCACTGGTGACTGACCTCCATGCTGAAAAAGACCCATCCATAACCTGTCTCTATGAGGCAAGCCAGTTTTGGATGCACAAGGTAACAGCCTCTTGCATCTAATTCCCTTTCACTTTCTCCAGAAATCTTGCATGCAGGACCTTATAGAACGCCTGCCGGAAGTCCATATAAACCACATCTACCGCTCTTTCTTCCTCAATGTGTTTAGTCACATTTTCAAAGAACTCATCCATACTGGTAAGGCACGATCTGCCTTTCACAAAACCGTGACATTTCATATTACCTTAAAGCAACCAGCTGTATTTGCAATTTTGCAGGATCTCAGCTTCCAAAATCTTGTTTACAAAAGATAAATTCATGGGATGTTAACCCCTTAACATCTCATTCCGGCCATCAAGCACGTGTCTGTTCTATCTAAACAGTGAGTCTTTTTCTCTCTGCACAGATCTTCAAACTGTTAACGACGACTTTTGTTCATAGGTACATCTTTGACAAATAATTTGCTGCAGCTTCAACGCACTTGATTTTTAAAATTGTGTTCTCTATTTCCAGCAAGACATCCGTGAAAAAGAAATTGGATTGTCACTGAACACTTCGTTCATCAGCATCTTCCTATTGCTCAAGAATAAACTGAAATGGTTTGGCAGCTTTAACAGTTTTAACACTGCAGAGCAGTCTCCTAAGTAACCAGAGGTTACTTAGTAGAGGAAGCCTAAGTAGAGGAAAGTTGCTGGCGAATCCGGCCTCCACGTTTTCCCCATCAATTATAATCGTGTTTGTTGATGTTCTGAGTATTTGTCAGTCCATCAGAAATAGGGACATGAGTAGAATCCACTTAGCTTTAGTAAATCCATCGAAGTGAAATAGAAAATGCTGAAAATCTTTGCATTTGTCGAGAGAGAACAAAGACAACGTTACGAGTCAGAATGACATTTCCTCAGGATGCAGAATCTCAACATTGGAAAAAAAGCCAGAAGCGGGACGAGGTCGTTGGGCCCTTCGAGACTGCTCCGCCATTCATTTTGATCATGGCCGATCATCGAATCCCGATCACCCTTCCTCCCACACTCCTGGATCCCTTTTACCCAAGAGCCAAGTGGAATCTCTCCTTGAAATTGAACAAAGTTTGGCTTCGAGTACATTGTGTGGTAGTTAATTGCACACATTCAGCACCCTCTGCGTGAAGAAATTTCCCGGAACTTTGTTTCTTTTCTCTCTGCCCAGATGTTTGCTTTTCTTTCAGATTGCAGGATACACCGTCGTTTGCTTTTACTTTTGTTTAATGCTTGTCGGGGTAGTGCGTAGGCGCCGTGGCTAAGGTGGTGAAAGCGCCTGTTGAGTAAAAGGAGATCCTCAGTTCGAATCTCAGTGGCACCTTCGTCTAAGTGACATTTTGCAACAAAATCACTCTTGCTGTGAGATGCCGCAACTCGACCGTCACACAATTGGACAGCAGGGAAAGGCGGCCGGAGCGCATTTCGGCTCTGCCGGCCATCAAACACCTATTAAAATGGTTGAATTTTGCTCGTGACGACACTTGCAATGGTCAATGGCGTGTGAGGAATTGTCGAAGGACAACTGTTAATCGATTTTGACGAACATCTGGCTGAAAAGTTGCGTTCAGGCTGGAAGGAAAAGCAACGCCCGAACAGGGACTAGAGCCCTAGACTCTCAGATTAAAAGTCTGATGCTCCACCGACTGAGCTATCCGAGCCCCCAACGCTAGAGCATTTCCCTCCGTTTCGTAAACCGGGCTCTCAGCGGAACTTAGAGGGGATGAGGTTGAAGGAGAGTTCGTTTTTTAATGTGGGGTGTGGTCTTGTCATGTTATCCACTTTAAATTCAAGATGATTATTTCGTGTCACTTTCTAAATGTCCAAAAAATCAAATCGGGCGGAGCATTTCATCCATTTGGCACCACAAGCACCTCATCATTTCACCCACTTTATATTTTCGTCTCGTTCCCATATTGCGAAACCCTTTGACACTGGAACCCAACAAGGCCTGTGGAGGATGATGGCAAAGTTCGGCTGTTCCCCACCTCCCTCCGCGACTCCTAATTCATTCAGATGGTACACCAGTTCCATGATGGCCAGAGTACTGGATGGCGGAGAACCCTCTGAGGCATTCCCAGTCACCAATGGAGTCAAACAGGGCTGGGTACTTGCACCCACATTATTCAGCATGATGTTTACTGCCATGCTGAATGATGCCTTCCAGCACAGTGTTGCTGGAATTAGCCTCAAGTACAGAGTGTATGGGAAGCTTTACAACCTGAGGAGACTTCAAGCTATTACCAAAGTGAAACAGATTATTCTGAGAGATTTCCTCTTTGCCGATGACTGCACCCTGTATGCTGACTCAGAGCCAGAAAAGCAAGGCAGTATGGGCAAATTTTCCACGGCTTGTGACAACTTTGGACTCACCATCTACATTAAAATTACTGAAGTCATACACCAGCGTGCTCCTCATGCACCATACACAGAACCCATAATCACAATCAAAAGGCAAAAACTATAGGCAGTGGACCAGTTCACTTATCTTGGCAGCACCCCCTCACAAACGGTGACATTTGATGCAGCAGTTAACTGCAAAATAGCAATGGCAAGTTCTGCTTTTGGTAGACTGCGTCCCACTGTATGGGAACATTGAGGAATCAGACCTGTAACAAAACTGAAGGTCTACAGCGCTCTGGTACTCACTGCCCTCCTGTATGCCTGTGAAATGTGGACTGTGTGTCGAAGGCGTGCAAGACAGTTCAATCATTTCCATGTGACTTGTCTTCGCAGAATATTGCGCTTCATTGGCAAGAAAACGTACCAGACACTGAAGTTCTCTCTACAGCAAGTCTACCATCAGTCCATACACTGCTGATGAGAGCGCAGGCCCAATGGGCAGGTCATGTCATTTGTATGTCCGACGAGCGCAAACCCAAGCAGCTCCTTTTTGGGAACTCTCTGCTGGAAGACGCTCACATGACGAAATGTTTCAAAGACACACCCAAGGCCTCCCTGAAGTCGCTTGACATTGACACAACCACATGGGAAACGCTGGCCGAATACTGCCCTACATGACGCTGCCTCACCCACAAAGACTGTCAAGCTCACGAAACAAGGTTTATTGCTGAGGCACAACTGAAGCGCGATCTGCGCAAGTCCAGACCCACCAGCGCAACAACTACAGTGTCTACACAAGTCTGTTCAACATGTGGCAGGATATTCCATGCCCAAATTGGCCTGATCACTCATCTTCGGACACACCGCAACCAGCCTCAAAATGACTGATAGTGTCGAGGTCCTTACCAACGATGATGAACGAACAACAACAATTAAAATGGTGGAATTTTGCTGCTGGCGACACTTGCAATGGTTAATGGCGTGTGAGGAATTGTCAAAGGACAACTGTTAATCGATTTTGAAGAACCTCTCGTTGAACAGTTGCGTTCAGCCGGAAGGGAAAGCAACGCCCCAACAGGGACTTGAACCCTGGACCATCAGATTAAAACTCGGATGTTCTACCGACTGAGCTACCCGGGCCCCGAGCACCCAACCATTTTCCTCTGTTGAACAAGCCGCGCTCTGACATGGCGTTTGACGAGATAAGATTGAAGGTGAGTTCGTTTTTTAATATGGGTGGGGAAATGTCATGTTATCCACTGTAAATTCAAGATGAATATTTCGTGTCACTTTCTAAATGTCCAAAGAGCAAATCGGACTGAGCATTTCATCGATTTAGCACCACAAGCACCTCATCATTTCAACCACTTTACATTCTTCCTCTCTCCTTCCCATATTGCGTCTCAAAGTAAGTCAACTGTGGTTCTGTTCGTTCATGCACTTGCCCAGTAGGCTGATATTCCTGAGTTAAAATCACCGTGATACTTGTTTATGCATTTCACGTTGTACAATTTGAAGTAAATCACCATCTCTCTGAGCACCAGCAGTTTCAGTGTCCTGCATTCTACAGCATAAAGTGTCCCTTTGGCACAATGAGTCTGTTCCGGATATCAAGCACGTGTCTGTTCTACCTAAACAGTGAGTCTTTTTCTCTCTGCACAGACCTTCAAACTGTTAACGACGGCTTTTGTTCACAGGTACATCTTTGAGAAATAATTTGCCGCAGCTTCAACGCATTTCATTGTCAAAAATTGCGTTCTCTATTTCCAGCAAGACATCCGTGAAAAAGAAATTAGATTGTCACTGAACACTTCGTTCGGCAGCATCTTCCTATTGCTCAAGAATAAAATGAAATGGTTTGGCAGCTTTAATAGTTTTATTACTGCAGAACAGTCTCCTAAGTAAACAGTTAATAGCGGAAAGTTGCTGGTGAATCCGGCCTCCACGTCCTCCCAAGCAATTATAATCGTGTTTGTTGAAGTTCTGAGTATCTGTCAGTCCATCAGAAATAGGGACATGAGAAGCATCCAATTAGCTTTAGTAAATCCATAGAACTAAAATAGAAAATGCTGAAAATCTCTGCATTTGTAGAAAGACAACAGAGACAACGTTACGATTCAGGACGACATTTGCTCAGGATGCAGAATCTCAACTTTGGAAAAGAAGCCAGAAGCAGCAAGAGGTTGTTGGGCCCTTCGAGACTGCTCCGCCATTCATTTTGACCATGGCCGATCATTGAATCATGATCATCCTTCTCCCACACCCCTGGATCCCTTTTGCCCAAGAGATAAACATAATCTCTTCTTGAAATCAAAGAAATTTTCGCTTCAAGTACATTGTGTGGTGGTGAATTGCACACATGCTGCACCCTCTGGGTGAAGAAATTTCCCGAAACTTTGCTTCTGTTCTCTGTGCCCAGATGCTGCAGGATCATCAGCGATTTTCCAGCATGTTTGCTTTTATTTCAGATTGCAGGATCCACCATAGTTTGCTTTGATTTTTATATCTAGATTGTAATGGAGGTTGGGCCTTGGTGGTGGCGCCGTGGCTAAGTTGGTGAAAGCGCCTGTCTAGTAAACAGGAGATCCTGAGTTCGAATCTCAGCGGTGCCTTCATGTAAGTGACATTTTACAACAAAAACACTCTTGCTGTGAGACGCCGCAACTCGACCGTCACACAGTTGGACAGCAGGGAAAGGCGTCCGGAAGCGCATTTCGGCTCTGCCGGCCATCAAACACCGATTGAAATGCTTGAATTCTGCAGTTGGCGACCCTTGCAATGGTCAATTGCGTGTGAGGAATTGGTCGAAGGACAAGTTATAATCGATTTTAAAGAACATTTCGTTTAATAGTTGCGTTCGGACTGGAAGAAAAGCCTCGGCCGAACAGGGACTTGAACCCTGGACCCTCAGGTTAATAGTCTGATGCTCTACGGACTGAGCTACCCGGGCTCCGAACAGCCACTCTTTTCCCTTCCGTTAAACAAGGCGCTCTGACATGGGGTTAGTCGAGAGAAGATTGAAGGAGAGTTTGTGTTTTAATGTGGGTGGGGAAGTGTCATGTTATCCACTTGAAATTGGAGGGATGGGTTGATAAGTCTGTTGACGACAGGAAGGTTGGTGGTGTTGTGGATAGTTTGGAGGGATGTCAGAAGTTGCAGTGTGACATTGATAGGATGCAAGACTGGGTGGAGAAGTGGCAGATGGACTTCAACCCAGATAAATGTGTAGTGATCCATTTTGGCAATTGAAAGGGGATGAAGGAGTATAATATTAAGGGTAAGACTCTTAGCGGTATACAGCATCAGAAGGACCTTGGGGTCCGAGACCATAGGACACTTAAACCGGCCTCACAGGGGGAGGATGTGGTCAAGAAATCAGATGTTATACTGGCCTTAATCAATTGAGGATTGAGTTTAGGGGTGGGGAGATAATGCTGCAGCTTTATAAGACCCTCGTCAGACCCGACTTGGAGTACTGTGTGCAGTTCTATTCGACTCACTACAGGAGGGATATGGAAGCGGTTGAAAGGGTGTAGAGGAGATTTCCAGAGATGTTGCCTGGATGGGGAGGCATGCCTTTTGAGGGTAGGTTGAGAGAGCTCGGTCTTTTCTCCTTAGGGAGAGGATGGATGAGAGGTGACCTGATAGAAGTGGATAAGATGTTGAGAGGTATTGATCGGGTGGGTTCTTAGAGGCTGGTTCCCAGGGCTGGAATGGTTGCGACGAGAGGATACAGGTTTAAGGTGCTGGTAGGGAGGTACATAGGAGATATCATGAGTAACTTTTCACTCAGACGGTAGTAAGTGAGTGGAATCGGCTGCCGTCTTTGGTGGTAGGGGCAAATTCGATAGGGACTTCGAGGAGACTTCTGGATGAGTTCATGGGATTTAATAGAATTGAGAGTTATAGGTAATCCTAGTAAGTAGCGATATCTCGGCCAACTTGCGGGCGAAGGGCCCGTTTGCGCTTTCATTTTTCTATCTTCTATGTTCCAAATTAATATGAATATTTCGTGTCAGTTTCTAAACGTCCAAAAATCAAGTCGGGCTGAGCAATTCTCTAATTGGCACGACCAGCACCTCATTATTTCACCCACTTTACATTCTTCCTCTCTCCTTCCTATATTGCGTCTCAAAGTAAATCAACTGCAGTTCAGTTCGTTCATGCACTTGCCCCGTCGGCTGATATTCCTGAGTTAAAATCGCCGTGGTACTTGTTTGTGCATTTCACGCTGTAGAATTGGAAGTAAATCACCATTTCTCTGAGGACCAGCAGTTTCAGTGTCCTGCATTCTACAGCATAAAGTGTCCCTTTGGCACTATGAGTCTGTTCCGGACATCAAGCACATGTCAGTTCTATCTAAACAGTGAGTCTTTTTTATCTGCGCACAGATTTTCGAACTGTTAACGATATGGCTTTTGTTCATAGGTACATCTTTGACAAATAATTTGCCGCATCTTCAACGCATTTGATTTTCAAAATTGTGTCCTCCATTTCCAGCAAGACATCCGTGAAAAAGAAATTGGATTGTCACTGAACACTTCGTTCAGCAGCATCTTCCTTTTGCTCAAGAATAAACTGAAATGGTTTGGCAGCTTTAACAGTTTTTACACTGCAGAGCAGTCTCCTAACTCAGCAGTTAATAGAGGAAAGTTGCTGGTGAATCTGCCCTCCACGTCCTCCCAAGCAATTATAGTCATGTTTGATGATGTTCTAAGTATCTGTCAGTCCATCAGAAATAGGGGCATGAGTAGCATCCACTTAGCTTTAGTAAATCCATAGAACTGAAATAGAAAATGCTGAAACTCACTGCATTTGTCGAGAGAGAACAAAGACAACGTTACGATTCAGGATGACATTTGCTCAGGATGCAGAATCTCAACTTTGGAAAAGAAGCCAGAAGCAGCACGTGGTTGTTGGGCCCTTCGAGACTGCTCCGCCATTCATTTTGATCATGGCCGATCATCGAATCATGATCACCTTTCCTCCCATACTCCTGGATTCCTTTTGCCCAAGAGATAAACGTAATCTCTTCTTGAAATTAAAGAAATTTTCGCTTCAAGTACATTGTGTGGTAGTGAATTGCACACATTCAGCACCCTCTGGGTGAAGAAATTTCCCGAAACTTTGCTTCTGTTCTCTGTGCCCAGATGCTGTAGGACCATCAGCGATTTTCCAGCATGTTTGCTTTTCTTTCAGGTTGCAGGATCCACCGTAGTTTGCTTTGATTTTTATATATAGATTGTAATGGAGGTTGGGCCTTGGCGTTGGTACCGTGACTTAGTTGGTGGAAGCGCCTGTCTAGTAAACAGGAGATCCTGAGTTCGAATCTCAGCGGCACCTTCGTCTAAGTGACACTTTACAACAAAGTCACTCTTGCAGTAAGGCGCCGCAACACGACCGTCACACAGTTGGACAGCAGGAAAAGGCGGCCGCAGGCGCATTTCGACTCTGCCGTCCATCAAACACCGATAAAAATGCTTCAATGCTGCTGTTGGTGACCCTTGCAACGGTCAATGGCGTGTGAGGAATTGGTCAAAGGACAACTATTAATCGATTTTGAAGATCATCCCGTTGAATAGTGGCGTCGAAGCTGGAAGTAACGTCACGCCCGTACAGGGACTTGAACGCTGGATCCTCAGATTAAAAACCTGACACTCTACTGACTGAACTATCCGGGCTCCTAACGGGCACCCTTTTCCCTTCCGTTGAACAAGGCGCTCTGACATGGGGTTAGACGAGATAAGATTAAGGAGAGTTTGTTTTTTAATGTGGGTGGGGAAGTGTCATGTTATCCACTTGAAATTGGAGGGATGTGTTGGTAAGTTTACCGACGACACGAAGGTTGGTGGTGTTGTGCATAGTTCGGAGGAATGTCAGAAGTTGCAGCGTGACATTGATAGGATGTAAGACTGGGCGGAGAAGTGGCAGATGGAGTTCAACCCAGATAAATATATGGTGGTCCATTTTGGCAGGTCCAATAGGAAGAAGGAGTATAATATTAAGGGTAAGACTCTTCGCAATGTAGAGGATCAGAAGGACCTTGGTACCCGAGTCCATAGGACACTTAAACCGTCCTCACAGGTGGAGGATGTGGTCAAGAAAGCATATATTATAGTGGCCTTCATCAATCGAGGGATTGAGTTTGGGGTGAGGAGGTAATGCTGCAGCTTTAGAAGATCCTGGTCAGACCCCACTTGGAGTACTGTGTGCAGTTCTGGTCACCTCACTACAGGAGGGATGTGGAAGCTATTGAAAGGATGCACAGGAGATTTACAAGGATGTTGCCTGGATTGGGAGGGATGCCTTTTGAGGATAAGTTGAGAGAGCTCGGTCTTTTCTCCTTAGAGAGACGAAGGATGAGAGGTGACCTAATAGAAGTGGATGAGATGTTGAGAGGTATTGATCGGGTGAATTCTTAGCGGTTGGTTCCAGAGCTGGAATGGTTGCTACGAGAGGATACAGGTTTAAGGTGCTGGGGAGTAGGTACAAAGGAGATATCATGGGTAACTTTTCACTCAGAGGTTCAGTTCGTTCATGCACTTGCGTGGTAGGCTCATATTCCAGAGTCAAAATCTCCCTGCTATTTGTTTATGCATCTCACGTTGTACAATTTGAAGCAAATCACCATCTCTCTGAGGACCAGTAGTTTCAGTGTCCTGCATTCTACAGCATAAAGTGTCCCTTTGGCACAATGAGTCTGTTCCCGACATCAAGCACATGTCTGTTCTATTTAAACGGTGCGTCTTTTTCTCTCTGCACACATCTACAGACTGTTAACGATATGGCTTTTTGTTCATAGGTACATCTTTGACAAATAATTTGCCGCATTTTCAACGCATTTGATTTTCAAAATTGTGTTCTCTATTTCCAGCAAGACATCAATGAAAAAGAAATTGGATTGTCACTGAACACTTCGTTCAGCAGCATCTTCCTATTGCTCAAGAATCAACTGAAATGGTTTGGCAGCTATAACAGTTTTAACACTGCAGAGCAGTCTCCTAAGTAACCAGTTAATAGAGGAAAGTTGCTGGTGCATCTCCCCTCCACGTCCTCCCAAGCAATTATAATCGTGTTTGTTGATGTTCTGAGTATCTGTCAGTCCATCAGAAATAGGGACATGAGTAGCATCCACTTAGCTTTAGTAAATCCATAGAACGAAAATAGAAAATGCTGAAAATCTGTCGAGATTTGTCGAGATAGAAAGAAGACAACGTTACGATTGAGGATGACATTTCCTCAGGATGCAGAATCTCAACATTAGAAAAGAAGCCAGAAGCGGGACGAGGTCGTTGGGCCCTTCGAGACTGCTCCGCCATTCATTATGATCATGGCCGATCATCGAATCCCGATCACACTTCCTCCCATACCCCTGGATCCCTTTTTGCCCAAGAGACAAACGTAATCTCTTCTTGAAATCAACGAAAGTTTGGCTTCAAGTACATTGTGTGGTTATGAATTGCACACATTCAGCACCCTCTGGATGAAGAAATTTCAAGAAACCTTATTTCTGTTCTCTGTGCCCGGATGCTTTAGGACCTTCAGTGATTTTCCAGCATGTTTGCTTTTATTTCAGATTGCAGGATCCACCGTAGTTTGCTTTGATTTTTATATACAGATTGTAATGGAGTTTGGGCCTTGGTGGTGGCGCCGTGGCTAAGTTGGTGAAAGCGCCTGTCTAGTAAACAGGAGATCCTGAGTTCGAATCTCAGCGGTGCCTTCATGTAAGTGACATTTTACAACAAAAACACTCTTGCTGTGAGACGCCGCAACTCGACCGTCACACAGTTGGACAGCAGGGAAAGGTGGCCGGAGGCGCATTTCGGCTCTGCCGTCCATCAAACACCGATTAAAATGCTTGAATTTTGCTGTTGGCAACTCTTGCAATGGTCAACGGCGTGTGAGGAATTGTCAAAAGACAACTGTCAATTGATTTTGAAGAACATTCCGTTCAGGCTGGAAGAAAAGCCACGCTCGAACCGGGACTTGAACCCTGGACCCTCAGATTGAAAGTCTGATTCTCTACCAGCTCAGGTATCCGGGCCCCGAACCGCCCCGTTTTTCCCTTCGGTTGAACAAGGCGCTCTGACATGGGGTTAGACGAGAGAAGATTGAACAAGAGTTCGTTTTTTAATGTGGGTGGGGAAGTGTCATCCAGTTGAAATTGGAGGGTTGGGTTGATAAGTCTGCTGAGGACACGAATGTTGGTGGTGTTGTGGATAGTTTGGAGGGACGTCAGAATTTGCAGTGTGACATTGCTAGGATGCAAGACTGGGCAGAGAAGTGGCAGATGGACTTCAACCCAGATAAATGTGTAATGATCCATTTTGGCAGATCAAAGGGGATGAAGGAGTATAATATTAAGGTTAAGACTCTTATCAGTATAGAGGATCAGAAGGACCTTGGGGTCCGAGTCCATAGGACACTTAAACCGGCCTCACAGATGGAGGATGTAGTCAAGAAGGCATATCTTATACTGGCCTTCATCAATCGACGGATTGAGTTTAGGGGTGGGGAGACAATGCTGCAGCTTTATAAGACCATGGTCAGACCCCACTTGGAGTACTGTGTGCAGTTCTGGTCGCCTCACTACAGGAAGGATGTGGAAGCTGTTGAAAGGGTGCAGAGGAGGTTTACAAGGATGTTGCCCGGATTGGGAGGCATGCCTTTTGAGGATAGGTTGAGAGAGCTTGTCTTTTCTCCTTCGAGAGACGAAGGATGAGAGGTGACCTAATAGAAGTGGATAAGATGTTGAGAGGTATTGATCGCGTGGGTTCTTAGAGGCTGGTTCCCATGGCTGGAATGGTTGCGACGAGAGGATACAGGTTTAAGGTGCTGGTAGGGAGGTACATAGGAGATATCATGAGTAACTTTTCACTCAGACGGTAGTAAGTGAGTGGAAACGGCTGCCGTCTTTGGTGGTAGGGGCAAATTCGACAGGGACTTCGAGGAGACTTCTGGATGAGTTCATGGGATTTAATAGAATTGAGAGTTATAGGTAATCCTAGTAAGTAGCGATATCTCGGCCAACTTGCGGGCGAAGGGCCCATTTGCGCTTTCGTTTTTCTATCTTCTATGTTCCAAATTAATATGAATATTTCGTGTCAGTTTCTAAACGTCCAAAAATCAAGTCGGGCTGAGCAATTCTCTAATTGGCACGACCAGCACCTCATTATTTCACCCACTTTACATTCTTCCTTTCTCCTTCCTATATAATGCGTCTCAAAGTAAATCAACTATGGTTCAGTTTGTTCATGCACTGGCCCAGTAGGCTGATATTCCTGAGTTAAAATCTCCGTGGTACTTGATTATGCATTTCACACTGTACAATTGGAAGTAAATCACCATTTCTCTGAGGAGCAGCAGTTTCAGTGTCCTGCATTCTACAGCATAAAGTGTCCCTTTGGCACTATGAGTATGTTCCGGACATCAAGCACGTGTCTGTTCTATCTAAACAGTGAGTCTTTTTCTCTCCGCACAGATTTTCGAACTGTTAACGACATGGCTTTTGTTCATAGGTACATCTTTGACAAATAGTTTGCCGCATCTTCAACGCATTTGATTTTCGAAATTGTGTTTTATATTTCCAGCAAGACATCCGTGAAAAAGAAATTGGATTGTCACTGAACATTTCGTTCGGCAGCGTCTTCCTCTTGCTCAAGAATAAACTGAAATGGTTTGGCAGCTTTAACAGTTTTAACCCTGCAGAGCAGTCTCCTAATTAACCAGTTAATAGAGGAAAGTTGCTGGTGATTCCGACCTCCACGTCCTCCCAAGTAATTATAATCGTGTTTGTTGATGTTCTGAGTATCTGTCAGTTCATCAGAAAAAGGGACGTAAGTGGCATCACTTAGCTTTAGTAAATCCATAGAACTAAAATAGAAAATGCTGAAACTCTCTGCATTTGTCGAGAGAGAACAAAGACAACGTTACGAGTCAGGATGACATTTCCTCAGGATGCAGAATCTCAATATTGGAAAAGAAGCCAGAAGCAGGTCGAGGTCGTTGGGCCCTTCGAGACTGCTCCGCCATTCATTTTGATCCTGGCCGATCATCGGATCCCGATCACCCTTCCTCTCAGACCCCTGGATCCCTTTTACCCAAGAGCCAAGTGGAATCTCTTCTTGAAATTAAACAAAGTTTGGCTTCAAGTACATTGTGTGGTAGTGAATTGCACACATTCAGCACCCTCCGGATGAAGAAATTTCCCCAAACTTTGTTTCTGTTCCCTGTGTCGAGATGTTTGCTTTTCTTTCACATTGTAGGATCCACCGGAGAGTCCTTTAATTTTTGTCTACAGGTTGTGATGCTACGCGAGTCAATGTGGTGGCGCCGTGGCTGAGTTGGTGAAAGCGCCTGCCTAGTAAACAGGAGGTCCTGAGTTCGAATCTCAGCAGCACCTTCGTTAAGTGACATTTTACAGCAAAATCACTCTTGCTGTAATGCGCCGCAACTCGACCGTCACACAGTTGGACAGCAGGAAAAGACGGCCACAGGCGCATTTCGGCTCTGCCGTCCATCAAACACCGATTGAAATGCTTGAATTTTGCTGTTGGCGACCCTTGCAATCGTCAATGGCGTGTGAGGAATTGGTCAACGGATAACTGTTAATCGATTTTGAAGAACATTCCGTTGAATAGTTGCGTCTAAGCTGGAAGAAAAGCCACGCCCGAACAGGGACCCTCAGATTAAAAGTCTGATGCTCTACCGACTGAGCTATCCGGGCTCCTAACGGGCACCCTTTTCCCTTCCGTTGAACAAGGCGCCCTGACATGGGGTTAGACGAGATAAGATTGAGGAGAGTTTGTTTTTTAATGTAGGCGGGGAAGTGTCATGTTATCCACTTGAAATTGGAGGGATGTGTTGGTTAGTTGACCGACGACACGAAGGTTGGTGGTGTTGTGGATAGTTCGGAGGGATGTCAGAAGTTGCAGTGTGACATTGATAGGATGTAAGACTGGGCGAGAAGTGGCAGATGGAGTTCAACCCAGATAAATATATGGTGGTCCATTTTGGCAGGCCCAATAGGATGAAGGAGTATAATATTAAGGGTAAGACTCCTCGCAGTGTAGAGGATCAGAAGGACCTTGGTACCCGAGTCCATAGGACACTTAAACCGTCCTCACAGGTGGAGGATGCGGTCAAGAAAGCATATATTATAGTGGCCTTCATCAATCGAGGGATTGAGTTTAGGGTGGGGAGATAATGCTGCAGCTTTGTAAGACCGTGGTCAGACCCCACTTGGAGTACTGTGTGCAGTTCTGGTCACCTCACTACAGGAGGGATGTGGAAGATATTGAAAGGATGCACAGGAGATTTACAAGGAAAATTGCCTGGATTGGGAGGCATGCCTTTTGAGGATAGGTTGAGAGCTCGGTCTTTTGTCCTTAGAGAGACGAAGGATGAGAGGATACCTGATAGAAGTGGATAAGATGTTGAGAGATATTGATCGGGTGAATTCTTAGCGGCTGGTTCCCAGGGCTGGAATGGTTGCTACGAGAGGATACAGGTTTAAGGTGCTGGGAAGTAGATACAAAGGAGATATCATGGGTAACGTTTCACTC
This sequence comes from Sphyrna mokarran, assembly GCA_024679065.1. NCBI lineage: Eukaryota > Metazoa > Chordata > Chondrichthyes > Carcharhiniformes > Carcharhinidae > Sphyrna > Sphyrna mokarran. Next base: position 4,101,401 of record JAGIQG010000014.1, on the reverse strand, counting down.
AGAGGTTCAGTTCGTTCATGCACTTGCGTGGTAGGCTCATATTCCGGAGTTAAAATCTCCGTGATATTTGTTTATGCATTTCACATTGTACAATTTGAAGTAAATCACCATCTCTCTGAGGACCAGCAGTTTCAGTGTCCGGCATTCTACAGCATAAAGTGTCCCTTTGGCACAATGAGTCTGTTCCGGACATCAAGCACGTGTCTGTTCCATTTAAACAGTGACGCTTTTTCTCCCTGCACAGATCTGCAGACTGTTAACGATATGGCTTTTGTTCATAGGTACATCTTTGAGAAATAATTTGCCGCATCTTCAATGCATTTAATTTTCAAAATTGTGTTCTCGGTTTCCAGCACGACATCAATGAAAAAGAAATTGGATTGTCACTGAACACTTCGTTCCGCAGCATCTTCCTATTGCTCAAGAATAAACTGAAATGGTTGGGTAGGTTTAACAGTTTTAACACTGCAGAGCAGTCTCCTAAGTAACCAGTTAATAGAGGAAAGTTGCTGGTGAATCCGGCCTCCACGTCCTCCCAAGCAATTATAATCGTGTTTGTTGATTTTCTGAGTATCTGTCAGTCCATCAGAAATAGGGACATGAGTAGCATCCACTTAGCTTTAGTAAATCCATAGAACTAAAATAGAAAATGGTGAAAACCTCCTCGTTTGCCGAGAGAGAACAAAGACAACGTTCCGAGTCAGGATGACATTTGCTCAGGATGCAGAATCTCAACGTTGGAAAAGAAGCCAGAAGCGGGACGAGGTCGTTGGGCCCTTCGAGACTGCTCCGCCATTCATTATGACCATGGCCGATCATCGAATCCCGATCACCCTTCCTCTCAGACCCCTGGATCACTTTTACTCAAGAGCCAAGTGAAATCTCTTCTTGAAATTAAACAAAGTTTGGCTTCAAGTACATTGTGTGGTAGTGAATTGCACGCATTCAGTACTCTCCGGATGAAGAAATTTCCCGAAACTTTGATTCTGTTCTCTGTGCCCAGATGTTTGCTTTTCTTTCAGATTGTAGGATTCACCGTAGTTGGCTTTTATTTTTGTTTGCAAGTTGTAATGCGACCCTGGTCGGTGCTTTGGTGCCGTGGCTGAGTTGGTTAAGATGCCTGTTTAGTAAACAGCAGATCCTGAGTTCGAATCTCAGTGGCACCTGCGTATAAGTGAATTTTGCAACAAAATCGTCTTGCTGTGAGATGCCGCAACTCGACCGTCACACAGTTGGACAGCAGGAAAAGGCGGACAGAAGCGCATTTCGGCTCTGCCGGTTGTCAAACACCTAGTAAAATGCTTGAATTTTGCTGCTGGTAACACTTGCAATGGTCAATAACGTGTGAGGAATTGATCAAAGGACAACTGTTAATCGATTTTGAAGAACATCCCGTTGAATTTTTGCGTTCAGGCTGGAAGAAAAGCAACGCCCGAACAGGGATTTGAACCCTCCACCCTCAGATTAAAAGTCTGATGCATTACCGACTGAGCTATCCGGTCCCCAAACACCGGGCCTTTTCCCGCCGTTTCGTAAACCGCGCTCTCAGCGGAATTTAGAAGGGATGAGGTTGAAGGAGAGTTCGTTTTTTAAAGTGGGTGGGGAAGTGTCATGTTATCCATTGTAAATTCAATATGATTATTTCTAGTCACTTTCTAAATGTCCAAAAATCAAATCGGGCTGAGAATTTCACCGATTTGGCACCACAAGCACCTCATCATTGCATCCACTTTATATTTTCGTCTCGTTCCTACATTGCGAAAGCCTTTGACACTGGAACCCAACAAGGCCTGTGGAGGATCATGTCAAAGTTCGGCTGTTCCCCACCCCCGCTCTCCCGACTCCTAATTCATTCGGATGGTACGCAAGTTCCATGATGGCCAGAGTACTGGATGGCGGAGAACCCACTGAGGCATTCCCAGTCACCAATGGCGTCAGACAGGGCTGGGTATTTGCACCCACATTATTCAGCATGATGTTTACTGCCATGCTGAATGATGCCTTCCAGCACAGTGTTGCTGGAATTAGCCTCAAGTACAGAGTGTATGGGAAGCTTTACAACCTGAGGAGACTTCAAGCTATCACCAAAGTGAAACCGACTATTCTGAGAGAATTCCTCTTTGCCGATGACTGCAACCTGCATGGTGACTCAGAGACAGAGATGCAAGTCAGGATGGACAAATCTTCCACGGCTTGTGACAACTTTAGACTCACCATCAAGATTAAAATGACTGAAGTCATACACCAGCCTGCTCCTCATGCACCATAAACGGAACCCATAATCACAATCAAAAGGCAAAAACTGTAGGCAGTGGACCAGTTCACTTATCTTGGCAGTACCCCCTCCCAAACAGTGACAATTGATGCGGAAGTTAACTGTAGAAGAGAAAATGCAAGTTCTGCTTTTGGTAGACTGCGCCCCACAGTATGGGAACTTTGAGGAATCAGACCTGCAACAAAACTGAAGGTCCACAGCGCTCTGGTACTCACTACCCTCCTGTATGCCTGTGAAATGTGGGCTATGTGTCGAAAGCATGCAAGACAGTTCAATCATTTCCATGTGACTTGTCTTCGCAGAATATTGCGCTTCATTGGCAACAAAATGTACCAGACACTGAGGTTCTCTCTACATCAAGTCTACCATCAGTCCATACACTGCTGATGAGAGCGCAGGCCCAGTGGGCAGGTCATGTCATTTGTATGTCAGATGAGCGCAAACCCAAGCAGGTCCTTTTTGGGAGCTCTCTGCTGGAAGACGCTCACATGAAGAAAGATTTCAAAGACACACTCAAGGCCTCCCTGAAGTCGCTTGGCATTGACACAATCACTTGGGAAACGCTGGCAGAACACCGCCCTACCTGGCGCTGCCTCACCCACAGAGGTTGTCAAGCTCACGAAACAAGGTTTATTGCTGAGGCCCAAATTAAGCACGAGCTGCGCAAGTCCAGACCCACCAGCGCAACAACTACAGTGTCTACACAAGTCTGTCCAATATGTGCCAGGATATTCCATGCCCAAATTGGTCTGATCACTCGTCTTCAGACACACCACAACCAGCCGCAGAATGACTAATACTATCGAGGTCCTCATCGACGGTGATGAACGAACAACAACAATTAAAATGGTTGAATTTTGCTGCTGGCGATACTTACAATGGTCAATGGCGTGTGAGGAATTGTCAAAGGACAACTGGTAATAGATTTGGAAGAACATCTCGTTGAACAGTTGCGTTCAGCCTGGAAGAAAAGCGTCGCCTGAACAGAGACTTGAATCCTGGACCCTCAGATTAAAAGTCTGATGCTCTACCAGCTGAACTATCCGGGCCCCGAGCACCCAACCATTTTCCTCCGTTGAAGAAGCCGCGCTCTGACATGGCGTTTGACGAGATAAGATTGAAGGTGTGTCCGTTTTTTAATGTGGGTGGAGAAGTGTCATGTTATCCACTGTAAATTCAAGATGAGTATTTCGTGTCACTTTCTAAATGTCCAAAAATACAATCGGGCTTAGCATTTCATCCATTTGGAACCGCAAGCACCTCATCATTTCACCCACTTTACATTCTTCCTCTCTCCTTCCTATATTGCGTCTCAAAGTAAATCAACTGTGGTTCTGTTCGTTCATAGACTTGCCCACTATGCTGATATTCCTGAGTTAAAATCTCCGTGCAACTTGTTTATGTGTTTCACGTTGTACAATTTGAGGTAAATCACCATCTTTCTGAGGACCAGCAGTTTCAGTGTCTTGCATTCTACAGACACCTAAGACATTCTCCTAAGTAACCAGTTAATAGAGGAACGTTGCTGGTAAATCCGGCGTCCACGTTCTCCCAAGCAATTATTTTTGTTGATGTTCTGAGTATCTGTCAGTCCATCAGAAATAGGGACATGAGTAGCATCCACTTAGCTTTAGTAAATCCACAGAACTAAAATAGAAAATGCTGAAAATCTCTGCATTTGTCGAGATAGAAAAAAGACAACGTTACGAGTCAGGATGACATTTGCTCAGGATGCAGAATCTCAACATTGGAAAAGAAGCCAGAAGCAGGAGTAGGACTTTGGGTCCTTCGAGACTGCTCCGCTATTCATTTTGATCATGGCCGATCATCGAATCCCGACCACCCTTCCTCCCAACCCTGGATCTCTTTTGCCCAAGAGACAAACGTAATCTGTTCTTGAAATCAAAGAAAGTTTGGCTTCAAGTACACTGTGTGGCAGTAAATTGCACACTTTACTGGGTGAAGAGATTTCAAGAAACTTTATTTCTGTTCTCTGTGCCCGGATGCTGTAGGACCTTCAGTGATTTTCTAGCATGTTTGCTTTTCTTTCAGATTGCAGGATCCACCGTAGTTTGCTTTGATTTTTGTATCTAGATTGTAATGGAGTCCCGGCCTTTGCGGTGGCGCCGTGGGTAAGTTGGTGAAAGCGCCTGTCTAGTAAACAGGAGATCCTGAGTTCGAATCTCAGCGGCACCTTCGTCTAAGTGACATTTTGCAACAAAATCGCTCTTGCTGTGAGACGCCGCAACTCGACAGTCACACAGTTGGTCAGCAGGGAATGGTTGTCGGAGGCGCATTTCGGCTCTGCTGTCCATCAAACACCGATTAAAATGCTTGAATTTTGCTGTTGGCGACTCTTGCAAGGGTCAATGGCGTGTGAGGAATTGTCAAAAGACAACTGTTAATTGATTTTGAAGAACATCCTGTTGAATTTTTGCGTGAAAAAACAACGCCCGAACAGGGACTTGAACCCTGGACCCCCAGATTAAAAGTCGGATACTCTGCCGACTGAGCTATCCGGGCCCCAAACTCCTGTGATTTTCCCGCCGTTTCGTAAACCGCGCTCTCAGCGGAATTTAGAGGGGATAAGGTTGAAGGAGATTTCGTTTTTTAATGTGGGTAGGGAAGTGTCATGTTATCCACTTTAAATTCAAGATGATTATTTCTTGTCACTTTCTAAATGTCCAAAAATCAAATCGGGCTGAGCATTTCACCGATTTGGCACCACAAGCACCTCATCATTGCATCCACTTTATATTTTCGTCTCGTTCCTACATTGCGAAAGCCTTTGACACTGGAACCCAACAAGGCCTGTGGAGGATCATGTCAAAGTTCGGCTGCTCTCTCCCCCCCCCTCCCCTACCCCGACTCCTAATTCATTCGGATGGTACGCAAGTTCCATGATGGCCAGAGTACTGGCTGGAGGAGAACCCTCTGAAGCATTCCCAGCCACCAATGGCGTCAAACAGGGCTGGGTACTTGCACACACATTATTCAGCATAATGTTTACTGCCACGCTGAATGATGCCTTCCAGCACATTGTTGCTGGAATTAGCCTCAAGTACAGAGTGTATGGGAAGCTTGACAATCGAGGAGACTTCAAGCTATCCCCAGGTAAAACTGAGTATTCGCGAGATTTCCTCTTTGCCGATGACTGCACCCTGTATGCTGACTCAGAGACAGAGAAGCAAGTCAGGATGGACAAATCTTCCACGGCTTGTGACAACTTTAGACTCACCATCAAGATTAAAATCACTGAAGTCATACACCAGCCTGCTCCTCATGCACCATACACGGAACCCATAATCACAATCAAAAGGCAGAAACGATAGGCAGTGGACCAGTTCACTTATCTTGGCAGTACCCCCTCACAAACGGTGACAATTGATGAGGAAGTTAACTGTAGAAGAGAAAATGCAAGTTCTGCTTTTGGTAGACTGCGTCCCACAGTATGGGAACTTTGAGGAATCAGACCTGCAACAAAACTGAAGGTCTACAGCACTGTGGTACTCACTATCCTCCTGTTTGCCTCTGAAATGTGGACTATGTGTCGAAGGCATGCAAGACAGTTCAATCATTTCCATGTGACTTGTCTTCGCAGAATATACCGCTTCATTGGCAAGAAAATGTATCAGACACTGAAGTTCTCTCTACAGCAAGTCTACCATCAGTCCATACACTGCTGATGAGAGCGCAGACCCAGTGAGCGGTCATGTCATTTGTCTGTCAGACGAGCGCATACCCAAGCAGCTTCTTTTTGGGAACTCTCTGCTGGACGGTGCTTACATGACGAAATGTTTCAAAGGCACACCCAAGGCCTCCCTGAAGTCGTCTAACATTGACACAACCACATGGGAAACGCTGGCAGAACACCGCCCAATCTGGCGCTGCCTCACCCACAAAGGCTGTCAAGCTCACGAAACAAGGTTTATTGCTGAGGCACAACTTAAGCGCAATCTGCGCAAGTCCAGACCCACCAGCGCAACAACTACAGTGTCTACACAAGTCTGTTCAATATGTGCCAGGATATTCCGTGCCCGAATTGGCCTGATCACTCATCTTCGGAAACACCGCAACCAGCCGCAAAATGACTAATAGTGTCGAGGTCCTTATCAACGATGATGAACGAACAACAACAATTAAAATGGTTGAATTTTGCTGATGGTGACACTTGCAATGGTTAATGGCGTGTGAGCAATTGTCAAAGGACAACTGGTAACAGATTTGGAAGAACACCTCGTTGAACAGTTGCGTTCAGCCTGAAAGAAAAGCAACGCCCCAACAGGGACTTGAACCCTGGACCTTCAGATTAAAAGTTTGATGCTCTACCGACAGAGCTACCCGGGCGCCGAGCACCCCACCTTTTACCTCCGTTGAACAAGCCGCGCTCTGACATGGCGTTTGACGAGATAGGATTGAAGGTGAGTTTGTTTTTTAATTGTGGGTGGGGAAGTGTCATGTTATCCCCATTAAATTCAAGACGAATATTTCGTGTCACTTTCTAAATATCCAAATCTGGCTTAGCATTTCATCCATTTGGCACCACAAACACCTCATTATTTCACCCACTTAACATTCTTCCTCTCTCCTTCCTATATTGCGTCTCAAAGTAAATCAAATGTGGATCAGCTCGTTCATGCACTTGCCCAGTAGGCCGATATTCATGAGTTAAAATCTCCGTGATACTTGTTTATGCATTTCACGTTGTACAAATTGAAGTAAATCACAATCTTTCTGTGAACCAGCAGTTTCAGTGTCCTGCTATCTACAGCGTAGTGTCGCTTTGGCACAATGAGTGTGTTCCCGACATCAAGCACGTGCATGTTCTATTTACAGAGTGAGTCTTTTTCTCTCTGCACAGATCTTCAAACTGTTAACGACGGCTTTTGTTCATAGGTACATCTTTGACAAATAATTTGCCGCATCTTCAACGCATTTGATTTTCAAAATTGTGTTCTCCATTTCCAGCAAGACATCCGTGAAAAACAAATTGGATTGTCACTGAACATTTCCTTTGGCAGCATCTTCCTACTGCTCAAGAATAAACTGAAATGGTTTGGCAGCTTTAATAGTTTTAACAATGCAGAGCAGTCTCCTAAGTAACAAGTTAATAGAGGAAAGTTGCTGGTGAATCCGGCCTCCACGCCCTCCCAAGCAATTATAATCGTGTTTGTTGATGTTCTGAGTATTTGTCAGTCCATCAGAAATAGGGACATGAGTAGCATCCACTTAGCTTTAGTAAATCCATAGAACTAAAGTAGAAAATGGTGAAAATCTCTGCATTTGGCGAGAGAGAACAAAGACAACATACGAGTCAGGAAGACATTTGCTCAAGATGCACAATCTCGACATTGGAAAAGAAGCCAGAAGCAGGACGAGGCCGTTGGGCCCTTCGAGACTGCTCCGCCATTCATTATGATCATGGCCAATCATCGAATCCCGACCACCCTTCCTCCCAACCCTGGAACCCTTTTGCCCAAGAGACAAATCTAATCTATTCTTGAAATCAAAGAAAGTTTGGCTTCAAGTACATTGTGTGGTCGTGAATTGCACACATTCAGCACACTCTGGGTGAAGAAATTTCCCTGAAATTTATTTCTGTTCTCTGTGCCGGGATGCTGGAGGACTTTCAGTGATTTTCCAGCATATTTGCTTTTCTTTCAGATTGCAGGATCCACAGTAGTTTGTTTGGATTTTTATATACAGATTGGAAGGAAATTGGGCTGTTGTGTTGGTGCCGTGGCTAAATTGGTGAAGGCGCCTGTCTGGTAAATAGGAGATCCTAAGTTGGAATCTCAGCGGCACCTTCGCCTAAGTGACATTTTACAACAAAATCACTCTTGCTGTGAGACGACGCAACTCGACCGTCACACAGTTGGACAGCAAGAAAAGGCGGCCAGAGGCGCATTTCGGCTCTGCCGCCCATCAAACACCGATTAAAATGATTGAATGTTGCTGCTGGCGACACTTGCAACGGTGAAGTTTGAAGAAGGTGGCGTTGAACAGTTGCGTTCAGGCTGGAAAAAAAGCAACGCCCGAACAGGGACTTGAACCCTGGACCCTCAGATTAAAAGTCTGATGCTCTACCGACTGAGCTATCCGGGCTCCTGAGGGCGGGGATTTCCCTCCATTGAACAAGCCGCGCCCTGACATCGCGTTAGACGAGTTAAGATTGAAGGACAGTTTGTTTTTTAATGTGGGTGGGGATTTAAATTGGAGGGATGGGTTGGTAAGTTTGCAAATGACACGTAGGTTGATGGTGTTGTGGATAGTTTGGAGGGATGTCAGACGTTGCAGTGTGACATTGATAGGATGCAAGACTGGGCGGAGGAGTGGCAGATGGATTTCAACCCAGATAAATGTGTAGTGGTCCTTTTTGGTAGGTCCAATGGGATGGAGGAGTATAATATCAAAGGGAAAACTCTTAGCGGTGTAGAGAATCACAAGCATCCGCGTCCATGTGACTCTTAAATCAGCCTCACAGGTAGAGAATGTGGTTAAGAAGGTGTATGGTGTACTGGCCTTCATCAATCCAGGGTCTGAGTTTGGGAGTCGGGAGATAATGTTGCCGTTTTATAAGTCCCTAGTTAGACCCGTCTTGGAGAACTGTGCTCAGTTCTGGTCGCCTCATTACAGGAGGGATGTGGAAGCTATTGAAAGGGTGCAGAGCAGATTGACAAGGATGTAGCCTGGATTGGGTGGCATACCTTATGAGGATAGGTTGAGCGAGCTCTGTACTTTCTCCTTGGAGAGACGAAGGATGAGAGGTGACTTGTTCGAGGTGTAGAAGACATTGAGAGATATAGATCGGGTGGATGCTTAGAGGCTGTTTCCTTGGGCTGGAATGGTTGCTACGAGAGGACACGGGTTTAAGGTGCTGGGGAATAGATTCAGAGGAAATATCAAGGATGAGTTTTTCACTCAGACTGTGATGTGTGAGTGGAATCGGGTGCGTGGATGGTGGTGGAGGCAAATTCGATAAGGTCTTTTAAGACACTTCTGGATGAGTACATGGGACTTACTAGAATTGTGCGTTATAGGTAAGCCTAGAAGGTAGGGATACCATCGGTGCAACTTGTGGGCCGAAGAGCCTGTTTGTGCTTTAGTTTTTCTATGTGCAATGTTCAATGTTCTAAATTAAAGATGAATATTTCGTGTCACTTTCTAAACGTCCAAAAATCAAATCTGGCTGAGCATTTCATCCATTTGGCACCAGAAGCACCTCATCATTTCACCCACTTTACATACTTCCTCTCTCCTTCTTAAATTACGTCTCAAAGTAAGTCAACTGTGGTTCAGTTCGTTCACCCGTTTGCCAACAGGATCATAGTCCAGAGTTGAAATCTCCGTGCTATTTGTTTATGCATTTCACGTTGTACAATTGGAAGTAAATCACCATCTCTCTGAGGACCAGCAGTTTCAGAGTCCTGCATTCTACAGCATAAAGTGTCCCTTTGACACGTTGAGTCTGTTGAGGACATCAAGCACGTGTCTGTTCTATCTAAATAGTGAGTCCTTTTCTCTCTGCACAGATCTTCAAAGTGTTAACGACGGCTTTTGTTCATAGGTACAACTTTGACAAATAATTTGCCGCATCTTCAATGCATTTGATTTTCAAAATTGTGTCCTCTATTTCCGGCAAACTATCCGTGAAAAAGAAATTGGATTGTCACTGAAAACTTCGTTCGGCAGCATCTTCCTATTGCTCAGGAATAAACTGAAATGGTTTGGCAGCTTTAACAGTTTTAACACTGCAGAGCAGTCTCCTAAGTAACCAGTTAATAGAGGAATGTTGCTGGTGAATCTGCCCTCCACGCCCTCCCAAGCAATTATGATCGTGTTTGTTGATGTTCTGAGTATCTGTCAGTCCATCAGAAATAGGGACATGAGTAGCTTTAGTAAACCCATAGAACTAACACAGAAAATGGTGAAAATCTCTGCATTTGGCGAGAGAGAACAAAGACAACGTTCCGAGTCAGGATGGCATTTGGTCAGGATGCAGAATCTCAACATTGGAAAAGAAGCCAGAAGCAGGACGAGGTCGTTGGGCCCTTCGAGACTGCTCCGCCATTCAGTTTGATCCTGGCCGATCATCGAATCCCGATCACCCTTCCTCCCACACTCCTGGATCCCTTTTGCCAAAGAGCGAAGGGTAATTCTTGTTAAAATCAAAGAAGTTTGGCTTCAAGTACATTTTGTGGTAGTGAATTGCACACATTCAACACCCTCTGGGTGAAGAAATTTCCCTAAACTTTATTTCTGTTCTCTGTTCGCAGATGCTGGAGGACTTTCAGTGATTTTCCAGCATGTTTGCTTTTCTTTCACATTGCAGGATCCACCGTAGTTTGCTTTTATTTTTATATACAGATTGTAAAGCAACGCGGCTGTTGAGTTGGTGCCGTGGCTGAGTTGGTGAAAGCGTCTGTCTACTAAACAGGAGATCCTGAGTTCGGATCTCAGCGGAACCTTCGTCTAAGTGACATTTTGCAACAAAATCACTCTTGCTGTGAGACGCCGCAACTCGACCGTCCCACAGTTGGACAGCAGGAAAAGGCGGCCAGAGGCGCATTTCGGCTCTGCCGCCCATCAAACACCTATTACATTGGTTGAATTTTGCTGCTGCGACACTGGCAATGGTCAATGGCGTGTGAGGAATTGTCAAAGGACAACTGTGAATTGATTTTGAAGAAGGTCGCGTTGAACAGTTGCCTTCAGGCTGGAGGAAAAGCAACGCACGTGCAGGGACTTGGACCCTGAACCTTCAGACTTAAAGTCTGATGCTCTACCAACTGAGCTATCCGGGCTCCCGGGTGTTGAATTTTTCCCTCCATTGAACAAGCCGCGCTCTGGCATGGTCTGAGACGAGATAAGATTGAAGGAGAGTTTGTTTTTTTTAATGTGGGTGGGGAAGAGCCATGTTATCAATTTTAAATTTAAGATGAATATTTCGTGTCACTGTCTAAATGTCCAAAAATCAAATCGCGCTCAGCATTTCATTCATTTGGCACCACAAGCACCTCATGCTTTCACCCACTTTACATTCTTCCTCTCTCCTTCCTATATTGCGTCTCAAAGTAAATCAGCTGTGGTTCAGTTCGTTCATGCACTTGCCCAGTAGGTTGATATTCCTGAGTTAAAATCTCCGTGCTATTTGTTTATCCATTTCACGTTGTACAATTTGAAGTAAATCAGCATCTCTCTGAGGACCAGCAGTTTCAGTGTCCTGCATTCTACAGCATAAAGTGTCCCTTTGGCACAATGAGTCTGTTCCGCACATCAAGCACGTGTCTGTTCTGTCTAAACAGTGAGTCTTTTTCTCTCTGCACAGATCTACAAACTGTTAACGACGGCTTTTGTTCATAGGTACATCTTTGAGAAATAATTTCCCGCAGCTTCAACGCATTTGATTTTCAGAATTGTGATCTCTATTTCCAGCGAGGCATCCGTGAAAAAGAAATTGGATTGTCACTGAACACTCCGTTCGGCAGCATCTTCCTATTGCTCAAGAATAAACTGAAATGGTTTGGCAGCTTTAACAGTTTTAACACTGCAGAGCAGTCTCCTAAGTAAACAGTTAGTAGAGGAAAGTTGCTGATGAATCCGGCCTCCACGCCCTCCCAAGCAATTATAATCGTGTTTGTTGATGTTCTGAGTATCTGTCAGTCCATCAGAAATAGGGACATGAGTAGCATCCACTTAGCTTTAGTAAATCCATGGAACTAAAATAGAAAATGTTGAAAATCTCTGCATTTGTGGAGAGAGAACAAAGACAACGTTACGAGTCAGGATGAGATTCGCTCAGGATGCAGAATCTCAACATTGGAAAAGAAGCCAGAAGCAGGACGAGGCCGTTGGGCCCTTCGAGACTGCTCCGCCATTCATTTCGATCTTGGCCGATCATCGAATCCCGACCACCCTTCCTCCCAACCCTGGATCCCTTTTGTCGAAGAGACAAACCTAATCTATTCTTGAAATCAAAGACAGTTCGGCTTCAAGTACATTGTGTGGTCGTGAATTGCACACATTCAGCACACTCTGGGTGAAGAAATTTCCCGGAACTTTATTTCTGTTCTCTGTGCCCGGACGCTGGAGGACTTTCAGTGATTTTCCAGCATATTTGCTTTTCTTTCAGATTGCAGGATCCACAGTAGTTTGTTTGGATTTTTATATCCAGATTGGAAGGTGATTGGGCTGTTGTGTTGGTGCCGTGGCTAAATTGGTGAAAGCGCCTGTCTAGTAAATAGGAGATCCTGAGTTCGAATCTCAGCGGCACCTTCGTCTAAGTGACATTTTACAACAAAATCACTCTTGCTGTGAGACGCCGCAACTCGACCGTCACACAGTTGGACAGCAGGAAAAGGCGGCCAGAGGCGCATTTCGTCTCTGCCGCCCATCAAACACCGATTAAAATGATTGAATGTTGCTGCAGGCGACACTTGCAACGGTGAAGTTTGAAGAAGGTGGCGTTGAACAGTTGCGTTCAGCCTGGAAAAAAAGCAACGCCCGAACAGGGACCTGAACCCTGGACCCTCAGATTAATAGTCTGATGCTCTACCAACTGAGCTACCCAGGCCCCTAGCGCCTGCCCCTTTCCCTCCCTTCAACAAACCGTGCCCTGACATGGCGTGAGATGAGATAATATTGAAGGAGAGTTCGTTTTTTAATGTGGGTGCGGAAGTGTCATGTTAACCACTTTAAATTCAAGATGAGTATGTTGAGTCATATTCTAAATGTCCAAAAATCAAATCATGCTCAGCATTTCATTGATCTGGCACCATATGGACGCCATCAAAGCTATTTTCCGTGTTTCCTCCCTCGTTCCAACATTGCGCCTCAGAGTCAGTCAAGTGTGGTTTAGCTCCTTCATTCACTTGATTAGAAGTCTGATATTCCTGAGTTAAAATCCCCGTGGTACTTGTTTATGTATTTCACGATCTACAATTTGAAGTAATTTACCAGCTCTATGAGGACGAGCAGTTTCAGTGTCCTGCATTCTACAGCATAAAGTGACCCTTTGGCACAATGAGTCTGTTCCGGACATCAAGCACCTGTCTGTTCTATCTCAGCAGTGAGTCTTTTTGCCTCCAAAACTGTGATTTTCAAAATTGTGTTCTCTATTTCCAACAAGCCATCCGTGAAAAAGAAATTGGAATGTCACTGAACACTTCGTTCAGCAGCATCTTCCTATTGCCCAAGAATAAACTGAAATAGTTTGATAGCTTTAACAGTTTTAACATTGCAGAGCAGTCTCCTAAGTAACCAGTTAACAGATGAAAGTTGCTGTTGAATCTGGCCTCCACGTTCTTCCAAGCAATTATAATCGTGTTTGTTGATGTTCTGAGTATCTGTCAGTTCATCAGAAATAGGGACATGAGTAGCATCCACTCAGCTTTAGTAAATCCATAGAACTGAAATAGAAAATGCTGAAAATCTCAGCATTTGTGGAAAGAGAACAAAGACAACGATACGAGTCAGGATGAGATTTGCTCAGGATGCAGACTCTCAACATTGGAAAAGAAGAAAAGAAGCCAGAAGCAGGACGAGGTCGTTGGGACCTTCGAGACTGCTCCGCCATTCATCCAATCCCGATCACCCTTCCTCCCATACCCCTGGATCCCTTTTGCCCAAGAGACAAACCTAATCTATTCTTGAAATCGAACAATGTTTGGCTTCAAGTACATTGTCGGGAAGTGAATTGCACACATTCAGCACCGTCTCGGTGAAGAAATTTCCCGGAACTTTGTTTCTGTTCTCTGTGCCCAGATGCTGTAGGAGCTTGGGTGATTTTCCAGCATGTTTGCTTTTCTTTCAGATTGCAGCATACACCGTAGTTTGCTTTTATTTTTATATATAGATTGTAATGGGGCTTCAGACGCTCTGTTGGTGCCGTGGCTAAGTTGGTTAAAGCGCCTGTCTAGTAAACAGGAGATTCTGAGTCCGAATCTCAGCGACATCTCCGTGCAAGTGACGTTTTGCAACAAAATCACTCTTGCTGTGAGACGCCGCAACTCGACCATCACACAGTCGGACAGCAGGAAAAGGCGGCCAGAGGCGCATTTCGGCTTTGCTGGCCATCAAACACCGACGAAAATGGTTGTATTTTGATGATGGCGACACTTGCAACGGTCAATGGCTTGTGAGGAATTGTCCAATGAGAACTGTTAATCGATGTTGAAGACCATCTCGTTGAACAGTTGCGTTCAGGCTGGAAAAAGAGCAACGCCCGGACAGGGACTTGAACCCTGGACCCTCAGGTTAAAACTCTGATGCTCTACCAACTGAGCTACCCGGGCCCCTGACGGCGGCGCTTTTTTCTCCGTTGAACAAACCGCGCCCTGACATGGCGTGAGATGAGATAAGGTTGAAGGAGAGTTCGTTTTTTAATGTGGGTGGGGAAGTGTCACGTTATCCACTTTAAATTCAAGATGAGTATGTTGAATCATATTCTAAATGTCTACAAATCAAATCGTGCTCAACATTTCATCGATTTGGCACCATACGGACGCCATCAAAGCTTTATTTTCCATGTCTCCTGTCTCGTTCCAACAGTGCGTCTCAGAGTGAGACAAGTGTGGTTCAGCTCCTTCATGCATTTGCCCAGAATTCTGATATCCCTGAGTTAACATCTTCGTGCTACTTGTTTATGAGTTTCACGTTCTACAATTTGAAGTAAATCACCATCTCTATGAGGACCAGCAGTTTCAGTGTCCTGCATTCTATAGCATAAAGTGTCCCTTTGGCACAATGAGTGTGTTCCGGGCATCAAGCACGTGTCTGTTCTGTCTAAACAGTGAGTCTTTTTGCCTCCAAAACTGTGATTTTCAGAATTGTGTCCTCTATTTCCAGCAAGCCATTCGTGAAAAAGAAATTGGATTGTCACTGAAAACTTCGTTCGGCAGCATCTTCCTATTGCTCAAGAATCAACTGAAATGGTTTGGCAGCTTTAACAGTTTTAACACTGCAGAATAGTCTCCTAAGTAACCAGTTAATAGAGAAAAGTTGCTGCTAAATCTGGCCTCCACATCATCCCAAACAATTATAATCGTGTTTGTTGATGTTCTGAGTATCTGTCAGTCCATCAGAAATAGGGACATGAGTAGCATCCACTTAGCTTTAGTAAATCCATAGAACTAAAACAGAAAATGCTGAAAATCTCTTCATTTGTGGAAAGAGAACAAAGACAACGTTACGAGTCAGGAAGACATTTGCTCAGGACGCCGAATCTCAACATTGGAAAAGAAGCCAGAAGCAGGACGAGGTCGTTGGGCCCTTCGAGACTGCTCCGCCATTCATCCAATCCCGATCACCCTTCCTCCCATACCCCTGGATCCCTTTTGCCCAAGAGACAAATCTAATCTATTCTTGAAATCGAACAATGTTTGGCTTCAAGTACATTGTCGGGAAGTGAATTGCACACATTCAGCACCCTCTGGGTGAAGAAATTTCCAGGAACTTTGTTTCTGTTCTCTGTGCCCAGATGTTGTCGGAGCTTGGGTGATTTTCCAGCATATTTGCTTTTCTTTCAAATTGCTGGATCCACCGCAGTTTGCTTTCATTTTTACATACAGATTGCAATGGCGCTGGGGTCGTTGCCGTGGCTGAGTTAATTAAAGCGCCAGTTTAATCACTCGGGCGATCCTGAGTTCGAATCTCAGCGGCACCTTCGTCTCAGTGGCATTTTGTAACAAAATCACTCTTGCTGTGAGGCGCCGCAACTCGACCGTTACACAGTTGGACAGCAGGAAAAGGCGGCCAGAGGTGCATTTCAGCTTTGCTGACCATCAAACACCTATTAAAATGGTTGAATTTTGCTGATGGCGACACTTGCAATGGTCAATGGCGTGTGAGGAATTGTCAAAGGACAACTGTTAATCGATTTTGAAGAACATCTCGTTCAACAGTTGTGTTCAGGCTGGAAGAAAAGCAACGCCCGAACAGGGACTTCAACCCTGGACACTCGGATTAAAACTCTGATGCCTTACCAACTGAGCTACCCAGGTTCCTGACAGTGGGGGTTGTCCCTCCGTTGAACAAGCCACGCTCTCACAGGGATTTACAGGAGATAAGATTGAAGGAGAGTTCGTTTTTTAATGTGGGTGGGGAAGTGCCATTTATCCACTGTAAATTCAAGATGAGTATTTTTCGTCATATTCTAAATATCCAAAAATCAAATCGTGCTCAGCATTTCATCGATTTGGCACAACAGGGACGTCATCATTTCACCCACTTTACATTTTTCCTCTCTCCTTCCTATAATGTGTCACAAAGTAAATCAACTGTGGTTCTGTTCGTTCATGCACTTGCCCAGTGGGCTGATATTCCTGAGTTAAAATCTCCGTGCTCCTTGTTTATGCATTTCATGTTATAGAATTTGAAGTAAATCACCATCACTCTGAGGACCAGCAGTTTCCGTGTCCTGCATTCTACAGCATAAAGTGTCCCTTTGGTACAAGGAGTCTGTTATAGACATCAAACACGTGTATGTTCTAAAGCGACATTCAATTTTTTGTCTTTATATAAATGAGAGTTAATGCGAGTATGACATGAACAAATAACACATTCCTCCCAAGAGTGGTATAAGCTTGAGAAGATCAGTCATGATGAAGGGTTATGTTTGTGATATACTCTAGGTACAGAGTCCATTAACCTTTTCCGTACTTCAATGTGCAAAATACATTAACGCTTTCCCTACTTCACTCGACGTGGAAATATAAAAGCCAGAAACAGTACCAGATCGGTGAGAACTTCAAGGCTGCTCCGCCATTCATTTTCATCATGGCCGATTTTCGAATCCTGATCACTCGTCCTCCCACATCCCTTTTGCCAGGAGCCAAATATAATCCCTTCTTGAAATCAAACAAAGTTTGGCTTCAAGTACATTTTGTGGTAGTGAATTGCACACATTCAACACCCTCTGGGTGAAAAAACATCCCGACACTTTGTTTCTGTTCTCTGTTCCCAGACGCTGGAGGACTTTCAGTGATTTTCCAGCATGCTTGCTTTTCTTTCAGATTGCAGGATCCACCGTAGTTTGCTTTTATTTTTATATATAGATTATAAAGCAACTCGGCTGTTGAGTTGGTGCCGTGGCTGAGTTGGTGAAAGCGCCTGTCTTGTAAACAGGAGATCCTGAGTTCGAATCTCAGCAGCACATTCATCTAAGTGGCATTTTGCAACGAAATCACTCTTGCTGTGAGACGCCGCAACTCGACCGTTCCACAGTTGGACAGCAGGAAAAGGCGGCCAGAGGCGCATTTCGGCTCTGCCGCCCATCAAACACCTATTAAAGTACTTGAGTTTTGCTGCTGGCGACACTTGCAATGGTCAATGGCGTGTGAGGAATTGTCGAAGGACAACTGTTAATCGATGTTGTCCAGTTGCGTTCAGGCTGGAAGAAAAGCAACTCCCGAAAAGGGACTGGAACCCTAGACCCTCAGATTAAAAGTACGATGGTCTACTGACTGAGGTATCCGGGCTCCCGGTAGGGGAACTTTTCCCTCCATTGAACAAGCCGCGCTCGGACATGGAGTTAGACGAAATAAGATTGAAGGAGAGTTTGTTTTTTCAATGCGGGGTGGGGAACAGCCATGTTATCCACTTTAAATTTAAATGAATATTTCATGTCACTTTCGAAATGTCCAAAAATCAAATCGGGCTGAGCATTTCACCCATTTCGCACCACAAGCAACTCATCATTTCACCCACTTTACATTCTTCCTCTCTCCTTCCTATATTGCGTCTCAAAGTAAATCAACTGTGGTTCTGTTCGTTCGTGCACTTGCCCAGTAGGCTGATATTCCTGAGTTAAAATCTCCGTGCTATTTGTTTATCCATTTCACGTTGTACAATTTGAAGTAAATCAGCATCTCTCTGAGGACCAGCAGTTTCAGTGTCCTGCATTCTACAGCATAAAGTGTCCCTTTGGCACAATGAGTCTGTTCCGGACATCAAGCACGTGTATGTTCTATCTAAACAGTGAGTCTTTTTCTCTCTGCACGGATCTTCAAACTGTTAACGGCGGCTTTTGTTCATAGGTACATCTTTGAGAAATAATTTCCCGCAGCTTCAACGCATTTGATTTTCAGAATTGTGTTCTCTATTTCCAGCAAGGTATCCGTGAAAAAGAAATTCGATTGTCACTGAACACTTCGTTCGGCAGCATCTTCCTATTGCTCAAAAATAAACTGAAATGGTTTGGCAGCTTTAACAGTTTTAACACTGCAGAACAGTCTCCTAAGTAACCAGTTAATAGAGGAAAGTTGCTGGTGAATCCGGCCTCCACGTCCTCCCAAGCAATTATAATCGTGTTTGTAGATGTTTTGAATATCTGTCAGTCCATCAGAAATAGGGACATGAGTAACATCCACTTAGCTTTAGTAAATCCATAGAACTAAAATAGAAAATGGTGAAAATCTCTGCATTTGTCGAGAGAGAACAAAGACAACGTTACGAGTCAGGAAGACATTTGCTCAGGACGCAGAATCTCAACATTGGAAAAGAATCCAGAAGGAGGACGAGGCGGTTGGGCCCTTCGAGATTGCTCTGCCATTCATTTTGATCCTGGCCGATCATCGAATCCCGATCACCCTTCCTCCCATACTCCTGGATCCCTTTTGCCCAAGAGCGAAAGGTAATTCTTCATAAAATCAAGAAAGGTTTGGCTTCGAGTACATTTTGTGGTAGTGAATTGCGCACATTCAACACCCTCTGGGTGAAAACATTTCCCGATACTTTGTTTCTGTTGTCTGTTCCCAGATGCTGGAGGACTTTCAGCGATTTACCAGCATGTTTGCTTTTCTTTCAGATTGCAGGATCCACCGTAGTTTGCTTTTATTTTCATATACAAATTGTAATGCCATTTGGCTGTTGAGTTGGTGCCGTGGCTGAGTTGCTGAAAGCGCCAGTCTAGTAAACCTGAGATCGAATCTCAGCGGCACCTTCGTGTAAGTGACATTTTACAACAAAATCACTCTTGCTGTGGGACGCCGCAACTCGACCGTCACACAGTTGGACAGCAGGGAAAGGCGGACAGAAGCGCATTTTGGCTATCAAACACCTATTAAAATGGTTGAATTTTGCTGCTGGCGACACTTGCAATGGTCAATGGCGTGTGAGGGATTGTTAAAGGACAACTGTTATCCGACTTTGAAGAACGTCTCGTTGAACAGCTGTGTTCAGGCTGGAAGAAAAGCAACAGCCCGAACAGGGACTTGAACCCTGGACCCTCAGATTAAAAGCCTGATGCTCCAGCGACTGAGCTATCCGGGCTCCTGGGGGCTGGCCTTTCCCTCCATTGAAAAATCCGGGCTCTGACATGGCGGTCAGCGAGACAAGATTGAAGAAGTGTTCGTTTTTTAATGTGGGTGGGGAAGTGTCACTTTAAATTGGAGGGATGGGTTGGTAATTTTGCCGATGACACGAAGGTTAGTGGTGTTGTGGATAGTTTGGAAGAACGTCAGAAATTGCAGTTTGACATTGATAGGATGCAAGACTGGGCGGAGAAGTGGCAGATGGAGTTCAACACAGATAAATGTGACCTGTTGGCAGGTCCAATGGGATGGAGGAGTATAATATCAATGGTAAGACTCTTAGCGGTGTAGAGAATCAGAAGCATCTTGCAGTCCGAGTCCATATGCCTCTTAAATCGGCCTCGCAGATAGAGAATGTGGTTAAGAAGGCGTATGGTTACTGGCCTTCATCAATCGAAGAATTGAGTTTAGGTATCAGGAGATAATGCTGCAGCTCTATAAGACCCTAGTCAGACCCCTCTTGGAGTACTGTGCTCAGTTCTGGCCGCCTCATTATAGGAAGGGATGTGGAAGGTATTGAAAGTTTGCAGAGGAGATTTACAAGGATGCTGCCTGGATTGGGAGCATCCTTATGAGACAGGTTGAGGGAGCTCTGTCCTTTCTCCTTAGAGAGACGAAGGATGAGAGGTGAGCTATTAGAAGTGTAGAAGATGTTGAGAGATATAGATTTGGGTGGGGGGTGTGCTCAGAGGCAGTTTCCCAGGGCGGGAATGGTTGCTACGAGAGGACACGGGTTTAAGGTGCTGGGGAATAGATTCAGAGGAGATATCAAGGATAGGTTTTTCACTCAGACTGTGGTGTGTGAGTGGAATCGGGTGCCGTGGGTGGTAGTGGAGACAAATTCGATAAGGTCTTTTAAGAGACTTCTGGACGAGTACATGGAACTTACTAGAATTGTGGGTTAAAGTTAAGCCCAGAAGGTAGGGATATCATCGGTGCAACTTGTGGGCCGAAGAGCCTGTTTGTACTGTAGTTTTTCAATGTGCAATGTTCCATGATCTAAACTAAAGATGAATATTTCGTGTCACTTTCTAAATGTCCAAAAATCAAATCGGGCTCAGCATTTCATCCATTTGGTATCACAAGCACCTTATCATTTCACCCACTTTACATTCTTCCTCTCTCCTTTTACATTGCGTCCCAGGTAAGTCAACTGTGGTTCAGTTCGTTCATGCATTTGCCAACAGGATCATAGTCCAGAGTTTAAATCTCAGTGGTACTTGTTTATGTGTTTCACGTTGTACAATTTGAAGTAAATCACCATCTCTCTGAGGACCAGCAGTTTCAGTGTCCTGCATTCTACAGCATAAAGTGTCCCTTTGGTGCAATGAATCTGTTCCGGACATCAAGCACGTGTCTGTTCTCTTTAAACAGTGAGTCTTTTTCTCTCTGCACAGATCTTCAAACTGTTAACGACGACTTTTTGTTCATAAAATCTTATTTGACAAATAATTTGCCACATCTTCAATGCTTTTGATTTTTAAAATTGTGTTGCCTATTTCCAGCAAGATATCCGTGATGAAGGAATTGGATTGTCACTGAACACGTCGTTCAGCAGCATGTTCCTATTGCTCAGGAATAAAGTGAAATGGTTTGGCAGCTTCAACAGTTTAACACTGCAGAGCAAAGAACAAAGAACAAAACAGCACGGGAAACAGGCCCTTCGGTCCAACAAGCCCGCGCCGTCGCCCCGATATTCCCACCTCTTCCCCGCTACCCTGTCCATGTTTATAGATCTATGGACTAAAAACCAAATTTGAGACAACTTAGGGAGAATTTGTTTCGCCAATTAGCCTAAGAGCACATCTTTGGGATGTGGGAGGCAACCGGAGCGCCGGAGAAAACCCACGCAAGCACGGGGAGAATGTGCGAACTCCCACAGATACAGGCCCAAATCCATGTATCTGCACAGCACAGCGATAGTCACTGAGCTGTCGTGTTGCCCATCAAATGGTCCAGGTCAAGCGTACACTAACGACGTGAAGCACTAGGATGCTCTCGAAAAAGATCCAAGAGCAGACCTCTCACGACCCATCACGTGTATGCCCCTCGTTAGACAACAAGGTGGACCACAGCACCTGTAGGATAAAAACAAGTACATCAATATCATCATTTATTTACACACTTCCCAGGGACTCCCAAAGCTCATGATCCCTATTTTAAATCAGGTTTCTATATCCCTCCATTCCCATTCTGTTCATGTGCCCATCTAATTTTACCTTAAGAATACCTGCCTCCACCACTTTACTTGGCAGCACTTTCCATACCCCCACCACCCTCTGTATGAAAAAACTCCCTCTCGCATCCAAATTATACCTTACCCCCCTCACCCTAAGCCCATGACCCCTCGTGCTATTTGAGTCCATCCTAGGAAAAATCTTAACCCTGCTTCCTCTATGTATCCCCATCATAATCTTGTACACCTCTATCAGATCTCCTCTTACTCCGGTAGTAAGGCAAACAGAACTGGTCGCAGTATTCCAAATGAGGTCTAACCAGCGTTTTATACAACTGCAACATTAAAGGCCAGCTCTTGTACTCTATACCCCTTCCTATAAAGGCTAGCATACTGTATGCTTTCTTCACAACTTTCTCCACTTGCTCTGCCACCTTCAGAGACTTGTTCACCTGCACCCCCAGGTCCCTCTGCGTTTCTATACTCTTAATGGGTCTACCGTTTATCATATACCTCCCCACTACATTCCTTCTCCCGAAATGCATCACCTCACATTTATCAGGATTGAATCCATCTGCCATCTGTCTGCCCAAGCTACCAGCCTATCTATGTCCTGCTGCATCGCCTGACAACGTTCCTCACTATCCGCAAGTCCAGCCATCTTTGTATCATCTGCAAACTTGCTGATCACTCCACTTACTCCCTCTTCCAAGTCATTTGTATATATTAGAAATAGAAGAGGTCCCAGTACCGAGCCCTGTGGCACACCACTAGTGACCGACCTCCAGATAGAAAAACACCCTTCCACTATTACTCTCTGTCTCCTATTACCAAGCCAGTTACTTATCCATCCAGCTACCTGTCCTTCCATCCCATTAGCCTTGACCTTCTCGACTAACCTCCCATGAGGGACTTTGACAAAAGCCGTATTAATATCCACATAGACGACATCAACGGCTCGCCCTTTGTCCACCGTCTTCGTCACCTCCTCGAAAAATTCTACCAGATTCGTAAGGCACGACCTCCCCTTAACAAATCCATGCTGCGTATCCCGAATCAGATCGCAACGCTCGAAGTGCCTATACATCCTATCTCGAAGAATCCCCTCCAACAGCTTCCCTACCACTGATGTCAAACTCACCGGCCTATAATTCATAAGGTTATCCCTACTACCCTTTTTAAACAACGGTACAACATTAACTATTCTCCAGTCCTCTGGGACCTCACCTGTGTCCAAAGAAGAGACAAAGATTTGCGTCAGAGGCCCAGCAATTTCACTTCGCACCCCCCTAAGCAACCTGGGATAAATGTCATCAGGCCCCGGAGATTTATCAGTTTTAATGCAACCTAGAAGCTCTATCACTTCCTCCCTCGGTATGGATATTTCCCTCAATTGGTCCACAGCTCCCTCAGAGACAGGAGCTGTCAACAAGCCCCTCTCCTTCGTGAATACCAACGCAAAGTATTCATTCACCATCTCCGCCATTCCATCGGGCTCTAAGCACAGTTCCCCTCCGCTGTCCCTAAGAGCAGTCTCCTAAGAAAGCAGTTAACAGAGGAAGGTTGCTAGCAAATCTGGCCTCCACATCCGCCCAAGCAATTATAAAAAAACTAATTTATTGATAGCCCGAGTATCTGTCAGTACATCGGAAATAGAGGCATAAGTGGCGTTCGCATTGCCTTGGTGACGTGGCTAAGTTGGTTAAAGCGCCTGTTTAGTAAACAGGAGATTCTGAGTTCGAATCTCAGCGGCACCTTCGTCTAAGTGATATTTGCAACCAAATCAATCTTGCTCTGAGACGCCGCAACTCGACCGTCACACACTTGGTCAGCAAGAAAAGGCGAATTTCGGCTCTGCCGACCAACAAACACCTATTAACATGGTTGAATTTTGCTGCTGGCGACACTTGCAATGGTCAATGGCGTGTGAGGAATTGTCAACGGACAACCGTTAATCGATTTTCAAGAACATCTTGTTGAACGGTAGCGTTCAGGCTGGAAGAAAAAGCGACGCCCGAACGGGGACTTGAACCCTGGACTTGAATAGCAAGATGAGTACTTAAACATAGAACAATAGAGGGCAGGAACAGGCCCTTCGGCCCTCTAAACCTGCTCCGCTCATGCGCCCAAGGTAGACCATTCGTTTGTATCCCTCTATTCCCAGTCTGTTTATGTGGCTATGCGGATCAGTCTTAAACGTTCCTGCCGTGTCCCCCTCAACCACAATGCTCGGGAGTGTCTTCCAGGCCCATACCCCACTCTGTGTGAAAGACGGCCCCCTGACATCTGTGTTGAGCCTTTGCCCCCTAAACCTTGAATTTGTGGCCTCTTGTGTTCGTCGCCACTGAACTGTGAGAAAGCTTCCCACTGTTCACCTTATCTTTGCCCTTCACAATTTTATACACCCCTATTAGGTCAAACCTTCGTCCTGTCTTTCCAGGGAGAATAACCCCAGTTTGCCTAATCTGTCCTCATAGATAAGATCCTCCATACTAGGCAACATCCTACTAAACCTTATCTGCACTCTCTCTAAAGCCTCAACGTCTTTCTGGTAGTCTGGTGACCACAATCGGACCTGGAATTCCAAATATGCCCTAAGCAACGTTCTATTCAGATGCAACATCACATTCCAAAATTTATACTCTATGTCCCATCCAATAAAGGCAAGCATGCCATCTGCCTTCTTCACCACCCTTTCCACCTGTGCTGCCACCTTTAGGAATCTGTGGACTTGCACCTCCAGGTCCCTCTGCGTGTCTATACTCCTGATGGTTAAGCCATTATTTGTATAGCTACTCCCTACAGTAGATCTACTGAAATGCGTCACTTCACATTCATCTGGATTAAATTCCATCTACCATTTCTCCACCCAAATTTTCAGCCTATCTAAGTCCTGCTGTATGCTCTGACAATGTTCATCACTATCCGCAAGTCCAGCCATCTTTGTGTCTTCCACAAACTGCCATCACCCCCAACCCTGAACTGCCTCCAGCTCATTTACACTCACAGTCATGTGGTTCCATAGTGTAGTAGTTATCACGTCTGCCTTACACGCCTGGGTTCTAGGTCCTGGGTTCGAAGCCCAGTGGAAGCAGTGATATTTTATTCCTATACCCAGAAAGCAGTGGAACTGCTTTGAACTCACCTCTCCTTCACTGTGACTTGTTCTTTCAATGGTCGGATGTGAAGTAGTGCAAAGGACTGAGAGACTTGGGATATACGTCCATATATCTCTGAAGGCAATCGGTGTAGGTCGAATAGATGGCTAACACGGCATTGCAGTTACTTACCTTTTTCGTCAGGCATAGAATATCAGAGCAGAGAAACTATGAGGGAGCTGTATAAAACAGCTGGAGTACTGTCTGCAATTCGGGTCGTCAAATTTCAGGAAGGATGTAGTTCTTCAGGATGCTACCTGGAATAGAACATTTAAGTTATGAAGAGAGGTTGGGTAGGTTGGGTTATTTTTGTTGGAGTAGAGAAGACTGAGGGCTGACCTGCTGAGGGGTTTGAGAGAATAGGTAAGGAACGGCTGCTCTCCTGAGTTGAAAGGTCAACGATCAATTCCTTGGTTTTCAGGTGTTTTAGAGATATATGGACATGAAGCCCACGTTTCTCAAGTCCGAACCCCAAGTTTCTCAGGTCCTTTGCAATAGTTCCCATCTGACCATTGAAAGAACAAGTCACTGTGAAAGAGCCGTGAGTTCAAGGCAGTTCCACTGCTCTCTGGGTATAGGAATAAAACACTGGCTCCACTGGGCTTCGAACCGAGGAGCTTCTGCGTGTAAGGCAGATGTGATAACCACTACACTGTGGAACCGCAATTCAACAGATTGCGTGCAGCAATAAACTGGAGGCAGTTCAGAGTTGGGGTGGGAGGTGATGGGAGGTTATTGGATTGCTACCTGGAATGTGCGGGTTTCCTCATGAGGTTGGATTGGACAGATTGGGTTTCTTACAGCTGGAGTTGAGGAAAGTGAAGGGGTGACTGGTTTAAAGTTTCTAAGATGCTGAACGGTCTTGGGAAGGTGGAGGTAAAAGGATGTTTCTGTCTAGAAAGCGCCTGTCTAGTGAACTTTAGAATCCTGAGTTCAAAATCTTCAGCCTTTCTGTATGTTGCGCTTTGCAATTTTGAAACAAACTCAGTGTTGTCCTGAGAAGCCGCAACTTTCCTTTCAGACAGTTCGATATCAGGAAAGGAAGCCCAGGGGCCCATTCGGTCTGCGCCGGCCATCAAGCACCTTTTCAAATGAACGAATGTTACCGCCAGCGACTCCTGGAATTGTCAATACCATGTGAGGAATTTGCTAAAGGACGTCTGTTAATCTACTTTGAAGCATATCTCGAACAATTGCATTCAAGGTGAAAGAAAAGCTACACCTGAACAGGGGCTTGAACTCTGGACCTTAGATTAAAAGTCTGTTGCTCTACCAGCTGAGCTACCCAGGCCTCCAGCAACTCTGCTGTTTCCTCTGTTGAACTAACCGCTCTCACTTTGACTCAGAGCAGATAAGATTGAAGGGGAGTTGATTTTTTACTGGGATTGGGCAATGTGATATTATCCACTTTGAGATTGAGCAAGATCTCCTCCTTCAATCTGGCCTGTTGCATTCGCTGCTCCCAATGTGCTCTACTCTACATTGGAAAGACAAAACATAGACTGGGTGATCGCTTTGCTGAGAACCTTCGGTCTGTCCGCCCACAGGACCCTAATCCTCCTGTCACTTGCTGCTTGAACACACCACCCTGCTCTCCTGTCCACACGCCTGTTCATAGAACCACGGAAAATTACAGCCTTTTGCCCCTTCTTGGCTGTGCCTAACCATTTTTTTTCCCTAGTCCCAATGAACTACACCTGGACCATATCTCTCCACACCCTCTCATCCATCTACCTGTCCAAATTTTTCATAAATGTCTTAAAAGTGAGCCTGCTTTCACCACTTCATCTGGCAGCTCATTCCACACTCCCACCACTCTCTGTGTGAAGAGGGCCCCCCACCCACTCATATTCCCTTTAAACCTTTCCTCCTTCACCCGTAACCCATGTCCTCTAGTTTTCTTTTCCCTCCTATCCTGAATAAAAAAGCCTGCTTGTATTTACTCTATGTATACCAATCAAAATTTTATATACTTCTAGCAAATTCCCTCATTCTTCTCCGCTCCAGGGAATAAAGTCCTAAACTTTCTCAGTAACTCAGTTTTTCAAATCCTGACAACATCCTTGTAAACCTTCTCTGCACTCTTTCAATCTTATTCGTATCATCCCTGTAATTAGGTGACCCAAACTGCACACAATTCTCCAAATTCAGCCTCACCATTGCCTTTTCTAATGAACACAAACTGGAGAAACAGCATCTTGCCTTCTGGACTCAACACTGATGTTCAACAACTTCAGAATACGAACTCTCTCCTCCACCTTCACCCCATTCACACATTCTGTTCACTTAATGGCAACTTCTTAGCACCTTCCCCGCCTTCTGTATCCTCATTTCAATTCCCATTGTCCCGTTCCAAGCTTACTATATCCTCATAGAATAAATCTCCGCTGATTCTCTTTGCTCTCAGCTCTGACAAATGATTAGCTAGACTCGAAACGTTGGCTCTATTCTCTCCCCAGAGACACTGTCAGATCAGCTGAGATTTTCCAACATCTCCTGTTTATCTTGAAATCATGTTGGAATTGTATAGAACTTTGGTAGCCAGCCTGCCAGCACCCTCCCCCACCCTGATCTGCCTCCAGCTCATTTACACTCGCAGTCATGTGGTTGCATGGTGTAGTGGTTATCACGTCTACCTTACACGCAGAAGGTCCTGGGTTCGAAGCCCAGTAGAGCCAGTGATGTTTTGTTTGTATACCCAGAGAGCAGTGGAACTGCCTTGAACTCACCGCTCCTTCACTGTGACTTGTTCTTTCAATGGTCAGATGTGAAGTAGTGCAAAGGACCGAGAGACTTGGGTGAAACGTCCATACATCTCTGAAGGCAATCGGTGTCGGTCAAACATGGCATAGCAGTTACTTACCTTTTCAGTGAGGCATAGAATATCAGAGCAGAGAGACTATGAGGGAGCTGTATAAAATACCTGGAGTACTGTCTGCAATTCTGGTTGTCACATTTCAGGAAGGATGTGATTGCACTGGAGAGGGTGCAGAGGAGATTCTCCAGGATGCTGCCTGGAATACAACATTTCAGTTATGAAGAGAGGTTGGTGAGGTTGGGTTATTTGTGTTGGAGTAGAGAAGACGGAGGGGTGACCTGATGAAGTGTTTGAGAGAATAGATAAGGAACGGCTGCTCTCCTGAGTTGAAAGGTCAATGATCAATTCCTTGGTTTTCAGGTGTTTTAGAGATATATGGACATGAACCCCAAGTGTCTCAGGTCCTTTGCACTAGTTCACATCTGACCATTGAAAGAACCAGTCCCTGTGAAGGAGCGGCAAGTTCAAGGCAGTTCCCCTGCTCTCTGGGTATCAGAATAAAACACTGGCTCCACTGGGCTTCGAACCCAGGACCTTCTGCGTGTAAAACAAACGTGATAACCACTACACTATGGAACCACATGACGGCGTGTGTAAACGAGCTGGAAGCAGTTCAGGGTGGGAGGGGGAGAGAGTTGGATGGTTACTGATTGCTACCTGGAATGAGCGGGTTTCCTCATGAGGTTGGATCGCACAGACTGGGTTTCTTTCAGCTGGAGTTTAGGAAAGTGAAGGGGTGACTGGATTAAAGTTTCTAAGATGCAGAACAATCTTGGGAAGATGGAGGTGGAAAAGATGTTTCTGTCTAGAAAGCGCCTGTCCAGTGAACTGAAGATTCCTGAGTTCAAAACCTTCAGTGACGCCTTTCGGCACTTTGCAATTTTGAAATAAACTCACTCTTGCCCCGAGAAGACGCAACTTTCCTGTCAGACAGTTCAATGGCAGGAAAAGAAGCCCAGGGGTCCATTTTGTCTGCGCTGGCCATCAAGCACCTATCGAAATGAACGAATGTTACTGCCTGCGACTCCTGGAATTGTCAATCGTGTGTGATGAATTTGTTAAAGGACATCTGTTAATCTATTTTGAAGCACATCTCAAACACTTACGTTCAAGCTGGAAGAAAAGCAACGCCTGAACAGGGACTTGAACCCTGGACCCTCAGATTAAAAGTCTGATGCTCTACCAGCTGAGCTATCCAGGCCTCCACACCTCTACTCTTTCCTCTGTTGAACTAACCGCTCTCACTGTGACTCAGAGCAGATGAGATTGAAGAGGAGTTGATTTTTTACTGGGATTGGGGAAGTGTGATATTATCCATTTTGAGATTCAGCAAGATCTCCTTCTTCAATCTGCTCTATTGCATTCACTGCTCGCAATGCGCTCTACTCTGCATTGGAGAGACAAAACATAGACTGGGTGATCACTTTGCTCAGAACCTTCGGTCTCTCCACACACAGGAACCTAAGCTTCCTGTCACTTGTTACTTCAACACAACACCCTGCTCTCCTGTCCACACGCCTGTTCATAGAAAAATGGAAGATTGCATCCTTTCAGCCCTTCTTGCCTGTGCTGAACCATATTTTCTCCCTAGCCCCAATTAACTGCACCTGGACCATATCCTTCCACACCCGCTCATCCATCTACCTGTCCAAGTTTTTCTTAAATTTTAAAAGTGAGACCGCTTTCACCAGTTCATCTGGCAGCTCACTCCACACTCCCACCACTCTGTGTGTGAAGAAGAAGCACCCCCCCCCACCACCACCACCAATATCCCTTTTAAACTTTTCCTCCTTCACCTTTAACCCATGTCCTCTCGTTTTATTTTTCCCCTATCCTGAGTAAAAAGAGGCTGCTTGCATTCACTCTATCTGTACCCATCATAATTTTATACACCTCTATCAAATCCCCTCATTCTTCATCGCTCCAGGGAATAAAATTCCATCTTTCTCTGTAACTCAGTTTTTCAAGTCCTGACAACATCCTTGTAAAACTTCTCTGCATTCATTCAATCTTATTCAAATCATCCCTGCAATTACGTGATCAAACCTGCACACAATACTCCAAATTCGGCCTCCCCTTTGCCTTTTGCAATGTTTTAGTGAACACAAACTGGAGAAACAGCATTTTGTCTTCTGGACTCAACATTGAGTTCAGCAACTTCAGAGTATGAACTCTCTCCTCCACCTTCACCCCAAACACACATTCTGTTCATTTAATGGGCACTTCTTAGCACCTTCTCAGCCTTCTGTATCCTCATTTCAATTCCCCTTCTCCCATTCCATTCCCCTACACCCTCATAGTATAAATCTCCGCTGATTCTCTGTGCTCTCAGCTCTGACGAAGGATCATCTAGACTCAAAACGTTGGCTCTATTCTCTCCCCAGAGCTGCTGTCAGACGTGCTGAGATTTTCCAGCAATTTCAGTTTGCTTTGAAGCCTTGTTGGAGTTGTAGAGAACTTTGGTGAGGCCACAGCTGGAGCATTGTGTGCAGTTCTGGTTTTAGGAAGGTTGTGATTGCACTGGAGAGGATGTAGAGGAGATTCCGCAGGATGCTGCCTGTGATGGAGCATTTATGTTATGAAGAGAGGTTGGGTAGGCTTGGGTTGTTTTTGTTGGAGCAGGGAAAACTGGGGGGGTGAATTGATCACGATGTACAAGATTATGAGGGGCAA
This sequence comes from Sphyrna mokarran, assembly GCA_024679065.1. Classification (NCBI taxonomy): domain Eukaryota; kingdom Metazoa; phylum Chordata; class Chondrichthyes; order Carcharhiniformes; family Carcharhinidae; genus Sphyrna; species Sphyrna mokarran. Next base: position 4,070,992 of record JAGIQG010000014.1, on the reverse strand, counting down.
GGATAGAATAGATAAGGAGTGACTGCTCCCCTGAGTTGAAGGGCCAGTGTTCAATTCTTGGTCTTCAGCCGTTTTATGCAGCTCCCTCATAGTCTCCCTACTCTGATATTCTATGCCTCTACATAAATACAAGTAAGTGAAGTGCCTTGTAAGCCATCTTTTCGACATGGCCAGTTGCCTTCAGAGATATATACAAAGAACAAAGAACAACACAGCACGGAAAACAGGACCTTCGGTCCAACGAGCTCGCACCGCCATTTTAATATTATGAGTTCCCTCTTCCACACATGACCCTTGTCTACGCTTATAGCACTCCACATTGGAAACCAGATTTAGGGGAGACTAATTTAAGGACAATTTGTTACACCAATCAGCCAAAGAGCACATCTTTGGGATGCGAGAGGAAACCAGAGCACCTGAGAAAACCCATGCAACCACGGGAAGAATGTGCAAACTCCCACAGATAATGGCCCAAATCCATGCATCTGCACAGCAAACGGTGATATTCACTGAGCTGCCGCGTTGCCCATCAACTGGTCCAGTTTAAGTGTACACTAAAGGTGTGAAGTACTAGGATACTCTCGAAACATCCAAGTGCAGCCCTCACGCGACTCACTGCGTGTAAGCCTGGTATATAGGAACAAACATCATAAGTCTCTCTGCAGATGTTAGAATCCAACCATTCAAAGAACAAGTCACTGTGAAAGAGCTGTGAGTTCAAGGCAGTTCCACTGCTCTCTGGGTATAGGAATAAAACGCTGGCTCCACTGGGCTTCAAACCCAGGACCTTCTGCGTGTAAGGCAGACGTGATAACCACTACACTATGGAACCACATGACGGTGAGTGTAAATGAGCTGGAGGTAGTTCAGGGTGGGGGGAGCGCTGGATGGTTACTGGATTGCTACCTGGAATGAGCGGGTTTCCTCATGAGGTTGGATTGGACAGACTGGGTTTCTTTCAGCTGGAGTTTAGGAAAATGAAGGGGTGACTGCATTAAAGTGTCTAAGATGCTGAACGGTCTTGGGAAGGTGAAGGTGGAAAAGAAGTTTCTGTCTAGAAAGCGCCTGTGCAGTGAACTGAAGAATCCTGACTTCAAAATCTTCAGCCTTTCTGTACGTTGCACTTTGCAATTTATAAACAAACTCACTGTTGCCCCGAGAAGCTGCAACTTTCCCGTCAAACAGTTCGATAACAGGAAAAGAAGCCCGTTCGGTCTGCGCCAGCCATCAAGCACCTATGGAAATGGGTGAATGTTACTGCGGGGATTCTTGGAATTGTCAATCGCGGGTGAGGAATTCGCTAAGGGACATCTGTTAATCTATTTTGAAGCAAACCTCAAACAATTGCGTTCAGGCTGGAAGAAAAGCGATGCCTGAACAGGGGCTTGAACCCTGGACCCTCAGATAAAAAGTCAGATGCTCTACCGACTCAGCTATCCAGGCCTCTGGCGGCTCTGCTGTTTCCTCTGTTGAACTAACTGCTCTCTTTCAGTGACTCAGAGCAGATAAGATTGAAGGGGAGTTGAATTTTTACTAGATTCGGGGAATTGTGATATTATCCACTTTGAGATTCAGCAAGAGCTCTTCCTTCAATCTGGTCTATTGCATTCGCTGCTCCCAATGCTCTCTACCCTGCATTAGAGAGACCAAATTTAGACTGGGTGATTGCTCTGCTGAGTACCTTTGGTCCGTGAGCACACACGACCTTAATCTACCTGTTGCTTGCTGCTTCATCACACCACCCTTCTCTCCTGTCCAAATGTCCGTCCTTGGCCTTTTGCAATATTCCAGTGAACGCAAAACGGAGAATCAGCACCTCATCTTCCGATTGGGCAGTTTACAGCCTTCTGGACTCAACATTGAATTCAACAAATTCAGAGCCTGAACTCTCTCCTCCCCCTTCACCCCATTCAGACATTCTGATCATTAATGGACACTTGTGAGCACTTCCTCAACCTTCTGTATCCTCATTCCAATTCCCGTTGTCCCATTCCATCCCCCTCCACCCTCACAGTATAAATCTCCGCTGATTCTCTCTGGTCTCAGCTCTGACGAAGGATCATGTAGACTCGAATCGTTGGCTGTATTCTCTCCCCAGAGCTGCTGTCAGACCTGCTGAGATTTTCCAGCATTTTCTGTTTGTGTTGAAGCCATGTTGGAGTTGTATAGAACTTTGGTGAAGCCACAGCTGGAGCACTGTGTGCAGTTCTGGTCACCACATTTTAGGAAGGATTGATTGCACTGGAGAGGGTGCAGAGGAGATCCCCCAGGATGCTGCCTGGGATGGAAGATTATGAAGACATAATGTGCAGATTGTGCAGGCTTGGGTTGTTTTCATTGGGGCAGAGAAGGATCAGGAGTGAGGTGATTTGGGATACAGGATTATGAGGGGCACGGACAGAGTGAATAAGAACAGCTGTTCACCAGATTTAAAGGGTCACTATTCAAGTCTTTGGTCTTTAGGCTGTTTGAAACAGCTCCATCACAGCCTCTCTGCTCTGATATTCTAACCTTGGCTATAACGCCAACTGTCCCATTTCCCTAGTTGGCCACAATCTCTAACTGTCTTGCTGCTTTCCGGAATATGTGAACATGTCCCCGAAGACTTAACACTGCAGAACAGTCTCCTAAATAAGTGCCCAGATGCTGGAGGACCTTGGGTGACTTTCCAGCATGTTTGCTTTTTCATTGCAGGATCCACCGTAGTTTGATTTGATTTTTATAGCCAGATTGTAAGGAAAGTGGGCTGTTGTGTTGGTGCCTTGGCTAAATTGGTGAAAGCGCCTGTCCAGTAAACAGGAGATCCTGAGTTCGAATCTCAGCGGCACCTTCGTCGAAGTGACGTTTTACAACAAAATCACTCTTGCTGTGAGACGCCGCAACTCGACTGTCACACAGTTGGACAGCAGGAAAAGGCGGCCAGAGGCGCATTTCGGCTCTGCCGACCATCAAACACCGATTAAAATGATTGAATGTTGCTCCTGGCGACACTTGCAACGGTCAAGTTTGAAGAAGGTCGCGTTAAACAGTTGCGTTCAGGCTGGAAGAAAAGCAACGCCCGAACAGGGACTTGAACCCTGAACCCTCAGATTAAAAGTCTGATGCTCTACCGACTGAGCTATCCGGGCTCCTGAGGGCGGGGATTTCCCTCCATTGAACAAGCCGCGCCCTGACATCGCGTTAGACGAGTTAAGATTGAAGGACAGTTTGTTTTTTAATGTGGGTGGGTAAGTGTCACTTTAAATTGGAGGGATGGGTTGGTACGTTTGCCGATGACACGTAGGTTGATGGTGTTGTGGATTGTTTGGAGGGATGTCAGACGTTGCAGTGTGACATTGATAGGATGCAAGACTGGGCGGAGAAGTGGCAGATGGATTTCAACCCAGATAAATGTATAGTGGTCCATTTTGGCAGGTCCAATGGGATGGAGGAGTATAATATCAATGGGAAAACTCTTAGCGGTGTAGAGAATCACAAGAATCCGCGTCCATGTGACTCTTAAATCAGCCTCACAGGTAGAGAATGTGGTTAAGAAGGTGTATGGTGTACTGGCCTTCATCAATCGAGGATCTGAGTTTGGGAGTCGGGAGATAATGTTGCAGTTTTATAAGACCCTAGTTAGACCCCTCTTGGAGTACTGTGCTCAGTTCTGGTCGCCTCATTACAGGAGGGATGTGGAAGCTATTGAAAGGGTGCAGAGCAGATTGACAAGGATGTAGCCTGGATTGGGTGGCATACCTTATGAGGATAGGTTGAGCGAGCTCTGCCCTTTCTCCTTGGAGAGACGAAGGATGAGAGGTGACTTGTTAGAGGTGTAGAAAATATTGAGAGATATAGATCGGTGGATGCTCAGAGGCTGTTTCCTAAGGCTGGAATGGTTGCTACGAAAGGACACGGGTTTAAGGTGCTGGGGAATAGATTCAGAGGAAATATCAAGAATAAGTTTTTCACTCAGACTGTGGTGTGTGAGTGGAATCGGGTGCGTGGGTGGTGGTGGAGGCAAATTCGATAAGGTCTTTTAAGAGACATCTGGATGAGTACATGGGACTTACTAGAATTGTGCGCTATATGTAAGCCTGGAAGGTAGGGATATCATCGGTGCAACGTGTGGGCCCAAGAGCGTGTTTGTGCTGCAGTTTTTCTGTGTGCAATGTTCAATGTTCTAAATTAAAGATGAATATTTCGTGTCACTTTCTAAATGTCCAAAAATCAAATCTGCCAGAGCATTTCATCCATTTGGCACCAGAAGCACCTCATCATTTCACCCACTTTACATTCTTCCTCTCTCCTTCTTATATTACGTCTCAAAGTAAGTCAACTGTAGTTCAGTTCGTTCACCCGTTTGCCAACAGGATCATAGTCCAGAGTTAAAATCTCCGTGCTATTTGTTTATCCATTTCACGTTGTACAATTGGAAGTAAACCAACCTCTCTCTGAGCACCAGCAGTTTCAGTGTCCTGCATTCTACAGCATAAAGTGTCCCTTTGACACAATGAGTCTGTCCCGGACATCAAGCACGTGTCTGTTCCATCTAAATAATGAGTCCTTTTCTCTCTGCACAGATCTTCAAAGTGTTAACGACGGCTTTTGTTCATAGGTACATCTTTGACAAATAATTTGCCGCATCTTCAATGCATTTGATTTTCAAAATTGTGTTCTCTATTTCCAGCAAACTATCCGTGAAAAAGAAATTGGATTGTCACTGAACACTTCGTTCGGCAGCATCTTCCTATTGCTCAAGAATAAACTGAAATGGTTTGGTAGCTTTAACAGTCTTAACACTGCAGAACTTTCTCCTAAGTAACCAGTTAATAGAGGAAAGTTGCTGGTGAATCTGCCCTCCACGCCCTGCCAAGCAATTATAATCGTGTTTGTTGATGTTCTGAGTATGTGTCAATCCATCAGAAATAGGGACATGAGTAGCATCCACTTCGCTTTAGTAAATCCATAGAACTAAAATAGAAAATGGTGAAAATCTCTGCATTTGCCGAGAGAGAACAAAGACAACGTTACGAGTCAGGATGACATTTGCTCAGGATGCAGAATCTCAACTTTGGAAAAGAAGCCAGAAGCAGGACGAGGTCGTTGGGCCCTTCGAGACCGCTCCACCATTCATCGAATCCCGACCACCCTTCCTCCCATACCCCTGGATCCCTTTTGCCCAAGAGACAAATCTAATCTATTCTTGAAATCGAACAATGTTTGGCTTCAAGTGCATTGTCGGGAAGTGAATTGCACACATTCAGCACCCTCTGGGTGAAGAAAGTTCCCGGAACTTTGTTTCTGTTCTCTGCGCCCAGATGCTGGAGGAGCTTGGGCGATTTTCCAGCATGTTTGCTTCTCTTTCAGATTGCAGGATCCACCGTAGTTTGCTTTTATTTTTATATACAGATTGTAATGGGCTTCAGCCTCTCTGTTGGTGCCGTGGCTAAGTTGGTTAAAGCGCCTGTCTCGGAAACAGGAGATTCTGAGTCCGAATCTAAGCGACATCTCCGTGCAAGTGAAGTTTAACTACAAAATCACTGTTGCTGTGAGACGCCGCAACTCGACCGTCCCACAGTTGGACAGCAGGAAAAGGCGGCCAGAGGCGCATTTCGGCTTTGCTGGCCATCAAACACCTATTAAAATGCTTGAATTTTGATCCTGGCGAAACTTGAAAAGGTCAATGGCGTGGGAGGAATTGTCAAAGGACAACTGTTAATCGATTTTGAAGAACATCTCGTTCAACAGTTGCGTTCAGGCTGGAGAAAAGCAATGCCCATACAGGGACTGGAACCCTGGGCACTCAGATTAAAAGTCTGATGCTCTACCAGCTGAGCTACCCAGGCTCCTGACAGCGGTGGTTGTCCCTCCGTTGAACAAGCCACGCTCTCACAGGGATTTACAGGAGATAAGATTGAAGGAGGGTTCGTTTTTTAATGTGGGTGGGGAAGTGTCATATTATCCACTGTAAATTTTAGATGAGTATTTTGGGTCATATTCTAAATGTCCAAAAATCAAATCGTGCTCAGCATTTCATCGATTTCGCACAACAGGGACGTCATCATTTCACCCACTTTACATTCTTCCTCTCTCCTTCCTATAATGCGTCTCAAAGTAAATCAACTGTGGTTCTGTTCGTTCATGCACTTGCCCAGTAGGCTGATATTCCTGAGTTAAAATCTCCGTGATACTTGTTTATGCATTTCACGCTGTAGAATTTGAAGTAAATCACCATCTCTCTGAGGACCAGCAGTTTCAGTGTCCTGCATTCTACAGCATAAAGTGTCCCTTTGGTACAGGGAGTCTGTTCCAGACATCAAACACGTGCATGTTCTAAAACCACATTCAATTCTTTGTCTTTATATAAATGAGAGTTAATGCGAGTAAGACATGAAGAAATAACACATTCCTACCAAGACTGGTATAAGCTTGAGAAGATCAGTCATGATGAAGGGTTAGGTTTGCGATATGTTCTAGATACAGAATCAATTAACCTTTTCCGTTCTTCAATGTGCAAAATACATTAACCCTTGCCCTACTTCACACGACGTGGAAATATAGAAGCCAGAAACAGTACCAGATCGGCGAGAACTTCAATGCTGCTCCGCCATTCATTCTCATCATGGCTGATCATCGAATCCTGATCACTCTTCCTCCCATATCCCGGGATCCCTTTTGCCAGGAGCCAAATATAATCCCTTCTTGAAATCACACAAACTTTGGCTTCAAGTACGTTTTGTGGTAGTGAATTGCACACGTTCAGCACCCTCTGGGTGACGAAATTTCCCGGAACTTTGTTTCTGTTCTCTGTGCCCAGATGTTGTAGGAGCTTCGGTGATTTTCCAGCATGTTTGTTTTTCTTTCAGATTGCAGGATACTCCGTAGTTTGCTTTTATTTTTATATACATATTGTAATGGGGCTTCAGCCGCTGCTGTGGCTGAGTTGATTAAAGCGCCGGTTTAGTCACCTGGGCGATCCTGAGTTCGAATCTCAGCCGCACCTTCGTCTATGTGGCATTTTGCAACAAAATCACTCTTGTGGTGAGACGCCGCAACTCGACCGTCACACAGTTGAACAGCAGGAAAAGGTGGCCAAAGACGCATTTCGGCTCTGCCGACCATCAGACACCTATTAAAATGCTTGAATTTTGCTGCTGGCGAAACTTGCAATGGTCAATGGCGTCTGAAGAATTGTCAAAGGACAACTATTAACCGATTTTGACGAACATCTCGTTGACAAGTTGCGTTCAGCCTGGAAGAAAAGCAACGCCCGAACAGGGACTTGAACCCTGGGCGCTCAGATTTAAAGTCTGATGCTCTAACAACTGAGCTACCCGGGCTCCTGGCCACCGAGGTTTTCCCTCAATTGAACAAGCCGCGCCCTGACATGGATTTGGACGAGAGAAGATTGAAGGAGAGTTCGTTTTTTAATGTGGGAGGGAAAGTGTCATTTATGCACTTTAAGTGCAAGATGAGTATTTAAACAAAGAACAATAGAGGGCAGGAACAGGCCCTTCGGCCCTCCAAATCTGCTCCGCTCATGCGCCCAAGTAGACCATTCGTTTGTATCCCTCTATTCCCAGTCTGTTTATGTGGCTATCCGGATCAGTCTTAAACAATCCTACTGTTTCCGCCTCAACCACCTTGCTCGTTAGTGTATTCCAGGCCCCCAACACCCTCTGTGTGAAATACGTACCCCCAACCCCCCACATCTGTGCTCAGCCTTTGCCCCCTTAACCTTGAATTTGTGGCCCCTTGTGTTGGTCGCCACTGAACTGGGAAAAAGCTTCCCACTGTTCACCTTATCTTTGCCCTTCACAATTTTATACACCCCTATTAGGTCAAACCCTCGCACTGTCTTTACAGGGAGAATAACCCCAGTTTAACTAATCTGTCCTCATACATAAGACCCTCCATTCTAGGTAACATCCTCATAAACATCATCTACACTCTCTCTAAAGCCTCCACGTCTTTCTGGTAGTGTGGAGACCAGAATCGCACGTAGTATTCCAAATATGCCCGAACCAACGTTCTATATAGCTGCAACATCAAATGCCAACTTTTATACTCTATGCCCCATCCGATAAAGGCAAACATACCATATGCCGTCTTCATCACCCTTTCCACCTGCGCTGCCACCTTTAGGGATCTGTGGACTTGCACCTCTAGGTCCCTCTGCGTGTCTATACTCCTGATGGTCCGGCCATTCATTGTATAGCTACTCCCTACAGTAGATCTACCGAAATACGTCACTTCACATTTATCTGGATTAAATTCCATCTGCCATTTCTCCACCCAAATTTTCAGTCGATCTATGTCTTGTTGTATTCTTTGACAATGTTCATCACTATCCGCCAGTCCAGCCATCTTTCTGTCTTCCACAAACTTACTGATCACACCAGCTACATCCTCTTCCAAATCATTTATACATATATCACAAACAGCAGGGATCCCAGTACAAACCCTGCGGAACACTATTAGTCACAGACCTCCAATCCAAAAAAGACCCCTCCACTGCTACCCTCTGTCTTCTATGGCCAAGCCAGTTCTCCACTCATCTAGATAGCTCTACACTTATCCAGTGAGATTTAACCTGTTACACCAACCTGCCATGAGAGACCTTGTCGAACGCTTTACTAAAATCCGTACAGATGACATCCACAGCCCTTCCCTCGTCAATCGTTTTTGTCACCTCCTCAAAAAACTCAACCAACTTTGTGAGGCATGACCTCGCTCATACAAAACCATGCTGTCTGTCGCCAATGTCGTCGATTCAAAATGTACATATATCCTCTCTCTAAAAATCTTCTCCAACCATTTCCCTATCATGAACGTCAAGCTCACTGCCTACAATTATCCGGGTTATCCTTGCTACCCATTAAATACTTAGTCCACATATGCTATCCTTCAATCTTCTGGGATCTCACCTGTGTCCAGTGAAGAGACAAAGATCTGTGTTAGAATCGCAGCAAATTCATCTCCTGTCTCCCTGAGCAGTCGAGGATAGAAGACATCAGGCCCTGGGGATTTGTCTGGCTTAATATCTCCTAAACAAACATTTTGTGTCACTTTCTAAATGTCCAAAAATCACATCGGGCTGAGCATTTCATCCATTTGGCACCACAAGCACCTCATATTTTCCCCCAGTTTACACTCTTCCAAATCACATTGGGAATATGGTGCAGGACTGGAAAATGGTATTGATGGAGTTTGGGTGGCTGTGGGTGAGGAGGAGGGGCGGTGGTAGGGGAGGGGGCATGGGTGTAGGATGGGTTGGGGGTTTTGCCTGAGCAAGATCCATACAAAGCAAATAGTCGTCTGCAAAAATAATTATCTGCAGTTCTCTCCGAATCATCATTCCAACCTCATCAACACACGCTCATTCATTCCCAAATTTTAGACTGAATACAAACCAACATTTCATTCAGACAACGACATTTAACCAAGACAAACCAGTGGAGAATAAGCAAGGGCATTGGTCCCTTTGAAAATCCTTCGAAATGCATATCGTGGAAAATGAGGGCGCCGAAGAAGCACTTTCGCACCTCCATTTAGCTTACTTCACAATGTTGCAGAGAACGGGAATTGCAATCAAGGAATGATTCTGAACCTAAATCCTGGAACTGTGAAATCCTAATGGTTTGGTTAACTACATTTGGTGAGACAGCTCTGGAGACCAAGGGCAAACCGGCATTTTATAATCATTTCCTTGAGAAGACACTTTTTCCATCGCTGCAGCGCATGTGGTGTAGTTACTCCTACTTTTGAAAAGGAAGTTTCCGCACATGATGCCAACACAGAGAATGGGTGATACCGTGTAAGCTAAAGATAGAATCCGCCCTTTGGAGCGATAACTTTCGGCAGTGATTGGGTAATTAATTGCCCTGACAATACAACCTCGTCAATGAAAATAGCACTCAATTTATTCTTGAAAGCAAGGCGCTTTAACCAACTTTGCCAGGAGGCAAACAGAGTGATGGAAACACTGTGACGCGATGGAGCATCCAGATTAAATGCTGCGCTTGAACAGGATTTGAACGCTGCACTTTCAGGTTAAAAGTCTGCTGCTCTACCATCTGAGCTCCCGGGACCTTTCTGAAATGATGGTACAGAGCGATTTTCCTTTGGGTCCATATATTTCATGGCTGAAACTTTCATATTACCCAGCAGTCTAATCTAATATCTACAGATTATTTCTCTCACACAGACATTCGCTGTTAGGTTTAAAACGGTCACTGCCTTCCTCTCAATTACACAGCTACTCTCTCAAAAGGAAATTTGGCATGTCAGCTACGACTCTCACCTACAGAGCATCATGGAAAGCATTCTTTCCGGTTGTATCACAGCTTGGTATGGCTCCTGCTCTGCCCAAGATTGCAAGGTATTCAAAATGTCGAGAATAGAACCCAATCCATCAAGTAAACCGGCCTCCCATCCATTGCATCTGTCTACACTTCCCGCTGCCTCGGCAAAGCAGTCGGCATAATTCAGGACCCCACACACCCCGGACATTCTCTCTTCCACCGTCTTCCATCGGGAAAAAGATACAAAAGTCTGAGGGCCCTTCCAACGATGCAGGAACTGCCTCTTCCCTGTTGCTGTCAGATGTTTGACTGGACATCCCGTGCATTATGTTGATCATTTTCTCCACCCCACGATGTCTGTAACACTACATTCTGCACCCTCTCGTTTCCTTCTCTACAAAGGTATGCTTTGTCTGAATTGTGGGCAAGAAACAATACTTTTCCCGGTATGTTAACACATGTGATAATGATAAATCAAATTCTCTCACTCAAACCAGACTGGCTCTCCAGAATTTGCTTCACAAAGGATCTTACCACAAATGAAACAATTCCAATTGGGACCAACACCGGACCCGCAACATGGAAACGCTGTTTCGTTGGCAAAATTATTCGCTGTGAGGGATCACGATGAAATGGGGTCGTTGCAAGTTGGTGGATTAAGTAGCGGGAGTGGAGGCGGCATGGGGTGTTTGCCTGACTCAGAAATACGTTGCAAATATTCGCTTGTAGAAATCCTTGCCTGTGCATAACGCTCCGAAACAACACGTTAACCTAACAAATAGACCCTCATTTATTCCCAAATTCTCTGTTCTCTGAGACCAGATGCTGGAAGACCTTCGGTGATTTTCCAGCACGTTTGCTTTTCTTTCGGATTGCAGGAACCACAGTGGTTTGCTTTTATTTTTATATAGAGATTATAATAGGACGGCAGCTGCCGTGTTGGCGCCGTGGCTTAGATGGTGAAAGCGCCTGTCTAGTAAACAGGAGATCCTGAACTCGAATCTCAGCGGCACCTTCGTCGAAGTGACATTGTGCAACAAAATCACTCTTGCTGTGAGACGCCGCAACTTGACCGTCACACAGTTGGACAGCAGGGAAAGGCGGCCAGAGGCGCATTTCGGCTCTTCCGCCCATCAAACACCGAGGAAAATGGTTGCATTTTGCTGCTGGCGACACCTGTAATGGTCAATGGCGTGTGAGGAATTGTCAAATGATAACTGTTAATCGATGTTGAAGAACGTCTCGTTGAGCAGTTGCGTTCAGGCTGGAAAAAAAAGCAACGCCCGAACAGGGACTTGAACCCTGGACCCTCAGATTAAAAGTCTGATGCTCTACCGACTGAGCTACCCGGGCCTCTGATGTCTGCGCCTTTCCCTCCGTTAAACAAACCGTGCCCTGACATGGCGTGAGGTGAGATAAGATTGAAGGAGAGTTCGTTTTTTAATGTGGGTGGGGAAGTGTCATGTTATCCACTTTAAATTCAAGATGAGTATGTTGAGTCATATTCTAAATGTCCAAAAATCAAATCGTGCTCAGCATTTCATTGATCTGGCACCATACGGACGCCATCAAAGCTATTTTCCATGTTTCCTCCCTTGTTCCAACATTGCGCCTCAGAGTCAGTCAACTGTGGTCCAGCTCCTTCATTCACTTGATTAGAAGTCTGATATTTGTGAGTTAAAATCCCCGTGATACTTGTTTATGTATTTTACGTTGTACAATTTGAAGTAATTTACCAGCTCTCTGAGGACCAGCAGTTTCAGTGTCCTGCATTCTACAGCATAAAGTGTCCCTTTGGCACAATGAGTCTGTTCCGGACATCAAGCACGTGTATGTTCCATCTAAACGGTGAGTCTTTTTCTCTCTGCACAGATCTTCAAACTGTTAACGACGGCTTTTGTTCATAGGTACATCTTTGAGAAATAATTTCCCGCAGCTTCAACGCATTTGATTTTCAGAATTGCGTTCTCTATTTCCAGCATGACATCCGTGAAAAAGAAATTGGATTGTCACTGAACACTTCGTTCGGCAGCATCTTCCTATTGCTCAAGAATAAACTGAAATGGTTTGGCAGCTTTAACAGTTTTAACATTGCAGAGCAGTCTCCTAACTCAGCAGTTAATAGAGGAAAGTTGCTGATGAATCCGGCCTCCACGTCCTCCCAAGCAATTATAATCGTGTTTGTTGATGTTCTGAGTATCTGTCAGTTCATCAGAAATAGGGACACGAGTAGCATCCACTTGGCTTTAGTAAATCCATAGAACTGAAATAGAAAATGCTGAAAATCTCAGCATTTGTGGAAAGAGAACAAAGACAAAGATACGAGTCAGGATGAGATTTGCTCAGGATGCCGAATCTCAACATTGGAAAAGAAGTAGAAGCAGGACGAAGTCGTTGGGACCTTCGAGACTGCTCCGCCATTCATCGAATCCCGATCACCCTTCCTCCCATACCCCTGGATCCCTTTTGCCCAAGAGACAAACCTAATCTATTCTTGAAATCGAACAATGTTTGGCTTCAACTACATTGTCGGGAAGTGAATTGCACACATTCAGCACCGTCTGGGTGAAGACATTTCCCGGAACTGAGCTGTCGTGTTGCCCATCAAATGGCCCAGGTCAAGCGTACACTAACGACGTGAAGCACTAGGATACTCTCGAAAAAGATCCAAGAGCAGACCTCTCACGACCCATCACGTGTATGCCCCTCGTTAGACAACAAGGTGGACCAAAGCACCTGTAGGATAAAAACAAGTACATCAATATCATCATTTATTTACACACTTCCCAGGGACTCCCAAGGCTCATGATCCCTATTTTAAATCAGTTTTCTATATCCCTCCATTCCCATTCTGTTCATGTGCCCATCTAAGTATTTCTTAAATAACTCCAGAATACCTGCCTCCACCACTTTACTTGGCAGCGCATTCCATACCCCCACCACCCTCTGTATGAAAAAACTCCCTCTCGCATCCAAATTATACCTTACCCCCCTCACCCTAAGCCCGTGACCCCTCGTGCTATTTGAGTCCATCCTAGGAAAAACCTTAACCCTGTTTACTCTATCTATCCCCATCATAATCTTGTACACCTCTATCAGGTCTCCTCTAAGTCTACGTCTTTCTAAGGAAAACAGTCCCAATTTGCCTAACCTCTCCTCGTAACTCAGACCTTCCTATAAAGGCTAGCATACTGTATGCTTTCTTCACAATTTTCTCCACTTGCTCTGCCACCTTCAGAGACTTGTTCACCTGCACCCCCAGGTCCCTCTGCGTCTCCATACTCGTAATGGGTCTACCATTTATCATATACCTCCCCCCGACATTCCTTCTCCCGAAATGCATCACCTCACATTTATCAGGATTGAATTCCATCTGCCATCTATCTGCCCAAGCTACCAGCCTATCTATGTCCTGCTGCATCGCCTGACAATGTTCCTCACTATCCGCAAGTCCAGCCATCTTTGTATCGTCTGCAAACTTGCTGATCACTCCACTTACTCCCTCTTCCAAGTCATTTGTATACATTACAAATAGAAGAGGTCCCAGTACTGAGCCCCAGTACCACTAGTGACCGACCTCCAGCTAGAAAAACACCCTTCCACTATTACTCTCTGTCTCCTATTACCAAGCCAGTTACTTATCCATCCAGCTACCTGTCCTTCCATCCCATTAGCCTTGACCTTCTCGACTAACCTCCCATGAGGGACTTTGACAAAAGCCTTACTAAAATCCACTTAGACGACATAAACGGGTCGCCCTTTGTCCACCGTTTTCGTCACCTCCTCAAAAAATTCTACCAGATTCGTAAGGCACGACCTCCCCTTAACAAATCCATGCTGCGTATCCCGAATCAGATCGCAACGCTCGAAGTGCCTATACATCCTATCCCTAAGAATCCCCTCCAACAGCTTCCCTACCACTGACGTCAAACTTACCGGCCTATAATTCCCAGGGTTATCCCTACTACACTTTTTAAACAACGGTGCAACATTAACTATTCTCCAGTCCTCTGGGACCTCACCTGTGTCCAAAGAAGAGACAAAGATTTGCGTCAGAGGCCCAGCAATTTCACCTCGCACCCCCCTAAGCAACCTGGGATAAATGTCATCAGGCCGCGGAGATTTATCAGTTTTAATGCAACCTAGAAGCTCTATCACTTCCTCCCTCGGTATGGATATTTCCCTCAACTGGTCCACAGCTCCCTCAGAGACAGGAGCTGTCAACAAGCCCCTCTCCTTCGTGAATACCGACGCAAAGTATTCATTCACGATCTCCGCCGTTCCGTCGGGCTCTAAGCACAGTTCCCCTCCTCTGTCCCAAAGAGCAGTCTCCTATGAAACCAGTTAATAGAGGAAGGTTGATAGCAAACCTGGCCTCCACATCCGCCCAAGCAATTATAAAAAAACTAATTTATTGATAGCCCGAGTATCTGTCAGTACATCGGAATTAGAGGCATAAGTGGCATCCACATTTCCTTGGTGCCGTGGCTAAGTTGGTAAAAGCGCCTGTCTAGCAAACAGGAGATCCTGAGTTCGAATCTCAGCAGTACCTTCGTCTCAGTGACATTTGCAACAAAATCACTCTTCCGCTGAGACGCTGCAACTCGGCCGTCACACAGTTGGACAGCAGGGAAAGGCGGCCAAAGGCGCATTTCGGCTCTGCCGACCATCAAACGCCTATTAAAATGGTTGAATTTTGCTGCTGGCGACACTTGCAATGGTCAATGGCGTGTGAGGAATTGTCAACGGATAACCGTTAATCGATTTTCAAGAACATCTCGTTGAACAGTGGCGTTCAGGCTGGAAAAAAAGCAACGCCCGAACGGGGACTTGAACCCTGGACCCTCAGATTAAAAGTCTGATGCTCTACCGACTGAGCTACCCCTGCCCCCGGGCCCCCGGGCGCAAGGCTTTTCCCTCTGTTGAACAAACCTCACTCTGACATGGAGTTAGACGAGATAAGAATAAAGGGAGAGTTCCTTTTTTAATGTGGGGCGGGGAAGTGTGATGTTATCCACTTCAAATTCGTGTCACTTTCCAAAAATCAAATCGGGTTGAGCATTTCATCTATTTGGCACAACAGGAACGTCATCATTTCACCCACTTTACATTCTTCCTCTCTCCTTCCTATATTGCGTGTCAAAGTAAATCAACTGTGGTTCTGTTCGTTCGTGCACTTGCCCAGCAGGCTGATATTCCTGAGTTAAAATCTCCGTGTTACTTGTTTATGTGTTTCACGTTGTACAATTGGAAGTAAATCACCATCTCTCTGAGGACCAGCAGTTTCAGTGTCCTGCATTCTACAGCATAAAGTGTCCCTTTGACACATTGAGTCTGTTCCGGACATCAAGCACGTGTCTCTTCTTTCTAAACAGTGAGTCGTTTTCTCTCTGCACAGATCTTCAAACTGTTAACGACGGCTTTTGTTCATAAGTACATCTTTGAGGAATAATTTGCCGCAGCATCAACGCTGTTGATTTTCGAAATTGTGTTTTCTATTTCCAGCAAGGCACCCGTGAAAAAGAAATTGGATTGTCACTGAACACTTCGTTCGGCAGTTTCTTCCTATTGCCCAAGAATAAACTGAAATGGTTTGGCAGCTTTAACAGTTTTAACACTGCAGAGCATTCTCCTAAGTGACCAGTTAATAGAGGAAAGTTGCTGGTGAATCCGGCCTCGACAACCTTCCAAGCAATTATAATCGTGTTTGTTGATGTTCTGAGTATATGTCAGTCCATCAGAAATAGGGACATGAGTAGCACCCACTTAGGTTTAGTAAATCCATAGAACTAAAATAGAAAATGGTGAAAATCTCTGCATTTGCCGAGAGATTTCAAAGACAACGTTACGAGTCAGGATGACATTTGCTCAGGATGCAGAATCTCAACATTGGAAAAGAAGCCAGAAGCGGGACGAGGTCGTTGGGCCCTTCGAGACTGCTCCGCCATTCATCGAATCACGACCACCCTTCCTCCCATACCCCTGGATCCCTTTTGCCCAAGAGACAAATCTAATCTATTCTTGAAATCGAACAATGTTTGGCTTCAAGTGCATTGTCGGGAAGTGAATTGCACACATTCAGCACCCTCTGGGTGAAGAAAGTTCCCGGAACTTTGTTTCTGTTCTCTGTGCCCAGATGCTGGAGGAGCTTGGGTGATTTTCCAGCATGTTTGCTTTTCTTTCAGATTGCAGGATACACCGCAGTTTGCTTTTATTTTTATATACAGATTGTAATGGGGCATCAGCCGCTCTGTTGGTGCCGTGGCTAAGTTGGTTAAAGCGCCTGTCTAGTAAACAGGAGATTCTGAGTCCGAATCTCAGCGACATCTCCGTGCAAGTGAAGTTTTGCAACAAAATCACTCTTGCTGTGAGACGCCGCAACTCGACCGTCCCACAGTTGGACAGCAGGAAAAGTCGGCCAGAGGCGCATTTCGGCTCTGCCGTCCATCAAACACCTATTAAAATGGTTGAATTTTGCTGCTGGCGACACTTGCAATGGTCAATGGCGTGTGAGGAATTGTCAAGTGAGAACTGTTAATCGATGTTGAAGAACATCTCGTTGAACAGTTGCGTTCAGGCTGGAAAAAAAGCAACGCCCGAACAGGGACTTGAACCCTGGACCCTCAGATTAAAAGTCTGATGCTCTACCAACTGAGCTACCCGGGCCCCTGGCAGCCGCGCTTTTCCCTCCGTTGAACAAACCGCGCCCTGACATGGCGTGAGATGAGATAAGATTGAAGGAGAGTTCGTTTTTTAATGTGGGTGGGGAAGTGTCATGTTATCCACTTTAAATTCAAGATGAGTATGTTGAATCATATTCTAAATGTCCACAAATCAAATCGTGCTCAACATTTCATCGATTTGGCACCATACGGACGCCATCAAAGCTTTATTTTCCATGTCTCCTCTCTCGTTCCAACATTGCGTCTCAGAGTGAGACAACTGTGGTTCAGCTCCTTCATGCACTTGCCCAGAAGGCTGATATCCCTGAGTTAACATCTCCGTGCTACTTGTTTATGTGTTTCACGTTGTACAATTTGAAGTAAATCACCATCTCTCTGAGGACCAGCAGTTTCAGTGTCCTGCATTCTACAGCATGAAGTGACCCTTTGGCACAATGAGTCTGTTCCGGACATCAAGCACTTGTGTGTTCTGTCTAAACAGTGAGTCTTTTTGCCTCCAAAACTGTGATTTTCAGAATTGTGTCCTCTATTTCCAGCAAGCGATTCGTGAAAAAGTAATTGGATTGTCACTGAACACTTCGTTCGGCAGGATCTTCCTATTGCTCAAGAATCAAATGAAATGATTTGATAGCTTTAACAGTTTTAACACTGCAGAGCAGTCTCCTGAGTAACCAGTTAATAGAGGAAAGTTGCTGGTGAATCCGGCCCTCGACATCATCCCAAGCAATTATAATCGTGTTTGTTGATGTTCTGAGTATCTGTCAGTCCATCAGAAATAGGGACATGAGTAGCACCCACTTAGATTTAGTAAATCCATAGAACTAAAATAGAAAATGCTGAAAATCTCTGCATTTGTGGAAAGAGAACAAAGCCAACGTTACGAGTCAGGAAGACATTTGCTCAGGATGCCGAACCTCAACATTGGAAAAGAAGCCAGAAGCAGGACGAGGTCGTTGGGCCCTTCGAGACTGCTCCGCATTCATCCAATCGCGACCACTCTTCCTCCCATACCCCTGTATCTATTTTGCCCAAGAGACAAATCTAATCTATTCTTGAAATCGAACAATGTTTGGCTTCAAGTGCATTGTCGGGAAGTGAATTGCACACATTCAGCACCCTCTGGGAGAAGAAAGTTCCCGAAACTTTGTTTCTGTTCTCTGTGCCCAGATGCTGGAGGAGCTTGGGTGATTTTCCAGCATGTTTGCTTTTCTTTCAGATTGCAGGATACACCGCAGTTTGCTTTTATTTTTATATACAGATTGTAATGGGGCATCAGCCGCTCTGTTGGTGCCGTGGCTAAGTTGGTTAAAGCGGCTGTCTAGTAAACAGGAGATTCTGAGTCCGAATCTCAGCGACATCTCCGTGCAAGTGAAGTTTTGCAACAAAATCACTCTTGCTGTGAGACGCCGCAACTCGACCGTCCCAAAGTTGGACAGCAGGAAAAGTCGGCCAGAGGCGCATTTCGAATCTGCCGTCCATCAAACACGTATTAGAATGGTGGAAATTTGCTGCTGGCGACACTTGCAATGGTCAATGGCGTGTGAGGAATTGTCAAGTGAGAACTGTTAATCGATGTTGAAGAACATCTCGTTGAACAGTTGCGTTCAGGCTGGAAGAAAAGGAACGTTCGAACAGGGACTTGAACGCTGGACCCTGAGATTAAAAGCCTGATGCTCTACCAACTGAGCTCTCCGGGCCCCTGGCCGCCGAGCTTTTCCCTCCATTGAACAAGCCGCGCCCTGACGTGGATTTGAACGAGAGAAGATTGAAGGAGAGTTCGTTTTTTAATGTGGGTGCGAAAGGGTCATTTATGCACATTAATAGCAAGATGAGTATTTAAACATAGAACAATAGAGGGCAGGAACAGGCCCTTCGGCCCTCTAAACCTGCTCCGCTCATGCGCCCAAGGTAGACCATTCGTTTGTATCCCTCTATTCCCAGTCTGTTTATGTGGCTATGCGGATCAGTCTTAAACGTTCCTGCCGTGTCCCCCTCAACCACAATGCTCGGGAGTGTCTTCCAGGCCCATACCCCACTCTGTGTGAAAGACGGCCCCCTGACATCTGTGTTGAGCCTTTGCCCCCTAAACCTTGAATTTGTGGCCTCTTGTGTTCGTCGCCACTGAACTGTGAGAAAGCTTCCCACTGTTCACCTTATCTTTGCCCTTCACAATTTTATACACCCCTATTAGGTCAAACCTTCGTCCTGTCTTTCCAGGGAGAATAACCCCAGTTTGCCTAATCTGTCCTCATAGATAAGATCTCCATACTAGGCAACATCCTACTAAACCTTATCTGCACTCTCTCTAAAGCCTCAACGTCTTTCTGGTAGTCTGGTGACCACAATCGGACCTGGAATTCCAAATATGCCCTAAGCAACGTTCTATTCAGATGCAACATCATATTCCAATATTTATACATTATGTCCCATCCAATAAAGGCAAGCATGCCATCTGCCTTCTTCACCACCCTTTCCACCTGTGCTGCCACCTTTAGGAATCTGTGGACTTGCACCTCCAGGTCCCTCTGCGTGTCTATACTCCTGATGGTTAAGCCATTATTTGTATAGCTACTCCCTGCAGTAGATCTACCGAAATTCGTCACTTCACGTTTATCTGGATTAAGTTCCATCTACCATTTCTCCACCCAAATTTTCAGTCTATCTCAGTCCTGCTGTATGCTCTGACAATGTTCATCACTATCCGCAAGTCCAGCCATCTTTGTGTCTTCCACAAACTGCCATCCCCACCCCCCCCACCCTGAATTGCCTCCAGCTCATTTGCACTCACCGTCATGTGGTTCCATAGTGTAGTGGTTATCACGTCTGCCTTACACACAGAAGTTCCTGGGTTCGAAGCCCAGTGGAACCAGTGGTATTTTACTCCTATACCCAGAAAGCAGTGGAACTGCTTTGAACTCACCTCTCCTTCACTGTGACTTGTTCTTTCAATGGTCGGATGTGAAGTAGTGCAAAGGGCTGAGGCACTTGGGATATACGTCCATATATCTCTGAAGGCAATCGGTGTAGGTCGAATCGATGGCTGACACGGCATTGCAGTTACTTACCTTTTTCGTCAGGCATAGAATATCAGAGCAGAGAGACTATGAGGGAACTGTATAAAACAGCTAGAGTACTGTCTGCAATTCTGGTCGTCACATTTCAGGAAGGATATAGTTCTTCGGGATGCTACCTGGAATAGAACATTTAAGTTATGAAGAGAGGCTGGGTAGGTTGGGTTATTTTTGTTGCAACAGAGAAGACTGAGAGCTGACCTGCTGAGGGGTTTGAGAGAATAGATAAGGAACGGCTGCTCTCCTGAGTTGAAAGGTCAACGATCAATTCCTTGGTTTTCAGGTGTTTTAGAGATATATGGACATGAACCCCACGTTTCTCAAGTCCGAACCCCAAGTTTCTTAGGTCCTTTGCAATAGTTCCCATCTGACCATTGAAAGAACAAGTCACTGTGAAAGAGCTGTAAGTTCAAGACAGTTCCACTGCTCTCTGGGTATAGGAATAAAACACCGGCTCCACTGGTCTTTGAACCCAGAACCTTCAGCGTTTAAGGCAGACGTGATAACCACTACACTATGGAAGCACATGACGGTGAGTGTGAATGAGCTGGAGGCAGTTCAGGGTGGGGGGAGCGCTGGATGGTTACTGGGTTGATACCTGGAATGAGCGGGTTTCCTCATGAGGTTGGATTGGAAAGACTGGGTTTCTTTCAGCTGGAGTTTAGGAAAATGAAGGGGTGACTGGATTAAAGTTTCTACAATGCTGAACGGTCTTGGGAAGGTGGAGGTGGAAAAGATGTTTCTGTCTCGAAAGCGATTCTTTCGCTTCAGTGAACTGAAGAATCCTGACTTCAAAATCTTCAGCCTTTCTGTACTGAACTGAAAAGTGCAATTTATAAACAAACTCACTGTTGCCCCGAGAAGCTGCAACTTTCCCGTCAAACAGTTCGATAACAGGAAAAGAAGCCCGTTCGGTCTGCGCCAGCCATCAAGCACCTATGGAAATGGGTGAATGTTACTGCGGGGATTCTTGGAATTGTCAATCGCGGGTGAGGAATTCGCGAAAGGACATCTGTTAATCGATTTTGAAGCAAATCTGAAACAATTGCGTTCGGGCTGGAAGAAAAGCGATGCCGGAACAAGGGCTTGAACCATGGACCCTCAGATTAAAAGTCGGGTGCTCTACCGGCTGAGCTATCCAGGCCTTGGCCGTCTTACTGTTTCCCCCGTTGAACTAACTGCTTTCTTTCAGTGACTCAGAGCGGATAAGATTGAAGGGGAGTTGATTTTTTACTAGATTCGGGGAATTGTGATATTATCCACTTTGAGATTCAGCAAGAGCTCCTCCTTCAATCTGGTCTATTGCATTCGCTGCTCCCAATGCGCTCTACCCTACATTACAGAGACCAAATTAGACTGGGTGATTGCTCTGCTGAGCACCTTTGGTCCGTCCGCACACACGACCCTAATCTTCCTGTTGCTTGCTGCTTCAACACACCACCCTTCCCTCCTGTCCAAAAGTCCGTCCTTGGCCTTTTGCAATATTCCAGTGAACGCAAACCGGAGAATCAGCACCTCATCTACCGATTGGGCAGTTTACAGCCTTCTGCACTCAACATTGAATTCAATAACTTCAGAGCCTGAACTCTCTCCTCCCCCTTCACCCCATTCACACATTCTGATCATTAATGGACAATTGTGAGCACTTCCTCAACCTTCTGTATCCTCATTCCAATTCCCGTTGTCCCATTCCATCCCCCTCCACCCTCACAGTATAAATCTCCGCTGATTCTCTCTGGTCTCAGCTCTGACGAAGGATCATGTAGACTCGAAACGTTGGCTGTATTCTCGCAGACAAGAAGGGCCGAAAGGCCTGTTTCTGAGCTGGAGCTGCAATACTCTATGGTTTCTAAATGTCCAAAAATCAAATCGGGTTGAGAGAACAAAGACAACGTTACGGGTCAGGATGACATTTCCTCAGGATGCAGGATCTCAACATTGGAAAAGAAGCCATAAGCGGGACGAGGTCGTTGGGCCCTTCGAGACTGCTCCGCCATTCATTTTGATCATGGCCGATCATCGAATCTCGATCACCCTTTCTCCCATACCCCTGGATCCCTTTTGCCCAAGAGACAAACCTAATCTCTTCTTGAAATCAAAGAAAATTTGGCTTCAAGTCCATTGTGTGGTCGTGAATTCCACACATTCAACACCCTCTGGGTGAAGAAATTTCTTGAAACTCTGTTTCTGTTCTCTGTGCCCAGATGCTGGACGACTTTCAGTGATTTTCCAGCATGTTTGCTTTTCTTTCAGATTGCAGGATCCACCGTAGTTTGCTTTGATTTTTATATAAAGATTGTAAGGAAACTGGGCTTTGGTGTTGGTGCCGTGGCTAAGTTGGTGAAAGCGCCTGTCGAGTAAACAGGAGATCCTGAGTTCGAATCTCAGCAACACCTTCGTCTAAGTGAAGTTTTGCAACAAAATCTCTCTTGCTGTGAGACGCCACAACTGGACCGTCACACAGTTGGACAGCAGGAAAAGGCGGCCAGAGGCGTATTTCGGCTCTGCCGCCCATCAAACACTCTTTAAAATGGTTGAATTTTGCTGTTGGCGAAACATGCAATGGTTAATGGCGTGTGAGGAATTGTCAACGGACAACTGTTAATCGGTTTTGAAGAACGTCGCGTTGAACAATTGCGTTCAGGCTGGAAGAAAAGCAACGCCCGAACAGGGACTTGAACACTGGACCCTCAGATTCAAAGTCCGATGCTCTACCGACTGAGCTAGCCAGGCTCTTGCGGACCGCTGTTTTCCCTCCTTTGAAGAAACCGAGCTCTGACATGGCGTTAGACAAGATAAGATTGAAGGAGTGTTTTTTTTAATGTGGGTGGGAAAGTGTCACTTTAAATTGGAGGGATGGGTTGGTAAGTTTGCCGATGACACGAAGGTTAGTGGAGTTGTGGGTAGTTTGGAAGGACGTCAGAAATTGCAGTTTGACGTTGATAGGATGCAAGACTGCGCAGATAAGTGGCAGATGGAGTTCAACCCAGATAAATGTGTAGTGATTTTGGCAGGTCCAATGGGATGGAGAAGTATAATATCAATGGTAAGACTCTTAGCGGTGTAGAGAATCAGAAGCATCTTGCGGTCCGGGTCCATATGACTCTTAAATCGGCCTCGCAGGTGGAGAAAGTGGTTAAGAAGGGGTATGGTATACTGGCCTTCATCAATCGAGGAACTGAGTTTGGGAGTCGGGAGTTAGTGTTGCAGCTTTATAAGACCCTAGTTAGACCTCTCTTGGAATACTGTGCTCAGTTCTGGTCGCCTCATTACCGGAGGGATGTGGCAGCTATTGAAAGGGTGCAGAGGAGATTTACATGGATGTTGCCTGGATTGGGTGGCATACCTTATGAGGATTGGTTGACGGAGCTCTGTCCTTTCAAGGATAAGTTTTTTGCAACATTTTACTCTGAGGCAGGTAAACATCCCACCGCTACCCCCACCCGCATCTATCTTTCTGCAACGCCACTCTCTCACCGCGACTCCTTCAGCGGATTCTGGTCAAGACGAAACAATGTTTTGAAGTTGCGGGCCAGGTTTGTGACAATTGGAATGGTTTCAGTTTCGTGACGATTATTCATGAGACACACTTTGGACAGGCAGTGAGGTCTGAGTGAGAGAACTGTGTAATTGAGAAGGGGGCAGTGACTGTCTCAAACCCAAAGGCGGATGGTTGTGTGAGGGAAATAATTTGAAGTTAATGATGACTTCTGGAGGAAATGCAAAATTTCAGCCATGCAATGTTGGGGCCTAGCCACTAAAGGGCGCTGTGCGGTACCCACATGGGAGCACGGTTAACTCAGCCGATAGAACATTGGACTTTTAAACCGAGGGCCCAACGTTCACGTCGCTACTCGAGCAATGCTTTTTAATATCTATTCTCTTTCGTGTTCATGTGTTTCACAGTACCGAGTCACTTCCCTGCTCACTTTGTGTCTGAACCGGCTGTATTAAAACTCAATTTTCCCCCTCGTTCTCTCTATTTCCTCTCGCTCCACTTCCTCTCTCGTTCCAATATTGCGTCTCAAAGTAAGTCAACTGTGGTTCAGTTCGTCTATGCAGTTGCCCAGTACAAAGAACAAAGAATAAAGAACAAAACAGCGCGGGAAACAGGCCCTTCGGCCCAATGATCCCGCGCCGCCACCTCGGTGTTCCCATTTTTACCGTGATTCCTGTCTGATATTCCTGAGTTAAAATCTCCGTGGTACTTGTATCTGCATTTCACGTGGTACAATTTGAAGAAAATCACCATCTCCCTGGGGACCAGCAGTTGGGCCCTTCGAGACTGCTCCGACATTCATTTTGGTCATGGCCAGTCATCGAATCCTGATCACCGTCCCTCCCATACCCCTAGATCCCTTTCACCCAAGAGCCAAATATAATCTCTCCTTGAAATCAGACAATGTTTAACATGAAGTACATTGTGTGGTAGTGAATTCCACGCATTCAGCAACCTCTGGGTGAAGAAATTTCGCGAAACTTTGTTTCTGTTCTCTGTGCCCAGATGCTGTAGGATCTTCGGTGATTTTCCACCATGTTTGCTTTTCTTTCAGATTGCAGGATACACCAGAGTTTGCTTTTATCTTTTTACACAAAGAACAAAACAGCACGGGAAACAGGTCCTTCGGCCCAACGAGCACGTGCCACCACCCCAATGTTCCCACCTCTACCCGCGATCCCTGTCCATGTTTATAGATCTATGGATTAAAAACCAAATTGTAGACAATTTAGGGAGAATTTGTTTTGCCAATTAGCCTAAGAACACATCTTTGGGATGTGGGAGGAAACCGGAGCTCCCGGAGAAAACTCAAGCAAGCACGGGGAGAATGCGCAAACTCCCACAGACACAGGCCCAAATCCATGGATCTGCACAGAACAGCGATTGTAATGCTACCGGGTCGTTAACTTGGCGCCGTGGCTGAGTTGGTGAAAGCACCTGTCTAGTAAACAGGAGATCCCGAATACGAATCTCAGCTGCACCTTCGCCTAAGTGACTTTTTGCAATAAAATCACTCTTACTGTGAGACGCCGCAACTCGACCGTCAGACAGTTGGACAGCAGGAAAAGGCGGCCAGAGATGTATTTCGGCTCTGCCGACCATCAAACACCTATTAAAATGGTTGAATTTTGCCGCTGGCCCAGATGCTGTACATCCTCGCCTTCAATCTTATCTCCTCCAGCACCATGTCAGAGCGCGTCTTGTATAATGGAGGGAAAAAAACAACGCTGTAACGAGCCTGGATAGCTCAGTCGGTAAGGCGTCAGATTTTTAATCTGAGAGGCCAGCGTTCAAGTCCCTGTGCGGGCGTTGCATTTCTTCCAGCCTGAGGGCAACTGTTCAACGAGGCGATTTTTCAAAATCGATTAACAGTTGCCCTTTGACAATTCCTCACACGCCATTGACCATTGCAGCAAAATTCCACCATTTTAATAGGTGTTTGATGGCCGGCAAAGCCGAACTGCGCCTCTGGCCGCCTTTTCCTGCTGTCCAACTGTGTGACGGTCCAGTTGCGGCGTCTCACAGCAAAAGAGAGTTTTTTGCAAAATGCCATTTCTAGAAAGGTGCCGCTGAGATTCGAACTCAGGATCTTCTGTTTACTGGACAGACGCTTCCACCAACTTAGCCACGGCACCAACATAGCCGAATTACCTTACAATCTGTATATAAAAATCAAAGCAAACTACGGTGGATCCTGCAATCTGAAAGAAAAGCAAACATGCTGGAAAATCACAGAAGGTCCTCCAGTATCTGGGCACAGAGAACAGAAATAAAGTTCCTGGAAATTTCTTCACCCAGAGGGTGCTGAATGTGTGGAATTCACGACACACAATGTAATTGAAGTCAAACTTTGTTTGATATTAAGAAGAATTACGTTTCGTTCTTAGACAAAAGGGATCCAGGAGTATGGGAGGAAGTGTGATCGGGATTCGATGATCGGCCATGATCAAAATGAATGGCGAAGTAGTCTCGAAGGGCCCGACGACCTCGTCCTGCTTCTGGCTTCTTTTCCAATGTTGACATTCTGCATCCTGAGGAATTGTCATCCTGAATCGTAACGTTGTCTTTGTTCTCTCTCGACAAATGCAGACATTTTCACCATTTTCTATTTCACTTCTATGGATTTGCTAAAGCTAAGTGGATGCTACTCATGTCCCTATTTCTAATGGACTTGCAGATACTCAGAAAATCAACAAACACGATTATAATTGTTGGGAGGGCGTGGAGGCCGGATTCACCAGCAACTTTCCTCTATTAACTGGTTACTTAGGAGACTGTCCTGCAGTGTTAAAACTGTTAAAGCTACCAAACAATTTCAATTTATTCCTGAGCAATAGGAAGATGCTGCCGAACGAAGTGTTCAGTGATAATCCAAGTTCTTTTTCACCGATGGTTTGCTGGAAATAGAGAACACAATTTTGATAATCAAAGGTGTTAAAGCTGCGGCAAATTATTTGTCAAAGATGTACTTATGAACAAAAGCCATATCGTTAACAGTTTGAAGATCTGTGCAGAGAGAAAAAGACTCACTGTTTAAATAGAACA
Organism: Sphyrna mokarran; assembly: GCA_024679065.1. Taxonomy (NCBI): domain Eukaryota; kingdom Metazoa; phylum Chordata; class Chondrichthyes; order Carcharhiniformes; family Carcharhinidae; genus Sphyrna; species Sphyrna mokarran. Next base: position 4,044,408 of record JAGIQG010000014.1, on the reverse strand, counting down.
GACACATGCTTGATATCCGAAACAGACTCATTGTGCCAAAGGGACACTTTATGCCGTAGAATGCAGGACACTGAAACTGCTGGTCCTCAGAGAGATGGTGATTTACTTCCAATTGTACAACGTGAAATGGATAAACAAGTACCACGGAGATTTTAACTCAGGAATATCAACCTACTGGGCAATTGCGTGAACGAACTGAACCACAGTTGATTTACTTTGGAACGCAATATAGGAAGGAGAGAGGAGAATGTAAAATGGGAGCAATGATGATGTGCTTGTGGTACCAAATGGATGAAACCTAATTTGATTTTTGGACATTTAGAAATTGACACGAAATGCTCATTTTGAATTTAAAGTGGATAACATGACGCTTACCCACCCCACATTAAAGAAAAACAATCCCTCCTTCAATCTTACCTCATCGAAGGCCATGTCAGAGCGCGCTTGTTCAACGGAGGAAAAAGCGTCGTAGCGTGGGTACCGGACAGCTCAGTCGGCAGAGCGTCAGGCTTTTAATCTGAAGGTCCAGGGTTAAAGTCCCTGTTCAGCCGTTGCTTTTTCTTCCAGCCTGAACGCAACAGTTCAACGAGACGTTCTTCAAAATCGATTAACAATTGTCCGCTGACAATTCTTCACATACCATTGACCATTGCAAGTGTCGGCAGCAGCAAAATTCAACCATTTTAATAGGTGTCTGATGGGCGGGAGAGCCGAAACGCGCCTCTGGTCGCCTTTTCCTGCTGTCCAACTGTGTGACGGTCGAGTTGCGGCGTCTCACATCAAGAGTGATTTTGTTGCAATATGTCACTTAGACGAAGGTGCTTCTGAGACTCGAACTCAGGATCTCCTGTTTACTAGACAAGCGCTTTCACCAACTTAGCCACGGCACCAACACAACAGCCCAACTGCATTACAATCTGTATATAAAAATCAAAACAAACTACGGTGGATCCTGCAATCTGAAAGAAAAGCAAACAGCTGGAAAATCACCGAAGCTCCTACAGGATCTGGGCACAGAGAATAGAAACAAAGTTTTGGGAAATTTCTTCACCCAGAGGGTGCTGAATGTGTGGAATTCACGACCACACGATGTACTTGAAGTTAAACGTTCTTTGATTTCAAGAAGAGATTACGTTTGTCTCTTGGGTAAAAGGGATCCAGGGGTATGGGAAAAGGGTAATCGGGATTCGATGATCGGCCATGATCAAAATGAATGGCGGAGCAGTCTCGAAAGGCCCAACGACATCGTCCTGCTTATGGCTTCTTTTCCAATGTTGAAATACTGCATTCTGAGCAAATGTCATACTGAATCGTAACGTTGTCTTAGTTCTCTCAACCCGATTTGATTTTTGGACATTTAGCAACCATAGAAAGTTGCAGCTCCAGCTCAGAAACAGGCCTTTCGTCCCTTCTTGTCTGTGCCGCACCATTTTTTGCCTAGTCCCATTGACCTGCACTTGGACCATATCCCTCCACACCCCTCTCATCCATGAACCTGTGCAAATTTTTCTTAAATGTTAAACGCGACCACGAATTTATTATTTTATCCGGCATCTCATTCCACACACCCACCACTCTCTGCGTGAAGAATTCTCCCCCACCCCCCGCAATATTCCCTTTAAACTTCTCTCCTTTCACCCTGAACCCATTCGCTTTGTTTTTTTTTCTTTCCCGGAGCCTCAGTGGAAAAAGCATTTACCCTATCGATGCTCATCAAAATCTTATACACCTCCATCAAGTCTCCCCTCATTCTTCTACGTTCCATGGAATAAAGTCCTAACCTATTCAATCTTTCTCTCTAACTCAGCTTCTCAAGCCTTGGCAACATCCTTGTGAAGTTTCTCTGCACTCTTTCAACCTTATTTACAAGCTTCCTGTAACTGGGTGACCAAAACTGTAAACAATACTCTAAATTCGGTGTCACCAATGCCTTGTATAACCTTACCATAACACTCCATACTATACTCGATACACGGATTATAAAAGCCAATGTACCAAAAGCACTCTATACGACCCTATCCACGTGTGACGTCACTTTTAGGGAATTCTGTACCTGTATTCCCAAATCCCTCTATTCACCTGCACTCTTCAGAGTCCTACCGTTTACCCTGTACGTTCTACTTTGCTTTGCCCTTCCAAAGTGCAATATCTCACACTTGTCTGCGTTAAATTCCACTTGCCATTTTTCAACACATTTTTCTAGTTGGTCCAAATCCTTCTGCAAGCTTTGAAAACATTCCTCGCTGTCCACTACACCTCCAATCTTTGTATCATCAGGAAAATGCTGATCCAGTTGACCACAGTATCATCCAGATCGTTGATATAGGTGACAAACAACAGTGGACCCAATACCGATCCCTGCGGCACTCCACTCTGTGACAAGAAACACTGATCTTGAATTCAAAGTGGATAACAGGACACTTCCCCACCCACATTAAATAAGACGAACTCTCCTTCAATCTTAACTCGACTTACTCCATGTCAGAGCGCGGCTTGTTCAATGAAGCGAAAAGAATTGTAGCGGGGAGCCTGGATAGCTCAGTCGGTAGAGCATCAGACTTTTAATCTGAGGGTCCAGGGTTCAAGTCCCTGTTCGGGCGGTTACTTTTCTTCCAGCCTGAACGCAACTGTTCAACGAGACGTTCTTCAAAATCGATTAACAGTTGTCCTTTAACAATTCCTAACACGCCATTGACCGTTGCAAGTGTCGCCAGCAGCAAAATTCAATCATTTTAATCGGTGTTTGATGGGCGCCAGAGCCGAAATGCGCCTCTGGCCGCCTTATCCTGCTGTCCAACTGTGTGACGGTCGAGTTGCGGCGTCACACAGCAAGTGATTTTGTTGTAAAATGTCACTTAGACGAAGGTGCCACTGAGATTCGAACTCAGGATCGCCTGTTTACAAGACAGCCGCTTTCACCAATTTAGCCACGGCGCCAACACAACAGCCCAATTTCCTCACAATCTCTATATAAAAATTAAACAAACTACCATGGATCCTGCAATGTGAAAGAAAAGCAAATATGCTGGAAAATCACTAAAAGTCCTCCAGCATCCGGGCACAGAGAACAGAAATAAAGTTCCGTGAAATTTCTTGACCAAGAGTGTGCTGAATGTGTGCAATTCACGACCACACAATGTACTTGAAGCCAAACTTTCTTTGATTTCAAGAATATATTAGGTTTGTCTCTTGGGCAAAAGGGATCCAGGGTTGGGAGGAAGGGTGGTCGGGATTCGATGATCGGCCATGATCAACATGAATGGCGGAGCAGTCTCGATGGGCCCAACGGCCTTGTCCTGCTTCTGGCTTCTTTTCCAATGTTGAGATTGTGCATCCTGAGCAAATGTCATCCTGACTCGTAACGTTGTCTTTGTTCTCTCTCGCCAAATGCAGAGATTTTCAGCATTTTCTATTTTAGTTCTATGGATTTACTAAAGCTAAGTGGATGCTACTCATGTCCCTATTTCTGATGGACTGACAGATCCTCAGAACATCAACAAATGCGAATACAATTGCTTGGGAGAACGTGGAGGCCGGATTCACCAGCAACTTTCCTCTATTGACTGTTTACTTAGGAGACTGCTCTGCAGTGTTAAAACTGTTAAAGCTGCCAAACCATTTCAGTTTATTCTTGAACAATAGGAAGATGCTGCCGAACGAAGTGTTCAGGGACAATCCAATTTCTTTTTCACGGATGTCTTGCAGGAAATAGAGAACACAATTCTGAAAATCAAATGCGTTGAAGCTGCGGGAAATTATTCCTCAAAGATGTACTTATGAACAACAGCCGTCGTAAACAGTTTGAAGATCTGTGCAGAGAGAAAAAGACTCACTGTTTAGATAGAACAGACACGTGTTTGATGTCCGGAATAGACTCATTGTACCAATGGGACACTTTATGCTGTGGAATGCAGGACACTGAAACTGCTGGTCCTCAGAGAGATAGTGATTTACTTCAAATTGTACAACGTGAAATGCATCAACAAATAGCACGGAGATTTTAACTCAGGAATATCAGCCTACTAGGCAAGTGTATGAACGAAGAGAACCACAGTTGATTTACTTTGAGACTCATTATCGGAAGGAGAGAAAGAATTTAAAGTGGGTGAAATGATGAGATGCTTGTGGTGCCGAATGGATGAAATGCTCAACCTAATTTGATTTTTGGACATTTAAAAAGTGACACGAAATATTCATCTTAAATTTAAAGTGGATAGCATGGCTCTTCCCCACCCACATTAAAAAAAACGAACTCTCCTTCAATATTATCTCGTCTCACGCCATGTCAGAGCGCGGCTTGTTCAATGGAGGGAAAAGACGCACGCTCGGGAGCCCGGATAGCTCAGTCGGTAGAGCATCAGACTTTTAGTTTGAGGGTTCAGGGTCCAAGTCCCTGTTCAGGCGTTGCTTTTCTTCCAGCCTGAACGAGACTGTTCAACTCGACCTTCTTCAAAATCAATTAACAGTTGTCTTTTGATAATTCCTCACACACCATTGACCATTGCAAGTGTCGCAGCAGCAAAATTCAACCAATTTAATAGGTGTTTGATGTGCGGCAGAGCCGAAATGCGCCTCTGGCCGTCTTTTCCTGCTGTCCAATTGTGTGACGGTCGAGTTGCGGCGTCTCACAGTAAGAGTGATTTTTCTGTAAAATGACACTTTGACGAAGGTGCCGCTGAGATTCGAACTCAAGATCTCCTGATCACTGGACCGGCGCTTTCACCAACTTAGCCACAGCGCCTATGCGGGAGCGAAAGCTGCATTGTAATGTATGTATAAAAATGAAAGGAAACTACAATGTTTCTTGCAATCTGAAAGAAAAGCAAACATGCTGGAAAATCACCCAAGCTCCTACAGCATCTGGGCACAGAGAACAGAAACAAAGTTCCGGGAAATTTCTTCAGCCAGAGGGTGCTGAATGTGTGCAATGCACGACCACACAATGTACTTGAAGCCAAACTTTGTTTGATTTTAAGAAGAATTACGTTTGTCTCTTGGGCAAAAGGGATCCAGGAGTGTGGGAGAAAGGGTGATCGGGATTCGATGATCGGCCATGATCAAAATGAATGGCGGAGCAGTCTCGAAGGGCCCAACGACCTCGTCCTGCTTCTGGCTTCTTTTCCAATGTTGAGATACTGCATCCTGAACAAATGTCGTCCTGACTCGTCACGTTGTCTTTGTTCTCTCTCGACAAATGCAAAGATTTCCACCATTTTCTATTTTAGTTCTATGGATTCACTAAAGCTAAGTGGACTAACTCATGCTACTCATGTCCCTATTTCTGATGGACTGACAGATACTCAGAACATCAACAAACACGATTATAATTGCTTGGGAGGACGTGGAGGCCGGATTCAAAAGCAACTTTCCTCTATTAACTGGTTACTTAGGAGACTGCTCTGCAGTGTTAAAACTGTTAAAGCTGCCAAACCATTTCAGTTTATTCTTGAGCAATAGGAAGATGCTGCCGAACGAAGTGTTCAGTGACAATCCAATTTCATTTTTACCGATGGCTTGCTGGAAATAGAGAACGCAATTTTGAAAATCAAATGCCTTGAAGCTGCGGCAAATTATTTGTTAAAGATGTACCTATGAACAAAAGCCGTCGTTAACAGTTTGAAGATCTGTGCAGAGAGAAAAAGACTCACTGTTTAGATAGAACAGACAAGTGCTTGATGTCCGGAATGAGATGTTAAGGGTTTAACATCCCATGAATCTCCTATTATCTTGGCCATCTTTAAAACGTTTTGCAATCTGAGATCCAGCCAAAGTGTAAATGCAGCTGGTTGCTTTAAGATGAAGGGAAATGTTTCCATTAGCTGAAAAGCTGTGATTAACTGCATCTTGCTTGCGACAATTTGTGCTGGTATCAGTAAATACTTCTTATTCTGAACTGTCACCGTGGCCTTGTAAATAACAAACGTCCCGCTTCATTCAGTCAGTTTAGACTGGACTTGGCTAATGATGTCCTTGTTGAAGGTGATCACATTCACTTTATGGGCAAAGTAACATCTCAAGATACATATGAGAACGGTTGCCAACTCACTCTGGAACAATGGTGGTTGTGCAATTTCGATGGCAGCGGTGGGGGAGGGGCGGTTCCGACATATTTTTACTCACTTACTGTATTTATACTTACTTTTGCTGTTGCTAAGCACGTGATCTGGGTGAAGTTATACTGTGTGTACATGACTAATGGCCGTAAATAGACTATGAAGTGGGAGATTCCTCGCACCACCCCCCCAACCCCGCCCAACTCTCCGCTCGAGATAGTATCGCTCGGCGAAGCTTGGGACACTGTTCTAAGTTAGTAAAGCGATTCTCCAAAAAAGCTTGCACTTGTTTGAAAAGAAAGGACTGGGTTTTCTTGTACAGGTCAGTGTCTTCCTCTTGCGTCAATTACCTAAGGGTCTCTGAAAAATGAACCTTACAATTTGCGGCGAAACCTGGGATCAATATCCAACCGTCCTCGGAGGAGGACTAAATAAGTGATTGTCTGAATGTCGGTAACGTGTGATGGGTGGGCACACAAGATACGGTTACACCTTGATCTCTCTCACTAAACCTATTACTCTGTTAACCCCTCATTCCCTGAGGCTCTGTTTTGACGGAATCCTGAGATGACTTATTTTCTTGAACACTGAGTAGTCCTTCACTGGGTGGTTAGAGTCTCCAGGTTTATTTAGCAAGAACGTGGAGGTTTCGAGTTCCCCACACTGCCTGACAGTTAGTCTCCCCAGGTTTATTTAGTAAGAAAGTGGAATGTTCGAGTCCCCCACATATGCCTGGAGGAGAGAGTCCCCACGGTTTTGGTATATTAAATCCGGGAAGTTTCAGTCCCGCGGTAGCCAGGGTTCGAGTCCCGAGGGTGCTAGAATTTGAGGATCGAGTCCTCTGGGATGTAATAATGGGTGGGAATTATTAGGAAAATGTTATAAATTAATTGGCAAGACGGAAAATTGATTAGAAAAAATCTAAGCTTGACCTAAAAATTTCAGTAGTTTTTGTGTTTCAGTGTTTGTATGGTTTGGTCACTTGTTAAATGTCGGTGGCTGTCGTTGCATTAGATGACAGCCGAAGTTCTTAAAGCCTGTTTCTCCTTCTGGAGTATTTACTGCGGGCAGTAAACGCAATCGGTTAACAGTGTGAAGATCTGTGCAGAGAGAAAAAGACTCACTGTTTAGATAGAATACAGGTGCTTGATGTCCGAACAGACTCATTGTACAAAAGGGACACTTTATGCTGTAGAATGCAGGACACTGAAACTGCTGGTCCTCAGAGAGATGGTGATTTATTTCAAATAGTACAACGTGAAATGGATAAACAAGTATCACTGAGATTTTACCTCAGGAATATCAGCCTACTGGTCACATGTATGAACGAACTGAACCACAGTTGATTTACTTTGAGACGCAATATAGGAAGGAGAGAGGAAGAATGTAAAGTGGGTGAAATGATGAGGTGCTTGTGGTGCCAAATGAATGAAATGCTGAGCCCGATTTGAGTTTTGGACATTTAGAAAGTGACAGGAAATACTCATCTTGAATTTAAAGTGGGTAACTGACACTTCCCACCCACATTAATAAAAAACTCTCCTTCAATCTTATCTCGTCTAACTCCTTGTCAGAGCGCGGCTTGTTCAACGGAGGGAAAAACACGGTTCTCCGGGGCCCGGGTAGCTCAGTCGGTAGAGCATCAGACTTTTAATCTGAGGGTCCAGAGTTCAAGTCCCTGTTCGGGCGGTGGCTTTTCTTCCAGCCTGAACGCAACTGTTCAACGAGATGTTCTTCAAAATCGATTAACAGTTGTCCTTTGACAATTCCTCACACGCCATTGGCCATTGCAAGTGTCGCCAGCAGCAAAATTCAACCATTTTAATAGGTGTTTGATGGGCGGCAAAGTCGAAATGCGCCTCTGGCCGCCTTTTCCTGCTGTCCAACTGTGTGACGGTCGAGTTGCGGCGTCTCACAGCAAGAGTGATTTTGTTGTAAAATGTCACTTAGACGAAGGTGCCGCTGAGATTCGAACTCAGGATCTCCGGTTTACTAGACAGGCGCTTTCACCAACTTAGCCACGGCACCAACACCATAGCCCAATTCCCATACAATCTGTATATAAAAATCAAAGCAAACTACGGTGGATCCTGCAATGTGAAAGAAAAGCAAACATGCTGGAAAATCACTGAAAGTCCTCCAGCATCTGGGCACAGAGAACAGAAACAAAGTTTAGGGAAATTTCTTCACCCAGAAGGTGCTGAATGTGTGGAATTCAATACCACACAAGGTACTTGAAGTTAAACTTCCCTTGATTTCAAGAAGAGATTACGTTTCGCTCTTGGGTAAAAGGGATCCAGGGGTATGGGAGGAAGGATGATCGGGATTCGATGATCGGCCATGATCAAAATGAATGGCGGAGTAGTCTCGAAGTTGATTTACTTCAAATTGTACAACGTGAAATGGATAAACAAATATCATGGAGATTTTAACTCGAATATCAGCCTAATGGGCAAGTGTATGAACGACCTGAACCACAGCTGATTTACCTTGAGACGCAATGTAGGAAACAGAGAGGAAGAATGTCAAGCGGGTGAAATGCTTGTGGTGCCAAATGGATGAAATGCTCAGCCCGATTTGATTTTTGAAATTTGGAAAGTGGCAGGAAATAGTTATCCTTAATTTAGAACATAGAACATTGAACATAGAAAAACTACAGCACAAACAGGCTCTTCGGCCCACAAATTGCACCGATGATATCCCTCCCTTCTGGGCTTACCTATAACCCACAATTCTAGTAAGTCCCATGTACTTACCCCGAAGTCTCTTAAAAGACCTTATCGAATTTACCTCCACCGCCACCCACGCACCCGATTCCACTCACACACCACAGTCTGAGTGAAAAACGTATCCCTGATATCTCCTCAGAATCTACTCCCTAGCACCTTACACCCATGCCCTCTCGTAGCAACCATTCCAGCACTGGGAAACAGCCTCTGAATATCCATCCGATCTATATCTCTCAACATCTTCTATACTTCTAATAGCTCACCTCTCATCCTTCGTCTCTCTAAGGAGAAAGGACAGAGGTCTCTCAACCTATCCTCATAAGGTATGCCACCCAATCCAGGCAACATCCTTGTAAATCTCCTCTGCATCCTTTCAATAACTTCCACATCCCTCCTGTAATGAGGCGACCAGAACTGAGCACAGTATTCCAAGAGGGGTCAGACTAAGGTCTTATAAAGCTGCAACATTATCTCCCGACTCCTAAACTGAATCCCTCCATTCATGAAGGCCATTACACTGTACGCCTTCTTAACCACTTTCTCTCCCTGCGAGGCCGATTTAAGAGTCATATGGACCCGTATCGCAAGATGCTTCTGATTCTCTACACCGATAAGAGTCTTACCATTGGCATTATACTCCTCCATCCCACTGGACCTGCCAAAATGGACCACTACACATTTATCTGAGTTGAAGTCCATCTGCCACTTCTCTGCCCAGTCTTGCATCCTATCAATGTCAAACTGCAACTTCTGACATCCCTCCAAACTATCCACAACACCACCAACTTCGTGTCGTCAGCAAACTTATCAACCCAACACTCCAATTTCAAGTGGATAACATGACACTTCCCCACCCACATTAAAAAACAAACTCTCCTCTATCTTATCTCGTCTAACGCCATGTCAGAGCGCGGCTTGTTCAACGGAGGGAAGTCACCGCGCCCCAGAGCCCGGATAGCTTAGTTCGTAGAGCATCAAACTTTTAATCTGAGGGTCCAGGGTTCAAGTCCCTGTTCAGGCGTTGCTTTTCTTCCAGCCTGAACGCAACTATTCAACGAGATGTTCTTGAAAATCGATTAACAGTTGTCCTTTGACAATTCCTCACACACCATTGACCATTGCAAGTGTCACCATCAGCAAAATTCCACCATTTTAATAGGTGTTTGATGGGCGGCAAAGCCGGAATGCGCCTCTGGCCGCCTTTTCCTCCTGTCCAACTGTGTGGCGGTCGAGTTGCGGCGCCTCACAGCAAGAGTGATTTTGTTGCAAAATGTCACCCATATGAAGGCACCGCTGAGATTCGAACTCAGGATCTCCTGTTTGCTAGACAAGCGCTTTCACCAACTTAGCCACAGCACCAACACCATATGGGAGCTACTTATGCCCCGACTTCTGGTGGCTTGACAGATACTCAGAACGTCAACAAATTACATTTTATCATTGCTTCGGAGGACGTGGAGGCCAGATTTTCTAGTAACTTTCCCCTATTAACTGGTTACTTAGGAGACTGCTCTGCAGTGTTAAAACTGTTAAAGCTGCCAAACTATTTCAGTTTATTCTTGAGCAATAGAAACATGCTGCCGAACGAAGTGTTCAGTGACAATCCAATGTCCTGAATCACGGGTATCTTGCCGGAAATAGAGAACACAATTTTGAAAATCAAAAGCATTGAAGCTGCGGCAAATTATTTCTCAAATAAAATCGTATGATCAAAAAGTCATCGTTAACATTTTGAAGATCTGAGGAGAGAGAAAAAGACTCACTGTTTAGATAGAACAGACACGTGCTTGATGTCTGGAACAGACTCATTGTACCAAAGGGACACTTTATGTTGTAGAATGCAGGACACTGAAACTGCTGGTCCTCAGAGAGATGGTGATTTACTTCAAATTGTACAACGTGAAACACATAAACAAGTATCACGGAGATTTTAACTCTGGACTATGATCCTGTTGGCAAACGCATGAACGAACTGAACCACAGTTCATTTACTTTGAGCCGCAATGTAAAAGGAGAGAGGAAGAATGTAAAGTGGGTGAAATGATGAGGTGCTTGTGGAGCCAAATGGATGGAATGTTCAGCCCGATTTGATTTTTGCAATTTGGAAATTGGCAGGAAATAGTTATCCTTAATTTAGAACACAGAACATTGAACATAGAAAAACTACAGCACAAACAGGCTCTTCGGCCCACAAGTTGCACCGATGATATCCCTACCTTCTAGGCTTACCTATAACCCACAATTCTAGTAAGTCCCATGTACTGATCCAGAAGTCTCTTAAAAGACCTTATCGAATTTGCTTCCACCACCACCCACGGCACCCGATTCCACTCACATACCACAGGATGAGTGAAAAACGTATCCTTGATATTTCGTCTGAATCTATTCCCCAGCACCTTAAACCCGTGTCCTCTCGTAGCAACCATTCCCGCCCTGGGAAACGGCCTCTGAGCATCCACCCGATCGATATCTCTCAGCATCTTGTACACTTCTAACAGGTCACCTCTCATCCTTCGTCTCTCTAAGGAGAAAGGACAGAGCTCCCTCAACCTTTCCTCATAAGGCATGCCTCCCAATACAGGCAGCATCCTTGTAAATCCCCTCTGCACCCTTTCAATAGCTTCCACATCCCTCCTGTAATGAGGCGACCAGAACTGAGCACAGTTCTCCAAGAGGGTCTGACTAGGGTCTTATAAAGCTGCAGCATTTTTTTCCTGACTCCTAAACTCAATCCTTCCATTGATGAAGGCCAGTAGCCATACGCCTTCTTAACCACATCTCTACCTAAGAGGCTGATTTAAGAATCATATGGACCCGGGCCGCAAGATGCTTCTGATTCTCCACACCGCTAAGAGTCTCACCATTGATATTATACTCCTCCATCCCATTGGGTCTACGAAAATGGACCACGAGACATTTATCTGGGTAGAAATCCATCTGCCACTTCTCTGCGCAGCCGTGCATCCTATCCATGTCACACTGCAACTTCTGACATCCCTCCAAATTATTCACAATACCACTAACCTTCGTGTCGTCAGCAAACCTACCAAACCACCCCTCCAATTTAAAGTGGCTAACATGACATTTCCCCACCCGCATTAAAAAAACAAACTCTCCTTCAATCTTGTCTCGCCGAACGCCTGTTCGGGCGTTGCTTTTCTTCCAGCCTGAAAGCAACTGTTCAACGAGATGTTCTTCAAAATCGATTAACAGTTGTACTTTGACATTAACTCACACGCCATTGACCATTGCAAGTGTCGCCAGCGGCAAAATTGGACCATTTTAATCGGTGTTTGATGGTCGGCAGAGCCGAATTGCGCCTCTGGCCGCCTTATCCTGTTGTCCAACGATGTGACGGTCGAGTTGCGGCGTCTCACAGCAAGAGTGATTTTGTTGCAAAACTTCACTTAGACGAAGGTGCCGCTGAGATTCGAACTCAGAACCCCCTGTGTACTAGACAGGGGCTTTCACCAACTTAGCCACGACGCCAACACAGCAGCCCAGTAACATAACAATCTGTATATAAAAATAAAAGCAAACTACGCTGGATCCTGCAATCTGAAAGAAAAGCAAACATGCTGGAAAATCACCCAAGCTCCTACAGCATCTGGGCACAGAGAACAGAAACAAAGTTCCGGGAAATTTCTTCACCCAGAGGGTGCTGAATGTGTGCAATGCACGACCACACAATGTACTTGAAGCCAAACTTTGTTTGATTTTAAGAAGAATTACGTTTGTCTCTTGGGCGAAAGGGATCGAGGGGTATGGGAGGAAGGGTGATCGGGATTCGATGATCGGCCAGGATCAAAATGAATGGCGGAGCAGTCTCGAAGGGCCCAACGGCCTCGTCCTGCTTCTGGCTTCTTTTCCAATGTTGAGATTCTGCATCCTGAGCAAATGTTATCCTGACTCGTAACGTTGTCTTTGTTCTCTCTCGACAAATGCAGAGATTTTCACCATTTTCTATTATAGTTCTATGGATTTACTAAAGCTAAGTGGATGCTACTCATGTCCCTATTTCTGATGGACTGACAGATACGAAGAACATCAACAAACACGAATATATTTGCTTCGGAGGACGTGGAGGGGAGATTCACCAGCAACTTTCCTCTATAAACTGTTTACTTAGGAGACTGCTCTGCAGTGTTAAAACTGTTAAAGCTATTAAACCATTTCAGTTGATTCTTGAGCAATAGGAAGATGCTGCCGAACGAAATACTCAGTAATAATCCAATTTCTTTTTCATGGAAATCTTGCTGGAAATAGAGAACACAATTCTGAAAATCAAATCCGTTGAAAATGCGGCAAATTATTTCTCAAAGATGTACCTATGAACAAAAGCCTTCGTTAACAGTTTGAAGATCTGTGCAGAGAGAAAACGACTCACTGTTTAGATAGAACAGACACGTGGTTGATGTCCGGAACAGACTCTTAGTACCAAAGGGACACTTTATGCTGTAGAATGCAGGACACTGAAACTGCTGGTCCTCAGAGAGATGGTGACTTACTTCAAATTGTACAACGTGAAATGGACGAACAAATATCATGGAGATTTTACCTCAGGAATATCAGCGTCCTGGGCAAGTGCATGAACGAACCGAACCACAGTTGACTTACTTTGAGACACAATATAGGAAGGAGAGAGGAAGAATGTAAAGTGGGGTAAATGATGAGGTGCTTGTGGAGCCAAATGGATGAAATCCTCAGCCCGATTTGATTTTTGGACATTTAGAAAGTGACACGAAATACTCATCTTGAATTTTAAGTCGATAACATGACATTTCCCCACCCACATTAAAAAAAACTCTCCTTCAATCTTGTCTCGTCTAACTCCTTGTCAGAGCGCGGCTTGTTCAACGGACGGAAAAACGCAGCTTCACGGGGCCCGGATAGCTCAGTCGGTTGAGCATCAGACTTTAAATCTGAAAGTTCAGGGTTCAAGGCCCTGTTCAGGTGTTGCTTTTCTTTCAGACTGAACGCAACTTTTCAACGAGATGTTCTTCAAAATCGATTAACAGTTGTCCTTTGACAATTCCTCACGCGCCATTGACCATTGCAAGTGTCGCCAGCAGCAAAATTCAACGATTTTAATAGGTGTTTGATAGCCGAAATGTGCCTCTGGCCGCCTTTTCCTGCTGTCCAACTGAGGAACGGTCGAGTTGCGGCGTCTCACAGCAAGAGTGATTTTGTTGTAAAATGTCACTTAGACGAAGGTGCCGCTGAGATTCGAACTCAGGATCTCCTGTCTACTAAACAGGCGCTTTCACCAACTCAGCCACGGCACCAACTCAACAGCCGAGTTGCTTTACAAGCTGTATATAAAAATAAAAGCAAACTACGGTGTATCCTGCAATCTGAAAGAAAAGGAAACATGCTGGAAAATCACCCAAGCTCCTCCAGCATCTGGGCACAGAGAACAGAAACAAAGTTCCGGGAAATTTCTTCACCCAGAGGGTGCTGAATGTGTGCAATTCACTACCACACAACGTACTAGGAGAAAAACGTGCTTTGATTTCAAGAAGAGATTATGTTTATCTCTTGGGTAAAAGGGATCCAGGAGTATGGGAGGAAGGGTGGTCGGGATTCGATGAATGGCGGAGCAGTCTCGAAGGGGCCAACGACCTCGTCCTGCTTCTGGCTTCTTTTCCAATGTAGAGATTCTGCATCCTGAGCAAACGTTATCGTGACTCGTAACGTTGTCTTGGAAATCTCTCGACAAATGCAGAGATTTTCAGCATTTTCTATTTTAGTTCTATGGATTTACTAAAGCTAAGTGGATGCTACTCATGTCCCTATTTCTGATGAACTGACAGATACTCAGAACATCAACAAACAGGATTAAAATTGCTTGGGAGGACTTGGAGGCCGGATTCACCAGCAACTTTCCTCTATTAACTGGTTACTTAGGAGACTGCTCTGCAGTGTTAAAACTGTTAAAGCTGCCAAACCATTTCAGTTTATTCTTGAGCAATGGGAAGATGCTGCCGAACGAAGTGTTCAGTGACAATCCAATTTCTTTTTCACGGATGTCTTGCTGGAAATAGAGAACACAATTTTGAAAATCAAATGCGTTGAAGCTGCGGCAAATTATTTCTCAAAGATGTACTTATGAACAAAAGCCGTCGTTAACAGTTTGAAGATCTGTGCAGAGAGAAAAAGACTCACTGTTTCGATTGAACAGACACGTGCTTGATGTCCTAAACAGACTCATTGTGCCAAATGGACACTTTATGCTGTAGAATACAGGACACTGAAACTGCTGGTCCTCAGAGAGATGGTGATTCACTTCAATTTGTACAACGTGAAATGTATAAACAAGTAGCACGGAGATTTTAACTCAGGAATATCAGCCTACTGGGCAAGTGCATGAACGAACCGAACCACAGTTGATTTACTTTGAGACGCAATATAGGAAGGAGAGAGGAAGAATGTAAAATGGGTAAAATGATGAGGTGCTTGTGGTGCAAAATGGATGAAATGCTCAGCCCGATTTGATTTTTGGAAAATGACACGAAATACTCATCTTGAATTTAAAGTGGATAACATGACACTTCCCCGCCCCACATTAAAAAAGGAATTCTCCCTTTATTTTTATCTCGTCAAACTCCATGTCAGAGCGCGGTTTGTTCAACGGAGGGAAAAGCCCTGCTGCCGGGGGCCCTTGTAGCTCAGTCGGTAGAGCATCAGACTTTTAATCTGAGGGTCCAGGGTTCAAGTCCCCGTTCGCGTGATGCTTTTCTTCCAGCCTGAACGCTACTGTTCAACGAGATGTTCTTGAAAGTCGATTAACAGCTGTCCGTTGACAATTCCTCACACGCCATTGACCATTGCAAGTGTCGCCAGCAGCAAAATTCAACCATTTTAATGGGTGTTTGATGGTCGGCAGAGCCGAAATGCGCCTTTGGCCGCCATTTCCTGCTGTTCAACTGTGTGACGGTCGAGTTGCGGCGTCTCAGAGCAAGAGTGATTTTGTTGCAAAATGTCACTAAGACGAAGGTGCTGCTGAGATTCGAACTCAGGATCTCCTGTTTACTAGACAGGCGCTTTAACCAACTTAGCCACGGCACCAAGGCGATGTGGGCACCACTTATGCCTCTATTTCCGATGTTCTGACAGATACTCGGGCTATCAATAAATTACTTTTTTTATAATTGCTTGAGCGGATGTGGTGGCCAGATTTGTTGGCAACCTTCCTCTATTAACTGGTTTCATAGGAGACAGTTCTTAGGGGCAGAGGAGGGGAACTGTGCTTAGAGCCCGACGGAATGGCGGAGATCGTGAATGAATACTTTGCGTCGGTATTCACGAAGGAGAGGGGCCTGTTGACAGCTCCTGTCTCTGAGGGAGGTGTGGACCAGTTGAGGGAAATATCCATACCGAGGGAGGAAGTGATAGAGCTTCTAGGTTGCATTAAAACTGATAAATCTCCGGGGCCTGATGACATTTATCCCAGGTTGCTTAGTGGGGTGCGAGGTGAAATTGCTGGGCCCCTGACGCAAATCTTTGTCTCTTCTTTGGACACAGTTGAGGTCCCAGAGGACTGGAGAATAGTTAATGTTGTACCGTTGTTTAAAAAGGGTGGTAGGGATAACCCTGGGAATTATAGGCCGGTGAGTTTGACGTCAGTGGTAGGGAAGCTGTTGGAGGGGACTCTTAGAGATAGGATGTATAGGCACTTCGAGCGTTGCGATCTGATTAGGGATACGCAGCATGGGTTTGTTAAGGGGAGGTCATGCCTTACAAATATGGTAGAATTTTTTGAGGAGGTGATGGAAACGGTGGACAAAGGGCGAGCCGTTGATGTCGTCTATGTGGATTTTAGTAAGGCTTTTGTCAAAGTCCCTCATGGGAGGTTAGTCGAGAAGGTCAAGGCTAATGGGATGGAAGGACAGGTAGCTGGATGGATAAGTAACTGGCTTGGTAATAGGAGACAGAGAGTAATAGTGGAAGGATGTTTTTCTAGCTGGAGGTCGGTCACGAGTGGTGTGCCACAAGGCTCGATACTGGGACCTCTTCTATTTGTAATGTATACAAATGACTTGGAAGAGGGAGTAAGTGGAGTGGTCAGCAAGTTTGCAGACGATACAAAGATGGCTGGACTTGTGGATAGTGAGGAACATTGTCAGGCGATGCAGCAGGACATAGATAGGCTGGTAGCTTGGGCAGACAGATGGCAGATGGAATTCAATCCTGATAAATGTGAGGTGATGCATTTCGGGAGAAGGAATGTAGGGGGGAGGTATGTGATAAACGGTAGACCCATTAAGAGTATAGAAACGCAAAGAGACCTGGGGATGCAGGTGAACAAGTCTCTGAAGGTGGCAGAGCAAGAGGAGAAAGTTGTGAAGAAAGCATACAGTATACTAGCCTTTATAGGAAGGGGTATAGGGTACAAGAGCTGGCCTTTAATGTTGCAGTTGTATAAAACGCTGGTTAGACCTCATTTGGAATACTGCGTCCAGTTCTGTTTGCGTTACTACCGGAACGACGTGGAGACTCTGGAGAGAGTGCAGAAGAGTTTTACCAGGATGCTGCCTGGTATGGAAGGTCTGAGTTACGAGGAGAGGTTAGGCAAATTGGGACTGTTTTCCTTAGAGAGACGTAGACTTAGAGGTGATCTGACAGAGGTGTACAAGATTATGAAGGGCATAGATAGAGTAAACAGGGTTAAGGTTTTTCCTAGGATGGACTCAAATAGCACGAGGGGTCAGGGGCTTAGGGTGAGGGGGGTAAGGTATAATTTGGATGCGAGAGGGAGTTCTTTCACACAGAGGGTGTTGGGGGTATGGAATGCGCTGCCAAGTAAAGTGGTGAAGGCAGGTACTCTGGAGTTATTTAAGAAATACTTAGAAGGGCACATGAACAGCATGGGAATGGGGGGATATAGAAAACTGATTTAAAATAGGGATCATGAGCCTTGGGAGCCCTGGGAAGTGTGTAAATATATGATGATATTGATGTACTTGTTTTTATCCTACAGGTGCTTTGGTCCACCTTGTTGTCTAACGAGGGGCATACACGTGATGAGTCGTGAGAGGTCTGCTCTTGGATCTTTTTCGAGAGTATCCTACTGCTTCACGTCGTTAGTGTACGCTTGACCTGGACCATTTGATGGGCAACACGACAGCTTAGTGACTATCGCTGTTCTGTGCAGAAACATGGATTTGGGCCTGTATCTGTGGGAGTTTGCACATTCTCCCTGTGCTTGCGTGGGTTTTCTCCGGGCGCTCCGGTTCCCTCCCACATCCCAAAGATATGCTCTTAGGCTAATTGGCAAAACAAATTCTCCCTAAGTTGTCTCAAATTTGGTTTTTAGTCCATAGATCTATAAACATGGACAGGGGTCGCGGGTAGAGGAGGGAATACCGGGGCGACGGCGCGGGCTTGTTGGACGGAAGGGCCTGTTTCCCGTGCTGTTTTGTTCTTTGTTATTTGCTCTGCAGTGTTAAGACTGTTAAAGCTGCCAAACCATTTCACTTTATTCCTGAGCAATAGGAAAATGCTGCTGAATGAAGTGTTCAGTGACAATCCAATTTCTTTTTCACGAATGGCTTGCTGGAAATAGACAACACAATTTTGAAAATCAAAAGCATTGAAGCTGCGGCAAATTATTTGTCAAATAAGATCGTATGAACAAAAAGTCGTCGTTAACAGTTTGAAGATCTGTGCAGAGAGAAAAAGACTCACTGTTTAAATAGAACAGACACGTGCTTGATGTCCGGAACAGATTCATTGTGCCAAAGGGACACTTTATGCTGTAGAATGCAGGACACTGAAACTGCTGGTCCTCAGAGAGATGGTGATTTACTTCAAATTGTACAACGTGAAATGGATAAACAAGCGCCACGGGGATTTTAACTCTGGACTATGATCCTGTTGGCAGACGCATGAACGAACTGAACCACAGTTGACTTACTTGGGACGCAATGTAAAAGGAGAGAGGAAGAATGTAAAGTGGGTGAAATGATGAGGTGCTTGTGATACCAAATGGATGAAATGCTGAGCCCGATTTGATTTTTGGACATTTAGAAAGTGACACGAAATACTCATCTTTAGTTTAGATCATGGAACATTGCACGTAGAAAAACTACAGCACAAACAGGGTCTTCGGCCCACAAGTTGCACCGATGATATCCCTACCTTCTGGGCTTACCTTTAACCCACAATTCTAGTAAGTTCCATGTACTCGTCCAGAAGTCTCTTAAAAGACCTTATCGAATTTGTCTCCACTACCACCCACGGCACCCGATTCCACTCACACACCACAGTCTGAGTGAAAAACCTATCCCTGATATCTCCTCTGAATCTATTCCCCAGCACCTTAAACCCGTGTCCTCTCGTAGCAACTATTCCAGCCCTGGGAAACAGGGCACCACCCACCGCCCCCCACCCCCGATCCATATCTCTCAGCATCTTCTACACTTCTATCAAGTCACCTCTCATCCTTCGTCTCTCTAAGGAGAAAGGGCAGAGCTCCCCCAACCTATCCTCATAAGGATGCTCCCAATCCAGGCAGCATCCTTGTAAATCTCCTCTGCACCCTTTCAATAGTTTCCACATCCCTTCCTGTAATGAGGCGACCAGAACTGAGCACAGTACTCTAAGAGGGGTCTGACTAGGGTCTTATAAAGGCGCAGCATTATCTCCTGATACCTAAACTCCATCCTTCGATTGATGAAGGCCAGTAACCACACGCCTTCTTAACCACATTCTCTATCTGCGAGGCCGATTTAAGAGGCATATGGACTCGGACTGCAAGATGCTTCTGATTCTCTACACCGCCAAGAGTCTTACCATTGATATTATACTCCTCCATTCCATTGGACCTGCCAACAGGTCACATTTATCTGTGTTGAACTCCATCTGCCACTTCTCCGCCCAGTCTTGCATCCTATGAATGTCAAACTGCAATTTCTTACGTTCTTCCAAACTATCCACAACACCACGAACCTTCGTGTCATCGGCAAAATTACCAACCCATCCCTCCAATTTAAAGTGACACTTCCCCACCCACATTAAAAAACGAACACTTCTTCAATCTTGTCTCGCTGACCGCCATGTCAGAGCCCGGATTTTTCAATGGAGGGAAAGGCCAGCCCCCAGGAGCCCGGATAGCTCAGTCGGTAGAGCATCAGGCTTTTAATCTGAGGGTCCAGGGTTCAAGTCCCTGTTCGGGCAGTGGCTTTTCTTCCAGCCTGAACGCAACTGTTCAACGAGACGTTCTTCAAAGTCTATTAACAGTTGTCCTTTAACAATTCCTCACACGCCATTGACCATTGCAAGTGTCGCCAGCAGCGAAATTCAACCATTTTAATCGGTGTTTGATGGTCGGCAGAGCCGAAATGCGCCTCTGGCCGCCTTTTCCTGCTGTCCAACTGCGTGACGGTCGAGTTGAGGCGTCTCACAGCAAGAGTGATTTTGTTGTAAAATGCCACTTAGACGAAGGTGCCGCTGAGATTCGAACTCAGGATCTCCTGTTTACTAGACAGGCGATTTCACCAACTCAGCCACGGCACCAACTCAACAGCTGAGATGCATTACAATCTGTATATAAAAATCAAAGCAAACTACGGTGGATCCTGCAATGTGAAAGAAAAGCAAACATGCTGGAAAATCACTGAAAGTCCTCCAGCATCTGGGAACAGAGAACAGAAATAAAGTTTGGGGAAATTTCTTCACCCAGAGGGTGTTGAATGTGTGGAATTCACTACCACAAAATGTACTTGAAGCCAAACTTTTTTTGATTTTAAGAAGAATTACCTTTCTCTCTTGGGCAAAAGGGATCCAGGAGTATGGGAGGAAGGGTGATCGGGATTCGATGATCGGCCAGGATCAAAATGAATGGCGGAGCAGTCTCGAAGGGCCCAACGGCCTCGTCCTGCTTCTGGCTTCTTTTCCAATGTTGAGATTCTGCATCCTGAGCAAATGTCATCCTGACTCGTAACGTTGTCTTTGTTCTCTTTCCACAAATGCAGAGATTTTCAGCATTTTCTATTTCAGTTCTATGGATTTGCTAAAGCTAAGTGGATGCTACTCATGTCCCTATTTCTGATGGACTGACAGATACTCAGAACATCAACAAACACGATTATAATTGCTTGGGAGGACGTGGAGGCCGGATTCACCAGCAACTTTCCTCTATTAACTGGTTACTTAGGAGACTGCTCTGCAGTGTTAAAACTGTTAAAGCTACCAAACCATTTCAGTTTATTCCTGAGCAATAGGAAGATGCTGCTGAACGAAGTGTTCAGTGACAATCCAATTTCTTTTTCGCGGATGGTTTGCTCGAAATAGAGAACACAATTTTGAAAATCAAATGCATTGAAGATGCCGCAAATTATTTGTCAAAGATGTACCTATGAACAAAAGCCGTCGTTAACAGTTTGAAGATCTGTGCAGAGAGAAAAAGACTCACTGTTTAGATAGAACAGACACGTGCTTGATGTCCGGAACAGACTCACTGTACCAAAGGGACAATTTATGCTGTAGAATGCAGGACACTGAAACTGCTGGTCCTCAGAGAGATGGTGATTTACTTCCAATTGTACAACGTGAAATGGATAAACAAATACCACTGAGATTTTAACTCTGGACTATGATCCTGTTGGCAAACGGGTGAACGAACAGAACCACAGTTGACTTACTTTGAGACGTAATATAAGAAGGAGAGAGGAAGAATGTAAAGTGGGTGAAATGATGAGGTGCTTCTGGTGCCAAATGGATTAAATGCTCAGCCAGATTTGATTTCTGGACATTTAGAAAGCTACACGATATATTCATCTTTAATTCAGAACATTGAACATTGCACAGTGAAAAACTCCGCACAAACAGTCTCTTCGGCCCACAAGTTGCACCGATGATATCCCTACCTTCTGGGCTTACCTATAACCCACAATTCTAGTAAGTCCCATGTACCCATCCAGAAGTCTCTTAAAAGACCTTATCGAATTTACCTGCACCACCACCCACGCACCCGATTCCACTCACACACCACAGTCTGAGTGAAAAACTTATCTTTCATATTTCCTCTGAATCTATTCCCCAGCACCTTAAACCCGTGTCCTCTTGTAGCAACCATTCCAGCCCTGGGAAACAGCCTGTGAGCATCCACCCGATCTATATCTCTCAATATCTTCTACACCTCTAACAAGTCACCTCTCATCCTTCGTCTCTCTAAGGAGAAAGGGCAGAGCTCCCTCAACCTATCCTCATAAGGTATGCCACCCAATCCAGGCCACATCTTGTCAATCTGCTCTGCACCCTTTCAATAGCTTCCACATCCCTCCTGTAGTGAGGCGACCAGAACTGAGCACAGTACTTCAAGAGGGGTCTAACTAGGGTCTTATAAAACTGCAACATTATCTCCCGACTCCCAAACTCAGACCCTCGATTGATGAAGGCCAGTACACCATATACCTTCTTAACCACATTCTCTACCTGCGAGGCTGATTTAAGAGTCATATGGACGCGGATACGTCTGATTCTCTACACCGCTAACAGTTTTCCCTTTGATATTATACTCCTCCAACCCATTGGACCTGCCAAAATGGACCACTACACATTTATCTGGGTTGAAATCCATCTGCCACTTCTCTGCCCAGCCTTGCATCCTATCAATATCACACTGCAACGTCTGACATCCCTCCAAACTATCCACAACACCATCAACCTACGTGTCATCGGTAAACTTACCAACCCTTCCCTCCAATTTAAAGTGCCACTTCCCCACCCACATTAAAAAACAAACTCTCTTTCAATCTTAACTCGTCGAACGCCATGCCAGGGCGCGGCTTGTTCAATGGAGGGAAATCCCAGCCCTCAGGAGCCCGGATAGCTCAGTCGGTGGAGCATCAGCCTTTTAATCTGAGGGCCCAGGGTTCAAGTCCCTGTTCGGGCATTGCTTTTCTTCCAGCCTGAACGCAACTGTTCAACGCAACCTTCTTCAAACTTGACCGTTGCAAGTGTCGCCAGCAGCAAAATTCAATCATTTTAATCGGTGTTTGATGGTCGGCAGAGCCGAAATGCGCCACTGGCCGCCTTTTCCTGCTGTCCAACTGAGGAACGGTCGAGTTGCGGCGTCTCACAGCAAGAGTGATTTTGTTGTAAAATGTCACTTAGACGAAGGATCCGCTGAGATTCGAACTCAGGATCTCCTGTTTACTAGACAGGCGCTTTCACCAATTTAGCCACGGCACCAACACAACAGCCAAATTTCCTCACAATCTGTGTATAAAAATCCAAACAAACTACCGTGGATCCTGCAATCTGAAAGAAAAGCAAACATGCTGGAACATCACTGAAAGTCCTCCAAGCATCCGGGCACAGAGAACAGAAATAAAGTTCCGGGAAATTTCTTCACCCAGAGGGTGCTGAATGTGTGCAATTCACCAACACACAATGTACTTGAAGCTAAACTTTCTTTGATTTCAAGAAGAGATTAGGTTCGTCTCTTGGGCAAAAGGGATCCAGGGTTGGGAGGAAGGGTGATCAAGATTCGATGAACGGCCATGATCAAATTGAATGGCGGAGCAGTCTCGAAGGGCCCAACGACCTCGTCCTGCTTCTGGCTTCTTTTCCAATGTTGAGATTCTGCATCCTGAGCAAATCTCATCCTGACTCGTAACGTTGTCTTGGAAATCTCTCGGCAAATGCAGAGATTTTCACCATTTTCTATTTTAGTTCTATGGATTTACTAAAGCGAAGTGGATGCTACTCATGTCCCTATTTCTGATGGACTGACAGATACTCAGAACATCAACAAACACGATTATTATTGCTTGGGAGGACGTGGAGGCCAGATTCACCAGCGACTTTCCTCTATTAACTGGTTACTTAGGAGACTGTCCTGCAGTGTTAAAACTGTTAAAGCTATCAAACCATTTCAGTTTATTCTTGAGCAATAGGAAGATGCTGCCGAACGAAGTGTTCAGTGACAATCCAATTTCTTTTTCACGGATGTCTTGTTGGGAATAGAGAACACAATTTTGAAAATCAAATGGTTTGAAGCTGCGGCAAATTATTTGTCAAAGATGTACCTATGAACAAAAGCCGTCGTTAACTGTTTGAAGATCTGTGCAGAGAGAAAAAGACTCACTGTTTAGATAGAACAGACACGTGCTTGATGTCCGGAACAGACTCATTGTGCCAAAGGGACACTTTATGCTGTAGAATGCAGGACACTGAAACTGCTGGTCCTCAGAGAGATGGTGATTTACTTCAAATTGTACAACGTGAAATGCATAAACAAATAGCACGGAGATTTTAACTCAGGAATATCAGCCTACTGAGCAAGTGCATGAACGAACCGAACCACAGTTGCTTTACTTTGAGACGCAATACAGGAAGGAGAGAGGAAGAATGTAAAATGGTTGAAATGATGAGGTGCTTGTGGTGCCAAATAGATGAAATGCTCAGCCCGATTTGATTTTTGGACATTTAGAAAGTGACACGAAATATTCATCTTAAATTTAAAGTGGATAACATGGCTCTTCCACACCCACAGTAAAAAAAAACAAACTCTCCTTCATCTTATCTCGTCTAACGCCATGTCAGAGCGCGGCTTGTTCAATGGAGGGAAAAGCTCAACTGCCGGGAGCCCGGATAGCTCAGTCGGTAGAGCATCAGACTATTAATCTGAGGGTTCAAGTCCCTGTTCGGGTGTTGCTTTTCTTCCAGCCTGAACGCAACTAGATAACATCGATTAACAGTTGTCCTTCGAAAATTCCTCACACACCATTAACCATTGCAAGTGTCGCCAGCAGCAAAATTCCACTATTTTAATAGGTGTTTAATGGGCGGCAGAGCCGAAATGCGCCTCTGGCCGCCTTTTCCTGCTGTCCAACTGTGGAACGGTCCAGTTGCGGCGTCTCACAGCAAGAGTGATTTTGTTGTAAAATCTCACCGAGACGAAGGTGTCGCTGAGATTCGAACTCAGGATCTCCTATTTACGAGACAGATGCTTTCACCAACTTAGCCACGGCACCAACTCAACAGCCCACGTTCCTTACAATCTGTACATAAAAATCAAAGCAAACTACGGTGGATCCTGCAATCTGAAAGAAGAGCAAACATGCTGGAAAATCACTGAAAGTCCCCCAGCGTCTGGGAACAGAGAACAGAAACAAAGTGTCGGGAAATTTTTTCAGGCAGAGGGTGTTGAATGTGGGCAATTCACTACCACAAAATGTACTTGAAGCCAAACGTTTTTTGATATTAAGAAGAATTACCTTTCGCTCTTGGACAAAAGGGATCCAGGAGTGTGGGAGGAAGGGTGATCGGGATTCGATGATCGGCCAGGATCAAACTGAATGGCGGAGCAGTCTCGAAGGGCCCAACGGCCTCGTCCTGCTTCTTGCTTCTTTTCCAATGTTGAGATTCTGCATCCTGAGCAAATCTCATCCTGACTCGTAACGTTGTCTTTGTTCTCTCTCGACAAATGCAGAGATTTTCAGCATTTTCTATTTTAGTTCGATGGAATTGCTAAAGCTAAGTGGATGCTACTCATGTCCCTATTTCTGATGGACTGACAGATACTCAGAACATCAACAAACACGATTATAATTGCTTGGGAGGACGTGGAGGCCGGATTCACGGGCAACTTTCCTCTATGAACTGGTTACTTAGGAGACTGCTCTGCAGTGTTAAAACTGTTAAAGCTGCCAGACCATTTCAGTTTATTCTTGAGCAATAGGAAGATGCTGCTGAACGAAGTGTTCAGTGACAATCCAATTTCTTTTTCACGGATGTCTTGCTGGAAATAGAGAACACAATTTTGAAAATCAAATGGTTTGAAGCTGCGGCAAATTATTTGTCAAAGATGTACCTATGGACAAAAGCCGTCGTTAACAGTTGGAAGATCTGTGCAGAGAGAAAGAGACTCACTGTTTAGATAGAACAGACACGTGCTTGATGTCCGGAACACACTCAATGTGTCAAAGGGACACTTTATGCTGTAGAATGCAGGACACTGAAACTGCTGGTCCTCAGAGAGATGGTGATTTACTTCCAATTGTACAACGTGAAATGGATAAACAAGTACCACTGAGATTTTAACTCTGGACTATGATCCTGTTGGCAAAAGGGTGAACGAACTGAACCACAGTTGACTTACTTTGAGACGTAATATAAGAAGGAGAGAGGAAGAATGTAAAGTGGGTGAAATGATGAGGTGTTTCTGGTGCCAAATGGATGAAATGCTCAGCCCGATTTGATTTTTGGACATTTAGAAAGTGACACGAAATATTCATCTTTAATTTAGAACATTGAACATTGCACATAGGAAAACTACAGCACAAACAAGCCCTTCGGCCCACACTTTGCACCGATGGTATCCCTACCTTCTAGCTTACCTATAACCCACAATTCTAGTAAGTCCCATGTACTCATCCAGAAGTCTCTTAAAAGACCGTATCGAATTTGCCTCCACCACCACCCACGCACCCGATTCCACTCACACACTACAGTCTGAGTGAAAAACTTATTTTTCATATTTCCTCTGAATCTATTCCCCAACACCTTAAACCCGTGTCCTCTCGTAGCAACCATTCCCGCCCAAGGAAACAGCCTCTGAGCATCCACCTGATCTATATCTCTCAATATCTTCTACACTTCTAACAAGTCACCTCTCATCCTTCGTCTCTCTAAGGAGAAAGGGCAGAGCCCCCTCAACCTATCCTCATAAGGTATGCCACCCAATCCAAGCCACATCTTGTCAATCTGCTCTGCACCCTTTCAATAGCTTCCACATCCCTCCTGTAATGAGGCGACCAGAACTGAGCACAGTACTCCAAGAGGGGTCTAACTAGGGTCTTATAAAACTGCAACATTATCTCCCACTCCCAAACTCAGATGCTCGATTGATGAAGGCCAGTACACCATACACCTTCTTAACCACATTCTCTACCTGCGAGGCTGATTTAAGAGTCATATGGAAGCTGATGCTTCGGATTCTCTACAACGCTAAGAGTTTTCCCATTGATATTATACTCCTCCATCCCATTGGACCTGCCAAAATGGACCACTACACATTTATCTGGGTTGAAATCCATCTGCCACTTCTCCGCCCAGTCTTGCATCCTATCAATATCACACTGCAACGTCTGACATCCCTCCAAACTATCCACAACACCGTCAACCTACGTGTCATCGGCAAACTTACCAACCCATCCCTCCAATTTAAAGTGACACTTGCCCACCCCGCATTAAAAACCAAACTCTCCTTCAATCTTAACTCGTCTAACGCCATGTCAGGGCGCGGCTTGTTCAATGGAGGGAAATCCCCGCCTTCAGGAGCCCGGATAGCTCAGTCGGTGGAGCATCAGACTTTTAATCTGAGGGTCCAGGGTTCAAGTCCCTGTTCGGGCGTTGCTTTTCTTCCACCTTGAACGCAACTTTTCAACGCGACATTCTTCAAACTTGACCGTTGCAAGTGTCGCCAGCAGCAAAATTCAATCATTTTAATCGGTCTTTGATGGTCGGCAGAGCCGAAATGCGCCTCTGGCCGCCTTTTCCTACTGTCCAACTGTGGGACGGTCGAGTTGCGGCGTCTCACAGCAAGAATGATTTTGTTGTAAAATGTCACTTAGACGAAGGTGCCGCTGAGGTTCGAACTCAGGATCTCCTGTTTACTAGACAGGCGCTTTCACCAATTTAGCCACGGCACCAACACAACAGCCGACTTTCCTTACAATCTGTATATAAAAATCAAAACAAACTACGGTGGATCCTGCAATGAAAAAGCAAACATGCTGGAAAGTCACCCAAGGTCCTCCAGCATCTGGGCACTTATTTAGGCGACTGTTCTGCAGTGTTAAGACTTGGGGAACATGTTTACATATTCCGGAAAGCAGCAAGACAGTTAGAGAAGGTGGCGAACTAGGGAAATGGGACAGTTGGCGTTATAGCCAAGGTTAGAATATCAGAGTAGAGAAGCAGTGATGGAGCTGTTTCAAACAGCCTAAAGACCAAAGACTTGAATAGTGACCATTTAAATCTGGTGAACAGCTGTTCTTATTCACTCTGTCCGTGCCCCTCATAATACTGTATTCCAAATCATCTCACCCCTGATCCTTCTCTGCCCCAATGAAAACAACCCAAGCCTGCACAATCTGTCTTCATAATGCTCCATCCCAGGCAGCATCCTGGGGGATCTCCTCTGCACCCTCTCCAGTGCAATCAATCCTTCCTAAAATGTGGTGACCAGAACTGCACACAGTGCTCCAGCTGTGGCTTCACCAAAGTTCTATACAACTCCAACAAGGTTTCAACACAAACAGAAAATGCGGGAAAATCTCAGCAGGTCTGACAGCAGCTCTGGGGAGAGGATAGAGCCAACGTTTCGAGTCTACATGATCCTTCGTCAGAGCTGAGACCAGAGAGAATCAGCAGAGATTTATACTGTGAGGGTGGAGGGGGATGGAATGGGACAACGGGAATTGGAATGAGGATACAGAAGGTTGAGGAAGTGCTCACAAGTGTCCATTAATGATCAGAATGTCTGAATGGTGTGAAGGGGGAGGAGAGAGCTCAGGCTCTGAAGTTATTGAATTCAATGTTGAGTCCAGAAGGCTGTAAACTGCCCAATCGGAAGATGAGGTGCTGATTCTCCGTTTTGCGTTCACTGGAATATTGCAAAAGGCCAAGGACGGACTTTTGGACAGGAGAGAAGGGTGGTGTGTTGAAGCAGCAAGCAACAGGAAGATAAGGGTCCTGTGTGCGGACGGACGAAAGGTGCTCAGCAGAGCACGTTGGCTCTATCCTCTCCCCAGAGCTGCTGTCAGACCTGCTGAGATTTTCCCGCATTTTCTGTTTGTGTTGAAACCTTGTTGGAGTTGTATAGAACTTTGGTGAAGCCACAGCTGGAGCACTGTGTGCAGTTCTGGTCACCACATTTTAGGAAGGATTGATTGCACTGGAGAGGGTGCAGAGGAGATCCCCCAGGATGCTGCCTGGGATGGAGCATTATGAAGACAGATTGTGCAGGCTTGGGTTGTTTTCATTGGGGCAGAGAAGGATCAGGGGTGAGATGATTTGGAATACAGTATTATGAGGGGCACGGACAGAGTGAATAAGAACAGCTGTTCACCAGATTTAAATGGTCACTATTCAAGTCTTTGGTCTTTAGGCTGTTTGAAACAGCTCCATCACTGCTTCTCTACTCTGATATTCTAACCTTGGCTATAACGCCAACTGTCCCATTTCCCTAGTTCGCCACCTTCTCTAACTGTCTTGCTGCTTTCCGGAATATGTGAACATGTTCCCCAAGTCTTAACACTGCAGAACAGTCGCCTAAATTTGGTCTCTCTAACGTAGGGTAGAGCGCATTGGGAGCAGCGAATGCAATAGCCCATATTGAAGGAGGAGCTCTTGTTGAATCTCAAAGTGGATAATATCACAATTCCCCGACCCTAGTAAAAAATCAACTCCCCTTCAATCTTATCTGCTCTGAGTCACTGAAAGAGAGCAGTTAGTTCAACAGAGGAAGCAGCAGAGGTGCCAGAGGCCTGGATAGCTCAGTCGGTAGAGCATCAGACTTTTAATCTGCGGGTCTAGGGTTCAAGCCGCTGTACAGGCGTTGCTTTCCTTCCAGTCTGAACGCAATTGTTTGAGATTTCTTCAAAATAGATTAACAGATGTCCTTTAGCGAATTCCTCTCCCGCGATTGACGATTTCAAGAATAGCCCGCAGTAACATTCACCCATTTCCATCGGTGCTGGATGGCTGGCGCAGACCGAACGGGCTTCTTTTCCTGTTATCGAACTGTTTGACAGGAAAGTTGCAGCGTCTCGGGGCAACAGTGAGTTTGTTTATAAATTGCAAAGTACAACATACAGAAAAGCTGAAGATTTTGAACTCAGGATTCTTCAGTTCACTGCACAGGCGCTTTCTAGACAGAAACATCTTTTCCACCTCCACCTTCCCAAGACCGTTCAGCATCTTAGAAACTTTACTCCAGTCACGCCTTCATTTTCCTAAACTCCAGCTGAAAGAAACCCAGTCTGTCCAATCCAACCTCATGAGGAAACCCACTCTTTCCAGCTAGCAATCCAGTAACCATCGAGTGCTCCCCCCAACCTGAACTGCCTCCAGCTCATTCGCACTCACTGTCATGTGGTTCCATAGTGTAGTGGTTCTCACGTCTGCCTTACACGCAGAAAGTCCTGGGTTCGAAGCCCAGTGGAGCCAGTGTTTTATTCCTACACCCAGAGAGCAGTGGAACTGCCTTGAACTCACAGCTCTTTCACAGTGACTTGTTCTTTGAATGGTTGGATTCTAACAACTGCAGAGAGACTTATGATGTTTGTTCCTATATACGGGGCTTACACGCAGTGGGTCGTGTGAGGGCTGTTCTTGGATGTTTCGAGAGTATCCTAGTACTTCACATCTTTAATGTACACTTAAACTGGACCAGTTGATGGGCAACGCGGCAGCTCAGTGAATATCACTGTTTGCTGTGCAGATGCATGGATTTGGGCCAGTATCTGTGGGAGTTTGCACGTTCTCCCCGTGGTTGCATGGGTTTTCTCAGGTGCTCCAGTTTCCTCTCACATCCCAAAGATGTGCTCTTAGGCTGATTGGTGTAACAAATTGTCCTTAAATTAGTCTCCCCTAAATTTGGTTTCCAATGTGGAGTGCTATAAGTGTAGACAAGGGTCATGGGTGGAAGAGGGAACTCATAATATTAAAATGGCGGTGCGAGCTCGTTGGACCGAAGGTCCTGTTTCTCGTGCTGTGTTGTTCTTTGTTCTTTGTATATATCTCTGAAGGCAAATGGCCAGGTCGAAAACATGGCTCATAAGGCACTTCACTTACTTGTATTCATATTGAGGCATAGAATATCAGAGCAGGCAGACTATGAGGGAGCTGTATAAAACGGCTGAAGACCAAGAATTGAACACTGACCCTTCAACTCAGGGAATCAGTCACTCTTCATCTATTCTATCTTTGCCTCTCATAATCTTATACATCGTGATCAATTCACCCCCCAGTTTTCCCTGCTCCAACAAAAACAACCCAAGCCTACCCAACCTCTCTTCATAACATAAATGCTCCATCACAGGCAGCATCCTGCAGAATCTCCTCTACATCCTCTCCAGTGCAATCACAGCCTTCCTAAAACCAGAACTGCACACAGTGCTCCAGCTGTGGCCTCACCAAAGTTCTCTACAACTCCAACAAGGCTTCAACACAAACTGAAATTGCTGGAAAATCTCAGCATGTCTGACAGCAGCTCTGGGGAGAGAATAGAGCCAACGTTTTGAGTCTAGATGATCCTTCATCAGAGCTGAGAGCACAGAGAATCAGCGGAGATTTATACTATGAGGGTGTAGGGGAATGGAATGGGACAAGGGGAATTGAAATGAGGATACAGAAGGCTGAGAAGGTGCTAAGAAGTGCCCATTAAATGAACAGAATGTGTGAATGGGGCGAAGGTGGAGGAGAGAGTTCATACTCTGAAATTGTTGAATTCAATGTTGAATCCAGAAGGCAAAATGCTCTTTCTCCGATTTGTGAATGTAGAAGAATGAGGGGATTTGATAGAGGTGTATAAAATTATGATGGATATACATAGAGTGAATGCAAGCCGGCTTTTTACGTTGAGGGAGGCTTTTTCTACTCAGGCTAAGGGAGAAAAAACTGGAGGACATGGGTAAGGGTGAAGGAGGAAACGTTTAAAGGGAATATTGGGGGGTTTTGACACAGAGAGTGGTGGGAGTGTGAAATGAGCTGCCAGATGAAGTGGAGAAAGCAGGTTCACTTTAAACAATTAAGAAAAACTTGGACAGGTAGATGGATGAGCGGGATGTGGAGGGATATAATCCAGGTGCAGCTCATTGGCACTCTGGAGAAAAAATGGTACGGTGCAGCCAAGAAGGGCAAAAAGGCCTGTTTCTGTACTGTAATTTTCCATGGTTCCATGAACAGGCATGTGGACAGGAGAGCAGGGTGGTATGTTGAAGTAGCAAGTGACAGAAAGATTGGGGACTTGTGTGCGGACGCACCGAACGTGCTCAGGAAAGCCATCACCTAGTCTACATTTGGTCTCTCTGATGTAGGGTAGAGCGCATTGAGAGCAGTGAATGCAATAGACCAGATTGAGGAAGAGCTCCTGCTGAATCTCAAAGTGGAAAATATCACACTTCCCCAACCCCAGCAAAAAATCAATTCCTCCTCAATCTTATCTGCTTGAAGTCACAGGGAGAGAGTGGCTAGTTCAACAGAGGAAAAAGAGCTTATGGCATAGTGACCAGGTAGCTCAGTTGGTACTGCATGAGACTTTTAATCTGAGGGTCCAGGGTTCAAATCCCTGTTCAGGCATTGCTTTTCTTCCAGCCTGAACGCAATTGTTTGAGGTATGCTTCAAAATAGATTAACAGATGTCCTTTAACAAATTCCTCACACGCGATTGACAATTCCAGGAGTCACCGGCAGTAACATTCACTCATTTCAATAGGTGTTTGATGGCCGGCGCAGACAAAATGGACCCCTGGGCTTCTTTTCCTGATATCAAACTGTCTGACTGGAAAATTGCATCTTCTCAGGGCAACAGTGAGATTCTTTCAAAATTGCAAAGTGCAACGTACAGAAAGGCATCACTGAAGATTTTGAACTCAGGATTCTTCAGTTCACTAGACAGGCGCTTTCTAGACAGAAACATCTTTTCCACCTCCACCTTTCCAAGACCGTTCGGCATCTTAGAAACTTTAAACCAGTCACCACTTCACTTTCCTCAACTCCAGCTGAAAGAAACCCAATCTGTCCAATCCAACCTCATGAGGAAACCCACACATTCCAGGTAGCGATCCAATAACCACCCATCACCTCCCACCCCAACTCTGAACTGCCTCCAGTTTATTGCTGCACGCAAACTGTTGATTTGCGGTTCCATAGTGTAGTGGTTATCACGTCTGCCTTACACGCAGAAGCTCCTGGGTTCGAAGCCCAGTGGAGCCCGTGTTTTATTCCTATACCCAGAAAGCAGTGGAACTGCCTTGAACGCACGGCTCTTTCACAGTGATTTGTTCTTTCAATGGTCACATGGGAACTATTGCAAAGGACCTGAAAACTTGGGGTTCGGACTTGAGAAACGTGGGGTTCTTGTCCATATATCTCTAAAACACCTGAAAACCAAGGAATTGATCGTTGACCTTTCAACTCAGGAGAGCAGCCGTTCCTTATCTATTCTCTCAAACCCCTCAGCAGGTCAGCCCTCAGTCTTCTCTGCTCCAACAAAAATAACCCAACCTATCCAACCTCTCTTCATAACTTAAATGTTCTATTCCAGGTAGCATGCTGAAGAACCACATCCTTCCTGAAATGTGACGACCAGAATTGCAGACAGTATTCCAGCTGTTTTATACAGCTCCCTCGTAGTCTCTCTGCTCTGATATTCTATGCCTAACGAAAAAGCTAAGTGACTGCAATGCCGTGTTACCCATCTATTCGACCTACACCGATTGCCTTCAGAGATACATGGACGTACATCCCAAGTCTCTCAGTCCTTTGCACTACTTCACATCTGACCATTGAAAGAACAAGTCACAGTGAAGGAGAGGTGAGTTCAAGGCAGTTCCACTGCTTTCTGGGTATAGGAATAAAATATCAGTGGTTCCACTGGGCTTCGAACCCAGGACTTTCTGCGTGTAAGGCAGACGTGATAGCCACTACACTATGGAACCACATGACTATGAGTGCAAATGAGCTGGAGGCAGTTCAGGGTGGGGGGTGATGGCAGTTTGTGGAAGACACAAAGATGGCTGGACTTGCGGATAGTGATGAACATTGTCAGAGCATACAGCAGGACTGAGATAGACTGAAAATTTGGGTGGAGAAATGGTAGATGGAATTTAATCCAGATAAACGTGAAGTGACGCATTTCGGTAGATCTACTGTAGGGAGTAGCTATACAATGAATGGCTTAACCATCAGGAGTATAGACACGCAGAGGGGCCTTGAGGTACAAGTCCACAGATTCCTAAAGGTGGCAGCACAGGTGGAAAGGGTGGTGAAGAAAGCAGATGGCATGCTTGCCTTTATTGGATGGGACATACAGTATAAATATTGGAATATGATGTTGCATCTGAATAGAACGTTGCTTAGGGCATATTTGGAAATCCATGTCCGATTCTGGTCACCAGACCACCAGAAAGACGTTGAGGCTTTAGAGAGAGTGCAGATAAGGTTTACTAGGATGTTGCCTAGTATGGAGGATCTTATCTATGAGGACAGATTTGGCAAACTGGGGTTATTCTCCCTGGAAAGACAGGACGAAGGTTTGACCTAATAGGGGTGTATAAAATTGTGAAGGGCAAAGATAAGGTGAACGGTGGGAAGCTTTTTCCCAGTTCAGTGGCGACGAACACAAGAGGCCACAAATTCAAGGTTTAGGGGGCAAAGGCTCAACACAGATGTCAGGGGGCTGTATTTCACACAGAGGGTGGTCGGGGCCTGGAAGACTCTGCCGAGCAAGGTGGTTGATGGGGACACGGCAGGAACGTTTAAGACTGATCCGCATAGCCACATAAACAGACTGGGAATAGAGGGATACAAACGAATGGGCTACCTGGGGCGCATGAGCAGAGCAGGTTCAGAGGGCCGAAGGGCCTGTTCCTGCCCTCTATTGTTCTATGTTTAAATACTCATCTTGCTATTCAAGTGCATAAATGACACTTTCCCACCCACATTAAAAAAACGAACTGTGCTTCAATCTTCTCTCGTCCAAATCCATGTCAGGGCGCGGTTTGTTCAATGGAGGGAAAAGCCAGGGGCCCGGAGAGCTCAGTTGGGAGAGCATCAGGCTTTTAATCTGAGGGTCCACCGTTCAAGTCCCTGTTCGAACGTTCCTTTCCTTCCAGCCTGAACGCAACTGGTCAACGAGATGTTCTTGAAAATCGATTAACGGTTGTCCGTTGACAATTCCTCACACGCCATTGACCATTGCAAGTGTCGCCAGCAGCAAAATTCAACCATTTTAATCGGCGTTTGATGGTCGGCAGAGCCGAAATGCGCGTTTGGCCGCCTTTCCCTGCTGTTCAACCGTGTGACGGACGAGTTGCAGCGTCTCAGAGGAAGAGTGATTTTGTTGCAAATGCCACTTAGACGAAGGTGCTGCTGAGATTCGAACTCAGGATCTCCTGTTTGCTAGACAGGCGCTTTTACCAACTTAGCCACGGCACCAAGGAAATGTGGATGCAACTTATGCCTCTATTTCCCACGTACTAACAGATACTCGGGCTATCAATAAATTACTTTTTTTATAATTGCTTGGGCGGATGTGGAGGCCAGATTTGCTATCAACCTTCCTCTATTAACTGGTTTCTTAGGAGACTGCTCTTTGGGACAGAGGAGGGGAACTGTGCTTAGAGCCCGACGGAACGGCGGAGATCGTGAATGAATACTTTGCGTCGGTATTCACGAAGGAGAGGGGCTTGTTGACAGCTCCTGTCTCTGAGGGAGCTGTGGACCAGTTGAGGGAAATATCCATACCGAGGGAGGAAGTGATAGAGCTTCTAGGTTGCATTAAAACTGATAAATCTCCGGGGCCTGATGACATTTATCCCAGGTTGCTTAGGGGGGTGCGAGGTGAAATTGCTGGGCCCCTGACGCAAATCTTTGTCTCTTCTTTGGACACAGTTGAGGTCCCAGAGGACTGGAGAATAGTTAATGTTGTACCGTTGTTTAAAAAGGGTGGTAGGGATAACCCTGGGAATTATAGGCCGGTGAGTTTGACGTCAGTGGTAGGGAAGCTGTTGGAGGGGATTCTTAGGGATAGGATGTATAGGCACTTCGAGCGTTGCGATCTGATTAGGGATACGCAGCATGGATTTGTTAAGGGGAGGTCGTGCCTTACGAATCTGGTAGAATTTTTTGAGGAGGTGACGAAAACGGTGGACAAAGGGCGAGCCGTTGATGTCGTCTATGTGGATTTTAGTAAGGCTTTTGTCAAAGTCCCTCATGGGAGGTTAGTCGAGAAGGTCAAGGCTAATGGGATGGAAGGACAGGTAGCTGGATGGATAAGTAACTGGCTTGGTAATAGGAGACAGAGAGTAATAGTGGAAGGGTGTTTTTCTAGGTGGAGGTCGGTCACTAGTGGTACTGGGGCTCAGTACTGGGACCTCTTCTATTTGTAATGTATACAAATGACTTGGAAGAGGGAGTAAGTGGAGTGATCAGCAAGTTTGCAGACGATACAAAGATGGCTGGACTTGCGGATAGTGAGGAGCATTGTCAGGCGATGCAGCAGGACACAGATAGGCTGGTAGCTTGGGCAGACAGATGGCAGATGGAATTCAATCCTGATAAATGTGAGGTGATGCATTTCGGGAGAAAGAATGTAGGGGGGAGGTATATGATAAAGGGTAGACCTATTAAGAGTATAGAAACGCAGAGGGACCTGGGGGTGCAGGTGAACAAGTCTCTGAAGATGGCAGAGCAAGTGGAGAAAGTTGTGAAGAAAGCATACAGTATGCTAGCCTTTATAGGAATGGGTATAGAGTACAAGAGCTGGCCTTTAATGTTGCAGTTGTATAAAACGCTGGTTAGACCTCATTTGGGATACTGCGTCCAGTTCTGGTCGCCTTACTACCGGAAGGACGTGGAGACTCTGGAGAGAGTGCAGAAGAGTTTTACCAGGATGCTGCCTGGTATGGAAGGTCTGAGTTACGAGGAGAGGTTAGGCAAATTGGGACTGTTTTCCTTAGAAAGACGAAGACTTAGAGGAGATCTGATGGAGGTGTACAAGATTATGATGGGGAGAGATAGAGGAAACAGGGTTAATGTTTTTCCTAGGATGGACTCAAATAGCACGAGGGGTCACGGGCTTAGGGTGAGGGGGGTAAGGTATAATTTGGATGCGAGAGGGAGTTTTTTCATACAGAGGGTGGTGGGGGTATGGAATGCGCTGCCAAGTAAAGTGGTGGAGGCAGGTACTCTGGAGTTATTTAAGAAATACTTAGATGGGCACGTGAACAGAATGGGAATGGAGGGGTATAGAAAACTGATTTAAAATAGGGATCATGAGCATTGGGAGTCCCTGGGAAGTGTGTAAATAGATGATGATATTGATGTACTTGTTTTTATCCTACAGGTGCTTTGGTCCACCTTGTTGTCTAACGAGGGGCATACACGTGATGGGTCGTGAGAGGTCTGCTCTTGGATCTTTTTCGAGAGTATCCTACTGTTTCACGTCGTTAGTGTACGCTTGACCTGGACCATTTGATGGGCAACACGACAGCTTAGTGACTATCGCTGTGCTGTGCAGATACATGGAATTGGGCCTGTGTCTTTGGGAGTTTGCACATTCTCCCCGTGCTTGCGTTGGTTTTCTCCGAGCGCTCCGGTTCCCTCCCACATCCCAAAGATGTGCTCTTAGGCTAATTGGCAAAACAAATTCTCCCTAAGTTGTCTGAAATTTGGTTTTTAGTCCATAGATCTATAAACATGGACAGGGGCCGCGGGTAGAGGAGGGAATATCGGGGTGGCGGCGCGGGCTTGTTCGACCGAAGGGCCTGCTTCCCCTGCTGTTTTGTTCTTTGTTCTTTGCTCTGCAGTGTTAAAACTGTTAAAGCTGCCAAACCATTTCACTTTATTCTTGAGCAATGGGAAGATGCTGCCGAACGAAGTGTTCAGTGACAATCCAATTTCTTTTTCACGAATGGCTTGCTGGAAATAGAGGACACAGTTCTGAAAATCACAGTTTTGGAAGCAAAAAGACTCACTGTTTAGACTGAACAGACACGTGCTTGATCTCCGGAACATACTCATTGTGCCAAAGGGACACTTTATGCTGTAGAATGCAGGACACTGAAACTGCTGGTCCTCAGAGAGATGGTGATTTACTTCAAATTGTAGAACGTGAAACACATAAACAAGTAGCACGGAGATGTTAACTCAGGGATATCAGCCTTCTGGGCAAGTGCATGAAGGAGCTGAACCACAGTTGTCTCACTCTGAGACGCAATGTTGGAACGAGACAGGAGACATGGAAAATAAAGCTTTGATGGCGTCCGTATGGTGCCAAATCGATGAAATGTTGAGCACGATTTGATTTGTGGACATTTGGAATATGATTCAACATACTCATCTTGAATTTAAAGTGGATAACATGACACTTCCCCACCCGCATTAAAAAACGAACTCTCCTTCAACCTTATCTCATCTCACGCCATGTCAGGGCGCGGTTTGTTTAACGGAGGGAAAAGCGCAGCTGCCAGGGGCCCGGGTAGCTCAGTTGGTAGAGCATCAGACTTTTAATCTGAGGGTCCAGGGTTCAAGTCCCTGTTCGGGCGTTGCATTTTTTCCAGCCTGAACGCAACTGTTCAACGAGATGTTCTTCAACATCGATTAACAGTTCTCATTTGACAATTCCTCACACGCCATTGACCGTTGCAAGTGTCGCCAGCAGCAAAATACAACCATTTTCGTCGGTGTTTGACGGCCAGCAAAGCCGAAATGTGCCTCTGGCCGACTTTTCCTGCTGTTCAGCTGTGGGACGGTCGAGTTGCGGCGTCTCACAGCAAGAGTGATTTTGTTGCAAAACGTCACTTGCACGGAGATGTCGCTGAGATTCGGACTCAGAATCTCCTATTTAGTAGACAGGCGCTGTAGCCAATTTAGCCACGGCACCAACAGAGCGGCTGAAGCCCCATTACAATCTGTATATAAAAATAAAAGCAAACTACGGTGTATCCTGCAATCTGAAAGAAAAGCAAACATGCTGGAAAATCACCCAAGCTCCTCCAGCATCTGGGCACAGAGAACAGAAACAAAGTTCCGGGAACTTTCTTCACCCAGAGGGTGCTGAATGTGTGCAATTCACTTCCCGACAATGCACTTGAAGCCAAACATTGTTCGATTTCAAGAATAGATTAGGTTTGTCTCTTGGGCAAAAGGGATACAGGGGTATGGGAGGAAGGGTGATGGGGATTCGATGAATGGCGGAGCGGTCTCGAAGGGCCCAACGACCTCGTCCTGCTTCTGGCTTCTTTTCCAATGTTGAGATTCTGCATCCTGAGCAAATCTCATCCTGACTCGTAACGTTGTCTTTGTTCTCTTTCCACAAATGCAGAGATTTTCAGCATTTTCTATTTTAGTTCTATGGATTTACTAAAGCTCAGTGGATGCTCCTCATGTCCCTATTTCTGATGGACTGACAGATACTCAGAACATCAACAAACACGATTATAATTGCATCTTCCTATTGCTCAAGAATAAACTGAAATGGTTTGGCAGCTTTAACAGTTTTAACACTGCAGAGCAGTCTCCTAAGTAACAAGTTAATAGAGGAAAGTTGCTGGTGAATCCGGCCTCCACGTCCACCCAAGCAAATATATTCGTGTTTCTTGATGTTCTGAGTACCTGTCAGTCCATCAGAAATAGGGACATGAGTAGCATCCACTTAGCTTTAGTAAATCCATAGAACTATAATAGAAAATGGTGAAAATCTCTGCATTTGTCGAGAGATTTCCAAGACAACGTTACGAGTCAGGATAACATTCGCTCAGGATGCAGAATCTCAACATTGGAAAAGAAGCCAGAAGGAGCACGAGGTCGTTGGGCCCTTCGAGACTGCTCCGCCATTCAAATTGATCATGGCCGATCATCGAATCCCGATCACTCTTCCTCCCACACTCCTGGATCCCTTTTGTCCAAGAACGAAAGGTAATTCTTCTTAAAATCAAACAAAGTTTGGCTTCAAGTACATTGTGTGGTAGCGAATTCCACACATTTAGCAGACTCTGGGTGAAGAAAGTTCCCGAACTTTATTTCTGTTCTCTGTGTCCAGATGCTGTAGGACTTTCAGTGTTTTTCCAGCATGTTTGCTTTGCTTTCAGATTGCAGAATCCACCGTAGCCTGCTTTGATTTTTCTGTACAGATTTTAATGCCGATGGACTGTTGTGTTGGTGCCGTCGCTAAGTTGGTGAAAGCGCCTGTCTAGTAAACAGGAGATCCTGAGATCGAATCTCAGCGGCACCTTCGTCGAAGTGAATTTTGCAACAAAATCACTCTTGCTGTGAGACGCCGCAACTCGACCGTCACACAGTTGGACAGCAGGAAAAGGCGGTCAGAGGCGCATTTGTGCTCTGCCGCCCAGCAAACACCTATTAAATTGGTTGAATTTTGCTGCTGGCGACGCTTGCAATAGTCAATGGTGTGTGAGGAATTGTCAAAGGACAACTGTTAATCGATTTTGAAGAACATCTCGTTGAACAGTTGCGTTCAGGCTGGAAGAAAAGCGACGCCCGAACAGGGCCTTGAACCCTGAACTTTCAGATTTAAAGTCTGATGCTCTACCGACTGAGCTACCCGGGCCCTGAGCAGCAGCGTTTTTCCGTCCGTTGAACAAGCCGCGCTCTGACATGGAGTTCGACGAGATAAGATTGAAGGAGAGTTTTTTTTAATGTGGGGTGCGGAAGTGTCATGTTATCCACTTTAACTTCAAGATGAGTATTTCGTGTCACTTTCTAAATGTCCAAAAATCAAATCGGGCTCAGCATTTCATCCATTTGGCTCCACAAGCACCTCATCATTTCCCCCACTTTACATTCTTCCTCTCTCCTTCCTATATTGTGTCTCAAACTAAGTCAACTGTGGTTCAGTTCGTCCATGCACTTGCCCAGTAGGTTGATATTCCTGAGGTAAAATCTCCATGATATTTGTTTATACATTTCAGGTTGTACAATTTGAAGTAAATCACCATCTCTCTGAGGACCAGCAGTTTCAGTGTCCTGCATTCTACAGCATAAAGTGTCCCTTTGGTACAATGAGTCTGTTCAGGATATCAAGCACGTGTCTGTTCTATCTAAACAGTGAGTCTTTTTCTCTCTGCACAGATCTTCAAACTGTTAACGAAGGCTTTTGTTCATAGGTACATCTTTGAGAAATAATTTGCCGCATTTTCAATGGATTTGATTTTCTGAACTGTGTTCTCTATTTCCAGCAAGATTTCCATGAAAAAGAAATTGGATTATTACTGAGTATTTCGTTCGGCAGCATCTTCCTATTGCTCAAGAATAAACTGAAATGGTTTGGCAGATTTAACTGTTTTAACTCTGCAAAGCAGTCTCCTAAGTAACCAGTTAATAGAGGAAAGTTGCTGGTGAATCCGGCCTGAACGTCCTCCCAAGCAATTATAATCGTGTTTGTTGATGTTCTGAGTATCTGTCAGTCCATTAGAAATAGGGACATGAGTAGCATCCACTCAGCTTTAGTAAATCCATAGAACTATAATAGAAAATGGTGAAAATCCCTGCATTTGTCGAGAGAGAACAAAGACAACCAGTCAGGATAACATTTGCTCAGGATGCAGGATCT
Organism: Sphyrna mokarran; assembly: GCA_024679065.1. Lineage (NCBI taxonomy): Eukaryota > Metazoa > Chordata > Chondrichthyes > Carcharhiniformes > Carcharhinidae > Sphyrna > Sphyrna mokarran. The sequence continues at coordinate 4,003,315 of JAGIQG010000014.1, read as the reverse complement.
CAACATTGGAAAAGAAGCCAGAAGCAGGACAAGGTCGTTGGGTCCTTCGAGACTGCTCCGCCATTCATTTTGATTCTGGCCGATCATCGAATCCCGATCACCCTTCCTCCCATACTCCTGGATCCCTTTTGCCCAAGAGACAAACGTAATTCTTCTTAACATCAAACAAAGTTTGGCTTCAAGTACGTTGTGTGGTAGTGAATTGCACACATTCAGCACCCTCTGGGTGAAGAAATTTCCCGACACTTCGTTTCTGTTCTCTGTGCCCAGATGCTGTAGGACGTTCGGTGATTTTCCAGCATGTTTGCTTTTCTTTCAGACTGCAGGTTCCACCGTAGTTTGCTTTGATTTTTATATACAGATTGTTATGTTACTGGGCTGCTGTGTTGGCGCCATGGCTAAGTTGGTGAAAGCCCCTGTCTAGTAAAGAGGGGGTTCTGAGTCCGAATCTCAGCGGCACCTTCGTCGAAGTGGAATTTTGCAACAAAATCACTCTTGCTGTGAGACGCCGCAACTCGACCGTCACATAGTTGGACAGCAGGATAAGGCGGCCAGAGGCGCATTTCGGCTCTGCCGACCATCAAACACCTATTAAAATGGTTGAAATTTGCCGCTGGCGACACTTGCAATGGTCAATGGCGTGTGAGTTAATGTCAAAGTACAACTGTTAATCGATTTTGAAGAACATCTCGTTGAACAGTTGCATTCAGGCTGGAAGAAAAGCAACACCCCGACGGGGACTTGAACCCTCGACCCTCAGATTACAAGTCTGATGCGCTACTGACTGAGCTATCCGAGGGTTACACTTTCCCTCCGTTGAACAAGCCGCGCTCTGACATGGAGTTAGTCGAGTTAAGATTGAAGGAGAATTCGTTTTTTTTTAAATGTGTGTGGGGAAGTGTCATGTTATCCACTTTAAATTCAAGATCAGTGTTTCGTTTCACAGAGTGGAGTGCCGCAGGGATCGGTATTGGGTCCACTGCTGTTTGTCACCTATATCAATGATCTGGATGATATTGTTGTCAACTGGAGCAGCATTTTGCTGATGACACAAAGATTGGAGGTGTAGTGGACAGTGAGGATGTTTTTCAAAGCTTGCAGAGGGATTTGGACCAACTAGAAAAATGAGTTGAAAAATGGCCAGTGGAATTTAACGCAGACAAGTGTGAGATATTGCACTTTGGAAGGGCAAAGCAAAGGAGAACGTACACGGTAAATGGTAGGACTTTGGAGAGTGCAGGTGAACAGATGGATCTGGGAATGCAGGTACAGAATTCTCGAAAAGTGGCGTCGCAAGTGGATAGGGTCGTAAAGAGTGCTTTTGGTACGTTGGCCGTTATAAATCGGAGTATGGAGTATAGTATGGAGTGTTATGGTAAGGTTATATAAGGCATTGGTGAGACCGAATTTAGAGTATTATGTACAGTTTGGTCACCCAGTTACAGGAAGGTTGTAAATAAGGTTGAAAGAGTGCAGAGAAGGTTCATAAGGATGTTGCCAAGGCTTGAGAAGCTGAGTTACTGAGAAAGATTGAATAGATTCGGACTTTATACGCTGGAGAAGAATGAGGAGAGATTTTACAGAGGTGTATAAGATTCTGATGGGCATCGATAGGGTAAATGCTTTGTCCACTGAGGCCAAGGGAGAAGAAAAAACAGAGGGCATGGGTTCAGGGTGAAAGGAGAGAAGTTTAAAGGGAATATTGCGGGGGGTGGGGGAGAATTCTTCACGCAGAGAGTGGTGGGTGTGTGGAATGAGGTGCCAGATGAAGTGATTAATTCGGGGTCACGTTTAACATTTAAGAGAAATTTGCACAGGTTCATGGATGTCAGGGGTGTCGAGGGATATGGTCCAAGTGCAGGTCAGTGGGACTAGGCAAAAAATGGTGCGGCGCAGACAAGAAGGGCCGAAAGGCCTGTTTCTGAGCTGGAGCTGCAATTTTTTATGGTTTCTAAATGTCCAAAAATCAAATCGGGTTGAGAGAACAAAGACAACGTTACGATTCAGGATGACATTTGATCTGGATGCAGAATCTCAACATTGGAAAAGAAGCCAGAAGCAGGATGAGGTCGTTGGGCCCTTCGAGACTGCTCCGCCATTCATTTTGATCATGGCCGATCATCGAATCCCGATCACCATTCCTCCCATACCCCTGGATCCCTTTTACCCAAGAGACAAACCTAATCTCTTCTTGAATGTACTTGAAGTTTGGCTTCAAGTACATTGTGTGGTAGTGAATTCCACACATTCAGCACCTTCTGGGTGAAGAAATTCCCTGGAATTTTTTTCCTGTGTTCTGTGCTGGCGGACTTTCAGTGATTTTCCAGCATGTTTACTTTTCTTTCAAGTTGCAGGAACCAGCGTAGTTTGCCTTGACTTTTTATATCCAGATTGTAATGGAGTTTGGGCCTTTGCGGTGGCGCCGTGGCTGAGTTGGTGAAAGCGCCTGTCTAGTAAACAGGAGATCCTGAGTTCGAAACCTCAGCAGCACCTTCCTCTAAGTGACATTTTACAACAGAATCACTCTTGCGGTGAGACGCCGCAACTCGACCGTCACACAGTTGGACAGCAGGAAAAGGTGGCCAGAGGCGCATTTCGGCTCTGCCGCCCATCAAATACCTATTAAAATAGTTGAATTTTGCTGCTGGCGACGCTTGCAATGGTCAATGGCGTGTGAGGAATTGTCATTGGACAAATGTTAATCGATTTTGAAGAACATCTCGTTGAACAGTTGCGTTCAGGCTGGAAGAAAAGCATCGCCCAAGCAGGGACTTGAATCCTGGACCCTCAGATTAAAATCTGATGCTCTGCCGACTGAGCTATCCGGGCTCCTGCCAGCTCCCTTTGTCGCCCCATTGAACAAGCCACGCTCTGACGTGGAGTTAGTCGAGTTAAGATTGAAGGAGAGTTCATTTTTTTAATGTGGGTGGGCAAGTGTCATGTAATCCACTTTTAAATCAAGATGAGTATTTCGTGTCACAGGATGCCGCAGGGATCGATTTTGTGTCCACTGCTGTTTGTCGCCTATATCAATGATCTGGATGATATTGTGGTCAACTGAAGCAGCATTTTGCTGATGATACAAAGATTGGAGGTGTAGTGAGCAGTGAGGATGTTTTTCAAAGCTTGCAGAAGGATTTGGAACAACTAGAAAACTGTGTTGAAAAATGGCCAGTGGAATTTAACTCAAACAAGAGTGAGATATTGCACTTTGGAAGGGCAAAGGAAGAGAGAACATACAGGGCAAATGGTAGGACTCTGAAGAGTGCAGGTGAACAGAGGGATCTGGGAATACAGGTACAGAATTCTCTAAAAGTGGCTTCGCAGGTGGATTGGGTCGTAAAGAGTGCTTTTGGTACATTGGCCTTTGAAAATCAGACTATCGAGAATAGTATGGAATGTTATGGCAAGGTTATGCAAGGCATTGGTGAGGCCGAATTTAGAGCATTGTGTACAGTTTTGGTCACCTAGTTAGAGGAAGGTTGTAAATAAGGTTGAAAGAGTGCAGAGAAGGTTCGCAAGGATGTTGCCAAGACTTGAGGAGCTGAGTTACAGAGAAAGATTGAATAGGTTAGGACTTTATTCCATGGAGTGTAGAAGAATGAGAGGAAACTTGAAAGAGATGTATAAGATTTTGATGGGTATCGATAGGGTAAATGTTTTTTCTACTGAGGCTACGGGAGAGAAAAAAAAACAGAGGGCATGGGTTCAGGGTGAAAGGAGAGAATTTTAAAGGGAATATTGCGGGGGGTGGGGGAGAATTCTTCACGCAGAGAGTGGTGGGGGGTGTGGAATGAGGTGCCGTATAAAGTAATAAATTCGGGGTCACGTTTAGCATTTAAGTGAAATTTGCACAGGTTCATGGATGGAAGGGGTGTGGAGGGATATGGTCCAAGTGCTGGTTGCTGGGACTAGGCAAAAAATGGTGTGGCACAGACAAGAAGGGCCGAAAAGCCTAATTCTGAGCTGGAGCTGCAATTTTTTATGGTTTCTAAATATTCAAAAATTAAATCGGGTTGAGAGAACAAAGACAACCTTACTATTCAGGATCACATTTGCTCAGGATGCAGAATCTCAACATTGGAAAAGAAGCAAGTAGCAGGACAAAGGTCGTTGGGCCCTTCGGAACTGCTCCGCCATTCATTTTGATCATGGCTGATCATCGAATCCCGATCACCCTTCCTCCCATACCCCTGGATCCCTTTTACCCAAGAGACAAACCTAATCTCTTCTTAAAATCAAGCAAAGTTTGCCTTCAAGTACATTGTGTGTTTGTTGAATTCAACACATTCAGCAAACTCTGGGTGAAGAAATTTCCCGAAACTTTGTTTCTGTTCTCTGTGCCCAGATGCTCTGGGACCTTCGGTGATTTTCCAGCATGTTTATGTTTGTTTGAGTTTGCAGCTGCCACTTAGTTTGCTTTTCCATTTAGATACGGTTGTAAAGCTGCTGCGGCGCCTGCGTTGGTGCCGTGGCTAAGTTGGTGAAAGCACCTGTTTAGTAAGCAGGAGATCCTGAGTTCGAATCTCAACGGCACTTTCGTTAAAAGTGGCATTTTGCCACAAAACCACTCTTGCTGTGAGACGCCGCAACTCGACCGTCACACAGTTGGACAGCAGGAAAAGGCGACCAGAGGCGCATTTCGGCTCTGACGACCATCAAACACTTCTTAAAATCGTTCATTTCTGCTGCTGGCGACTCTTGTAACACAGTACATAGAACATTACAGCGCAGAACAGGCCCTTCGGCCTTCGATGTTGCGCCGACCAATTATGAAAAAGCAATGACCCTCTAACCTAAACCATTCCCTTTTCGTCCATAAACCTATCTACTAACCTCTTAAACGCCACCAAACATGGCGCATCTACAACTGCAGCAGGCAGGGCATTCCATACCCTTACCACCCTCTGGGTAAAGAACCTACCTCTGACATCCGTCCTATAACTACCACCCCTTAATTTAAAGCTATGTCCCCTCGTGCTAGCTTTCTCCATCCTAGGAAAAAGACTATCACTGTCCACCCTGCCTAAACCTCTAATCATCTTATATGTTTCAATAAGGTCTCCTCTTAGCCGCCTTCTTTCTTACGAAAACAACCTCAAACCGCTCAGCCTCTCTTCGGTCAATGGCGTGTGAGGGATTATCGAACTACAACTGCTAATCGAGCTTGAAGAACATCTCGCTGAACAGTTGCGTTCAGGTTGGAAGAAAACATCGCCCGAACAGGGACTTGAACCCTGGACCCTCAGATTAAAAGTCTGATGCTCTACCGACTGAGCTACCCGGGCTCATGACAGCCACGCTTTTCCCTCCCTTGAACAAGCCGCGCTCTGATATGGCGTTAGACGAGATATGAATAAAGGGAGAGTTTGTTTTTTAATGTGGGTGGGGAGGTCTCATGTTGTTCACTGTAAATTCAAAATGAGCATTTCGTGTCACTTTCTAAATGTCCAAAAATCAAATCGGGCTGAACATTTCATCCATTTGGCATCACAAGCACCTCATCATTTCACCCACTTTACATTCTTCCTCTCTCCTTCCTATATTGCGTCTGAAAGTAAATCAACTGTGGATCAGTTCGTTCATGCATTTGCCCAGAAGGTTGATATTCCTGAGGTAAAATCTCAGTGATATTTGTTTATACATTTCAGGTTGTACAATTCGAAGTAAATCACCATCTCTCTGAGGACCAGCAGTTTCAGTGTCCTGCATTCTACAGCATAAAGTATCCCTTTGGCACAATGAGTCTGTTCCGCACATCAAGCACGTGTCTGCTCTATCTAAACGGTGAGTCGTTTTCATCTGCACAGATCTTCAAACTGTTAACGACGGCTTTTGTTCGTACGTACATCTTTGAGAAATAATTTGCCGCATATTCAATGCATTTCATTTTCAAAATTGCGTCCTCTATTTCCAGCAAACCATCCGTGAAAAAGAAATTGGATTGTCACTGAACATTTCGTTCAGCAGCATCTTCCTATTGCTCAAGAATAAACTGAAATGGTTTGGCAGCTTTAACAGTTTTAACACTGCAGAGCAGTCTCCTAAGTAACCAGTTAATAGAGGAAAGTTGCTGGTGAATCCGGCCTCCTCGTCCTCCCAAGCAATTATAATCGTGTTTGTTGACGTCCTGAATATCTGTCAGTCCATCAGAAATAGGGACATGAGTAGCATCCACTTAGCTTTAGTAAATCCATAGAACTAAAATAGAAAATGCTGAAAATCTCTGCATTTGCCGGGAGAGAACAAAGACAACGTGACGTGTCAGGATGACATTTCCTCAGGATGCAGAATCTCAACAGTGGAAAAGAAGCCAGAAGCAGCACGAGGTCGTTGGGCCCTTCGAGACTGCTCCGCCATTCATTTCGATCTTGGCCGATCATCGAATCCCGATCACCCTGCCTCCCATACCCTGGATCCCTTTTACCCAAGAGCCAAATGTAATCTCTTCTTGAAATCAAACGAAGATTGGCTTCAAGTACATTGTGTGGTAATGAATTCCACACATTCAGCACCCTCTGGGTGAAGAAATTTCCCAGAACTTTGTTTCTGTTCTCTGTGCCCGGATGCTGCTGGACTTTTGGTGATTTTCCAGCATGTTTGCTTTTCTTTCAGATTGCAGGATCCAGCGCAGTTTGCTTTGATTTTTATAGCTAGATTGTAATGCGGCTGGGCTGTTGTGTTGGTGCCGTGGCTAAGTTGGTGAAATAGCCTGTCTAGTAAGCAGGAGATCCTGAGTTCGAATTTCAGCGGCACCTTCATGAAAGTGACATTTTACCACAAAATCACTGTTGCTGTGAGATTCCGCAACTCGACCGTCACAGAGTTGGACAGCAGGAAAAGACGGCCAGAGGCGCATTTCGGCTCTGCCGCCCATCAAACACCTATTAGAATGATTGAATTTTGCTGCTGGCGACACTTGCAATGGTCAATAGCATGTGAGGAATTGTCAAAGGACACCTGTTATTCGATTTTTAAAAACGCCGCGTTGAACAGTTGCGTTCATGATGGAAGAAAAGCAACGCCCGAACAGGGACTTGAACCCTGGACCCTCAGATTAAAAGTCTGATGCTCTACCGACTGAGCTATCCGGGCTCCCGATGGCAACCCTTTTCGCTTCATTGAACAAGCCGCGCTCTGACATGGAGTAAGTCGAGTTAAGATTGAAGGAGAGTTCGTCTTATTTAATGTGGGTGGGGAAGTGTCCTGTTATCCACTTTGAATTCAAGATCAGTGTTTCTTGTCACAGAGTGGAGTGCCGCAGGGATCGGTATTGGGTCCACTGTTGTTTGTCACCTGTATCAACGATCTGGATGATACTGTGGTCAACTGGATCAGCATTTTCCTGATGATACAAAGATTGGAGGTGTGGTGGACAGCGAGGAATGTTTTCAAAGCTTGCAGAAGGATTTGGACCAACTAGAAAAATGTGTTCAAAAATGGCAAGTGGAATTTAACGCAGACAAGTGTGAGATATTGCACTTTGGAAGGGCAAAGCAAAGTAGAACGTAGGTAAACGGTAGGACTCTGAAGAGTGCAGGTGAATAGAGGGATTTGGGAATACAGGTGCAGAATTCCCTAAAAGTGGCGTCACACGTGGATAGGATCGCATAGAGTGCTTTTGGTACATTGGCTTTTATAATCCGTGTATCGAGTACAGTATGGAGTGTTATGGTAAGGTTATACAAGGCATTGGTGAGAACGAATTTAGAGTATTGTTTACAGTTTTGGTCACCCAGTTACAGGAAGCTTGTAAATAAGGTTGAAAGAGTGCAGAGAAAGTTCACAAGGATGTTGCCAAGGCTTGAGAAGCTGAGTTAGAGAGAAAGATTGAATAGCTTAGGACTTTATTCCATGGAACGTAGAAGAATGAGGGGAGACTTGATGGAGGTGTATAAGATTTTGATGGGCATCGATAGGGTAAATGCTTTTTCCACTGAGGCTCCGGGAAAGGAAAAAAAAACAAAGCGAATGGGTTCAGGGTGAAAGGAGAGAAGTTTAAAGGGAATATTGCGGGGGGGTGGGGGAGAATTCTTCACGCAGAGAGTGGTGGGTGTGTGGAATGAGATGCCGGATAAAATAATCAATTCGTGGTCGCGTTTAACATTTAAGAAAAATTTGCACAGGTTCATGGATGAGAGGGGTGTGGAGGGATATGGTCCAAGTGCAGGTCAATGGAACTAGGCAAAAAATGGTGCGGCACAGACAAGAAGGGACGAAAGGCCTGTTTCTGTGCTGGAGCTGCAATTTTCTATGGTTGCTAAATGTCCAAAAATCAAGTCGGTTCGAGAGAACAAAGACAACGTTACGATTCAGGGTGACATTTGCTCAGAATGCAGTATTTCAACATTGGAAAAGAAGCCATAAGCAGGACGAGGTCGTTGGGCCTTTCGAGACTGCTCCGCCATTCATTTTGATCATGGCCGATCATCGAATCCCGATTACCCTTTTCCCATACCCCTGGATCCCTTTTACCCAAGAGACAAACCTAATCTCTTCTTGAAATCAAAGAACGTTCAACTTCAAGTACATTGTGTGCTCGTGAATTCCACGCATTCAGCACCCTCTGGGTGAAGAAATTTCCCAAAACTTTGTTTCTGTTCTCTGTGCCCAGATCCTGTAGGAGCTTGGATGATTTTCCAGCATGTTTGCTTTTCTTTCAGATTGCAGGATACACCGTAGTTTGTTTTGATTTTTATATACAGATTGTAATGCAATTGGGCTGTTGTGTTGGTGCCGTCGCTAAGTTGGTGAAAGCGCCTGTCTAGTAAACAGGAGATCCTGAGTTCGAGTCTCAGAGGCACCTTCTTCGAAGTGACATTTTGCAACAAAATCACTCTTGCTGTGAGACGCCGCAACTCGACCGTCACACAGTTGGACAGCAGGAAAAGGCGACCAGAGGCGCATTTCGGCTCTGCCGCCCATCAAACACCTATTAAAATGGTTGAATTTTGCTGCTGCCGACACTTGCAATGGTCAATGGTATGTGAAGAATTATCAGCGGACAGTTGTTAATCCATTTTGAAGAACATCTCGTTGAACTGTTGCGTTCAGGCTGGAAGAAAAAGCAACGCCTGAACAGGGACTTTAACCCTGGACCTTCAGATTAAAAGCCTGACGCTCTGCCGACTGAGCTGTCCGGGACCCACGCTGCGAAGCTTTTTCCTCCGTTGAACACGCCGCGCTCTGACATGGCCTTCGATGAGATAAGATTGAAGGAGGGGTTGTTTTTTTAATGTGGGGTGGGTAAGCGTCATGTTATCCACTTTAAATTCAAAATGAGCATTTCGTGTCAATTTCTAAATGTCCAAAAATCAAATTAGGTTTCATCCATTTGGCACCACAAGCACATCATCATTGCACCCACTTCACGTTCTTCCTCTCTCCTTCCTATATTGCGTTTCAAAGTAATCAACTGTGGTTCAGTTCGTTCATGCACTTGCCCAGTAGGTTGATATTCCTGAGTTAAAATCTCCGTGGTACTCGTTTCTGCATTTCACGTTGTACAATTCGAAGTAAATCACCATCTCTCTGAGGACCAGCAGTTTCAGTGTCCTGCATTCTACAGCATAAAGTGTCCCTTTGGCACAATGAGTCTGTTCCGGACATCAAGCACGCGTCTGTTCTATCTAAACAGTGAGTCTTTTTCTCTCTTTACAGATCTTCAAACTGTTGACGATATGGCTTTTGTTCATAAGTGCATCTTTGACAAATAATTTGCCGCAGCTTCAACACCTTTGATTTTCCAAATTGTGTTCTCTATTTCCAGCAAACCATCAGTGAAAAAGAACTTGGATTGTCACTGAACACTTCGTTCGGCAGCATCTTCCTATTGCTCAAGAATAAATTGAAATTGTTTGGTAGCTTTAACAGTTTTAACACTGCAGGACTGTCTCCTAAGTAACCAGTTAATAGAGGAAAGTTGCTGGTGAATGCGGCCTCCACGCCCTCCCAACAATTATAATCGTGTTTGTTGATTTTCTGAGTATCTGTCGGTCTATCAGAAATAGGGTCATGAGTAGCATCCAATTAGCTTTAGTAAATCCATAGAAGTGAAATGGAAAATGCTGAAAATCTCTGCAGTTGTCGAGAGAGAACAAAGACAACGTTACGAGTCAGGATAACATTTCCTCAGGATGCAGAATGTCAACATTGGAAAAGAAGCCAGAAGCAGGACGAGGTCGTTGGGCCCTTCGAGACTGCTCCGCCATTCATTTTGATCATGGCCGATCATCGAATCCCGATCACACTTCCTCCCATACTCCTGGATCCCTTCTGTCTAAGAACGAAACGTAATTCTTCTTAATATCAAACAAAGTTTGACTTCAATCACATTGTGTGTCGTGAATTCCACACATTCAGCACCCTCTGGGTGAAGAAATTTCCAGGAACTTTATTTCTGTTCTCTGTGCCCAGATGCTGGAGGACCTTCTGTGATTTTCCAGCATGTTTGCTTTTCTTTCAGATTGTAGGATCCACCGTAGTTTGCTTCGATTTTTATATACAGGTTGTAAGGAAATTAGGCTGTTATGTTGGTGCCGTGGCTACGTTGGTGAAAGCGCCTGTCTAGTAAACAGGAGATCCTGAGTTCGAATCTCAGCGGCACCTTCCTGGAAATGGCATTTTGCAACAAACTCTCTTTTGCTGTGAGACGCCGCAACTGGACCGTCACACAGTTGGACAGAAGGAAAAGGCGGCCAGAGGCGCAGTTCGGCTTTGCCGGCCATCAAACACTTATTAAAATGGTGGAATTTTGCTGCAATGGTCAATGGCGTGTGAGGAATTGTCAAAGGGCAACTGTTAATCGATTTTGAAAAAACATCTCGTTGAACAGTTGCCTTCAGGCTGGAAGAAAAGCAACACCCGCACAGGGACTTGAACGCTGGCCTCTCAGATTAAAAGTCTGATGCTCTACCGACTGAGCTATCCAGGCTCGTTACAGCGTTGTTTTTTTCCCTCCGTTATACAAGCCGCGCTCTGACATGGTGTTGGACGAGATAAGATTGAAGGCGAGGATGTACAGCATCTGGGCCAGCGGCAAAATTCAACCATTTTAATAGGTGTTTGATGGTCGGCAGAGCCGAAATACATCTCTGGCCGCCTTTTCCTGCTGTCCAACTGTCTGACGGTCGAGTTGCGGCGTCTCACAGTAAGAGTGATTTTATTGCAAAATGTCACTTAGGCGAAGGTGCTGCTGAGATTCGTACTCGAGATCTCCTGTTTACTAGACAGGCGCTTTCACCAACTCAGGCCACGGCGCCAAAACAGCAGCTGCTGCCGTATTTCAATCTCTATATTAAAATAAAAGCAAACGACTGTGGTTCCTGCAATCCGAAAGAAAAGCAAACATGCTGGAAAATCACCGAAGGTCTTCCAGCATCTTGATTCAGAGAACAGAAAATTTGGGCAAAATGAGGGTCTATTTGTTAGGTTAAAGTGTTGTTACGGAGTGTTATGCACAGGCGGGGATTTCTACAAACGAATATTTGCAACGTATATCTCTGAGTCTGGCAAACACCCCATGCCGTCCCCAATCTCGTCCTCCACTCCCGCTACTTACTCCAGCAACTCACAGCGGATAATTTTGCCGACGAAACAGCGTTTCCATGTTGCGGGTCCGGTGTTGGTCCCAATCAGAATTGATTCAGTTTTGGGAAGATCCTTTGTGAAGCAAATTTTGGAGATGCAGTCTGGTTTGAGTGAGAGAATTTGATTTATCATTATCACAGGTATTAACATACCGTGAAAAGTATTGTTTTTTGCCCACCATTCCGATAAAGCATACCGTATATAGAGAAGGAAACGAGAGGGTGCAGAATGTAGTCTTACAGACACCGTGGGGTGGTGAAAATGATCAACATAATGGACGGGATGTCCATTCAAACATCTGACAGCAACAGGGAAGAAGCGGTTCTTGAATCAGTTGGAAGTTCCCTCAAACTTTTGTATCTTTTTCCCGATGGAAGAAGGTGGAAGAGAGAATGCCCGGTGTGTGTGGGGTCCTGAATTACGCTGGCTGCTTTGCCGACACAGCGGGAAGTGTAGACAGCATCAGTGGATAGGAGGCCGGTTTACGTGATGGATTGGGTTCCATTCGCGACATTTTGCGTTCCTTGCAAGCTTGGGCAGAGCAGGAGCCATACCAAGCTGTGATACAACCAGTGAGAATGCTTTCTATGATGCTCTGTAGGTGAGAGTCGTAGCTAACATGCCAAATTTCCTTAGCCTGTGTAACTGAGCGGAGGGCAGTGACCGTCTTAAACCTAACGTCGATCGGTTGTGTGTGAGAAATAATCTGTCGATATTAGATTAGACTGCTGGAGGATATGAAAATCGCGCTGTACAATCATTTCAGAAAAGTCCCGGGAACTCAATTTGATAGAGCACCAGACTTTTAACCTGAAAGTGCACCGTTCAAATCCTGTTCAAGCGCTGCATTTAACCTCGATTCTCCATCGCGTCCCAGTGTTTCACAGCAACAGATCACTTTTCTAGTCGCTTTGAGGCTGCCAAGACAACAAAACCCGGATATATTTCAGTCCAATTTTGCACCATTTGGTTCTCAGCCATGCCTGCTATGGCGTTTAAAAAGCTCTTCATCATGAATAATGCTTCCCAGAACCCACAAGGAATTCATACCGATTGTCTGATCATTGATGCCAGCAAGATTACCCACCACCCACTACCATCCATCCACCCACCCATTCCTCAGCTATCATCCAACAACACCACCATCTCAACAGGACTCTCACGGCGAATAATGGGCAACGAATTTGCGGCAATTGGAAGGTTTCGCTTTCGTGACCATCATTCGTGAAGCTAGATCTGGAGAGGCAGTGGCGTTTGGTTGAGAAAGTGCGTAATTGAGCGGAAGAGAGAGACGTTCTTAAACCCAAAGGCGAATGCCTGTGTGACGGAAATAATCTGAATGTATTGGATGACTGGTAGAAGAAATGCAAAGCTTCACCCAAGCAATATTCAGACCAGCCAATAAAGGGCGTTGTGCAGCATCACCCAGCCCCCACCACCACCCCCGCCCTCCCCAGAGCCCAATACTTCAGTCTGGAGAGCATCAGATGTTTAATCTGTGGGTCCAGGGTGTCTGTTCAACGAAGCGTTTAATCTCCATTCTCCATTGTTTCAAAGGGCTGAGTGAGCCACTGGTCACTTTCTGTCTGTCCCGGATTTTCAAGCGTGGATGTTTTCCAATTCAATTTTGCATCAATTGGTTCTCAGCTTTCTGCGCTGTGGCGTTTCAACTGTCTTTCATCAGATCTCCCAAGGAATTCAAGCTCTTAAGATTGACGCCCGAAAGATTTGCAAAATTTCCTCTCAAGCATAACCTACTTTTCTGTTCCAGCTGTTTGCAGCTATATTCAATGTCTTCTGAGAATTTGAATTTCGTCCCGGCCGATTGAGGATGGTTATTTTAAGATGATCGCGATGCTATCCGAACAAAACTCTTTCGGGCGACATGCTTAGTTCCAAGATACTTAAAATTCAACTACATCTCATTCAGTGATATGTTGAAACTTTGCAGGCAGTGCGATGCTTTATAAAATCTTTGCCTTCAAAAATAGATTCAGAGATATGTCCATTGACAAATTTGTATTGTCAGAAGACATTTTATTACTCCACCACTGACTAAAGTTTGAAAATGAAAGGACCTATTTTTATAGCCGTTGTGAACAATATCACTCGTTCCCTCACTGTTGTTGACTTCAAGAGTGCGAACTTCCTTCCCAGCAGCACTGCAGGAGTCACTGCACCACATGAACTGCAGTGTTAAAACATGTCTCCTGAGGAGACATTATGGAATGCCGGATTGCCCATGAATCATAGCTGCCTTCCCCAAGGGTAGGTAACTAAATTATTAGGGCCTTATGATTCCAGGCTTTCGAATCGGCGCCGATCCTTGATCGTAATTCTCATTCTCAGCAACATGGAGATGTAGGCTGAATGGAGTTTTTGAAAATGTTTCTTCCGCACACGTATTTCCGCACCCATAGGGAATGATTGCTTTGATTAAACATTGTTACCTGAATATATCATTGATCTGCTCTCAATCTGGCAGTTGTATAAAATTTGGGAATAAATGAAAATCTGTTAATGAGGTCAGAGTGGCGTTTTGGAGACAACTGCCCAGATAAGAATTTCTATAGATGAATTTTTGCAACATATTTCTCTGAGTCAAGTAAACACCCCATGCCAACCCCAATCTCGTCCATCCGATCACTCCTCACTCCACCGTCTTGCAGCTCCACCACCTCAAAGACACTCTGACGCCGAATAATTATCAAGACGAAACAGCGTTTACATACTGCGACAATTGGGAAGATTTTGTGAAGCAGTGAGTTTTCAGTGAGAAAACTGTAATCATGAGGCAGGCAATAACTATCTACAACCTGACTGTGAATGCCTGCGTCAGACAATCAATCTGAAGGTATTGGATGGCTGCTGGAGGATATGCAAAATTTCAACCATAAAAGGTTAGTGCCCAGCCAGTAAATGGCGCCCTGCAACAGAGATAACAGAGACAAGTAGGTTCAGTCCATAGAGCATCTGAATTTTAACCACTGTTCAAGCTCGTGATCGGGTGATGCTTTCAAACTTTCATTCTCTGTCGAGTCTCACTGTTTCAGAGCACCAATTGGCTTTGTACCTTTCTCCACCATTCAAATCCAATTCAATCCAATTTTCCACTGCATGGTTCGCTGCCTTTGAATTTATGGCGTTTCAGTTGCTCTGCATCCTGAATAATGTGATCCCATAACCACAAAGGAATTCATGCTGATGGTCTTGAAATTGCTAACCGAAAGATTTGCAATTTTCTGATTTCCTTTCCAGTTGTTTGTACTTTGTCACTGCTACTATTTGAAGATATATCGAATGTCGGTGTGACATTTTGAATTTCACCCAGACCCACTAAGCGCGGCTATTTTACGTTGGACTTTATTCTGGACAATTAGAAAGTGACACGAAATACTCATTTAAATCTTGAATTTAAAGTGGAGAACATGACACTTCTCCACCCACATTAAAAAACGAACTCTCCTTCAATCGTATCTCCTGTAAATCCCTGTGAGAGCGTGGCTTGTTCAACAGAGGGACAACCCCCACTGTCAGGAGCCTGGGTAGCTCAGTTGGTAAGGCATCAGAGTTTTAATCCAAGTGTCCAGGGTTGAAGTCCCTATTCGGGCGTTGCTTTTCTTCCAGCCTGAACGCAACTGTTGAACGAGATGTTCTTCAAAATCGATTAACAGTTGTCCTTTGACAATTCCTCACATGCCATTGACCATTGCAAGTGTCGCCATCAGCAAAATTCAACCATTTTAATAGGTGTTTGATGGCCAGCAAAGCCGAAATGCACCTCTGGCCGCCTTTTCCTGCTGTCCAACTGTGTAACGGTCGAGTTGCGGCGCCTCACAGGAAGAGCGATTTTGTTACAAAATGCCACTTAGACGAAGGTGCCACTGAG
This sequence comes from Sphyrna mokarran, assembly GCA_024679065.1. Classification (NCBI taxonomy): domain Eukaryota; kingdom Metazoa; phylum Chordata; class Chondrichthyes; order Carcharhiniformes; family Carcharhinidae; genus Sphyrna; species Sphyrna mokarran. Next base: position 3,987,837 of record JAGIQG010000014.1, on the reverse strand, counting down.
ATTCGAACTCAGGATCGCCCGGGTGACTAAACTGGCGCTTTAATCTACTCAGCCACGGCAGCGGCTCCAGCGCCATTACAATCTGTATATAAAAATGAAAGCAAACTGCGGTGGATTCTGCAATCTGAAAGAAAAGCAAACATGCTGGAAAATCACCCAAGCTCCTACAACATCTGGGCACAGAGAACAGAAACAAAGTTCCGGGAAATTTCTTCACCCAGAGGGTGCTGAATGTGTGCAATTCACTTCCCGACAATGTACTTGAAGCCAAACATTGTTCGATTTCAAGAATAGATTAGATTTGTCTCTTGGGCAAAAGAGATACAGGGGTATGGGAGGAAGGGTGATCGGGATTCGATGAATGGCGGAGCAGTCTCGAAGGTCCCAACGACCTCGTCCTGCTTCTGGCTTCTTTTCCAATGTTGAGATTCGGCATCCTGAGCAAATGTCTTCCTGACTCGTAACGTTGCCTTTGTTCTCTTTCCACAAATGCAGAGATTTTCAGCATTTTCTATTTTAGTTCTATGGATTTACTAAAGCTAAGTGGATGCTACTCATGTCCCTATTTCTGATGGACTGACAGATACTCAGAACATCAACAAACACGATTATAATTGCTTGGGATGATGTCGAGGCCAGATTTAGCAGCAACTTTCCTCTATTAACTGGTTACTCAGCATACTGCTCTGCAGTGTTAAAACTGTTAAAGCAGCCAAACCATTTCATTTGATTCTTCAGCAATAGGAAGATGCTGCCGAACGAAGTGTTCAGGGACAATCCAAATTCTTTTTCACGAATGGCTTGCTGGAAATAGAGGACACAATTCTGAAAATCACAGTTTTGGAAGCAAAAAGACTCACTGTTTAGACAGACCAGGCAAGTGCTTGATGTCCGGAACAGACTCATTGTGCCAAAGGGTCACTTCATGCTGTAGAATGCAGGACACTGAAACTGCTGGTCCTCAGAGAGATGGTGATTGACTTCAAATTGTACAACGTGAAACACATAAACAAGTAGCACGGAGATGTTAACTCAGGGATATCAGCCTTCTAGGCAAGTGCATGATGGAGCTGAACCACAGTTGCCTCACTCTGAGACGCAATGTTGGAACGAGACAGGAGACATGGAAAATAAAGCTTTGATGGCGTCCGTATGGTGCCAAATCGATGAAATGTTGAGCACGATTTGATTTGTGGACATTTGGAATATGATTCAACATACTCATCTTGAATTTAAAGTGGATAACATGACACTTCCCCACCCGCATTAAAAAACGAACTCTCCTTCAACCTTATCTCATCTCACGCCATGTCAGGGCGCGGTTTGTTCAACGGAGGAAAAAGCGCCGCTACCAGGGGCCCGGGTAGCTCAGTTGGTAGAGCATCAGACTTTTAATCTGAGGGTCCAGGGTTCAAGTCCCTGTTCGGGCGTTGCTTTTTTTTCCAGCCTGAACGCAACTGTTCAACGAGATGTTCTTCAACATCGATTAACAGTCCTCATTTGACAATTCCTCACACGCCATTGACTATTGCAAGTGTCGCCAGCAGCAAAATTCCACCATTTTAATAGGTGTTTGGTGGGCGGCAGAGCCGAAATGCGCCTCTGGCCGACTTTTCCTGCTGTTCAACTGTGGGACGGTCGAGTTGCGGCGTCTCACAGCAAGAGTGATTTTGTTGCAAAACTTCACTTGCACGGAGATGTCGCTGAGATTCGGACTCAGAATATCCTGTTTACTAGACAGGCGCTGTAACCAACTTAGCCACGGCTGAAGCCCCATTACAATCTGTATATAAAAATAAAAGCAAACTGCGGTGTATCCTGCAATCTGAAAGAAAAGCAAACATGCTGGAAAATCACCCAAGCTCCTACAGCATCTCGACACAGAGAACAGAAACAAAGTTCCGGGAACTTTCTTCACCCAGAGGGTGCTAAATGTGTGCAATTCACTTCCCGACAATGCACTTGAAGCCAAACATTGTTCGATTTCAAGAATACATTCGGTTTGTCTCTTGGGCAAAAGGGATCCAGGGGTATGGGAGGAAGGGTGGTCGGGATTCGATGAATGGCGGAGCAGTCTCGAAGGTCCCAACGACCTCGTGCTGCTTCTGGCTTCTTTTCCAATGTTGAGCTTCTGCATCCTGAGGAAATGTCATCCTGACTCGTAACGTTGTCTTTGTTCTCTCTCGACAAATGCAGAGATTTTCAGCATTTTCTATTTCAGTTCCATGGATTTACTAAAGCTAAGTGGATGCTACTCATGTCCCTATTTCTGATGGACTGACAGATACTCAGAACATCAACAAACACGATTATAATTGCTTGGGAGGACGTGGAGGGGAGATGCACCAGCAACTTTCCTCTATTAACTGGTTACTTAGGAGACTGCTCTGCAGTGTTAAAACTGTTAAAGCTGCCAAACCATTTCAGTTGATTCTTGAGCAATAGGAAGATGCTGCTGAACGAAGTGTTCAGTGACAATCCAATTTCTTTTTCACGGATGGTTTGCTGGAGATAGAGAACACAATTTTGAAAATCAAATGCTTTGAAGCTGCGGAAATTATTTCTCAAAGATGTACCTATGAACAAAAGCCGTCGTTAACAGTTTGAAGATCTGTGCAGAGAGAAAACGACTCACTGTTTAGATAGAACATACACGTGCTTGATGTCCGGAACAGACTCATTGTGCCAAAGGGACACTTTATGCTGTAGAATGCAGGACAGTGAAACTGCTGGTCCTCAGAGAGATAGTGATTTACTTCCAATTGTACAACGTGAAATGGATAAACAAGTATCACGGAGATTTTACCTCAGGAATATCAGCCTACTGGGCAAATGCATGAACGAACTGAACCACAGTTGATTTACTTTCAGACGCAATATAGGAAGGAGAGAGGAAGAATGTAAAGTGGGTGAAATGATGAGGTGCTTGTGATGCCAAATGGATGAAATGTTCAGCCCGATTTGATTTTTGGACATTTAGAAAGTGACACGAAATGCTCATTTTGAATTTACAGTGAACAACATGAGACCTCCCCACCCACATTAAAAAACAAACTCTCCCTTTATTCATATCTCGTCTAACGCCATATCAGAGCGCGGCTTCTTCAAGGGAGGGAAAAGCATGGCTGTCATGAGCCCGGGTAGCTCAGTCGGTAGAGCATCAGACTTTTAATCTGAGGGTCCAGGGTTCAAGTCCCTGTTTGGGCGATGTTTTCTTCCAACCTGAACGCAACTGTTCAGCGAGATGTTCTTCAAGCTCGAATAGCAGTTGTACTTTGATAATTCCTCAGACGCCATTGACCGAAGAGAGGCTGAGGGGTTTGAGTTTGTTTTCGTAAGAAAGAAGGCGGCTAAGAGGAGACCTTATTGAAACATATAAGATGATTAGAGGTTTAGGCAGGGTGGATGGTGATAGTCTTTTTCCTAGGATGGAGAAAGCTAGCACGAGCGAACATAGCTTTAAATTAAGGGGTGGTAGTTATAGGACGGATGTCAGAGGTAGGTTCTTTACCCAGAGGGTGGTAAGGGTATGGAATGCCCTGCCTGCTGCAGTTGGAGGTGCGCCAAGTTTGGGGGCACCTACAATGGAGGGAAAGTGCCGTCCCCGGGAGCTCGGATAGCTCAGTCGGTAGAGCATCAGACTTTTAATCTGAGGGTCCAGGGTTCAAGTCCCCGTTCAGGCGTTGCTTTTCATCCAGACTGAACGCAACTGTTCAACGAGATATTCTTCAAAATCGATTAACAGTTGTCCTTTGACAATTCCTCACACGCCATTGACCATTGCAAGTGTCGCCAGCAGCAAAATTCAACCATTGTGATAGGTGTTTGATGGTCGGCAGAGCCGAAAAGCGCCTCTGGCCGCCTTTCCCGGCTGTCCAACTGTGTGACGGTCGAGTTGCGGAATCTCACAGCAAGAGTGATTTTGTGGTAAAATGGCACTTTCACGAAGGTACCGCTGAGATTCGAACTCAGGATCTCCTGTTTACTACACAGGCGCTTTCACCAACTTAGCCACGGCACCAACACAACAGCCGACTTGCATAACAATCTGTATATAAAAATCAAAGCAAACTACGCTGGATCCTGCAATCTGAAAGAAAAGCAAACATGCTGGAAAATCACCGAAAGTTCAGCAGCGTCTGGGCACACAGAACAGAAACAAAGTATCGGGAAATTTCTTCACCCAGAGGGTGTTGAATGTGTGGAATTCACGACCACACAATGTACTTGCAGTTAAACATTCTTTGAATTGAAGAAGAGATTACGTTTGTCTCTTGGGTAAAAAGGATCCAGGGGTATGGGAGAAAGGGTGATCGGGATTCGATGATCGGCCATGATCAAAATGAATGGCGGAGCAATCTCGAAGGGCCCAACGACCTCGTCCTGCTTATGGCTTCTTTTCCAATGTTGTGATTCTGCACCCTGAGCAAATGTCATCCTGAATCGTAACGTTGTCTTTGTTCTCTCAACCCGATTTGATTTTTGGACATTTAGAAACCATGGAAAATTGCAGCTCCAGCACAGAAACAGGCCTTTCGGCCCTTCTTGTCTGCGCCGCAACATTTTTTGCCTGGTCCCATTGACCTGCACTTGGACCATATCCCTCCACACCCCTCTCATCCATGAACCTGTGCAAATTTTTCTTAAATGTTAAACGCGACCACGAATTGATTATTTTTTCCGGCGTCTCATTCCGCACCCCCACCACTCTCTGCGTGAAGAATTCTCCCCCACCCCCCGCAATATTCCCTTTAAACTTCTCTCCTTTCACCCTGAACCCATTCGCTCTGTTTTTTTTTCTCTCCCGTACCCTCAGTGGAAAAAGCATTTACCCTACCGATGCCCATCAAAATGTTATACACCTCCATCAAGTCTCCCCTCATTCTGCTACGTTCCATGGAATAAAGTCCTAAGCTATTCAATCTTTCTCTCTAACTCAGCTTCTCAAGCCTTGGCAACATCCTTGTGAACCATCTCTGCATTCTTTCAACCTTATTTAGAACCTTTCTGTAACTGGGTGACCAAAACTGTAAACAATACTCTAAATTCGGTCTCACCAATGCCTTGTATAACCTTACCATAACACTCCATACTATACTCGATACACGGATTATAAAAGCCAATGTTCCAAAAGCACTCTATACGACCCTATCCACGTGTGACGCCACTTTTAGGGAATTCTGTACCTGTATTCCCAAATCCCTCTGTTCACCTGCACTCTTCAGAGTCCTACCGTTTACCCTGTACGTTCTACTTTGCTTTGCCCTTCCAAAGTGCAATATCTCACACTTGTCTGCGTTAAATTCCACTTGCCATTTTTCAACACATTTTTCTAGTTGGTCCAAATCCTTCTGCAAGCTTTGAAAACATTCCTCGCTGTCCACTACACCTCCAATCTTTGTATCATCAGGAAAATGCTGATCCAGTTGACCACAGTATCATCCAGATCGTTGATATATGTGACAAACAACAGTGGACCCAATACTGATCCCTGCGGCACTCCACTCTGTGACAAGAAACACTGATCTTGAATTCAAAGTGGATAACAGGACACTTCCCCACCCACATTAAATAAGACGAACTCTCCTTCAATCTTAACTCGACTTACTCCATGTCAGAGCGCGGCTTGTTCAATGAAGCGAAAAGGGTGGTAACCCGAAGCCCAGATAGCTCAGTTGGTAGGACATCCGGCTTTTAATTTAAGATCCCAGGGTTCAAGTCCCTGTTCGAGCGTTCCTTTTCTTCCATCATGAACGCAACTGTTCAACGCGGCGTTTTTAAAAATCGAATGACAGTTGTCCTTTGGTAATTCCTCACACGCTATTGACCATTGCAAGTGTCGCCAGCAGCAAAATTTAATCATTCTTATAGGTGTTTGATGGGCGACAGAGCCGAAATGCGCCGCTGGCCGTCTTTTCCTGCTGTCCAACTGTGTGACGGTCGAGTTGCGGAATCTCACAGCAAGCGTGATTTTGTGGTAAAATGTCACTTTCATGGAGGTGCCGCTGAGATTCGAACTCAGGATCTCCTGTTTACTAGACAGGCGCTTTCACCAACTTAGCCACGGCACCAACACAACATCACCGTCGCATTACAGTCTAGGTATAAAAATCAAAGCGAACTACGCTGGATCCTGCAATCTGAAAGAAAAGCAAACATGCTGGAAAATCACTGAAACTCCAGCAGCATTTGGGCACAGAGAACAGAAACAAAGTTTCGGGAAATTTCTTCACCCAGAGGGTGCTGAATGTGTGGAATTCATAACCACACAATATACTTGAAGCCAAACTTCGTTTGATTTCAAGAAGAGATTACATTTGGCTCTTGGGTAAAAGGGATCCAGGGGTATGGGAGGCAGGGTGATCGGGATTCGATGATCGGCCAAGATCGAAATGAATGGCGGAGCAGTCTCGAAGGGTCCAACGACCTCGTGCTGCTTCTGGCTTCTTTTCCAATGTTGAGATTCTGCATCCTGAGGAAATATCATCCTGACTCGTATCGTTGTCTTTGTTCTCTCTCGGCAAATGCAGAGATTTTCAGCATTTTCTATTTCAGTTCTATGGATTTACTAAAGCTCAGTGAATGCTACTCATGTCCCTATTTCTGATGGACTGACAGATACTCAGAACATCAACAGACACGATTATAATTGCTTGGGAGGGCGTGGAGGCCGGATTCACCAGCAAATTTCCACTATTAACTGGTTACTTAGGAGACTGCTCTGCAGTGTTAAAACTGTTAAAGCTGCCAAACCATTTCAGTTGATTCTTGAGCAATAGGAAGATGCTGCTGAACGAAGTGTTCAGTGACAATCCAATTTCTTTTTCACGGATGGTTTGCTGGAGATAGAGAACACAATTTTGAAAATCAAATGCTTTGAAGCTGCGGAAATTATTTCTCAAAGATGTACCGATGAACAAAAGCCGTCGTTAACAGTTTGAAGATCTGTGCAGAGAGAAAACGACTCACTGTTTAGATGGAACATAAACGTGCTTGATGTCCGGAACAGACTCATTGTGCCAAAGGGACACTTTATGCTGTAGAATGCAGGACACTGAAACTGCTGGTCCTCAGAGAGATTGTGATTTATTTCAAATTATACAACGTGAAATGGATAAACAAGTATCACGGAGATTTTACCTCAGGAATATCAGCCTACTGGGCAAATGCATGAACGAACTGAACCACAGTTGATTTACTTTCAGACGCAATATAGGAAGGAGAGAGGAAGAATGTAAAGTGGGTGAAATGATGAGGTGCTTGTGATGCCAAATGCATGAAATGTTCAGCCCGATTTGATTTTTGGACATTTAGAAAGTGACACGAAATGCTCATTTTGAATTTACAGTGAACAACATGAGACCTCCCCACCCACATTAAAAAACAAACTCTCCCTTTACTCATATCTCGTCTAACGCCATATCAGAGCGCGGCTTGTTCAAGGGAGGGAAAAGCGTGGCCGTCATGAGCCCGCAAAGCTCAGTCGGTAGAGCATCAGACTTTTAATCTGAGGGTCCGGGGTTCAAGTCCCTGTTCGGGCGATGTTTTTTTCCAGCCTGAACGCAACTGTTCAGTGAGATGTTCTTCAAGCTCGATTAGCAGTTATACTTTGATAATTCCTCACACGCCATTGACCGAAGAGAGGCTGAGGGGTTTGAGTTTGTTTTCGTAAGAAAGAAGGCGGCTAAGAGGAGACCTTATTGAAACATATGAGATGATTAGAGGTTTAGGCAGGGTGGACGGTGATAGTCTTTTTCCTAGGATGGAGAAAGCTAGCACGAGGGAACATAGCTTTAAATTAAGGGGTGGTAGTTATAGGACGGATGTCAGAGGTAGGTTCTTTACCCAGAGGGTGGTAAGGGTATGGAATGCCCTGCCTGCTGCAGTTGTAGGTGCGCGAAGTTTGGGGGCGTTTAAGAGGTTAATAGGTAAGTTTATGGACGAAAAGGGAATAGAACATAGAACATAGAACATTACAGCAGAGAACAGGCCCTTCGGCCTTCGATGTTGCGCCGACCAATATAAAAAGCAATGCCCCTCCAAACTAAACCATTCCCTTCTCTTCCATATACTTATCAACTAACCTCTTAACGCCACCAAACTTGGCGCATCTACAACTGCTGCAGGCAGGGCATTCCACTCCCGAACCACCCTTGGGTAAAGAACCTACCTCTGATATCCGTCCTATAACTATCACCCCTTAATTTAAAGCTGTGTCCCCTCGTGCTAGCTTTCTCCATCCTAGGAAAACGGCTATCACTGTCCACCCTATTTAAACCTCTAATCATCTTATATGTTTCGATAAGGTCTCCTCTTAGCTGCCTCCTTTCTAACGAAAACAACCTCAAATCCCTCAGCCTCTCTTCATAAGACCTGCCCTCCCATACCAGGCAACATCCTGGTAAACCTCCTCTGTACCCTCTCCAAAGCCTCCACATCTTTCTTATAATGCGGGGACCAGAACTGCACACAATACTCCAAGTGCGGCCGCACTAGAGTTTGTACAGTTGCAACATGACGTTGCGGCTCCGAAATTCAATCCCCCTACCAATAAAAGCTAAGACTCCATATGCCTTCTTAACAACCTTCTCGACTTGACTGCCTACTTTCAGGGATCTATGCACATACACACCAAGATCCCTCTGTTCATCAAGACTACTAAGAATCCTACCATTAGCCCTATACTCTACCCATTTATTATTTCTGCCATAGTGCATTACCTCACACTTTTCCACATTAAACTCCATTTGCCACCTCTCGGCCCAGCTCTGCAACTTGTCCAAGTCTCTCTGCAAACTATAACACCCCTCTTCACTATCTACCACTCCTCCGACTTTGGTGTCATCCGCAAATTTACTAATCCATCCTTCAATACCTCATCCAGATCATTTATAAAAATTACAAACAGCAGGGGCCCCAAAACAGACCCCTGAGTTACACCACTTGTCACCGAACTCCACGATGAATATCTCCCATCAACCACCACCCTCTGTCTTCTATCTGCTAGCCAATTCCTAATCCAATTAGCTAAATCACCCTCTATCCCATACCTCTGCATTTTCTGCAGAAGCCTTCCATGGGCCACCTTATCGAACACCTTACTAAAGTCTATATATACCACATCAACTGCCTTACCCCCATCCACCTCTTTGGTCACTTTTTCAAAAAACTCAATAAGGTTAGTAAGGCACGACTACCCTTCACAAAACCATGCTGACTATCCCCAATCAATTCATTTCTCTCTAAATAACTATAAATCCTATCCCTAATAATTCTCTCCAATACTTTGCCCACAACAGAAGTAAGACTCACTGGCCTATAATTCCTGGAAGGTCTCTCTTCCCCTTCTTGAACAATGGGACCACATTCGCTATCCTCCAGTCCTCCGGAACCACACCCGTAACCAACGACGACCTGAAGATCAGAGCCAGAGGCTCTGCAATCTCCTCTCTTGCCTCCCAGAGAATCCTAGGGTTTAGGGAATGGTTTAGTTTAGAGGGTCATTGCTTTTTCATAATTGGTCGGCGCAACATCGAAGGCCGAAGGGCCTGTTCTGGGCTGTAATGTTCTATGTACTGTGTTACAAGAGTCGCTAGCAGCAGAAATGAACGATTTTAAGAATTGTTTGATGGTCGGCAGAGCCGAAATGCGCCCCTGGCTGCCTTTTCCTGCTGTCCAACTGTGTGACGGTCGAGTTGCGGCGCCTCACAGCAAGAGTGATTTTGTTGTAAAATGTCACTTAGACGAAGGTGCCGCTGAGATTCGAACTTAGGATCTCCTGTTTACTGGACAGGCGCTTTCACCAACGTAGCCACGGCACCAACACCATAGCCCAATTCCCATACAATCTGTGCATAAAAATAAAAGGAAACTGCGGTGGATCCTGCAATCTGAAAGAAAAGCAAACATGCTGGAAAATCACTGAAAGTCCTCCAGCATCTGGGCACAGAGAACAGAAACATAGTTTCGGGAAATTTCTTCACCCAGAAGGAGCTGAATGTATGGAATTCAATACCACACAATGTACTTGAAGTTAAACTTCCCTTGATTTCAAGAAGAGATTACGTTTCACTCTTGGGTCAAAGGGATCCAGGGGTATGGGAGGAAGGGTGATCGGGATTCGATGATCGGCCATGATCAAAATGAATGGCGGAGTAGTCTCGAAGTTGATTTACTTTAAATTGTACAACGTGAAATGGATAAACAAATATCATGGAGATTTTAACTCGAATATCAGCCTACTGGGCAAGTGTATGAACGACCTGAACCACAGCTGATTTACCTTGAGACGCAATATAGGAAACAGAGAGGAAGAATGTCAAGTGGGTGAAATGCTTGTGGTGCCAAATGGATGAAATGCTCAGCCCGATTTGATTTTTGAAATTTGGAAAGTGGCAGGAAATAGTTATCCTTAATTTAGAACATAGAACATTGAACATAGAAAAGCTACAGCACAAACAGGCTCTTCGGCCCACAAATTGCACCGATGATATCCCTACCTTCTGGGCTTACCTATAACCCACAATTCTGGTAAGTCCCATGTACTCACCCAGAAGTCTCTTAAAAGACCTTATCGAATTTACCTCCACCGCCACCCACGCACCCGATTCCACTCACACACCACAGTCTGAGTGAAAAACGTATCCCTGATATCTCCTCTGAATCTACACCTTAAACCCATGCCCTCTCGTAGCAACCATTCCAGCACTGGAAAACAGCCTCTGAATATCCATCCGATCTATATCTCTCAACATCTTCTATACTTCTAATAGCTCACCTCTCATCCTTCGTCTCTCTAAGGAGAAAGGACAGAGCTCCCTCAACCTATCCTCATAAGGCATGCGTCCCAATCCAGGCAGCATCCTTGTAAATCCCCTCTGCACCCTTTCAATAGCTTCCACATCCCTCCTGTAATGAGGCGACCAGAACTGAGCACAGTTCTCCAAGAGGGTCTGACTAGGGTCTTATAAAGCTGCAGCATTTTTTCCTGACTCCTAAACTCAATCCTTCCATTGATGAAGGCCAGTAGCCATACGCCTTCTTAACCACATCTCCATCTACGGCGCTGATTTAAGAATCATATGGACCCGGGCCGCAAGATGCTTCTGATTCTCCACACCGCTAAGAGTCTCACCATTGATATTATACTCCTCCATGTCATTGGGTCTACGAAAATGGACCACTAGACATTTATCTGGGTTGAAATCCATCTGCCACTTCTCTGCGCAGCCGTGCATCCTATCCACGTCACACTGCAACTCTTGACATCCCTCCAAATTATCCACAATACCACTACCCTTCGTGTCGTCAGCAAACCTACCAAACCACCCCTCCAATTTAAAGTGGCTAACATGACATTTCCCCACCCGCATTAAAAAAACAAACTCTCCTTCAATCTTGTCTCGCCGAACGCCTGTTCGGGCGTTGCTTTTCTTCCAGCCTGAACGCAACTGTTCAACGAGATGTTCTTCAAAATCGATTAACAGTTGTCCTTTGACAATTCCTCACGCGCCATTGACCATTGCAAGTGTCGCCAGCAGCAACATTCAACGATTTTAATAGGTGTTTGACAGCCGAAATGTGCCTCTGGCCGCCTTTTCCTGCTGTCCAACTGAGGAACAGTCGAGTTGCGGCGTCTCACAGCAAGAGTGATTTCGTTGTAAAATGCCACTTCGAAGAAGGTGCCGCTAAGATTCGAACTCAGAATCTCCTGTTTACTAGACAGGCGCTTTCACCAACTCAGCCACGGCACCAACTCAACAGCCGAGTTGCTTTACAAGCTGTATATAAAAATAAAAGCAAAGTACGGTGTATCCTGCAATCTGAAAGAAAAGCAAACATGCTGGAAAATCACCCAAGCTCCTCCAGCATCTGGGCACAGAGAACAGAAACAAAGTTCCGGGAAATTTCTTCACCCAGAGGGTGCTGAATGTGTGCAATTCACTACCACACAACGTACTAGGAGAAAAACGTGCTTTGATTTCAAGAAGAGATTATGTTTATCTCTTGGGTAAAAGGGATCCAGGAGTATGGGAGGAAGGGTGGTCGGGATTCGATGAATGGCGGAGCAGTCTCGAAGGGGCCAACGACCTCGTCCTGCTTCTGGCTTCATTTCCAATGTAGAGATTCTGCATCCTGAGCAAACGTTATCGTGACTCGTAACGTTGTCTTGGAAATCTCTCGACAAATGCAGAGATTTTCAGCATTTTCTATTTTAGTTCTATGGATTTACTAAAGCTAAGTGGATGCTACTCATGTCCCTATTTCTGATGAACTGACAGATACTCAGAACATCAACAAACACGTTTATTATTGCTTGGGAGGACGTGGAGTCCGGATTCACCAGCAACTTTCCTCTATTAACTGGTTACTTAGGAGACTGCTCTGCAGTGTTAAAACTGTTAAAGCTGCCAAACCATTTCAGTTTATTCTTGAGCAATAGGAAGATGCTGCCGAACGAAGTGTTCAGGGACAATCCAATTTCATTTTTACTGATGGCTTGCTGGAAATAGAGAACGCAATTTTGAAAATCAAATGCCTTGAAGCTGCAGCAAATTATTTGTCAAAGATGTACCTATGAACAAAAGCCGTCGTTAACAGTTTGAAGATCTGTGCAGAGAGAAAAAGACTCACTGTTTCGATTGAACAGACACGCGCTTGATGTCCTAAACAGACTCATTGTGCCAAATGGACACTTTATGCTGTAGAATACAGGACACTGAAACTGCTGGTCCTCAGAGAGATGGTGATTTACTTCAAATTGTACAACGTGAAATGCATAAACAAGTAGCACGGAGATTTTAACTCAGGAATATCAGCCTACTGGGCAAGTGCATGAACGAACAGAACTACGGTTGACTTACTTTGAGACGCAATATAGGAAGGAGAGAGGAAGAATGTAAAATGGGTGAAATGATGAGGTGCTTGTGGTGCAAAATGGATGAAATGCTCAGCCCGATTTGATTTTTGGAAAATGACACGAAATACTCATCTTGAATTTAAAGTGGATAACATGACACTTCCCCGCCCCACATTAAAAAAGAAATTCTCCCTTTATTCTTATCTCGTCGAACTCCATGTCAGAGCGCGGTTCGTTCAACAGAGGGAAGAGCTCAGCCCCCGGGGGCCCGGGTAGCTCAGTCGGTAGAGCATCAGACTTTTAATCTGAGGGTCCAGCGTTCAAGTACCTGTTCGGGTGATGCTTTTCTTCCAGCCTGAACGCTACTGTTCAACCAGATGTTCTTGAAAGTCGATTAACAGTTGTCCGTTGACAATTCCTCACACGCCATTGACCATTGCAAGTGTCTCCAGCAGCAAAATTCAACCATTTTAATGGGTGTTTGATGGTCGGCAGAGCCGAAATGCGCCTTTGGCCGCCATTTCCTGCTGTTCAACTGTGTGATGGTCGAGTTGCGGCGTCTCAGAGCAAGAGTGATTTTGTTGGAAAATGTCACTTTCATGAAGGTGCCGCTGAGATTCGAACTCAGCATCTCCTGTTTACTCGGCAGGCGCTTTAACCAACGTAGCCACGGCACCAAGGCGATGTGGACACCACTTATGCCTCTATTTCCGATGTTCTGACAGATACTCGGGCTATCAATAAATTACTTTTTTTATAATTGCTTGGGCGGATGTGGAGTCCAGATTTGCTGGCAACCTTCCTCTATTAAATAGTTTCATAGGAGACAGTTCTTAGGGGCAGAGGAGGGGAACTGTGCTTAGAGCCCGACGGAATGGCGGAGATCGTGAATGAATACTTTGCGTCGGTATTCACGAAGGAGAGGGGTTTGTTGACAGCTCCTGTCTCTGAGGGAGCTGTGGACCAGTTGAGGGAAATATCCATACCGAGGGAGGAAGTGATAGAGCTTCTAGGTTGCATTAAAACTGATAAATCTCCGGGGCCTGATGACATTTATCCCACGTTGCTTCGAGGGTGCGTGGTGAAATTGCTGGGCCTCTGACGCAAATCTTTGTCTCTTCTTTGGACACAGGTGAGGTCCCAGAGGACTGGAGAATAGTTAATGTTGTACCGTTGTTTAAAAAGGGTGGTAGGGAGAACCCTGGGAATTATAGGCCGGTGAGTTTGACGTCAGTGGTAGGGGAGCTGTTGGAGGGGACTCTTAGAGATAGGATGTATAGGCACTTCGAGCGTTGCGATCTGATTAGGGATACGCAGCATGGGTTTGTTAAGGGGAGGTCGTGCCTTACAAATATGGTAGAATTTTTTGAGAAGGTGATGAAAACATTGGACAAAGGGTGAGCCGTTGATGTCGTCTATGTGGATTTTAGTAAGGCTTTTGTCAAAGTCCCTCATGGGAGGTTAGTCGAGAAGGTCAAGGCTAATGGGATAGAAGGACAGGTAGCTGGATGGATAAGTAACTGGCTTGGTAATAGGAGACAGAGAGTAATAGTGGAAGGGTGTTTTTCTAGCTGGAGGTCGGTCACTAGTGGTGTGCCACAGGGCTCGATACTGGGACCTCTTCTATTTGTAATGTATACAAATGACTTGGAAGAGGGAGTAAGTGGAGTGGTCAGCAAGTTTGCAGACGATACAAAGATGGCTGGGCTTGTGGATAGCGAGGAAAATTGTCAGGCGATGCAGCAGGACATAGATAGGCTGGTAGCTTGGGCAGACAGATGGCAGATGGAATTCAATCCTGATAAATGTGAGGTGATGCATTTCGGGAGAAGGAATGTAGTGGGGAGGTATATGATAAACGGTAGACCCATTAAGAGTATAGAAACGCAAAGAGACCTGGGGGTGAGGTGAACAAGTCTCTGAAGGTGGCAGAGCAAGAGGAGAAAGTTGTGAAGAAGGCATACAGTATGCTAGCCTTTATAGGAAGGGGTATAGAGTACAAGAGCTGGCCTTTAATGTTGCAGTTGTATAAAACGCTGGTTAGACCTCATTTGGAATACTGCGTCCAGTTCTGTTTGCGTTACTACCGGAACGACGTGGAGACTCTGGAGAGAGTGCAGAAGAGTTTTACCAGGATGCTGCCTGGTATGGAAGGTCTGAGTTACGAGGAGAGGTTAGGCAAATTGGGACTGTTTTCCTTAGAGAGACGTAGACTTAGAGGTGATCTGACAGAGGTGTACAAGATTATGAAGGGCATAGATAGAGTAAACAGGGTTAAGGTTTTTCCTAGGATGGACTCAAATAGCACGAGGGGTCAGGGGCTTAGGGTGAGGGGGGTAAGGTATAATTTGGATGCGAGAGGGAGTTCTTTCACACAGAGGGTGTTGGGGGTATGGAATGCGCTGCCAAGTAAAGTGGTGAAGGCAGGTACTCTGGAGTTATTTAAGAAATACTTAGAAGGGCACATGAACAGCATGGGAATGGGGGGATATAGAAAACTGATTTAAAATAGGGATCATGAGCCTTGGGAGCCCTGGGAAGTGTGTAAATATATGATGATATTGATGTACTTGTTTTTATCCTACAGGTGCTTTGGTCCACCTTGTTGTCTAACGAGGGGCATACACGTGATGAGTCGTGAGAGGTCTGCTCTTGGATCTTTTTCGAGAGTATCCTACTGCTTCACGTCGTTAGTGTACGCTTGACCTGGACCATTTGATGGGCAACACGACAGCTTAGTGACTATCGCTGTTCTGTGCAGAAACATGGATTTGGGCCTGTATCTGTGGGAGTTTGCACATTCTCCCTGTGCTTGCGTGGGTTTTCTCCGGGCGCTCCGGTTCCCTCCCACATCCCAAAGATATGCTCTTAGGCTAATTGGCAAAACAAATTCTCCCTAAGTTGTCTCAAATTTGGTTTTTAGTCCATAGATCTATAAACATGGACAGGGGTCGCGGGTAGAGGAGGGAATACCGGGGCGACGGCGCGGGCTTGTTGGACGGAAGAGCCTGTTTCCCGTGCTGTTTTGTTCATTGTTCTTTGCTCTGCAGTGTTAAAACTGTTAAAGCTGCCAAACCATTTCACTTTATTCCTGAGCAATAGGAAAATGCTGCTGAATGAAGTGTTCAGTGACAATCCAATTTCTTTTTCACGGATGGCTTGCTGGAAATAGACAACACAATTTTGAAAATCAAAAGCATTGAAGCTGCGGCAAATTATTTGTCAAATAAGATCGTATGAACAAAAAGTCGTCGTTAACAGTTTGAAGATCTGTGCAGAGAGAAAAAGACTCACTGTTTAAATAGAACAGACACGTGCTTGATGTCCGGAACAGATTCATTGTGCCAAAGGGACACTTTATGCTGTAGAATGCAGGACACTGAAACTGCTGGTCCTCAGAGAGATGGTGATTTACTTCAAATTGTACAACGTGAAATGGATAAACAAGCACCACTGAGATTTTAACTCTGGACTATGATCCTGTTGGCAGAATCACGTAGAAAAACTACAGCACAAACAGGCTCTTCGGCCCATAAGTTGCACCGATGATGTCCCTACCTTCTGGGCTTACCTTTAACCCACAATTCTAGTAAGTTCCACGTACTCGTCCAGAAGTCTCTTAAAAGACCTTATCGAATTTGTTTCCACTACCACCCACGGCACCCGATTCCACTCACACACCACAGTCTGAGTGAAAAACCTATCCCTGATATCTCCTCTGAATCTATTCCTCAGCACCTTAAACCCGTGTCCTCTCGTAGCAACTATTCCAGCCCTGGGAAACAGGGCACCACCCACCGCCCCCCACCCCCGATCCATATCTCTCAGCATCTTCTACACTTCTATCAAGTCACCTCTCATCCTTCGTCTCTCTAAGGAGAAAGGGCAGAGCTCCCCCAACCTATCCTCATAAGGATGCTCCCAATCCAGGCAGCATCCTTGTAAATCTCCTCTGCACCCTTTCAATAGTTTCCACATCCCTTCCTGTAATGAGGCGACCAGAACTGAGCACAGTACTCCAAGAGGGGTCTGACTAGGGTCTTATAAAGGCGCAGCATTATCTCCTGATACCTAAACTCCATCCTTCGATTGATGAAGGCCAGTAACCACACGCCTTCTTAACCACATTCTCTATCTGCGAGGCCGATTTAAGAGGCATATGGACTCGGACTGCAAGATGCTTCTGATTCTCTACACCGCCAAGAGTCTTACCATTGATATTATACTCCTCCATCCCATTGGACCTGCCAACAGGTCACATTTATCTGTGTTGAACTCCATCTGCCACTTCTCCGCCCAGTCTTGCATCCTATCAATGTCAAACTGCAATTTCTTACGTTCTTCCAAACTATCCACAACACCACTAACCTTCGTGACATCGGCAAAAATACCAACCCATCCCTCCAATTTAAAGTGACACTTCCCCACCCACATTAAAAAACGAACACTTCTTCAATCTTGTCTCGCTGACCGCCATGTCAGAGCCCGGCTTTTTCAATGGAGGGAAAGGCCAGCCCCCAGGAGCCCGGATAGCTCAGTCGGTAGAGCATCAGGCTTTTAATCTGAGAGTCCAGGGTTCAAGTCCCTTTTCGGGCGGTGGCTTTTCTTTCAGCCTGAACGCAACTGTTCAACGAGACGTTCTTCAAAGTCGATTAACAGTTGTCCTTTAACAATTCCTCACACGCCATTGACCATTGCAAGTGTCGCCAGCAGCGAAATTCAACCATTTTAGTCGGTGTTTGATGGTCGGTAGAGCCGAAATGCGCCTCTGGCCGCCTTTTCCTGCTGTCCAACTGCGTGACGGTCGAGTTGAGGCGTCTCACAGCAAGAGTGATTTTGTTGTAAAATGTCACTTAGACGAAGGTGCCGCTGAGATTCGAACTCAGGATCTTCTGTTTACTAGACAGGTGATTTCACCAACTCAGCCACGGCACCAACTCAACAGTTGAGTTGCTTTACAATCTGTATATAAAAATCAAAGCAAACTACGGTGGATCCTGCAATGTGAAAGAAAAGCAAACATGCTGGAAAATCACTGAAAGTCCTCCAGCATCTGGGAACAGAGAACAGAAATAAAGTTTAGGGAAATTTCTTCACCCAGAGGGTGTTGAATGTGTGCAATTCACTACCACAAAATGTACTTGAAGCCAAACTTTTTTTGATTTTAAGAAGAATTACCTTTCGCTCTTGGGCAAAAGGGATCCAGGAGTATGGGAAGAAGGGTGATCGGGATTCGATGATCGGCCAGGATCAAAATGAATGGCGGAGCAGTCTCGAAGGGCCCAACGGCTGGCTTCTTTTCCGATGTTGAGATTCTGCATCCTGAGCAAATGTCTTCCTGACTCGTAACGTTGTCTTTGTTCTCTTTCCACAAGTGCAGAGATTTTCAGCATTTTCTATTTCAGTTCTATGGATTTGCTAAAGCTAAGTGGATGCTACTCATGTCCCTATTTCTGATGGACTCAGAACATCAACAAACACGATTATAATTGCTTGGGAGGGCGTGGAGGCCGGATTCACCAGCAAATTTCCTCTATTAACTGGTTACTTAGGAGACTGCTCTGCAGTGTTAAAACTGTTAAAGCTATCAAACCATTTCAGTTTATTCCTGAGCAATAGGAAGATGCTGCTGAACGAAGTGTTCAGTGACAATCCAATTTCTTTTTCGCGGATGGTTTGCTCGAAATAGAGAACACAATTTTGAAAATCAAATGCATGGAAGATGCGGCAAATTATTTGTCAAAGATGTACCTATGAACAAAAGCCGTCGTTAACAGTTTGAAGATATGTGCAGAGAGAAAAAGACTCACTGTTTAGATAGAACAGACACGTGCTTGATGTCCGGAACAGACTCATTGTACCAAAGGGACAATTTATGCTGTAGAATGCAGGACACTGAAACTGCTGGTCCTCAGAGAGATGGTGATTTACTTCCAATTGTACAACGTGAAATGGATAAACAAATACCACTGAGGTTTTAAAGCTGGACTATGATCCTGTTGGCAAACGGGTGAACGAACAGAACCACAGTTGACTTACTTTGAGACGTAATTTAAGAAGGAGAGAGGAAGAATGTAAAGTGGGTGAAATGATGAGGTACTTCTGGTGCCAAATGGATTAAATGCTCAGCCAGATTTGATTTTTGGACATTTAGAAAGCGACACGAAATATTCATCTTTAATTCAGAACATTGAAAATTGCACATTGAAAAACTCCGCACAAACAGGCTCTTCGTCCCACAAGTTGCACCGATGATATCCCTACCTTCTCGGCTTACCTATAACCCACAATTCTAGTAAGTCCCATGTACCCATCCAGAAGACTCTTAAAAGACCTTATCGAATTTACCTGCACCACCACCCACGCACCCGATTCCACTCACACACCACAGTCTGAGTGAAAAAACGTATCTTTCATATTTCCTCTGAATCTATTCCCCAGCACCTTAAACCCGTGTCCTCTTGTAGCAACCATTCCAGCCCTGGGAAACAGCCTCTGAGCATCCACCCGATCTACATCTCTCAATATCTTCTACACCTCTAACAAGTCACCTCTCATCCTTCGTCTCTCTAAGGAGAAAGGGCAGAGCTCCCTCAACCTATCCTCATAAGGTATGCCACCCAATCCAGGCAACATTTTGTCAATCTGCTCTGCACCCTTTCAATAGCTTCCACATCCCTCCTGTAATGAGGCGACCAGAACTGAGCACAGTACTTCAAGAGGGGTCTAACTAGGGTCTTATAAAACTGCAACATTATCTCCCGACTCCCAAACTCAGACTCTCGATTGATGAAGGCCAATACACCATATACCTTCTTAACCACATTCTCTACCTGCGAGGCTGATTTAAGAGTCATATGGACGCGGATACGTCTGATTCTCTACACCGCTAAGAGTTTTCCCATTGATATTATACTGCTCCAACCCATTGGACCTGCCAAAATGGGCCACTACACATTTATCTGGGTTGAAATCCATCTGCCACTTCTCTGCCCAGTCTTGCATCCTATCAATATCACACTGCAACGTCTGACATCCCTCCAAACTATCCACAACACCGTAAACATACGTGTCATCGGGAAACTTACCAACCCTTCCCTCCAATTTAAAGTTCCACTTCCCCACCCACATTAAAAAACAAACTCTCTTTCAATCTTAACTCGTCTAACGCCATGTCAGGGCGCGGCTTGTTCAATGGAGGGAAATCCCCGCCCTAAGGAGCCCGGATAGCTCAGTCGGTGGAGCATCAGCCTTTTAATCTGAGGGCCCAGGGTTCAAGTCCCTGTTCGGGCGTTGCTTTTCTTCCAGCCTGAACGCAACTGTTCAACGCGACCTTCTTCAAACTTGACCGTTGCAAGTGTCGCCAGCAGCAAAATTCAATCATTTTAATCGGTGTTCGATGGTCGGCAGAGCCGAAATGCGCCTCTGGCCGCCTTTTCCTGCTGTCCAACTGAGGAACGCAAGTGAGACTCTTGCGGCGTCTCACAGCAAGAGTGATTTTGTTGTAAAATGTCACTTAGACGAAGGTGCCGCTGAGATTCGAACTCAGGATCTCCTGTTTACTAGACAGGCGCTTTCACCAATTTAGCCACGGCACCAACACAACAGCCAAATTTCCTCACAATCTGTATATAAAAATCCAAACAATCTACCGTGGATCCTGCAATCTGAAAGAAAAGCAAATATGCTGGAAAAATCACTCTAAGTCCTCCAGCATCCGGGCACAGAGAACAGAAATAAAGTTCCGGGAAATTTCTTCACCCAGAGGGTGCTGAATGTGTGCAATTTACTAACACACAATGTACTTGAAGCTAAACTTTCTTTGATTTCAAGAAGAGATTAGGTTCGTCTCTTGGGCAAAAGGGATCCAGGGTTGGGAGGAAGGGTGATCAAGATTCGATGAACGGCCATGATCAGATTGAATGGCGGAGCAGTCTCGAAGGGCCCAACGACCTCGTCCTGCTTCTGGCTTCTTTTCCAATGTTGAGATTGTGCATCCTTATCAAATGTTATCCTGACTCGTAACGTTGTCTTGGAAATCTCTCGACAAATGCAGAGATTTTCAGCATTTTCTATTTTAGTTCTATGGATTTACTAAAGCTAAGTGGATGCTACTCATGTCCCTATTTCTGATGAACTGACAGATACTCAGAACATCAACAAACAGGATTAAAATTGCTTGGGAGGACTTGGAGGCCGGATTCACCAGCAACTTTCCTCTATTAACTGGTTACTTAGGAGACTGCTCTGCAGTGTTAAAACTGTTAAAGCTGCCAAACCATTTCAGTTTATCCTTGAGCAATGGGAAGAGGCTGCCGAACGAAGTGTTCAGTGACAATCCAATTTCTTTTTCACGGATGTCTTGCTGGAAATAGAGAACACAATTTTGAAAATCAAATGCGTTGAAGCTGCGGCAAATTATTTCTCAAAGATGTACTTATGAACAAAAGCCGTCGTTAACAGTTTGAAGATCTGTGCAGAGAGAAAAAGATTCACTGTTTCGATTGAACAGACACGTGCTTGATGTCCTAAACAGACTCATTGTGCCAAATGGACACTTTATGCTGTAGAATACAGGACACTGAAACTGCTGGTCCTCAGAGAGATGGTGATTTACTTCCAATTGTACAACGTGAAATTGATAAACAAGTACCACTGAGATTTTAACTCTGGACTATGATCCTGTTGGCAAACGGGTGAACGAACTGAACCACAGTTGACTTACTTTGAGACGCAATATAAGAAGGAGAGAGGAAGAATGTAAAGTGGGTGAAATGATGAGGTGTTTCTGATGCCAAATGGATTAAATGCTCAGCCAGATTTGATTTTTGGACATTTAGAAAGTGATACGAAATATTCATCTTTAATTTAGAACATTGAACATTGCACATAGGAAAACTACAGCACAAACAAGCCCTTCGGCCCACACTTTGCACCGATGGTATCCCTACCTTCTAGGCTTAACTATAACCCACAATTCTAGTAAGTCCCATGTACTCATCCAGAAGTCTCTTAAAAGACCGTATCGAATTTGCCTCCACCACCACCCACGCACCCGATTCCACTCACACACCACAGTCTGAGTGAAAAACTTATCTTTCATATTTCCTCTGAATCTATTCCCCAGCACCTTAAACCCGTGTCCTCTTGTAGCAACCATTCCAGCCCTGGGAAACAGCCTCTGAGCATCCACCCGATCTATATCTCTCAATATCTTCTACACCTCTAACAAGTCACCTCTCATCCTTCGTCTCTCTAAGGAGAAAGGGCAGAGCTCCCTCAACCTATCCTCATAAGGTATGCCACCCAATCCAGGCCACATCTTGTCAATCTGCTCTGCACCCTTTCAATAGCTTCCACATCCCTCCTGTAATGAGGCGACCAGAACTGAGCACAGTACTCCAAGAGGGGTCTAACTAGGGTCTTATAAAACTGCAACATTATCTCCCACTCCCAAACTCAGATGCTCGATTGATGAAGGCCAGTACACCATATACCTTCTTAATCACATTCTCTACCTGCGAGGCTGATTTAAGAATCATATGGAAGCTGATGCTTCGGATTCTCTACACCGCTAAGAGTTTTCCATTGATATTATACTCCTCCATCCCTTTGGACCTACCAAAATGGACCACTACACGTTTATCTGGGTTGAAATCCATCTGCCACTTCTCCGCCCAGTCTTGCATCCTATCAATATCACACTGCAACGTCTGACATCCCTCCAAACTATCCACAACACCATCAACATACGTGTCATCGGCAAACTTACCAACCCATCCCTCCAATTTAAAGTGACACTTCCCCACCCCGCATTAAAAACCAAACTCTCCTTCAATCTTAGCTCGTCTAACGCCATGTCAGGGCGCGGCTTGTTCAATGGAGGGAAATCCCTGCCCTCAGGAGCCCGGATAGCTCAGTCGGTGGAGCATCAGACTTTTAATCTGAGGGTCCAGGGTTCAAGTCCCTGTTCGGGCTTGGCTTTTCTTCCAGCCTGAACGCAACTTTTCAACGCGACATTCTTCAAACTCGACCGTTGCAAGTGTCGCCAGCAGCAAAATTCAATCATTTTAATCGGTCTTTGATGGTCGGCAGAGCCGAAATGCGCCTCTGGCCGCCTTTTCCTGCTGTCCAACTGTGGGACGGTCGAGTTGCGGCGTCTCACAGCAAGAGTGATTTTGTTGTAAAACGTCACCTAGACGAAGGTGCCGCTGAGATTCGAACTCAGGATCTCCTGCTTACTAGACAGGCGCTTTCACCAATTTAGCCACGGCACCAACACAACAGCCCACTTTCCTTACAATCTGTATATAAAAATCAAAACAAACTATGGTGGATCCTGCAATGAAAAAGCAAACATGCTGGAAAGTCACCCAAGGTCCTCCAGCATCTGGGCACTTATTTAGGAGACTGTTCTGCAGTGTTCAGACTTGGGGGACATGTTCACATATTCCGGAAAGCAGCAAGACAGTTAGAGAAGGTGGCGAACTAGGGAAATGGGACAGTTAGCGTTATAGCCAAGGTTAGAATATCAGAGCAGAGAGGCAGTGATGGAGCTGTTTCAAACAGCGTAAAGACCAAAGACTTGAATAGTGACCATTTAAATCTGGTGAACAGCTGTTCTTATTCACTCTGTCCATGCCCCTCAGAATCCTGTATTCCAAATCACCTCAACCCTGATCCTTCTCTGCCCCAATGAAAACAACCCAAGCCTGCACAATCTGTCTTCATAATGCTCCATCCCAGGCAGCATCCTGGGGGATCTCCTCTGCACCCTCTCCAGTGCAATCAATCCTTCCTAAAATGTGGTGACCAGAACTGCACACAGTGCTCCAGCTGTGGCCTCACCAAAGTTCTATACAACTCCAACAAGGCTTCAACACAAACAGAAAATGCTGGAAAATCTCAGCAGGTCTGACAGCAGCTCTGGGGAGAGGATAGAGCCAACGTTTCGAGTCAACATGATCCTTCGTCAGAGCTGAGACCAGAGAGAATCAGCGGAGATTTATACTGTGAGGGTGGAGGGGGATGGAATGGGACAACGGGAATTGGAATGAGGATACAGAAGGTTGAGGAAGTGCTCACAAGTGTCCATTAATGATCAGAATGTGTGAATGGGGTGAAGGGGGAGGAGAGAGTTCAGGCTCTGAAGTTATTGAATTCAATGTTGAGTCCAGAAGGCTGTAAACTGCCCAATCGGAAGATGAGGTGCTGATTCTCCGGTTTGCGTTCACTGGAATATTGCAAAAGGCCGAGGACGGACTTTTGGACAGGAGAGAAGGGTGGTGTGTTGAAGCAGCAAGCAACAGGAAGATTAGGGTCGTGTGTGCGGACGGACGAAAGGTGCTCAGCAGAGCAATCACCCAGTCCAAATTTGGTCTTTCTAACGTAGGGTAGAGCGCATTGGGAGCAGCGAATGCAATAGCCCAGATTGAAGGAGGAGCTCTTGCTGAATCTCAAAGTGGATAATATCACAATTCCCCGACCCTAGTAAAAAATCAACTCCCCTTCAATCTTATCTGCTCTGAGTCACTGAAAGAGAGCAGTTAGTTCAACAGAGGAAGCAGCAGAGGTGCCAGAAGCCTGGATAGCTCAGTCGGTAGAGCATCAGACTTTTAATCTGCGGGTCCAGGGTTCAAGCCGCTGTACAGGCGTTGCTTTCCTTCCAGCCTGAACGCAATTTTTTGAGATTTCTTCAAAATAGATTAACAGATGTCCTTTAGCGAATTCCTCACCCGCGATTGACGATTTCAAGAATCCCCTGCAGTAACATTCGCCTATTTCCATAGGTGCTGGATGGCTGGCGCAGACCGAACGGGCTTCTTTTCCTGTTATCGAACTGTTTGACGGGAAAGTTGCAGCTTCTCGGGGCAACAGTGAGTTTGTTTATAAATTCCAAGTTGAACATACAGAAAGGCTGAAGATTTTGAACTCAGGATTCTTCAGTTCACTGCACAGGCGCTTTCTAGACAGAAACATCTTTTCCACCTCCACCTTCCCAAGACCGTTCAGCATCTTAGAAACTTTACTCCAGTCACGCCTTCATTTTCCTAAACTCCAGCTGAAAGAAACCCAGTCTGTCCAATCCAACCTCATGAGGAAACCCACTCTTTCCAGCTAGCAATCCAGTAACCATCGAGTGCTCCCCCCAACCTGAACTGCCTCCAGCTCATTCGCACTCACTGTCATGTGGTTCCATAGTGTAGTGGTTCTCACGTCTGCCTTACACGCAGAAAGTCCTGGGTTCGAAGCCCAGTGGAGCCAGTGTTTTATTCCTACACCCAGAGAGCAGTGGAACTGCCTTGAACTCACAGCTCTTTCACAGTGACTTGTTCTTTGAATGGTTGGATTCTAACAACTGCAGAGAGACTTATGATGTTTGTTCCTATATACGGGGCTTACACGCAGTGAGTCGTGTGAGGGCTGTTCTTGGATGTTTCGAGAGTATCCTGGTACTTCACATCTTTAATGTACACTTAAACTGGACCAGTTGATGGGCAACGCGGCAGCTCAGTGAGTATCACTGTTTGCTGTGCAGATGCATGGATTTGGGCCAGTATCTGTGGGAGTTTGCACGTTCTCCCCGTGGTTGCATGGGTTTTCTCAGGTGCTCCAGTTTCCTCTCACATCCCAAAGATGTGCTCTTAGGCTGATTGGTGTAACAAATTGTCCTTAAATTAGTCTCCCCTAAATTTGGTTTCCAATGTGGAGTGCTATAAGTGTAGACAAGGGTCATGGGTGGAAGCGGGAACTCATAATATTAAAATGGCGGTGCGAGCTCGTTGGACCGAAGGTCCTGTTTCTCGTGCTGTGTTCTTTGTTCTTTGTATATATCTCTGAAGGCAACTGGCCAGGTCGAAAACATGGCTCATAAGGCACTTCACTTACTTGTATTCATATTGAGGCATAGAATATCAGAGCAGGGAGACTATGAGGGAGCTGTATAAAACGGCTGAAGACCAAGAATTGAACACTGACCCTTCAACTCAGGGAATCAGTCACTCCTCATCTATTTTATCTTTGCCTCTCATAATCTTATACATCGTGATCAATTCACACCCCAGTTTTCCCTGCTCCAACAAAAACAACCCAAGCCTACCCAAACTCTCTTCATAACATAAATGGTCCATCACAGGCAGCATCGTGCGGAATCTCCTCTACATCCTCTCAGTGCAATCACAGCCTTCCTAAAACCAGAACTGCACACAGTGCTCCAGCTGTGGCCTCACCAAAGTTCTCTACAACTCCAACAAGGCTTCAACACAAACTGAAATTGCTGGAAAATCTCAGCATGTCTGACAGCCGCTCTGGGGAGAGAATAGAGCCAACGTTTTGAGTCTAGATGATCCTTCGTCAGAGCTGAGAGCACAGAGAATCAGCGGAGATTTATGCTATGAGGGTGTAGGGGAATGGAATGGGACAAGGGGAATTGAAATGAGGATACAGAAGGCTGAGAAGGTGTTAAGAAGTGCCCATTAAATGAACAGAATGTGTGAATGGGGCGAAGGTGGAGGAGAGAGTTCATACTCTGAAATTGTTGAATTCAATGTTGAATCCAGAAGGCAAAATGCTCTTTCTCCGATTTGTGAATGTAGAAGAATGAGGGGATTTGATAGAGGTGTATAAAATTATGATGGATATACATAGAGTGAATGCAAGCCGGCTTTTTACGTTGAGGGAGGCTTTTTCTACTCAGGCTAAGGGAGAAAAAACTGGAGGACATGGGTAAGGGTGAAGGAGGAAACGTTTAAAGGGAATATTGGGGGGTTTTGACACAGAGAGTGGTGGGAGTGTGAAATGAGCTGCCAGATGAAGTGGAGAAAGCAGGTTCACTTTAAACAATTAAGAAAAACTTGGACAGGTAGATGGATGAGATGGATGTGGAGGTATATGATCCAGGTGCAGCTCATTGGCACTCTGGAGGAAAAATGGTACGGTGCAGCCAAGAAGGGCAAAAAGGCCTGTATCTGTACTGTAATTTTCCATGGTTCTATGAACAGGCATGTGGACAGGAGAGCAGGGTGGTATGTTGAAGTAGCAAGTGACAGAAAGATTGGGGACTTGTGTGCGGACGCACCGAACGTGCTCAGGAAAGCCATCACCTACTCTACATTTGGTCTCTCTGATGTAGGGTAGAGCGCATTGAGAGCAGTGAATGCAATAGACCAGATTGAGGAAGAGCTCCTGCTGAATCTCAAAGTGGAAAATATCACACTTCCCCAACCCCAGCAAAAAATCAATTCCTCCTCAATCTTTTCTGCTTGAAGTCACAGGGAGAGAGTGGCTAGTTCAACAGAGGAAAAAGAGCTTATGGCATAGTGCCCAGGTATCTCAGTTGGTACTGCATCAGACTTTTAATCTGAGGGCTCAGGGTTCACATCCCTGTTCAGGCGTTGCTTTTCTTCCAGCCTGAACACAATTGTTTGAGATATGCTTCAAAATAGATTAACAGATGTCCTTTAACAAATTCCTCACACGCGATTGACAATTCCAGGAGTCACCGGCAGTAACATTCACTCATTTCAATAGGTTTTCGATGGCCGGCGCAGACAAAATGGACCCCTGGGCTTCTTTTCCTGATATCAAACTGTCTGACAGGAAAATTGCATCTTCTCAGGGTAACAGTGAGATTCTTTCAAAATTGCAAATTGCAACGTACAGAAAGGCATCACTGAAGATTTTGAATTCAGGATTCTTCAGTTCACTAGACAGGCGCTTTCCAGACAGAAACATATTTTCCACCTCCACCTTTCCAAGACCGTTCGGCATCTTAGAAACTTTAAACCAGTCACCACTTCACTTTCCTCAACTCCAGCTGAAAGAAACCCAATCTGTCCAATCCAACCTCATGAGGAAACCCACACATTCCAGGTAGCGATCCAATAACCACCCATCACCTCCCACCCCAACTCTGAACTGCCTCCAGTTTATTGCTGCACGCAATAAACTGTTGAATTGCGGTTCCATAGTGTAGTGGTGATCACACCTGCCTTACACGCAGAAGCTCCTGGGTTCGAAGCCCAGTGAAGCCCGTGTTTTATTCCTATACCCAGAAAGCAGTGGAACTGCCTTCAACGCGCGGCTCTTTCACAGTGACTTGTTCTTTCAATGGCCAGATGGGAACTATTGCAAAGGACCTGAGAAACTTGGGGTTCGGACTTGAGAAACGTGGGGTTCATGTCCATACATCTCTAAAACACCTGAAAACCAAGGAATTGATCGTTGACCTTTCAACTCAGGAGAGCAGCCGTTCCTTATCTATTCTCTCAAACCCCTCAGCAGGTCAGCCCTCAGTCTTCTCTGCTCCAACAAAAATAACCCAACCTATCCAACCTCTCTTCATAACTTAAATGTTCTATTCCAGGTAGCATCCTGAAGAACCACATCCTTCCTGAAATGTGACGACCAGAATTGCAGACAGTATTCCAGCTGTTTTATACAGCTCCCTCATAGTCTCTCTGCTCTGATATTCTATGCCTGACGAAAAAGCTAAGTAACTGCAATGCCGTGTTACCCATCTATTCGACCTATACCGATTGCCTTCAGAGATACATGGACGTACATCCCAAGTCTCTCAGTCCTTTGCACTACTTCACATCCGACCATTGAAAGAACAAGTCACAGTGAAGGAGAGGTGAGTTCAAGGCAGTTCCACTGCTTTCTGGGTATAGGAATGAAAATATCACTGGTTCCACTGGGCTTCGAACCCAGGACCTTCTGCGTGTAAGGCAGACGTGATAGTCACTACACTATGGAACCACATGACTGTGAGTGCAAATGAGCTCGAGGCAGTTCAGGGTGGGGGGTGATGGCAGTTTGTGGAAGACACAAAGATGGCTGGACTTGCGGATAGTGATGAACATTGTCAGAGCATACAGCAGGACTGAGATAGACTGAAAATTTGGGTGGAGAAATGGTAGATGGAATTTAATCCAGATAAACGTGAAGTGACGCATTTCGGTAGATCTACTGTAGGGAGTAGCTATACAATGAATGGCTTAACCATCAGGAGTATAGACACGCAGAGGGACCTTGAGGTACAAGTCCACAGATTCCTAAAGGTGGCAGCACAGGTAGAAAGGGTGGTGAAGAAAGCAGATGGCATGCTTGCCTTTATTGGATGGGACATAGAGTATAAATATTGGAATATGATGTTGCATCTGAATAGAACGTTGCTTAGGGCATATTTGGAATTCCATGTCCGATTCTGGTCACCAGACTACCAGAAAGACGTTGAGGCTTTAGAGAGAGTGCAGATAATTTAGCTAATTGGATTGGAAATTGGCTGGCAGATAGAAGACAGAGGGTGGTGGTTGATGGGAGATATTCATCGTGGAGTTCGGTGACGAGTGGTGTGCCTCAGGGGTCTGTTTTGGGGCCCCTGCTGTTTGTAATTTTTATAAATGATCTGGATGAGGGTATTGAGGGATGGATCAGTAAATTTGCAGATGATACTAAAGTTGGTGGTGTGGTAGATAGTGAAGAGGGGTGTTTTAGTTTACAGAGTGACTTGGACAAGTTGCAGAGCTGGGCCGAGAGGTGGCAAATGGAGTTTAATGTGGAAAAGTGTGAGGTAATGCACTTTGGCAGGAACAATAAATGTGTAGAGTATAGGGCTAATGGTAGGGCTCTTAATAGTGTTGAGGAACAGAAGGATCTTGGTGTATGTGTCAATAGATCCCTGAAAGTAGGCAGTCAAGTGGATAAAGTTGTTAAGAAGGCATATGGAGTCTTAGCTTTTATTGGTAGGGGGATTGAATTTAGGAGCCGCAGCGTCATGTTGCAACTGTACAAAACTCTAGTGCGGCCGCACTTGGAGTATTGTGTGCAGTTCTGGTCGCCACATTATAAGAAAGATGTGGAGGCATTGGAGAGGGTACAGAGGAGGTTTACCAGGATGTTGCCTGGTATGGAGGGCAGGTCCTATGAAGAGAGGTTGAAGGATTTGAGGTTGTTTTCGTTAGAAAGGAGGCGGCTAAGAGGGGATCTTATTGAAACATATAAGATGATTAGAGGTTTAGATAGGGTGGACAGTGATAGCCTTTTTCCTAGGACGGAGAAAGCTAGCACGAGGGGACACAGCTTTAAATTAAGGGGTATGAGTTATAGGACGGATATCAGAGGTAGGTTCTTTACTCAAAGAGTGATTAGGGAGTGGAATGCCCTGCCTGCAGCTGTTGTAGATGCGCCAAGTTTGGTGGCGTTTAAGAGGTTAGTGGATAAGTATATGGATGAGAAGGGAATGGTTTAGTTAGGAGGGGCATTGCTTTTTATTTTGGTCGGCACAACATCGAAGGCCGAAGGGCCTGTTCTGTGCTGTATTGTTCTATGTTCTATGTTCTATAAGGTTTACTAGGATGTTGCCTAGTATGGAGGATCTTATCTATGAGGACAGATTTGGCAAACTGGGGTTATTCTCCCTGGAAAGACAGGACGACGGTTTGACCTAATAGGGGTGTATAAAATTGTGAAGGGCAAAGATAAGGTGAACGGTGGGAAGCTTTTTCCCAGTTCAGTGGCGACGAACACAAGAGGCCACAAATTCAAGGTTTAGGGGGCAAAGGCTCAACACAGATGTCAGGGGGCTGTATTTCACACAGAGGGTGGTCGGGGCCTGGAAGACTCTGCCGAGCAAGGTGGTTGATGGGGACACGGCAGGAACGTTTAAGACTGATCCGCATAGCCACATAAACAGACTGGGAATAGAGGGATACAAACGAATGGTCTACCTGGGGCGCATGAGCAGAGCAGGTTCAGAGGGCCGAAGGGCCTGTTCCTGCCCTCTATTGTTCTATGTTTAAATACTCATCTTGCTATTCAAGTGCATAAATGACACTTTCCCACCCACATTAAAAAAACGAACTCTGCTTCAATCTTCTCTCGTCCAAATCCATGTCAGGGCGCGGTTTGTTCAATGGAGGGAAAAGCTCGGCGGCCAGGGGCCCGGAGAGCTCAGTTGGGAGAGCATCAGGCTTTTATTCTGAGGGCCCACCGTTCAAGTCCCTGTTCGAACGTTCCTTTTCTTCCAGCCTGAACGCAACTGGTCAACGAGATGTTCTTGAAAATCGATTAACGGTTCTCCGTTGACAATTCCTCACATGCCATTGACCATTGCAAGTGTCGCCAGCAGCAAAATTCAACCATTTTAATAGGCGTTTGATGGTCGGCAGAGCCGAAATGCGCGTTTGGCCGCCTTTCCCTGCTGTTCAACCGTGTGACGGTCGAGTTGCAGCGTCTCAGAGGAAGAGTGATTTTGTTGCAAATGCCACTTAGACGAAGGTGCTGTGAGATTCGAACTCAGGATCTCCTGTTTGCTAGACAGGCGCTTTTACCAACTTAGCCACGGCACCAAGGAAATGTGGATGCAACTTATGCCTCTATTTCCCACGTACGAACAGATACTCGGGCTATCAATAAATTACTTTTTTTATAATTGCTTGGGCGGATGTGGAGGCCAGATTTGCTATCAACCTTCCTCTATTAACTGGTTTCTTAGGCGACTGCTCTTTGGGACAGAGGAGGGGAACTGTGCTTAGAGCCCGACGGAACGGCGGAGATCGTGAATGAATACTTTGCGTCGGTATTCACGAAGGAGAGGGGCTTGTTTACAGCTCCTGTCTCTGAGGGAGCTGTGGACCAGTTGAGGGAAATATCCATACAGAGGGAGGAAGTGATAGAGCTTCTAGGTTGCATTAAAACTGATAAATCTCCGGGGCCTGATGGCATTTATCCCAGGTTGCTTAGGGGGGTGCGAGGTGAAATTGCTGGGCCTCTGACGCAAATCTTTGTCTCTTCTTTGGACACAGGTGAGGTCCCAGAGGACTGGAGAATAGTTAATGTTGTACCGTTGTTTAAAAAGGGTGGTAGGGATAACCCTGGGAATTATAGGCCGGTGAGTTTGACGTCAGTGGTAGGGAAGCTGTTGGAGGGGATTCTTAGGGATAGGATGTATAGGCACTTCGAGCGTTGCGATCTGATTCGGGATACGCAGCATGGATTTGTTAAGGGGAGGTCGTGCCTTAGAATCTGGTAGAATTTTTTGAGGAGGTGATGAAAACGGTGGACAAAGGGCGAGCCGTTGATGTCGTCTAAGTGGATTTTAGTAAGGCTTTTGTCAAAGTCGCTCATGGGAGGTTAGTCGAGAAGGTCAAGGCTAATGGGATGGAAGGACAGGTAGCTGGATGGATAAGTAACTGGCTTGGTAATAGGAGACAGAGAGTAATAGTGGAAGGGTGTTTTTCTAGCTGGAGGTCGGTCACTAGTGGTACTGGGGCTCAGTACTGGGACCTCTTCTATTTGTAATGTATACAAATGACTTGGAAGAGGGAGTAAGTGGAGTGATCAGCAAGTTTGCAGACGATACAAAGATGGCTGGACTTGCGGATAGTGAGGAACATTGTCAGGCGATGCAGCAGGACACAGACAGGCTGGCAGCTTGGGCAGACAGATGGCAGGTGGAATTCAATCCTGATAAATGTGAGGTGATGCATTTCGGGAGAAGGAAAGTAGGGGGGAGGTATATGATAAACGATAAACCCATTAAGAGTATTGAAACGCAGAGGGACCTGGGGTGCAGGTGAACAAGTCTCTGAAGATGGCAGAGCAAGTGGAGAAAGTTGTGAAAAAAGCATACAGTATGCTGGCCTTTATAGGAATGGGTATAGAGTACAAGAGCTGGCCTTTAATGTTGCAGTTGTATAAAACGCTGGTTAGACATCATTTGGGATACTGCGTCCAGTTCTGGTCGCCTTACTACCGGAAGGACGTGGAGACTCTGGAGAGAGTGCAGAAGAGTTTTACCAGGATGCTGCCTGGTATGGAAGGTCTGAGTTACGAGGAGAGGTTAGGCAAATTGGGACTGTTTTCCTTAGAAAGACGAAGACTTAGAGGAGATCTGATGGAGGTGTACAAGATTATGATGGGGAGAGATAGAGGAAACAGGGTTAATGTTTTTCCTAGGATGGACTCAAATAGCACGAGGGGTCACGGGCTTAGGGTGAGGGGGGTAAGGTATAATTTGGATGCGAGAGGGAGTTTTTTCATACAGAGGGTGGTGGGGGTATGGAATGCGCTGCCAAGTAAAGTGGTGGAGGCAGGTACTCTGGAGTTATTTAAGAAATACTTAGATGGGCACATGAACAGAATAGGAATGGACGGATAAAGAAAACTGATTTAAAATAGGGATCATCAGCCTTGGGAGTCCCTGGGAAGTGTGTAAATAAATGATAATATTGATGTACTTGTTTTTAACCTACAGGTACTTTGGTCCTTGTTGTCTAACGAGGGGCATACACGTGATGGGTCGTGAGAGGTCTGCTCTTGGATCTTTTTCGAGAGTATCCTACTGTTTCACGTAGTTAGTGTACGCTTGACCAGGACCATTTGATGGGCAACAGGACAGCTCAGTGACTATCGCTGTGCTGTGCAGATACATGGAATTGGGCCTGTGTCTTTGGGACTTTGCACATTCTCCCCGTGCTTGCGTGGGTTTCCTCTGGGTGCTCCGGTTCCCTCCCACATCCCAAAGATGTGCTCTTAGGCTAATTGGCAAAACAAATTCTCCCTAAGTTGTCTCAAATTTGGTTTTTAGTCCATAGATCTATAAACATGGACAGGGGTCGCGGGTAGAGGAGGGAATATCGGGGTGGCGGCGCGGGCTTGTTGGACCGAAGGGCCTGTTTCCCGTGCTGTTTTGTTCTTTGTTCTTTGCTCTGCAGTGTTAAAACTGTTAAAGCTGCCAAACCATTTCACTTTATTCTTGAGCAATGGGAAGATGCTGCCGAACGAAGTGTTCAGTGACAATCCAATTTCTTTTTCACGAATGGCTTGCTGGAAATAGAGGACACAATTCTGAAAATCACAGTTTTGGAAGCAAAAGACTCACTGTTTCGACAGAACAGACACGTGCTTGATGTCCGGAACAGATTCATTGTGCCAAAGGGACACTTTATGCTGTAGAATGCAGGACACTGAAACTGCTGGTCCTCAGAGAGATGGTGATTTACTTCAAATTGTACAACGTGAAACACATAAACAAGTAGCACGAAGATGTTAACTCAGGGATATCAGCCTTCTGGGCAAGTGCATGAAGGAGCTGAACCACAGTTGTCTCACTCTGAGACGCAATGTTGGAACGAGACAGGAGACATGGAAAATAAAGCTTTGATGGCGTCCGTATGGTGCCAAATCGATGAAATGTTGAGCACGATTTGATTTGTGGACATTTGGAATATGATTCAACATACTCATCTTGAATTTAAAGTGGATAACATGACACTTCCCCACCCGCATTAAAAAACGAACTCTCCTTCAACCTTATCTCATCTCACGCCATGTCAGGGCGCGGTTTGTTTAACGGAGGGAAAAGCGCAGCTGCCAGGGGCCCGGGTAGCTCAGTTGGTAGAGCATCAGACTTTTAATCTGAGGGTCCAGGGTTCAAGTCCCTGTTCGGGCGTTGCATTTTTTCCAGCCTGAACGCAACTGTTCAACGAGATGTTCTTCAACATCGATTAACAGTTCTCATTTGACAATTCCTCACACGCCATTGACCGTTGCAAGTGTCGCCAGCAGCAAAATACAACCATTTTCGTCGGTGTTTGACGGCCAGCAAAGCCGAAATGCGCCTCTGGCCGACTTTTCCTGCTGTTCAACTGTGGGACGGTCGAGTTGCGGCGTCTCACAGCAAGAGTGATTTTGTTGCAAAACTTCACTTGCACGGAGATGTCGCTGAGATTCGGACTCAGAATCTCCTGTTTACTAGACAGGCGCTGTAACCAACTTAGCCACGGCACCAACAGAGCGGCTGAAGCCCCATTACAATCTGTATATAAAAATAAAAGCAAACTACGGTGTATCCTGCAATCTGAAAGAAAAGCAAACATGCTGGAAAATCACCCAAGCTCCTCCAGCATCTGGGCACAGAGAACAGAAACAAAGTTCCGGGAACTTTCTTCACCCAGAGGGTGCTGAATGTGTGCAATTCACTTCCCGAGAATGCACTTGAAGCCAAACATTGTTCGATTTCAAGAATAGATTAGGTTTGTCTCTTGGGCAAAAGAGATACAGGGGTATGGGAGGAAGGGTGATGGGGATTCGATGAATGGCGGAGCGGTCTCGAAGGGCCCAACGACCTCGTCCTGCTTCTGGCTTCTTTTCCAATGTTGAGATTCTGCATCCTGAGCAAATCTCATCCTGACTCGTAACGTTGTCTTTGTTCTCTTTCCACAAATGCTGAGATTTTCAGCATTTTCTATTTTAGTTCTATGGATTTACTAAAGCTAAGTGGATGCTCCTCATGTCCCTATTTCTGATGGACTGACAGATACTCAGAACATCAACAAACACGATTATAATTGCATCTTCCTATTGCTCAAGAATAAACTGAAATGGTTTGGCAGCTTTAACAGTTTTAACACTGCAGAGCAGTCTCCTAAGTAACAAGTTAATAGAGGAAAGTTGCTGGTGAATCCGGCCTCCACGTCCACCCAAGCAAATATATTCGTGTTTCTTGATGTTCTGAGTACCTGTCAGTCCATCAGAAATAGGGACATGAGTAGCATCCACTTAGCTTTAGTAAATCCATAGAACTATAATAGAAAATGGTGAAAATCTCTGCATTTGTCGAGAGATTTCCAAGACAACGTTACGAGTCAGGATAACATTCGCTCAGGATGCAGAATCTCAACATTGGAAAAGAAGCCAGAAGGAGCACGAGGTCGTTGGGCCCTTCGAGACTGCTCCGCCATTCAAATTGATCATGGCCGATCATCGAATCCCGATCACTCTTCCTCCCACACTCCTGGATCCCTTTTGTCCAAGAACGAAAGGTAATTCTTCTTAAAATCAAACAAAGTTTGGCTTCAAGTACATTGTGTGGTAGCGAATTCCACACATTTAGCAGACTCTGGGTGAAGAAAGTTCCCGAACTTTATTTCTGTTCTCTGTGTCCAGATGCTGTAGGACTTTCAGTGTTTTTCCAGCATGTTTGCTTTGCTTTCAGATTGCAGAATCCACCGTAGCCTGCTTTGATTTTTCTGTACAGATTTTAATGCCGATGGACTGTTGTGTTGGTGCCGTCGCTAAGTTGGTGAAAGCGCCTGTCTAGTAAACAGGAGATCCTGAGATCGAATCTCAGCGGCACCTTCGTCGAAGTGAATTTTGCAACAAAATCACTCTTGCTGTGAGACGCCGCAACTCGACCGTCACACAGTTGGACAGCAGGAAAAGGCGGTCAGAGGCGCATTTGTGCTCTGCCGCCCAGCAAACACCTATTAAATTGGTTGAATTTTGCTGCTGGCGACGCTTGCAATAGTCAATGGTGTGTGAGGAATTGTCAAAGGACAACTGTTAATCGATTTTCAAGAACATCTCGTTGAATAGTTGCGTTCCGGCTGGACGAAAAGCAACGCCTGAACAGGGACTTGAACCCTGGATCCTCAGATTAAAAGTCTGATGCTCTACCAACTAAGCTATCCGGGCTCCGGGGCGTAGTGACTTCCCTCCGTTGAACAAGCCGTGCTCTGACATGGCGTTAGACAAGATAAGATGGAGGAGAGTTTGTTTTTTAATGTGGATGGGGAAGTGTCACGTTACCCAATTGAAATTGGAGGGTTGGGTTGATAAGTTTGCTGACGACACGAAGTTGGTGGTGTTGTGGATAGTTTGGAGGGATGTCAGAAGTTGCAGTTTGACATTGATAGGATGCAAGACTGGGCAGAGAAGTGGCAGATGGACTTCAACCCAGATAAATGTGTAGTGGTCCATTTTGGCAGCTCCAATGGGATGGAGGAGTATAATGCCAATGGTAAGACTCTTATCGGTGTAGAGAATCAGAAGCATCTTGCGATACGGTCCATATGACTCTTAAATCGGCCCCGCAGGGAGAGAAAGTGTTTAAGAAGGCCTATGGTGTAATGGCCTTCATCAATGGAGGGATTCAGTTTAGGAGTCGGGAGATAATGTTGCAGATTTATAAGACCCTAGTCAGACCCCTCTTGGAATACTGTGCTCAGTTCTGGTCGCCTCATTACAGGAGGGATGTGGAAGCTATTGAAAGGATGCAGAGGAGATTTACAAAGATGTTGCCTGGATTGGGTGGCATACCTTATGAGGATAGGTTGAGAGAGCTCTGTCCTTTCTCGTTGGAGGGACGAAGGATGAGAGGTGAGCTATTAGAAGTATAGAAGATGTTGAGAGATATAGATCGGATGGATGTTCAGAGGCTGTTTCCCAGGGCTGGAATGGGTGCTACGAGAGGGCATGGATTTAAGGTGCTGGGGAGTAGATTCAGAGGAGATATCAGGGATACGTTTTTCACTCAGACTGTGGTGTGTAAGTGGAATCGGGTGCGTGGGTGGTGGTGGAGGTAAATTTGATAAGGTCTTTTAAGAGACTTCTGGGTGAGTACATGGGACTTACCAGAATTGTGGGTTATAGGTAAGCCCAGAAGGTAGGGATATCATCGGTGCAATTTGTGGGCCGAAGAGCCTGTTTGTGCTGTAGCTTTTCTATGTTCAATGTTCTATGTTCTAAATTAAGGATAACTATTTCCTGCCACTTTCCAAATTTCAAAAATCAAATCGGGCTGAGCATTTCATCCATTTGGCACCACAAGCATTTCACCCGCTTGACATTCTTCATTGCGTGTCAAGGTAAATCAGCTGTGGTTCAGGTCGTTCATACACTTGCCCAGTAGGCTGATATTCGAGTTAAAATCCCCATGATATTTGTTTATCCATTTCACGTTGTACAATTTGAAGTAAATCAACTTCGAGACTACTCCGCCATTCATTCTGATCATGGCCGATCATCGAATCCCGATCATCCTTCCTCCCATAACCCTGGATCCCTCTTACACAAGAGCGAAACGTAATCTCTTGTTGAAATCAAGGGAATTTGGCTTCAAGTACATTGTGTGGTATTGAATTCCACACATTCAGCGCCTTCTGGGTGAAGAAATTTCCCAAAACTTTGTTTCTGTTCTCTGTGCCCAGATGCTGGGGGACGTTCAGAGATTTTCCAGCATGTTTGCTTTTCTTTCACATTGCAGGATCCACCGTAGTTTGTTTGGATTTTTATATGCAGATTGTATGGGAATTGGGCTATGGTGTTGGTGCCGTGGCTAAGTTGGTGAAAGCGCCTGTCTAGTAAACAGGAGATCCTGAGGTCGAATCTCAGCGGCACCTTCGTCTAAGTGACATTTTACAACAAAATCACTCTTGCTGTGAGACGCCGCAACTCGACCGTCACACAGTTGGACAGCAGGAAAAGGCGGCCAGAGGCACATTTCGGCTTTGCCGCCCATCAAACATCTATTAAAATGCTTGAATTTTGCTGCTGGCGACTATTGCAATGGCCAATGACGTGTGAGGAATTGTCAAAGGACAACTGTTAATCGATTTTGAAGAACATCTCGTTGAACAGTTGCGTTCAGGCGGGAAAAAAAGCAACGCCCGAACAGGGACTTGAACCCTGGACCCTCAGATTAAAAGTCTGATGCTCTACCGACTGAGCTACCCGGGCCCCGGAGAACCGCGTTTTTTCCCTCCGTTGAACAAGCCGCGCTCTGACAAGGAGTTAGACGAGATAGGATTGAAGGAGAGTTTTTTATTAATGTGGGTGGGAAGTGTCAGTTACCCAATTTAAATTCAAGATGAGTATTTCCTGTCACTTTCTAAATGTCCAAAAATCAAATCGGGTTGAGCATTTCATCCATTTGGCACCACAAGCACCTCATCATTTCACCCACTTTACATTCTTCCTCTCTCCTTCCTATATTGCGTCTCAAAGTAAATCAACTGTGGTTCTGTTCGTTGATACATTTGACCAGTAGGCTGATATTCCTGAGTTAAAATCTCCGTGATACTTGTTTATCCATTTCACGTTGTACAATTTGAAATAAATCACAATCTCTCTGAGGACCAGCAGTTTCAGTGTCCTGCATTCTACAGCATAAAGTGTCCCTTTTGTACAATGAGTCTGTTCCGGACATCAAGCACCTGTATTCTATCTAAACAGTGAGTCTTTTTCTCTCTGCACAGATCTTCACACTGTTAACCGATTGCATTTACTGCCCGCAGTAAATGCTCCAGAAGGAGAAATAGGCTTTAAGAACTTCGGCTGTCATCTAATGCAACGACAGCCACCGACATTCAACAAGTGACCAAACCATACAAACACTGAAACACAAAAACTACTCACATTTTTAGGTCAAACTTAGATTTTTTCTAATCAATTTTCCGTCTTGCCAATTAATTTATAACATTTTCCTAATAATTCCCACCCATTATTACATCCCAGAGGACTCGATCCTCAAATTCTAGCACCCTGGGGACTCGAACCCTGGCTACCGCGGGACTGAAACTTCCCGGATTTAATATACCAAAACCCTGGGGACTCTCTCCTCCAGGCACATGTGGGGGACTCGAACATTCCACTTTCTTACTAAATAAACCTGGGGAGACTAACTGTCAGGCAGTGTGGGGAACTCGATACCTCCACGTTCTTGCTAAATAAACCTGGGGACTCTAACCACCCAGTGAAGGACTACTCAGTGTTCAAGAAAATAAGTCATCTCAGGATTCCGTCAAAACAGAGCCTCAGGGAATGAGGGGTTAACAGAGTAATAGGTTTAGTGAGAGAGATCAAGGTGTAACCGTATCTTGTGTGCCCACCCATCACACGTTACCGACATTCAGACAATCACTTATTTAGTCCTCCTCCGAGGACCGTTGGATATTGATCCCAGGATTCGCCGCAAATTGTAAGGTTCATTTTTCAGAGACCCTTAGGTAATTGATGCAAGAGCAAGACACTAATCTGTACAAGAAAACCCAGTCCTTTCTTTTCAAACAAGTGCAAGCTTTTTTGGAGAATCGCTTTACTAACTTAGAACAGTGTCCTAAGCTTCGCCGAGCGATACTATCTCGAGCGGAGAGTTGGGTGGGGTTGAGGGGGGGTGGTGCGAGGAATCTCCCACTTTATAGTCTATTTACGGCCATTAGTCATATACACACAGAATAATTTCACCCAGATCACGTGCTTAGCAACACCAAAAATAAGTATAAATACAGTAAGTGAGTAAAAAATATCGGAACCGCCCCTCCCCCACCGTTGCCGTCGGAACCGCCCCTACCCCACCGTTGCCATCGAAATGGCACAACCACCATTGTTCCACAGTGAGTTGGCAACCGTTCTCATATGTATCTTGAGATGTTACTTTGCCCATAAAGTGAATGTGATCACCTTCAACAAGGACATCATTAGCCAAGTCCAGTCTAAACTGACTGAATGAAGCGGGAGGTTTGTTATTTACAAGGCCACGGTGACAGTTCAGAATAAGAAGCATTTACTGATACCAGCACAAACTGTCTCAAACAAGATGCAGTTAATCACAGCTTTTCAGCTAATGGAAACATTTCCCTTCATCTTAAAGCAACCAGCTGCATTTGCACTTTGGCTGGATCTCAGATTGCAAAACGTTTTAAAGATGGCCAAGATAATAGGAGATTCATGGGATGTTAAACCCTTAACGCCTCATTCCGGACATCAAGCACGTGTCTGTTCTATCTAAACAGTGAGTCTTTTTCTCTCTGCACAGATCTTCAAACTGTTAACGACGGCTTTTGTTCATAGGTACATCTTTGACAAATAATTTGCTGCAGCTTCAAGGCATTTGATTTTCAAAATTGCGTTCTCTATTTCCAGCAAGCCATCAGTAAAAATGAAATTGGATTGTCCCTGAACACTTCGTTCGGCAGCATCTTCCTATTGCTCAAGAATAAACTAAAATGGTTTGGCAGCTTTAACAATTTTAACACTGCAGAGCAGTCTCCTAAGTAACCAGTTAATAGAGGAAAGTTGCTTTTGAATCCGGCCTCCACGTCCTCCCAAGCAATTATAATCGTGTTTGTTGATGTTCTGAGTATCTGTCAGTCCATCAGAAATAGGGACGTGAGTAGCATGAGTTAGTCCACTTAGCTTTAGTGAATCCATAGAACTAAAATAGAAAATGGTGGAAATCTTTGCATTTGTCGAGAGAGAACACAGACAACGTGACGAGTCAGGACGACATTTGTTCAAGACCAGAATCTCAACATTGGAAAAGAAGCCAGAAGCAGGACGAGGTCGTTGGGCCCTTCGAGACTGCTCCGCCATTCATTTTGATCATGGCCGATCATCGAATCCCGATCACCCTTCCTCCCATACCCCTGGATCCCTTTTACCCAAGAGACAAACCTAATCTCTTCTTGAATGTACTTGAAGTTTGGCTTCAAGTACATTGTGTGGTAGTGAATTCCACACATTCAGCACCTTCTGGGTGAAGAAATTCCCTGGAAGTTTTTTCCTGTGTTCTGTGCTGGCGGACTTTCAGTGATTTTCCAGCATGTTTGCTTTTCTTTCAGGTTGCAGGAACCAGCGTAGTTTGCCTTGACTTTTTATATCCAGATTGTAATGGAGCTTGGGCCTTTGCGGTGGCGGCGTGGCTGAGTTGGTGAAAGCGCCTGTCTAGTAAACAGGAGATCCTGAGTTCGAAACCTCAGCAGCACCTTCCTCTAAGTGACATTTTACAACAGAATCACTCTTGCTGTGAGACGCCGCAACTCGACCGTCACACAGTTGGACAGCAGGAAAAGGTGGCCAGAGGCGCATTTCGGCTCTGCCGCCCATCAAATACCTATTAAAATGGTGGAATTTTGCTGCTGGCGACGCTTGCAATGGCCAATGGCGTGTGAGGAATTGTCATTGGACAAATGTTAATCGATTTTGAAGAACATCTCGTTGAACAGTTGCGTTCAGGCTGGAAGAAAAGCATCGCCCAAGCAGGGACTTGAATCCTGGACCCTCAGATTAAAATCTGATGCTCTGCCGACTGAGCTATCCGGGCTCCTGCCAGCTCCCTTTGTCGCCCCATTGAACAAGCCACGCTCTGACGTGGAGTTAGTCGACTTAAGATTGAAGGAGAGTTCATTTTTTTAATGTGGGTGGGCAAGTGTCATGTAATCCACTTTTAAATCAAGATGAGTATTTCGTGTCACAGAGTGCCGCAGGGATCGGTTTTGTGTCCACTGCTGTTTGTCACCTATATCAATGATCTGGATGATACTGTGGTCAACTGAAGCAGCATTTTGCTGATGATACAAAGATTGGAGGTGTAGTGGACAGTGAGGATGTTTTTCAAAGCTTGCAGAAGGATTTGGAACAACTAGAAAACTGTGTTGAAAAATGGCCAGTGGAATTTAACTCAGACAAGAGTGAGATATTGCACTTTGGAAGGGCAAAGGAAGAGAGAACATACAGGGCAAATGGTAGGACTCTGAAGAGTGCAGGTGAACAGAGGGGTCTGGGAATACAGGTACAGAATTCTCTAAAAGTGGCTTCGCAGGTGGATTGGGTCGTAAAGAGTGCTTTTGGTACATTGGCCTTTGAAAATCAGACTATCGAGAATAGTATGGAGTGTTATGGCAAGGTTATGCAAGGCATTGGTGAGGCCGAATTTAGAGCATTGTGTACAGTTTTGGTCACCTAGTTAGAGGAAAGTTGTAAATAAGGTTGGAAGAGTGCAGAGAAGTTTCGCAAGGATGTTGCCAAGACTTGAGGAGCTGAGTTACAGAGAAAGATTGAATAGGTTTGGACTTTATTCCATGGAGTGTAGAAGAATGAGAGGAGACTTGAAAGAGATGAATAAGATTTTCATGGGTATCGATAGGGTAAATGTTTTTTTCCACTGAGGCTACGGGAGAGGAAAAAAACAGAGGGCATGGGTTCAGGGTGAAAGGAGAGAATTTTAAAGGGAATATTGCGGGGGGTGGGGGAGAATTCTTCACGCAGAGAGGGGTGGGGGGTGTGGAATGAGGTGCCGGATAAAGTGATAAATTCGGGGTCACGTTTAGCATTTAAGTGAAATTTGCACAGGTTCATGGATGAAATGGGTGTGGAGGGATATGGTCCAAGTGCTGGTTGCTGGGACTAGGCAAAAAATGGTGTGGCACAGACAAGAAGGGCCGAAAAGCCTAATTCTGAGCTGGAGC
The DNA here is from genome assembly GCA_024679065.1 of Sphyrna mokarran. Lineage (NCBI taxonomy): Eukaryota > Metazoa > Chordata > Chondrichthyes > Carcharhiniformes > Carcharhinidae > Sphyrna > Sphyrna mokarran. The sequence continues at coordinate 3,944,949 of JAGIQG010000014.1, read as the reverse complement.
TGCAATTTTTTATGGTTTCTAAATATTCAAAAATTAAATCGGGTTGAGAGAACAAAGACAACTTTACGATTCAGGATGACATTTGCTCAGGATGCAGAATCTCAACATTGGAAAAGAAGCCAGAAGCAGGACAAAGGTCGTTGGGCCCTTCGAGACTGCTCCGCCATTCATTTTGATCATGGCCGATCATCGAATCCCGATCACCCTTCCTCCCATACCCCTGGATCACTTTTACCCAAGAGACAAACCTAATCTCTTCTTAAAATCAAGCAAAGTTTGCCTTCAAGTACATTGTGTGTTTGTTGAATTCAACACATTCAGCACACTCTGGATGAAGAAATTTCCCGAAACTTTGTTTCTGTTCTCTGTGCCCAGATGCTCTGGGGCCTTCGGTGATTTTCCAGCATGTTTATGTTTGTTTGAGATTGCAGCTGCCACTTAGTTTGCTTTTCCATTTAGATACGGTTGTAAAGCTGCTGGGGTGCCTGCGTTGGTGCCGTGGCTAAGTTGGTGAAAATACCTGTTTAGTAAGCAGGAGATCCTGAGTTGGAATCTCAGCGGCACTTTCGTTAAAAGTGGCATTTTGCCACAAAACCACTCTTGCGGTGAGACGCCGCAACTCGACCGTCACACAGTTGGACAGGCAGGAAAAGGCGACCAGAGGCGCATTTCGGCTCTGACGACCATCAAACACTTCTTAAAATCGTTCATTTCTGCTGCTGGCGACTCTTGTAACACAGTACATAGAACATTACAGCGCAGAACAGGCCCTTCGGCCTTCGATGTTGCGCCGACCAATTATGAAAAAGCAATGACCCTCTAACCTAAACCATTCCCTTTTCGTCCATAAACGTATCTACTAACCTCTTAAACGCCACCAAACATGGCGCATCTACAACTGCAGCAGGCAGGGCATTCCATACCCTTACCACCCTCTGGGTAAAGAACCTACCTCTGACATCCGTCCTATAACTACCACCCCTTAATTTAAAGCTATGTCCCCTCGTGCTAGCTTTCTCCATCCTAGGAAAAAGACTATCACTGTCCACCCTGCCTAAACCTCTAATCATCTTATATGTTTCAATAAGGTCTCCTCTTAGCCGCCTTCTGTCTTACGAAAACAACCTCAACACCCTCAGCCTCTCTTCGGTCAATGGCGTGTGAGGAATTTTCAAAGTACAACTGCTAATCGAGCTTGAAGAACATCTCGCTGAACAGTTGTGTTCAGGCTGGAAGAAAACATCGCCCGAACAGGGACTTGAACCCTGGACCCTCAGATTAAAAGCCTGATGCTCTACCGACTGAGCTACCCGGGCTCATGGCAGCCGCACTTTTCCCTCCCTTGAACAAGCCGCGCTCTGATATGGCGTTAGACGAGATATGAGTAAAGGGAGAGTTTGTTTTTTGATGTGGGTGGGGAGGTCTCATGTTGTTCACCGTAAATTCAAAATGAGCATTTCGTGTCACTTTCTAAATGTCCAAAAATCAAATCGGGCTGAACATTTCATCCATTTGGCATCACAAGCACCTCATCATTTCACCCACTTTACATTCTTCCTCTCTCCTTCCTATATTGCGTCTCAAAGTAAATCTACTGTGGATCAGTCCGTTCATGCATTTGCCCAGTAGGTTGATGTTCCGGAGGTAAAATCTCAGTGATACTTGTTTATACATTTCAGGTTGTACAATTGGAAGCAAATCACCATCTCTCTGAGGACCAACAGTTTCAGTGTCCTGCATTCTACAGCATGAAGTGTCCCTTTGGCACAATGAGTCTGTTCCGGACATCAAGCACGTGTCTGTTCTATCTAAACGGTGAGTCGTTTTCACTCTGCACAGATCTTCAAACTGTTAACGACGGCTTTTGTTCGTACGTACATCTTTGAGAAATAATTTGCCGCATCTTCAATGCATTTCATTTTCAAAATTGTGTCCTCTATTTCCAGCAAACCATCCGTGAAAAAGAAATTGGATTGTCACTGAACACTTCGTTCAGCAGCATCTTCCTATTGCTCAGGAATAAACTGAAATGGTTTGGCAGCTTTAACAGTTTTAACACTGCAGAGCAGTCTCCTAACTAACCAGTTAATAGAGGAAAGTTGCTGGTGAATCCGGCCTCCACGTCCTCCCAAGCAATTATAATCGTGTCTGTTGATGTCCTGAGTATCTGTCGGTCCATCAGAAATAGGGACATGAGTAGCATCCACTCAGCTTTAGTAAATGCATAGAACTAAAATAGAACATGCTGAAAATCTCTGCATTTGCCGAGAGAGAACAAAGACAACGTGACGTGTCAGGATGACATTTCCTCAGGATGCAGAATCTCAACATTGGAAAAGAAGCCAGAAGCAGCACGAGGTCGTTGGGCCCTTCGAGACTGCTCCGCCATTCATTTCGATCTTGGCCGATCATCAAATCCCGATCACCCTGCCTCCCATACCCTGGATCCCTTTTACCCAAGAGCCAAATGTAATCTCTTCTTGAAACCGAACGAAGTTTGGCTTCAAGTACATTGTGTGGTAATGAATTCCACACATTCAGCACCCTCTGGGTGAAGAAATTTCCCGAAACTTTGTTTCTGTTCTCTCTGCCCGGATGCTGCTGGACTTTCAGTGATTTTCCAGCATGTTTCCTTTTCTTTCAGATTGCAGGATCCACCGTCCTTTGCTTTGATTTTTATAGCTAGATTGTAATGCGGCTGCGCTGTTGTGTTGGTGCCGTGGCTAAGTTGGTGAAAGAGCCTGTCTAGTAAGCAGGAGATCCTGAGTTCGAATCTCAGCGGCACCTTCATAAAAGTGACATTTTACCACAAAATCACTCTTGCTGTGAGATTCCGCAACTCGACCGTCACACAGTTGGACAGCAGGAAAAGACGGCCAGCGGCGCATTTCGGCTCTGTCGCCCATCAAACACCTATTAGACTGATTGAATTTTGCTGCTGGCGACACTTGCAATGGTCAATAGCGTGTGAGGAATTGTCAAAGGACAACTGTTATTCGATTTTGAAAAACGCCGCGTTGAACAGTTGCGTTCATGATGGAAGAAAAGCAACGCCCGAGCCGGGGCTTGAACCCTGGACCCTCACATTAAAAGTCGGATGCTTTACCGACTGAGCGATCCGGGCTTCCGACCGCAACCCTTTTCGCTTCATTGAACAAGCCGCGCTCTGACATTGAGTAAGTCGAGATAAGATTGAAGGAGAGTTCGTCTTATTTAACGTGGGTGGGGAAGTGTCCTGTTATCCACTTTGAATTCAAGATCAGTGTTTCTTGTCACAGAGTGGAGTGCCGCAGGGATCGGTATTGGGTCCACTGTTGTTTGTCACCTATATCAACGATCTGGATGATACTGTGGTCAACTGGATCAGCATTTTCCTGATGATACAAAGATTGGAGGTGTAGTGGACAGCGAGGAATGTTTTCAAAGCTTGCAGAAGGATTTGGACCAACTAGAAAAATGTGTTGAAAAATGGCAAGTGGAATTTAACGCAGACAAGTGTGAGATATTGCACTTTGGAAGGGCAAAGCAAAGTAGAATGTACAGGGTAAACGGTAGGACTCTGAAGAGTGCAGGTGAACAGAGAGATTTGGGAATACAGGTACAGAATTCCCTAAAAGTGGCGTCACACATGGATAGGGTCGTATAGAGTGCTTTTGGAACATTGGCTTTTATAATCCGTGTATCGAGTATAGTATGGAGTGTTATGGTAAGGTTATACAAGGCATTGGTGAGACCGAATTTAGAGTATTGTTTACAGTTTTGGTCACCCAGTTACAGAAAGGTTGTAAATAAGGTTGAAAGAGTGCAGAGAAGGTTCACAAGGATGTTGCCAAGGCTTGAGAAGCTGAGTTAGAGAGAATGATTGAATAGGTTCGGACTTTATTCCATGGAACGTAGAAGAATGAGGGGAGACTTGATGGAGGTGTATAAGATTTTGATGGGCATCGATAGGGTAAATGCATTTTCCACTGAGGCTCCGGGAGAGAAAAAAAAACAGAGCGAATGGGTTCAGGGTGAAAGGAGAGAAGTTTAAAGGGAATATTGCGGGGGGGTGGGGGAGAATTCTTTACGCAGAGAGTGGTGGGTGTGTGGAATGAGATGCCGGATAAAATAATAAATTCGTGGTCGCGTTTAACATTTAAGAAAAATTTGCACAGGTTCATGGATGAGAGGGGTGTGGAGGGATATGGTCCAAGTGCAGGTCAATGGGACTAGGCAAAAAATGGTGCGGCACAGACAAGAAGGGACGAAAGGCCTGTTTCTGTGCTGGAGCTGAAATTTTCTATGGTTGCTAAATGTCCAAAACTCAAGTCGGTTCGAGAGAACAAAGACAACGTTACGATTCAGGATGACATTTGCTCAGAATGCAGTATTTCAATATTGGAAAAGAAGCCAGAAGCAGGACGAGGTCGTTGGGCCTTTCGAGACTGCTCCGCCATTCATTTTGAAAATGGCCGATCATCGAATCCCGATTACCCTTTTCCCATACCCCTGGATCCCTTTTACCCAAGAGACAAACGTAACCTCTTCTTGAAATCAAAGAACGTTTAACTTCAAGTACATTGTGTGGTTCTGAATTCCACACATTCAGCACCCTCTGGGTGAAGAAATTTCCCAAAACTTTGTTTCTGTTCACTGTGCCCAGATCCTGTAGGAGCTTGGGTGATTTTCCAGCATGTTTCCTTTTCTTTCAGATTGCAGGACCCATCGTAGTTTGTTTTGATTTTTGTATACAGATTGTAATGCAATTGGGCTGTTGTGTTGGTGCCGTGGCTAAGTTGGTGAAAGCGCCTGTCTAGTAAACCGAAGATCCGGAGTTCGAGTCTCAGCGGCACCTTCTTCGAAGTGACGTTTTGCAACAATTCACTCTTGCTGTGAGACGCCGCAACTCGACCGTCACACAGTTGGACAGCAGGAAAAGGCGACCAGAGGCGCATTTCGGCTCTGCCGCCCATCAAACACCTATTAGAATGGTTGAATTTTGCTGCTGCCGACACTTGCAACGGTCAATAGTATGTGAAGAATTGTCAGCGGACAATTGTTAATCCATTTTGAAGAACATCTCGTTGAACTGTTGCGTTCAGGCTGGAAGAAAGAAGCAACGCCTGAACAGGGATTTGAACCCTGGACCTTCAGATTAAAAGCCTGACGCTCTGCCGACTGAGCTGTCCGGGACCCACGCTGCGCAGCTTTTTCCTCCGTTGAACACGCCGCGCTCTGACATGGCCTTCGATGAGATTAGATTGAAGGAGGGATTTTTTTTTAATGTGGGGTGGGTAAGCGTCATGTTATCCACTTTAAATTCAAAATGAGCATTTCGTGTCAATTTCTAAATGTCCAAAAATCAAATTACGTTTCATCCATTTGGCACCACAAGCACATCATCATTGCACCAACTTCACGTTCTTCCTCTCTCCTTCCGATATTGCGTTTCAAAGTAATCAACTGTGGTTCAGTTCGTTCATGCACTTGCCCAGTAGGTTGATATTCCTGAGTTAAAATCTCCGTGGTACTCGTTTCTGCATTTCACGTTGTACAATTGGAAGTAAATCACCATCTCTCTGAGGACCAGCAGTTTCAGTGTCCTGCATTCTACGGCATAAAGTGTCCCTTTGGCACAATGAGTCTGTTCCGGACATCAAGCACGTGTCTGTTCTATGTAAACAGTGAGTCTTTTTCTCTCTTTACAGATCTTCAAACTGTTAACGATATGGCTTTTGTTCATAAGTACATCTTTGACAAATAATTTGCCGCAGCTTCAACACCTTTGATTTTCCAAATTGTGTTCTCTATTTCCAGCAAACCATCAGTGAAAAAGAACTTGGATTGTCACTGAACACTTCGTTCGGCAGCATCTTCCTATTGCTCAAGAATAAATTGAAATTGTTTGGTAGCTTTAACAGTTTTAACACTGCAGGACAGTCTCCTAAGTAACCGTTAATAGAGGAAAGTTGCTGGTGAATGCGGCCTCCACGCCCTCCCAACAATTATAATCGTGTTGGTTGATTTTCTGAGTATCTGTCGGTCCATCAGAAATAGGCACATGAGTAGCATCCAATTAGCTTTAGTAAATCCATAGAAGTGAAATAGAAAATGCTGAAAATCTCTGCATTTGTCGAGAGAGAACAAAGACAACGTTACGAGTCAGGATGACAATTCCTCAGGATGCAGAATGTCAACATTGGAAAAGAATCCAGAAGCAGGACGAGGTCGTTGGGCCCTTCGAGACTGCTCCGCCATTCATTTTGATCATGGCCGATCATCGAATCCCGATCACACTTCCTCCCACACTCCTGGATCCCTTTTGTCTAAGAACGTAACGTAATTCTTCTTAATATCAAACAAAGTTTGACTTCAATTACATTGTGTGTCGTGAATTCCACACATTCAGCACCCTCTGGGTGAAGAAATTTCCAGGAACTTTATTTCTGTTCTCTGTGCCCAGATGCTGGAGGACCTTCTGTGATTTTCCAGCATGTTTGCTTTTCTTTCAGATTGCAGGATCCACCGTAGTTTGCTTCGATTTTTATATACAGATTGTAAGGAAATTTGGCTGTTATGTTGGTGCCGTGGCTAAGTTGGTGAAAGCGCCTGTCTAGTAAACAGGAGATCCTGAGTTCGAATCTCAGCGGCACCTTCCTGGAAATGGCATTTTGCAACAAACTCTCTTTTGCTGTGAGACGCCGCAACTGGACCGTCACACATTTGGACAGCAGGAAAAGGCGGCCAGAGGCGCAGTTCGGCTTTGCCGGCCATCAAACACTTATTAAAATGGTGGAATTTTGCTGCAATGGTCAATGGCGTGTGAGGAATTGTCAAAGGGCAACTGTTAATCGATTTTGAAAAAACATCTCGTTGAACAGTTGCCTTCAGGCTGGAAGAAAAGCAACACCCGCACAGGGACTTGAACGCTGGCCTCTCAGATTAAAAGTCTGATGCTCTACCAACTAAGCTATCCAGGCTCGTTACAGCGTTGTTTTTTTCCCTCCGTTATACAAGCCGCGCTCTGACATGGTGTTGGACGAGATAAGATTGAAGGCGAGGATGTACAGCATCTGGGCCAGCGGCAAAATTCAACCATTTTAATAGGTGTTTGATGGTCGGCAGAGACGAAATACATCTCTGGCCGCCTTTTCCTGCTGTCCAACTGTCTGACGGTCGAGTTGCGGCGTCTCACAGTAAGAGTGATTTTATTGCAAAATGTCACTTAGGCGAAGGTGCCGCTGAGATTCGTACTCGAGATCTCCTGTTTACTAGACAGGCGCTTTCACCAACTCAGCCACGGCGCCAAGTTAACGACCCGGTGGCATTACAATCGCTGTGCTGTGCAGATACATGGATTTGGGCCTGTGTCTGTGGAAGTTTGCGCATTCTCCCCGTGCTTGCGTGAGTTTTCTCCGGGAGCTCCGGTTTCCTCCCACATCCCAAAGATGTGTTCTTAGGCTAATTGGCAAAACAAATTCTCCCTAAATTGTCTAAAATTTGGTTTTTAATCCATAGATCTATAAACATGGACAGGGATCGCGGGTAGAGGTGGGAACATTGGGGTGGCGGCACGGGCTCGTTGGGCCGAAGGGCCTGTTTCCCGTGCTGTTTTGTTCTTTGTTCTTTGTATAAAATGATAAAAGCAAACTCTGGTGGATCCTGCAATCTGAAAGAAAAGCAAACATGGTGGAAAATCACCCAAGCTCCTACAGCATCTGGGCACAGAGAACAGAAACAAAGTTTCGCGAAATTTCTTCACCCAGAGGTTGCTGAATGCGTGGAATTCGCTACCACACAATGTACTTCATGTCAAACTTTGTCTGATTTCAAGGAGAGATTATATTTGGCTCTTGGGTAAAAGGGATCCAGGGGTATGGGAGGGACGGTGATCAGGATTCGATGACTGGCCATGACCAAAATGAATGTCGGAGCAGTCTCGAAGGGTCCAACTGCTGGTCCCCAGGGAGATGGTGATTTTCTTCAAATTGCACCACGTGAAATGCAGGTACAAGTACCACGGAGATTTTAACTCAGGAATATCAGACAGGAATCACGGTAAAAATGGGAACACCGAGGTGGCGGCGCGGGATCATTGGGCCGAAGGGCCTGTTTCCCGCGCTGTTTTGTTCTTTATTCTTTGTTCTTTGTACTGGGCAAGTGCATGGACGAACTGAACCACAGTTGACTTACTTTGAGACGCAATATTGGAACGAGAGAAGAAGTGGAGCGAGAGGAAATAGAGAGAACGAGAGGGAAAATTGAATTTTAATACAGCCGGGTCAGACACAAAGTGAGCAGGTACTGTGAAACACATGAACACGAAATAGAATAGATATTGAAAAGCATCGCTCGAGCAGCGACGTGAACGTTGGGCCCTCGGTTTAAAAGTCCAATGTTCTATCGGCTGAGTTAACCGTGCTCCCATGTGGGTACCGCACAGAGCCCTTTAGTGGCTAGGCCCCAACATTG